>OZ010674.1:27573308-28263308 GCA_963932185.1 Troglohyphantes excavatus
TCATTGCCACAACTGAAACTGGCTTTAATGCAAACCATTGAATAGGAAAATCCATGCTACAACAATTCGGCATATGTCCAGGGTCGCTACTAATTTTTGTTGAACTTGAAATTGAAACTTTGCGCTTCTACACTGCTAAAAATAGGTACTCAAAAGTAAGTACAATGTACTCATTTTTCATTACATTCGATGCTTATCATAACTCCGAATACATAAGTTTCAATTTAGAAAAGGACATGTTCTCAAAAGTACATACAATGAATAATAAGAGTAGATTTTGACCTACATAGACTGCCTTCATAAATATTTATCAATAAATATCAACAATTACAACCAAGACTTACCGGCAATCTAACTCAGATCCTACGGTACCGCAGTCCAGTTCTTTATCCATTGTACTACCAGGGCGATGTGAAGAAGTTATAAACAAAAGACTTGTATAAAAGATGTGCCAAAAGAAGGGAAAGTAAGATCATTGAATTGTAATAACTCAGCTTCTATTTAATCAATCGACATCAAATAATGAAAACCATATTCTGGACAACTATTTTAAGTTTGTCAGGCCGCTTTGTTAAGATGGCTTGAACAGAAGCTGACATTAGCCATTTTAAATCACACTGCTCATTTTTGCGAAAGTAAAGATAAAATTTGAGTACATCGTCGCTCATTTACGATGCAATAGTACTCCAAGTAAAACGAGTAGATTCAGTTACACAATTTTAAGTATTTTTTTACAGTGTAGAAATAGCAGTTCATGACAAAGAAAAATTATACCAAGTAGAAGTCTAAATCTATGACAAGTGTAAAGAGATCTAGAGCTTGCCGAAGACGCAATGAGGAGCAGGCGCATATACGCAAAAGAAACCTATTGAAAAAAAATGGGAACCTAACTGTAGAGCGGAGACTGTGCCTACCCGATTTATTTGGATAAAAGAATTGTAGAGAAACATTATATTAGAAATTACTTCCAAAGAATAGCATGGAACTCCCATATTTTAGAGGTAACGTCCCGAAATACCTTCCAACTCAGTATCCTGCCACGTAAAATCGACTCTCGCGGGTGACTTATGATCCGTCCCTCGGACTCAAAATATTTTATTCTGCGTCATAAATGTCTCACTTCCCTATTCAGATAGGAAATGGATTCATTCTCCTTCTCTTTCTGAGAGAGAGAGCGGCTTCTTCGTGAAATTCGAATCTTTACATCGAGTGTCGGAATTTATTCGATGGCCCGGAATTTATTCGCCTTGAAAGTTGAAATCAATTTTGATGTATTGATACACACCTGAAAATCAGTCGGGTTTGATATCGGATGCCTTTGATACACTGGGAATTGGTAATACACTGCGGAAGCGAGCATAGTCTCGGATTTTTATGTGTTCTGGTGTAGCCGCTGGCGTTTTGTCTGCTGTATAAATTCACTGCTGTTTTGTGCTTGAAAGGTTATGTAGAAATGTATAGATATAGAAATTTATAGTAAACTAGCTGATTGTTCTTCGCAGGAGTATAAGTTAAGCCTTTCTGACTACCAACTTTTTTTTGTCGTAGTAAAAAAAATAACTTTTAAATTGTGTTTTTTATTCATCTAAAATAGGATACTTGATTTTTTTTTACAGAATTTTTGGGTTATTCATTTAGAAAATTAAAATTATCAATGAACCGTCATAAAAGACCAATGGAACAATCTTTAAAGCATCCAATTTTCATTTGAACCATCAGGCTTAATAAAGTTTAAAAATATTTACTTTATTCGTAAAAAGATTGACAAATGTTGAGACTTTAAATGTGTATGTGTTGGGTGTCTTTAACGAATATCACAATAGCAAAATAAAACTTCTTTATTTGTACAACTCTCCATAAGAGAGACTCTTGAATATTACAAATTAACCTGAAATGTTTGCTATGCCCCAATGGATTGCGCTTTACGCTTTCAATTCACGCATGTGATTACCATGGAAAACACTAAGGTCTCATCCTACAAATTAGGGTTAGTTTGGTTAATTAACGTCGCACTAGAGCTGCACAGTGGGCTATTGACTACAGTTCGGAGTATATCTCGAAAGAAAGACCCGGGAACACATACGCATTCACACACATTCATACATGCACCTCGTTATTTTAGAACCATGGTCAGATGACGAGGAAACACCTGAACTGGCACCCAACGCCTTCATTTGACGTCGGGACTTTGGTCCCCGATCAGATTTATCGTGCACCAGTCCCGTATACACGCCGTTAATTTTTGCGGATGTTCTGGACGACTTTTCCAGTATTTTATAGCGAAGCTGGCAACCCCCGATCACAAGATCACTACTTGTTTTACTTTTCTTTGGCCAGTCCATCGCCCAGAATCGAACCAGGAATCTTTGGATTCCCAGCTGACGCCTTTAACTGCTCGGCCACGGAAACCTTATAAATTTGGGAATGGGTGGTTTTAGTGTGAAACCAATCATGTGGGGATTCGGCAGTATGAAAAGTAAGGTGGCACGTATTACAATAAAGCTCAATCAGATTGGTATAATTCATTAAGCAATATGAATTTAAACTATGGTAGAAACTATAAACCTTTCTCGTAAACATGGCTTATAATTGCGAACATAAACAAAACTGAAAATTTATCCCAATTTAAATAAATGCTTGAAAATTAAAAGAATGAGTATTGTAGTAAAATTTAATCGAGAATAATGAATTATGTACAAAAATCCAGAGGAAATATTTCAATATAAGTTAATTTAGTAATACATTAAACTAGTAAAAATTTATTTGAATAAAATAAGTGCGCATTATATCCAATTTTGTCGCTGCGCACATTACTTTAAAGTTTATCTTAACATTTTTAACTAGGGTTACATCTAATTCTAAGTACTGTCCTGCATCACATTGAAATGAGTTGTTGACAACAAACATGAAGGAATTTTCTTTTACTCCTCTGTTTAAACGTATTTATAAATTCCGTATATTTTCTAAAAATAAATTATTATTAATACATTATAATTAATTTAATTAACGCCGAAGCAGGTACTGTTCTCACATAAGATTTAACAATTTGAAAATAATTTAATTCAAATAATTAATAAAACTCAATTTTGAAAATGGGCATTTTTAAATGTTATTTAAATGTATTCACATATTTTCATCCCTTCCCTATATTATTGTGATAAGAAATATGACATAATTGTTTATCAAGTTAAATTTACTACATGAAAATATAAAACTTTTTTTTAACAAAAAATCCGTATTTCCCGGGGTTTTCTTTATTTTTCAAAGTTGGGATTATAGTTATACTTTGGCCTTACACAAAGATAAAACCACTTCATATTAAATTCAAATAAGGGGGAAAGTCGGAAAATCTGCATTTTTTACTGTATTTTTATGCGTAGAGTTTTTTTTAAAGTCAGAGTTTAGTCACTTTTCTCCGGTAGTAAAACTGTTCGCCATTGGCTGAATAAACTTAATGTATTGGAATAAAGATGTCCAATAAGAATGCTCGACTGGAAATAAGTAAGGCTTTTTTATTATAAGTAAACATGGAGAGAACTAATAAAGAGTTTTAGTACCAAGAAAAAAATAATTAAAGAAAATTACAAAATTTTTACTGGAATTATATTTTACTATATTTTGAACATTTTCGTTTCTTGTACAAGGAAAATTATTTTAGAGTGAACTTTTTTATTGCTGTTTTTAACACGGGACTTTGAACACATTAATGGTTTGAACACATTACAACTCTTGATTAACAAAAATAACTTTTTGAATGAATATTTCAGTTTTTTTATGTACAGTACTGTACATTCATTAACTGTACATTCATTAGTCATAAAATTTCTCCTACGTAATAAAAATACACATTATAAATATAAATATTTTATGTAGATTCACCAACAGATCTCTTCATATTCTTATTCAGCGTCATTATATTTTTAAGGAAAATTTTCATTTCTATAGAACATTAAAATATTTTAGCAATTTATTTTAATTTATTTTTCAAATAAACGGGTTCTATGCAATCCATCTGTTGGATTGAATATTTATATTTAATATAGGCAGTGTTCACTCTAGGAATAAAAAGAGGCAGGGCGCTGTTGGTAGTAAAAGGCCACACCGGTTTTGTAAAGACACTTCTTGTTTTTAAAAGGGCACTTAAAAAAAAAAGTTTGTGGTGGGCGTGGCCACCTGTTGATAAATCGGACCCGTAAACATAAAAAGTTCCGATTTGTTGATTGAGCGCATAGAGCTACATATTAAGCTATTGGTGACGGTTCGGGGCTTATTTTGAAGGAAAGACCTTACAAAATTGATGTCTCTTTACGAAAAAACTACTTAAAATCCAAAATTTGACATTTAAAAATTAATGTTTTCGTTGAAAAACAAATTTGTAAGTAGCCCTACAAAACTGATGAAAAGGCTACTTAAATCTAAAATTTGGTAATAAAAGACCTAATATTTTAACCTCGTCCCAAACCATCTTCTCTTTAAAAAAAACATAGCATTTCTAATGCGGGGACAGACAACCAATAGGATTCGTGGAATGCCCCGTGCTCGAAATTACCGCGGAATCATCGCGATTGCACAACTCGCGTAGTTAAAAAGGAGTTTGTTTTTCTACTGCTATAATTCACTTAATTCCAATTTACACACACATTTTTTTTAATCGATACCTTTTCTAAAAACAGCTAGGGAAGCAAGGACGCTTGTGCTTGACTGAAAAGGGCAAGAGGGGTGGAATTTTTTCAAAAAAGGGCGGTACTTTTTAACAAGGGGCATGAGGGCGCTATTGAGATAAAAAAAGGGCGGGCACGGCGGGCAGGGCGGACCGTCCTTCAAAAAACGCCTAGAGTGAACACTGATATAGGTATGTTTTCTAATATATTTTACTTTATATGAAATACAGTTAGTTAGTTGAACTGGAGTCGTACAAAATTGGCGACTGTTCATTTATTTATCTCGAAGAAAATACCAGGAAGCGCTGCCACGTAATTTTATAATATAGTCAAATGACGAGCATTCTCTGAAATAACATCATTTTTAGCCTCTATTTTTTAGAGTTCTGCGATCGTCAAGGACTTTGTCAATTTTAAAAATCGGTTTGTCATTGAAGCAAGTAACTTTTAACGAAACAAGAATCCTAAATTTTTAACGAAAACAATTAATTTCCGGGGGCATCAGCTCATTCGGTTCTAATTTCGATTCTTACATGTATATTGCTACGATTACGATACGTAACGAGTTTTTCTGGCTCGGTTTATAGCAAAACCGACTTTGGAACGATTATATATATTTAATACTGGAACCAGAAAATCCGTGATTCGAGTCGTGCAATCGATTTTTATTTGAAATCGCCCTCATTTTTGATGAAATAAATATCTTAAAAACAAATATATTCCCTTAGTTTGACGAAATCTATAATTGCAGAATTTCGCAGACAACTGTTTCGTCAAAAGTGACGAAATGTCTAATTGTAGCATTTCGCAGACAAATGTTTCGTCAAAAGTGGAGAAATATTTAATTGCAGCATTTTTGAGACAACTGTTTCGTCAAAAGTGACGAAATATCTAACGTCAAAAGTGATGAAATATCTAATTGCAGCATTTCGCAGACAACTAAATCGTCAAAAGTAACGAAATATTTCATAGCAGTATTTCGCAGACAAAAGTTTTGTCAAAAGTGACGAAATTTTCTTCATTAATGAGCATTGATTTTTAACATGGAGTATAACACCTGAGTTTTCCCTTACGTAAAATATCATTTCTCAATTATTTTCATAGTGAATTAGCCACTCTTACCATGTTATTTATTTTTCACATAAAAAATCAAAATACCAAATTCAATTGAAATCGAACTTGCTTGAAAGAAAATCGAAATTGAAAAATGGAAGGTTTTCGTTTTTAATCTAAAAAAAACTCTTTCTGGAGCTAAAAATTGTATGTAAAGAAATATGGAGATTTGTATGACAGTGCACACCGCACAAGGATTTTATTATATCTCAAAAATAATATATATGCTGTAAATTACATATGGAATGGCTACATATATTCGTATATTTAATGGTAATAAACCTAAATGCATATGTGCATGTAAATCGATACTCATCATCAAACAAACTTTAAAATATATTATTCGTTCTTCAAATGAAAATCCTTTCAGAAGTAGCATATGATTTCTTTTGCCGTTGACAACACAAACTCAGTCAAGAATCAATTTTCTCGCAAATGGTCTTGCAAATACATTTGGACGCATAAAAACCGGCAGAGGGCGCCCCTTGAAATACCGAATCCGAATTCATTTTCATATTCCGCTCATGGAGTGGCGACAAACACGTCACTTTTCCAGATTAAATTCCCTGGAAACTGCTAGGGCAGAGTAACAAGTCGGAACAGGGAAGCGGAGTTTGAAATAAATATGATATTTGGAAACCACTTTGGAAGGAAGGGGTTGCCATGGTTCCAGGAATCGTCGAATCTAAAAAATACCAACTGGTTTGATAATTTTCTAACAATACCAACATTTTTGAATGGGTTACACTTGATTTTGCTATCGAATCGTCCACTCCAACAATGAGATTTTCTCAATAAAACTAAGCATCGATTTGTTTTGTGAATTTGGCATTCGGATTTATTTTCCCCGTGGCATTTTCTGTGGTTTAATAGGTGGATAATTTGTTGCGAAGACGAAAGAGCTGTCTTGCATAGAAATGAAATATCTTTTTAACTTTTGAAACATATTGGAAAATATATTTTTGGATTTCATATAAATTGGACTGCAGTACCGTTACACAAAAAATATTTTAGGGGGGTTTGAAACAAGAAATTTCCCAACTTAACGATACGAAATTCCCAACTCATTACTGACATTTTTCGTCTTTTTTTTATATATATTTTAAGTAATATTAAACAGTTCTCTCACGAGCATTGATTTGTTCAGGCACGTAGGTAAGGGGGTGGTTCAGGGAGTTCAAAACCCTCCCATTGAAAGTCAAGAAGAGAAAAAAAATTAAAAATCGAATTACTGTAAAAATACTTTAAAACACAAAAAATATTTACTTTCTCGTAATACACTTCTTGTAAAGTTAATATTTTCCGGGGGTCCTGCCGCGGAAAACAGTTTTCAAAAAAATTCAAAAATATGTTTTGAAGCAATTTTTACCTCAAACTAAGCATTACATGATATCATCGGGTTCTTTTTCTAGCATTTGGATTTTGGGACAAAGGGAAAAGATCGTCAAACGGGGCCGTATACACAAGATGCTTCAAAACCATATATTAATCTAAACAATGATTCTCAAAACTTAAATTTGTTCTCTAAATTTATTTCATAATTAGGGAGTGGTATTTTGGCTGTTATGATATTTATCTGTCAACGTATTTCTGTTTACTTAAAAAGAATAAGTTTAAAGAAAAAAAGTGGGGGTGAGATTTTGGGTGAGGATCCCTCAACTTTTGTTTGGGGGGGGGGGGGGGGGGGGGGGTAAGTAACCTAAAGAAATCCGTTGCTCAATCACTGAACCCCTCCCATGAAAAAGCTAAACCTACGTGCCTGGATTTGTTGCACCCATATTCCAATGCAGTGTCCGTTCTGAGGTCTAATTTAAATATAATCTTACAAGTTGGACAATTTCTAATCTTCCCTAGATTTCATTTGTTAATAATATTAATTTTCTGCAGGCATAAATTTTTCCCCAACTCGGTGTTTTTAGATGTTGAAATTCCCAACTTTCAGGGCTTCAGGGGGGGCGTTGCGACGGGCCTGTCGGACGATATAAGACAGTGGCTCCCAAGGTATTCTCCGCGGCGCCCCGGGGAGATGTGGTACCTTCACAGGGGCGCCGCGAAATATCGCAAAAACTTCATAATTAATTAAATTTTCAGTGATCCCCAAAGTGTAAACCTAAAAATAATCGACCTACCACAAGATGCATAACTGTGCAGTTAGAAACTACAAAATGCGCAAAGGGGGACATTTTTTATCAAAACTCGCCAAAGGGAAGCTTTTACTAAAACTATGCGGTAAACCGTCGACTTTGAAAAAGGATCTTGGATCAGTAATAACACTCCTATATATTAAGATAGATGATTCGTTAAAATTTCTTGTGACGTCAATAGCTGTAAAAGCGAAGTAGATAGTGAGGTGGATCGAAAAGGCTTAACTTAAGAGAGCTCCTCCTTTTAGTTCCATATCCTAAAAATTAATATGTATATTTCAGCTGACGAATAACAATTTATTGCCAACGCCAACTTGGTTCGACGTCGTTTAACGTTAACTACGGTGATCAAATAAACTTTAAAAATATATAATAATTGTTAAATTAATTATGAAATAAATTATAATTATCGACATTATTAAAAAAATATAAGGGGGTAAATTTGACCATTTACATACATTATCATTACTATAAACGGAAATTAAATGTAATACATTATTTTTACTTCAAATTTCAAATTCACCTTTACAATTTTAAATACATTATATAATAGAAATACAAGCGTTCATTGAAATAAAATAGTATAAAATTAATTTAAATAAATCATAAAATTTAATAAAAAAAATTAGTAATTTTTTTTGTAATATTTAAACACTTCATTGAATGTACAAATAACTTTTCATTCTGACTTATTTCCGTTGAGATAATGAAACGTTTTTCATCGTTTAACTTTCACACTTCGTGCTGCCATCTACTGGCTTTAATCAGAAATACTTACAAATTTAGAGTTTTTATTAAAAAAAACTTCTTCAATTTTTAACTTTCTAAAAAACTATACTAACATATTTCAAATTTATGCAAATTTCTATTCTTGAGATAAAAGAGATATAAAAATGTATTTTAAATATATTTCAAAAATGTCCAAATTTAATATTGCATTTAGTATGAAAAAATAATTCAAAGAAATGCATATTTATAAATTTTTTTTTTCATTATTTAAATAATTTAAAAATTTATATATTTATAAAAATATTAATGTAGTTTTAGTATCATTAACAAATTTTTGTTGTTTAAATTGCATGTAGTTGTATGTATGTGTACATATATATTTTATTTAAAGCAATCTTTCGATTTTTAAAATAAATTCATTGTCAATTTACGCCATATATTTTTCATTGAATTTAAAATTTTTAATATTATTTATTTATTATTATTTTTTATTTAAAAAGGTTTAATGTTTTCAACTGCAATCGAAATTAATAAAAATGAATAAACAGATATAAAAGTCCTATCTATTACGTCATTCAGGTCAAAGGTTTTTCTCATTTTTCCAGTAATAAAGTTAGTGATTTAATAAAAAAAAATAGAAGATTTCTCTTACAAATAAAACAATTAACTGGTATAAAAGTTACACTTATTCCCAGATTCGAATCTATAAATATTCCACCCAGATGTTACAAAAGTTTGCTCCCCCTTTTTCACAAAGAAGTATAGTTAATATCAAAATAACGAAAATCGCATGAAAAAACATTTTGTCGCAAAAACCTGTTTATTGAAACTTTAAAAATATTGTTCAATTTTTATTAAAAAAAAGTTAACATAGATTACTAAAGAAATTTTCGATTACTTAATTATTTTTCATAAATATTTGTTAATTTAAATTTGAAAGAGGATGAATAGTTTAATATTATTTACTTACTAGCTGAAGCCGATTACAGTTTCTGAATAAGAGTTTCTGACCTTTCGGCCTCAAGTTTGTGCAGTAAAATGTATGTGCTATACGGCTTTCTATACTGTTTGGCAGCCTATTTTTATATTTTCATCATCCTAAACGGTTATTCACCCATTTATTTACAAACACGTGTCCAACACTAAAATATAGGCGTGCCCTAACAAATTAATATTCAGTCTTCCTTGGCAATCCTTCCAATCAATCACTCGCAATCCAATTGACATCAATGCCAACCACCAATTAAATCGTCCAAATTAAAAATTCCACACCCACTTCTTCAAGACATTTTTATAACAAAACCTCTCTTTTCCACCACAACCAATAAGAACGCATCTCTCAATACCTACCTCTCCCCCCCTTCCGACATTCATTGATAAATCCAATCAATAGGCACCCCGTCACCATGGCAACGGACCAACCCCTTTCCACGATCCAGCGTATTTACTACGAGAGGGGGATGTCATTGCACGTGGCCATTTGCAATGGTGACAGCGCGTTTATGAATGAGCGGTGTAGAATTGATATTCAGATAACAGGATTGTGATAAATGGGGTGCGTAAACAAATTTGTATGAAAATGGAGAAGGGGAGGGGTTAAGTGACGTTATTATCAACCTCCCACCCCTCTTTGGCGTCTATAATGGATTTTACGATAAGTTGTATTATATGAAGTTGACTGCTAAAATATAAGTGGATAATTTATGATGAGTATAGAATGTCAGTATCTCATATATATATATATATATATATATATATATATATCGAGAAAACTAGCATCTCCTTATACTGTCATAAAAAAAATATGATCCAGCAAATTTGGTAGTAGATTAATAATACTACAGAACTTCAATTATCCGAACTCCAGTTATCCGGGTCGCTTTGGAAAACGTCAATTATTCGGATCGTTTTGAAAAATATAAAGAAATTAACAAATTCCTCATTTTATAAGTTTCTTTTCATTAAGGAATAATAAAAAAAAAATTCAAATACATTCCATTTACATAACCAAATCAAAAAATAATAATAAAAGAAATAACCTTTTTTCGTGAATTATCCGGATATTCGATTAACCGGATGGGATCTAGTCCCCATTTATCCGGATAATTAAAGTTCCACTGTAGCATCACTATTATTGTTATAGACTTCTAAAAAAAATCTAACATACATAGTATTTCAATAAATATTTAACATCGAAAGGTAAATTTTCTTTTCATTAAACACAGCTTTAATTCGTTGATCGTCTAGAAGTCCGCGTGGCCTGGTTGGAACGGCGGCGAGCTCGTAATCGGATGTTGCGAGTTTAATCCTTATCATCCAAACGACAGCGATATTGTGCACGTTAAATCATCGAATTATTCTCTAACCAAATAACATGAAATAACTTAAAGTCAACTTCTCACGGAAATCAAAGAACGACTCTTCTGTGGGTGCGGTTTGGCTCAAGTGTATGTCTGAAGTGTTATTAGGTGCAGGACACTCCTTAAACTGAGATTGAGTGTGACTTTTTAATGGTTTCTTTCGTACATTATGATTAACAAGATGTACTTAATACGATAATTAATAAGTAATGATATCATTAAGCTCATTTCTAAATGCCCATTTTCTGAGGCGGCATTTCGATTTTTCTATAATACCATGCTTAGTATTGAATGAGGTTTTAATGTTGGTTGAATGTATGACCCTTCAATTAAAAAAAAACTTTGTGAATATCTCAAGTGTCTGTTACTAATGAATAAGAACTTATCAAAAAGATCATTGAGTCTTGGCTTACAGTTTGGCTCACATAAATTCCCATGCTTAAATTAATAAACAGCCACGTGGGCTTGACAATTTGAAGCAAGCTCTTGATCGGAGGGTGTCAGATCTGTTTCTAAAAAAGTCGTCTAAAAATATCCATAACTTCATCCGCCGTATTTAATGTACTTCGGTCCATTAAATCATGTGGTTGTCTAATGTCTTGACGTCTATTAAGGTTGCTTCGGGTGCCAGCTTAGGTTTTGTCCTCGCCTTTTGACCATAATTCAAAAATACGAAGCAGTGTTCTTAGGTCTTTGGCTCCATTTCAATTTATCACAAAAACTTTAACGTTAAGCATTCAAAAAATAACGCTATAGAAACATATTTAATTAATAATTGTTATTCTGTTTTTAGCACTTGTTAATACACAATTCATTTCAACGACAAAAAGAAGATATTTGGTACAGGAAAAAAAATATTAGTTTGACAATTAAAAAAAGGATTCAATGTGCAATTCAAAAGAGAGTTTCATTTCAAAGATTAATATTCTTAAAAGTAAATTAAAATTGAATAGATTTCCTAATGGTGCTAAAGTGTTCCTAAAGTGCTTTCAATACTTGATCCTTCTGAAGAGGAGGCAAAGGCCTTGGGGTATCGAATTTTATTTTACGTCATGTTAAATTGTTTATCTTTATTAGATTTTTGTGTTTGCTGTTATTTATTTTGCATTTTGGCAACGTTTGTCTTCTTTTATGGGGTGTTAACTTTTGATTTGTTGTCTGATTTCGAAGTTCGTATTATTTTTGTAGTATATATTCTCACATATCTTTCAGTATTTTTACTTGTATTATCATATATAGAGATAAAGAAAGAGAGAAAACAAAATTAAAATTCGCAAAATAAAAATCTCATCTGACAATCTTTCAGCATTCAAAAATAAAAATTTCTTTCAACACCTTTTGTTCAGCAAAACTGCTAATACATCTTTGATTTTAAATACTAAACATGACATTCCCCAAATTATACCCCAAGGGTGTACTTTGTTTACCTATGCTTAAATCAGCTGCGGTGCGTTAAGATTAAACATAGATCATTTAATGGCTGAACATAGCATCCAACCAAAGACATCCAAATGCCCTTATTACGTGACTAACAACAAAGATATCTGTGCTCTTCAGATCGGATGTCGTTACCATGCCAACCACCACCCTGATCCCCCTAAGAAATCTATTCCAATCCAACCCGCCTCCCCATCAGCAATTAGAATACCCCTCCCCCCACTCACACAACCCTACCCCTTTCAAGAATGGAACGCCATCCCGATATCAACTCTCGAAACCATTTTTAGACTTTAAATGAGGCGCACAAAACAAAAATCCACACGACTTCCGAATAGATGCCACCACGTGACTCTTTCTTCTGCGACAGCGGATTGCATTGCGAATGTGAGGCACAAGACTTCCCTGTGGCTTCAGTTCTTTTGGTGGGTCTCGGCTATCCACTCTCTCCATATCGATCGGTCCGAGTTCGCAATAATAGATGAGTTCTTTATTTACTTGGAGTGTTGCGAGGCTTTATGTGGGATTTTGGATTTTGAGATGAGAGATACTGCGTGGTTGTGGTGTAGAATACTGCCATGCGGGTGGGGAGAAGGGGGGATCCGGAAGGCTCATTGCGAATTCTGTGAATGTTTGGCTGGTTAAGGTGAGGTGAATGGTTTGACCATTTAAGAAGAAGAAATAGACTGTTGTAGTTTGATTAAATGCGGATGAGTTGATGTTCTTGTAAGACTTCTTTCGGCAGTAGAATGAGTTCGGCTAATACAAATTAATACTGAAGAATATATATACTATAAATTAAAAATAATTAAGAAGACTCGTTGAAAGAATAATTTTTAATTTCATTTTATGAATTTAAATAATTGCAAGGTTTTATTAATTGGGCCGGATTTTTTAAACATTAACAATCGAAATGTCTTATTTTATATTGACAGTGGAGACAAATAGAATAGGCAGCCATGTTGTATTTTTGCTGTGGATAAAATGGCCGCTGTCACGTCACTTTGTTTACGATTTTTAGACAAGCCGATTGGACAACTCGCCTAAACTCGTTTGTTGATTTGCTAAAAACCAGTTTTAAAAGATTTTAACCTAGCACCAACTGATTAGATCCTCAATATACCTTAAAAATGAATATATGTCAAATGAGCTATAAATTAGTTCTAATGAAATATGAGTTAAACTGAAATATGAGTTTAAAATGAATTATTTAAAGAAATGGATAAAGAAAATAATCACTGAACTTCGGGGGATATCTACATTGCCCTACATGGATGATCCAAAACCGAAATGGATTATCCGATACAAATCCGATTTATATGGATGAATAGAATTTAAAATTTGTTGGAATGTCATGAAAAAGAGAAAAGGGATTGGAAGCAGGAGTACATCGCGACGACAGACCTCCGGTCACTTCCACTCGTATATTTTTATTATTCCTTAAAAAAGTTATTTATCAAAAATCGATTCTGAAGTAATATTTTAGCATACGTTTTTAAAAATATATAAATGTTTTGGGGTTGCTAGAGAACAAATTTAAGGGAGACCCTAGCTCCAAATTCTAATATTTTATGAATGAATTCAGAAATACATTTTTTTTATTACTAAAACATCTCTTTCTGAACAAAAATAATAAAAAAAATATTTTTGCATTTTTGAGCCTAAATAGGCTTTTTTTAAAAACAATACTCCTCCATCAATTTTTAATATTTAAAAAAA
Source organism: Troglohyphantes excavatus (assembly GCA_963932185.1). NCBI lineage: Eukaryota > Metazoa > Arthropoda > Arachnida > Araneae > Linyphiidae > Troglohyphantes > Troglohyphantes excavatus. Next base: position 27,587,472 of record OZ010674.1, read on the forward strand.
ATATTAAATAATGTCAAAGTATATACTACAGACACATGAATAGATTTTCCATATTTGATATTTAATTGCTTTCAAAAACTTATTTTAAGTGGCCATGTGAAAACTTATTTCAAATGGACATAATGTGAATATTTTTTTAGGTACTTATTAAGTGTCTAAAAAAATATTCACATTTTTATGTTCATTTATTCGTAAAAAAATAATTTATAACTTAATTTATAAAAAGTTCTACACACGTTTATAAAACAAATATTAAAACTTCAAAAACTCTTAACAGTTTAATTTTAAGTAAATTTTTGACAAAGATATAGCATTTTAACGTGACCAAAATTAAAAAAAAAATATTTTGAGTAAATGACGAAAGTTACAAATGAAAAGTAGGTAGACAGATGATAAATTATATATATATGTAAAAAAACATGTTTTTTTCTGCTAATACTTGGAAATTGTGTATACATTTACTTAAATATTTATAGCATTGTTTTATGCAAAAAAAATATTTTAAGTAATTTTGTTTTTTGAAATTTGGCGATTGGGTCACCTCTAATTTTAAACAACTGTTGTCTAACGCATGAACAAGCTGTCGTATTCTATCCTAAACTAATATTACCTACAAAGAGAATAAACAAAACTTAAATATGGTACTCTTCCTACATCAACAATACCTTTCCATACTGAACTCCTCGATAAGTCATAAAACTTGTTTACGACTATAAAATGTCAAGAAGATTTGCAATCTGCGTCTTAAAATATCCGAATTTGTATTCAACCCGAATCTAACGGGAATGCGACCTTTCCTTGGCGCTCGATCATAAAACCCTCTTCCCGGAGCTTTTACATGAATCCCGAACTGTGATACACAGTTCAAGAATGTCATACCTTGGAGGGTTAATAAACACCTTAGATGGAGGTTGCCATGGAAACGACATCCCAAGCCCCTGCTCTAGGGGGAACGTGAGAAGAAGTTGGAGTGTTCTCTTGCGAGGGTGCTGGATATTGCTCCATCAAAAGAAGATTGCAGCTTTTGTGCGAGGGAGTTTGGAGTCAGCTTACCGACAGGATTTGCTGCTCACTAAAAGGAATGTTGTTTCAGGTTACTTTTGACAGTGCGAGTGTTGAAATATCTGTAACTAGCAATATGGCCCGGCGTTGCTCGTGGTCAATTTACGAAGTAAGAGCTGTGCGAATGTGTATTAATTATATATGTGTATTTATTGTCCATGCCGACATTACTTTTAACATATTGCCACAAATAACGCCATTTAGGTGAAATTTTTAAATATAGGACCATATTTTAACTCATTTGGCAACATTTTTATTCATTTGGCGGCAATTTCATTCATTTGGCGACAATGTTATTCATTTGGCGATATTTTAAATACATTTGGCGATATTTACTCATCAGCCAATCAAAATGCATCTTTTATCCCTGTATTGTCGAAAAATATTTTTAGTCGCCAAATTGATTTTTAACAATAATTTTATGAAGGGGAGATCGCTACATGCAAATTTCCAATACGAAAAACGTATCGAAAAATGAAAAAAGTTCTATAACTTTTGAACTGTTGTAGATATCCACATGAAACAAAGTGTACATTTTAAAATGAGAATATATTTATAAAATGGCGCAAGTTTCATAAAATTCCGTTCAGTCATTTTTTAGTTAAAACCGAACCGACAATCAGACAAAAAAAATTAATGTGATTTTCTGAATCACTATCCTAATTCGTGAAACTCAAAATGGGGGGTTTTGTTCGAATCCACAGACAGACTCTCCATTCTTATATATATGTATTTATTTTCATTTTGGAAATATAAAATTAAACTTTAAATGTACTTTCTAGTCGATAGTTGGTCATCTAGTTAATTAATGTTGCACTAATTACACCCCCCCCCCCCATTATCAATAAGGTTAAAAGTAATTATCAGGACTATTGTAAAAATCCAAGACCTATTCAAGGACGAATTCAAATTGCTTAGAAATTACATGAAAGTTTATCCAAATTCCGAATTTGATCAGAAAAATATAGCTGAAACAATAGCTAACAATGAAATTGGACATGCCTTAATTAATTGAGACTACGCCCGATAAAAGTTGTATTTAATGGAATTCCAAAAGAAACTAAGGTTCCTGATATTTCTGATGAACTCAAGGAAATAGTTTTTTCAATTGAGGAAATAGAACAACTCAAATCAAACAACAAAATTATCCTCCCTATTTTCCAAACAACTCTGGCTAACAACTGGTAATAAAGGAATGGTGCAGGTTAAATCTGCCGTAGTTATAATGTATTGGATGTGTTGCTGAAGTTTAAAGTGGGAGAGGTGCCAACTCAACCGTTAACATCGTCATATGAGAAATTTCTATGATTTTCTCTAATAAAATTCATTCAAACTGTTGATAGTTGTATAGTTTTATTCTGATAACAGACTACTTTAGCATTGTCCGGACACTAAAAACAAATAATTATAAAGGAAGACATGTGACAGCAGAGTGAGAAAAATTAGAAGACATAAAGATTAAAATTTATTTCTGCTTTGACAAATAGGAGTAAACGAAAAGAAGCTGTCACATTTAGAAATAAAAAAAAAAATGGAAAACCGTAATTTTAATATCGTGTACTTTTATCATTTATTTTTTCGGAATAATTCAAGCAAAGCAAACACATTTCATTCGCAACGTATTAAATGCAATACAAACTCCCCACGATTCGTACTTTTTTTCAATAGAAAAAAAGTTGTTGTTTTTTTAAAAAAAACTTTGATTTACACGCTTAACAGAACAAAGAGAACCAAGAAACTACAAGAAAGGAGGGGAAGGTTTGTGCAGCTGCATGTGTCAGATAAAAAATATCGCATATTTTCTGAATTTTTTTTTCTTTGGGGGGGGAGAGAGAGAATTTCTGCAGCTTTTCGAAATCCGACGCGTCCTCATTTGTTTAGTGTTATTTTAGGGATGACAAACACATTATTGTTCGGTATGGATTATGATATATTGAAGGCGAGAAGATATTTTATAGATATACATTAAGACCAATTAAGGGAAATAAAACCGTCAACTCTTACGTTTGTGGGAAGAAATAGCATGCCACAAATAAAAATGTTGCTTTAAATATTGGCAGCAACCGTAACGGGTATTAATACAGTTGGACAGTCGACAGATGATTCTATTATTATTTTTGTTTTTAATTTTGGCGAGAAATGTCTTTAATTTCGGTCTCTAAGGGTTTGCTTTCTAAAACCGCATGTAACGAGGATATGTAACAGTAACGAAAACTTGTATCACTAATATAGCTCATATCTTTACAACCGTAATACCCACGCGCCTTCCTTTGGTATAGTTGTGTAAAGAAAAGAAAACATTACACGATAATGCACGTTTCGAGTGCTCAGATGGCGGGCGCCCTTGTCAGCAATCGGAGCTTAATAAGTATAAATTCGACATTTACAGAGGCGTCTGTTTTTATGTTTTACGCTGGATTTTTTAACTGAAATCTGTTAAGGGGAGTTAGAACTACAAATTCTTCAAAATAACAATTTTGAGATTTTTACATATTCTTATCCCCAATTAGTGACCTTTAAAGTGCCATTGCTTTCGTTTTTACTCCAATTAGAAAGAACTGAAATGTAATAAAATATTTTTGTATACTGTTATTAACAAGTAATATTTGTTTTCTTCAAATCCATTTTCTCAAAATGTGATTTTTTTTATGTTTGATGTACGTTTTTACAGAAACTTGCAATTATATATGCGCAATTTTGTGCATATATGCTCTGCCTAAACCTAAGATTATATTAAAATGAGCTTTTGAAGATTTTTTAAAAATGTTTTTCTGTTAAAAAAAGTTTTTTTTTAATTATTTAAAGAGATTTTCGTTGAAAAACTGTTTAAAAACCTTACAAAAAAGTTTTGAAATAGTTTTGCAACAAAAATCTCTTTAATTAATTAAAAAAAAACTTTTTTTAACAGAAAAACATTAAAAAAATCTTTAAAAGCTCATTTTAATATAATCTTAAGCAGCGTTTAAGCAGAGCATATATGCACAAAATTGTGCATATGTAATTGCAAATTTCTGTAAAAACGTACATCAAACATAAAAAAAATCACATTTTGAGAAAATGGATTTGAAGAAGACAAATATTACTTATTAATAACACTATACAAAAATATTTTATTACATTTCAGTTCTTTCTAATTGGAGTAAAAACGAAAGCAATGGCATTTTAAAGGTAATTAATTGGGGATAAGAATATGTAAAAATCTCAAAATTGTTATTTTGAAGAATTTGTAGTTCTAACTCCCCTTTTACTTTAAAAACTCATTTCAGTAAATTAACAAATGTCTTTGGTTTACATTAAATAAAATTCATGCTCGCACATTCTTTAAAAAAATGGCAATTTAACATTAGCGGTATAGGAGGTTCCAACTCCCCTTAAATTTTATTGAATATTTTTTTAATCCAATTACCGTGAGTTCGGCATCAACATTTGAAAATATTTAATATTAAACAAAATAATTTCGACAAGTCTAATTTACTCACCAATTATCGCCACAGTAATAAATAGTAGTCACTACCAATCCAACTATTACTATGCAAAGACTGAAAAAAGTAGAAACTTTCCGGATCGTTTTAACGCATGATTACCTCCAAAATGTTCCAAGAGCCTCCCCTGCTAACTTTAACTCCGATATCAGAGTCAGTGGCCGTTAAAACGGGCAATTAACTCCCCCTCATTAACTTCTAATTTTTCTCGTCTCCTTATTGGGTGAGAGTCCGTACTCCCCTTCCGTACTTTTAAACAGCAGCGTGATTCAAGAGAGTTTGGCGCTGTTCTTGGCGCTCCTGACGTTCCCTCCAATCAATCACAACTAACGAGGTCTCTGACGTGTAAAAGCTGCTCAAAAGGGAGAAAATATTCAGTCTGGTAAAAATTTCCGGCGCGTTTCGTCTGTGGATTAGACGATAATAGGATATCGTTTTTTAAGTTCTTGTGTTTTGGGAAATGAATATGATGAATCCCTTGGGATACTTTGCAAATTTGGAGCAAGTGATGTCACAAAAGTTGTGTAACTAGTTTCCTATACCTTTTATTGGTTGGCTAAACCATTGACTTCTAACTGTAAATTCTGGATTGGGCGAGACATTTTGTTGACTGGAAGCCTGGAAGCCAATGTGAAAGCAAGCAGCCATGCTCTATCTCACTTTCATCGCTACCCAGGCCCGTCGCACCGGGGGGAGGGGGGGGGGGGGCAATGATCTGGAAACCCTAAAAGTTGATTTCAACTTATAAAAACCCCGAGTTGGGAAAATTGATGCCTGAAGAAAATTAATATTATTAACAAATGAAAGCAAGGGAAGATTAGAAATCGCCCAACTTGTAAGATTACATTTAAATTAGAACGTAGATATTAAATTAGAACCTCAGAACGTACACTGCATTGTAATATGAATGCAACAAGTCAATGCTTGTGAGAAAACTGTTTAATATTACCTAATATATATATATATAAAAAATATTTCAAAAAATGTCGATAACGTGGAACTGGGAATTTTCAGCACTGTTGAGTTGAAAATTTCGAATAGTTGAGTTGAGAATTTCGAATAGTTGAGTTGAGAATTTCGAAACCTTAAGTTGGGAAATTCCTTCTTTCAACACCTCAAAATATTTTTTGTGTAACGGCACTGTCGCTACCGCAACATTTCGTATATTTTTCATGTTAAAAATAGCCAACATGTATTGCTTTTGGCTCATTTTTTTTTCTATTTTCTGTCGAAACTCGTTTTAAATGCAATCTGATATTAAAATAAAAGTTATTTGCAAGTCAAAGTAGTTAAAAACAAGAGCAAAAACTATTTGTTTGGCACTATAAAAATTAATTCTATAAAAAGAAAATGCAATATTTTTATACATTTAATATTTCTACAATGCTATGGTATTAAAAAATACCACTAAATCAGTTTAAAAGAAACGTGGGGTAGAGTATGATTGCTTCCACATTGGCTTCAACGCGCCCATAGAGAAAACAAGTTTTGAACCTTCCAGAAGTTACAGTTAGATTTCAGTGGGCTATACACATGTGACTTTTTTCGTAAAGTCCCATGTTAAAATCAACAAAAGTTGATTTTTTTAAAACTTATTATTAGGGGCTGAAAAGTAAGGTGTGCAGAAAACCTGTTGTATATTTCTGGCATTTTAGATTGATGGGAAATGGGAAAAACTAATGTAAGGCGGTCAAGAAACGCCGTTTCAACAATAACATTTTTTATTTTTAAATTCTTAATAAACATACAACCACGATTTTACAATTACATACAACGATTTCAGTGATCTAAGAGAGAAAAAAAAAGGATTACAATATCATATTTAGAAGATTTTTTTTCTCTTGTTTACAATAATTAGAACTCTGGACTGTTGAGCAGAAATAGGATAATAAAAAGTTTTGTAAAAAGACACGTTGATTTTGTATTATCTTTTCACATTTTAATTTTTCTTTTCTAAAATTAACTGAATATACTTCAAAGTATTGGACGATGGATTGATAAATTCAGTAGAAAATTGTTCTGTAGGAATTTTCAGTGTCTTTAAGAATGAAATAACTGTAGATATTGTCCAATATTACAAAATATTAGGAAGAAAGCTTATTCTTTTGTAAATAATCTTATTCAAATTCGTTTCGAATTCGCCACCCATAAACGCTTAAAAACTTTCCAAACAAAAAGTTAGCTGATAAACGAACAAGAGTTATGAAAGTATTATAATTTTAGACACGATAAATAATATTTTAAAATGATTTTAGTTTAGAATTTTTAGATTAGATTTTTTTAGATTATTAGATTTTGGAGAGATTAATTAGATTATTTGAGTCCATTTCGAACAGTAGGACTTTCTCTTATGTATTTTACTCACAACCTTCTAATCTCGAGTTAAGCATAATACAAACCAGGCATAAAATATTTTAATACAAATTATTGGGGTGTATATATATATATATATATATATATATATATATATATATATATATATATATAATATCATCATATAACATCTCTGTTTAATTACCACAGTCATCTACAAACCGAAACTTTAAGAGATAAAAACATTTTTTTTTTAAATTTCCAAAAATAAACTCTTCAAAGTCACTTTACTTCAATTCAAAAAACAAATACGATCATTCCCTCTTTTTTTATCTTAAACATCTTAAAAACCCCGCACCCCCTTTTCCTCGTCCTTTTCCAAAGCGAAACTTAATTGGATTCATCCAAAAAGGGATGAGAAGAGCGACTCCCGACATAGGTGGGAAATGAACAGTCTCTCGCGTGACGTCACCAGGAAAGCCCGGAGCAAAGTGGGGAAAGAGTAGTGGGAGAGGAAATCTAGAGAATATCGATCTGCGAGTTGTTGTGAGAAGCAAAACTCCCCGTGGTCTTCATTGGATGCTTGTTTCTTGGAAGGAATTTTGTTTTGCTGAGACTAGATTTGGCTACTTATCGCTGTTTTGTTTCTAGAGCTCCAAACCAAAGTCTGCAACAAGTGGTGCCTTTGACGCCTTGTAGGGAATTGGATATAATAGCGTTGTTCTGAATATTTGGCGATTGGGTGACACCATTCAAAACTTGTTTCAGCGAATCAACAAATTGATTTGAGCGAATCGACCAATTAGCTTATCTAAAGCTTGTAAACATTGTGACGTCACGACAGTCATTTAGCCAGAGCCGCACTATTTGCACATATGCAGTTAAAATTGTGTGGATATGTAAAATTTGTAACAGTCTTAGAATGTATTCAATTTTATAATAAAAAATGGAAGTTATTTTAGAATAAGAAAGTTATAATTAGATAAATGTCTTTTAAGAAAATCAAAATTGTATAAATTAAGAACTACATATGTGCAATTAAATGCATTTAATAGATTTTAACAGCATGGACTACTTGTAAATTGAATTTTAGTTTAATATTTTTTAATACTAAGAATGAATTCCTTTAAAAAATTATCTTTGAAATAATTCCGTCTATAAAACACAAAAAAAGTTCTAAAATGTATATTAGGTATTATAATATACTTACACCGTTAGTTTTAGTTAGTGTATCATTATGAACAAAAGTCCAAAGTCCTGAACTAGATAAAGTTTTTGATTGTTATGTGAATTTTTACTTATTTTGAGATTATATCTCTAACATTAGACATAAATTTCGACTTCTAAAACACAAAAGAAAATATGTTTGTTTTTATTTACACATTTTAGATTAGTTTATATTATTGAAAATTAATTTCAATTATTAATATTTCCTATGCTCCGAAAATTCATAACGTATGAAAGTCAATGGCTTTAGAAAACTTATATTTATAAAAAAGAAATACAGTGTATACTTTTATTACTTTTCTTACTATATATCCTGTTACAATTTCAAATGAAAGATTGTCCACATTGGAAATGAAAGATTTACGCGAATTCCAATTAAATCATTATTTAATGAACTATTATTTTCTATATGAAAGAAATAAAATAGAAAAGAGTTTTTATTCCGTTTTTCTATGTTACAAAAATCCAACATAAAATATGCGAATGTCGCTTTCAAAGGAAACTAGTGATATATAACAAGTTTTCCCATATATAAAAAAATTGGTTTCCAAGAATTTCTGCCCAATTCCAAGCAAGCTATCACCTAATGATTCGTTATCAAAGTTATATATAACAAGTGAAAAGGGTCTGAACCAGTGGCGGCGATTGGATGCTAAAAGTGAGACGGCAAGATCAAAGGGAGGGGGGGGGGAGAGAGAGAGAGAGAGAGAATTAAAAAAAATCAGGTGAACTTGACATTTTTTTTCACAATAGGAAAAATACTAATTATGTTTAATTTCACATAATAGAAATATATAACAACAATTTTATAACAAAAGCATATGTATATTAATCTAAAGAGAGAACAATTCAACTGTTCATTTACTACAATATTGTAAATCGGATAGTTGAAAAATTAATAAATGTATATGTACAAAACCTTTCGAAAATGAGCTAAAAACAATTCTTAGTTTTACTTTCAGTAGCTAGTTAAACGCCAGTTACAGTGACTGGGCATTTCAAATGACGGCCTAACCTTGTTTAATTACTTGGGATGGATGCATTTACTTGTTCAGCAAATGTGTTTATCAAGTGCATAGTAGTGGGGTGGGAGGTGATGCAAATCTTTTCCTGGTTTTAGCAATGCAGTAAAACAATTGACATATTTTATTTTTAAAAAGTGCTATATTAAGAAAGTAAGGAGGCTACCGGCCCCCCCCCCCTCCCCCGAATCGCCGCCACTGGTCTGAACTTATACCTAATCCTGTTTTCGAAAACAAATTTTGAAATATGAAAACTGCCTTTGAACATAAAACAAATATTATACATATTTTATCACAAATGAAAGATTTCCAGGAACGTCGGTTCAATTTCGACTAAATACCAGTAGCTCCAATCCAACAGCTTCCAACCTTCATCAATTAAGTTAAGATTCCCCACATAGACAGGATTTATTCTCTAAAACCCACCTACCCCTTTCACACGCCATCTTTTCTCTGTGTCTAAACACCCCTTTCCAGACCCTAATTTTAACAACGCATCTCCCACTACTAATCAACTCATTTCACGGGCAGACGACATTAATCAGGAACACCTCAACCCTGCTCTAAATCCTGCCCCCTCGCGGTGTTTTAAAATATACTTCCGTTTAATTAATCTTCACGTGCTGACTGGACGACATCCATTAGATATGCTGCCATTGGGCTCTGGAATGATGGGCGTTGTTTTAAATTAGACTTTTAATGAGGAACGTCAAACAGAATAATGAATTATTCTACTGGTTAAGTTATTGTAAGCATAAAAAATTAAGTAATATACTCAAAATTAGCTCTATTGAAAAGAAAATTACTCTATCTAAAAATTGAACTATTAGTTTATATTTTGTCTCATAATAATGGTGAAATAACGAATTCTGAAGTAGATGTGGCGCCATCTATGCACAATGAAGAGAAAAATAACATTAAGAAACAATTTAATTTATTGTTATTTGTCACAATATAATTCGATATCAATGTTATATTAAAGATATTTATTTTATTTACAATAGAGGAAATTTTCTAGGGTTTTTGTTGAATACTTATTCTTTTATGAGGAGTACAATCATTTAACATAGATGGTATAGGAAGTATCTTTTTCCCTTAAGTCCCCTTTTGTCAATGTCTGAAACAGTGAAACCCAAACATGTGGTTCATGAACAGATGTAGTCCGTGAGTAATGAAAAGATGTATAAATGGGAAAAGGTATAAAAGAATAATCTAGAGAATTGCGTTTTAGCTATGATTTTATTCCCATTATATAACCGGGGCATTATTATTTGAGATAATAGCAAACTGCCTCGCCTCCCATCAATATTACTATAAAATATAACACACTATTTTATTCTACTCGTTATTTTATTCAACTAGTTATTTTATTCTACTAGTTATTTTATTCTACTAGTTATTTTATTCTACTAGTTATTTTATTCTATTATCTTCCATATACAAGTTACTGGGTTTTATCTAACAATGCAATCATGCTTTTAGTTGCACCTTTTATAAAATTAGAACTAATATATTTTTTAATAAATGGTGTGGTTTTTAACCTGAACTAGTTTTGCAAATATTAAAAAATACAAACGACTACGACTCAAAAAAAGGGATATATAATAATAGTTTTCAATTTAATTAAAAATATTTTTAAATGACTTGTTTAAAAATCCATTAACCTTATTTATAAACCGTGTCATTTGTCAAAACTTCCGAATTTTCCCACAAAAGATACCCACCGCATCGACAACAAAAGTCTCACGCAGTTTGACGAATTCAATCCAAAACCTATCAAAATCATTTCTAAACAACTACTACCTAAAACCATAGCCTAAAACTCGAACAAGAAAATTGATTACGGCAACCCTATTTACCCAACCCTCACCAAAAAGGGACACCATCCAAAGATAAATCCACTTTTTACTAATTATTTCTACATTAGATGGACATTATCTAAAAGTAAATCTTGAGATAATTCACACTCAGCGTTGCACACAATCTGCATTAGAATAAGGAGCTGCGATACGGAGGTGACAAGTTATAAGGGAGTGTGAAACGTGTAATTTAAGACGGCCTTATCTGACGATTTTTTTTTTTTATTTCTTACCGAAATATTCAGTTTTGGAAAGGGTTTAATTGAAGGTGGTAATAGGTTAGGGCTTTTGTGCTGCCATTTCGGGAAGATTGGTTGGTGGTTGTATTTGAGTGGGAAAGGTTGAGCATTTATTGGGTTGCTTTGTTGTGTAATTGACGATAAATTGTGTGCGAAATAAATTAGCTTTTTTTCCATTAGAGGTTATGTATATTTTGCGGATAAGTATATATTGTGTGTGTGTGTGTGGTGTTCAGAAATCGCTTTGATGAACAAGTGGTCCAGAAAGTAATCATGTTAAAAATAAGTATATATTGTATGACATTGTGGAATATATTATGTAATATTGAAAATAAGTATAATATCGCAAATTCAATAGAACTTCAGTTATCCGGACCAAAAAAACCGGATTGTCGATTTTCCAGACCCGGATCGTTTTGATAACCTATTTAAAAAAAAAAATTAGCAACATTCTTTGCATTTTAAAAGTTTTTTATAGGCGAAGGATACTATTTTTAAAACATTAAATTACATGACATACTAAAGCATTTTTTTTTGTTGCTAAGAAATAACATTTGTTCGTAAATTAAAGTTTTAATGTATATTATTGCAATTTATATAAAAGAACAAAATTTTGCAACAAATTCCATTATTATTTGATATATTTTTTTCAAAATTTAAACCTTTTAAATTTTTTAAAAAATATTAATTTCTGTATGCTACACGTATTTGAATTTTACATAAACAGTTATACTTATTAACACAATATTTTCCTTAACTATTTTTTTTATAATTTTAGTAATTAAACAAAAATGCTACTCAAAGCGCTAATTTGCATGCTAATTTTATAATATACATATATTTTACAATATGCTTCAGCCTCCTTTTTCAGCTTTTATTAGGAAAAATGGTTTTTGCTCCAATATTATATTTTAAAATTGAAGCCAAAGTTATAAAATACCTATTGATACCAAAATATCACTTTTCGAATTCTTGGATATAGCTGCTTTTGCATATTTTAATCTTCTATATTATTTTTGAAGTATGGTGATGTTTTGCCTTTTATACTGAATAATTGAAATCGAACCACGGCTGTTATAAATTTAGGAAGTACTCTACAATTATTTTAGTTTGTACTTTTTCAAGTACATGTATTCTTAACCATCCCTGGACTTTAAAATTTCCAACCAAAATCCAATACTATCGTTATCTGACAGAAAGTAATAATGCTTCACAAATCGAAATAAAGCTAATGCTTGTTTATCCTTCCAGACAGAATGCGACATAAAAAAAAGAATAGATCTATAGAGAACAGAATTCTTTTACCATCCCGAATCTTCCAAGACGTCTTCCGTTGACATTTATCTTTCTGATGTCACCAGCCACTTAATTCCAGCAATGCTCCTGGGGAGTTAGCCTATAGAAATAAGGAATTAGTTCGATATCTATGACGTTATTTGTCATGCTTGTTGACATATAGAAATCCGATAACTTCTGTGCATATAAAAAAAGACAACGTTAACCCTGAGTTAGTGTTATAGTAATTTGTAATTTTTCGCGTTTTAATAAGAGTTTTCTATATGTACACGGCATACGGTGGTAGTACTAGCAAATATCATATAGGGGGTAGATTAAGCAGTTCTTATGCCAGGGTCTTGGACTGACATCAGTATAAGATATATACAGGCCCGCCGCACCGGGGAGTGGGGAAGCCACTCTCCAATAATCTGGAAACTTCTAAAAATCCTCGAGATGGAAAAAATTATGCCTGAAGAAAATTAATATTATTAGCAAATGAAAGCTAGGGACGATTAGAAACTTCCCAACTGGTATGATTACATTTAATAAGGGTGCAATAAATCAATGTTTGTGAGGGAACTGTTTAATATTACCCAATATATAAAAAAAAGATTAAAAATGTCGATAAGTTGGATGTCAACTGAGGATTTTCATATATTTATTTTTATATATACTTAAAAAAAAAATTTGCATAAAAACCTATTTTCATTAAAATTTTCTAAAATATTTTTTTTCTCCAATTTAATAAAAAGTTTCCAACGTATGTTGTCATATTTTATTAAGTATTAAAAATATAGAAAAAGAAAAGTTTTAAAAAACACACATTTGGAATATTTTGAAATTCGTATAATTTTCGCATTATTCAATAATTATAATTTAAAAAAAATATTAATATTTTATTTAACAAATATTGTTCATCTTCGTATAAATATAAACTGTTATGTTGTGAATATTTCAGAAGAATTGCTAAAATATTTTTTGTTATTTCACTCTACCCTTAAGCATATGCTTCATCACAAGAGGAGGCCAATATTCTTCTGTGTATTTTATATGATCCGATAACAGTGGCCACATTTTCTTAAAATCGAGATCCCGACAGTGGCGGCCCGTGGTCAAAAATGTTAGTGCAGCCGAAATCATGTGACCCCCCCCCCCCCCCCCCAAAAAAAAAAAAAAATTAAAACTTTCAAAAGCCATTTCTGGGATATTTATTGAAAATCCTTTGAGGAATCGGCAAAACAAAAAAAATATAGACATTCGCTATCTTTAAATCTTACGTCAAATTCCATTATTATGGTATCCAAAATTTCAAAATATAACATTTTAAATTTCTTAAACACATCTTCGTGAGTTCGGAAGTCATCTTGTCTTTTGAAAACAATTTCTATTTTCGAATTCGCAATTTCAAAAATATGTTTGAACGTGTTCTCTTTATGGTTTTGTCTTATAATGTTCTGAATTACCTTGACTTGCTGAAGACAATAATTTATATCTTAAGATTTTTTTTGAAGAATGTCATATAGAACATCTGTTTGTTGAAAAATAAAATCAAAAATTAAAGATAAAAGTGTGAATCCAAAATCATTAAAATAATTCAGAAATCCATTTGTCCATCGAATTGCTCCCATTCACTCCCTCAACAGCCATTCCTTCCACAGGGTTGCGAAACAGCACTTATCAATACCGCCAAAGCTGAAACAATTATCGAGCCAAGGGGCTTTTCCTCCATCAGGCAAAGCGGTCTAGAGATGCTAGTAAAATACTCGGTCCCCTCCCCACACGTCCCGCCGATTCAAACACGGGAGCCAATCAATTCACAGAATTCCCAACTACAGCTCGAGTTGAAAAAATCCTTTTGAGCTGCGTTTGTGACGTCACAGCCTCATTTTAACGTGAAGGGGAAGGCATACCACGTAAGGTTGTCATGGCAACGATGCAGCCGATTTCTGACTTCGCTTTTTAGCTGCAATTTTCATTGACTGAAGTTTTTTTCCCTTCTGAATTGTGCATTACGGCAAAAAGGTTAGCTATTTATCGGAGATTTTGTTTACTACCGTAGAAATTTCATTTTCAATTATAATCTTCATTTAAGAAAATTAGTAAAATATCTGATTTTAGTTTTTGATGAATTTAGGTGCAGCCCGGCTGTACTTGCTGTAGTGGGCGAGCCGCCACTGGATCCCGAACATCTTATCCGTAATAATAAAAGAAAGTGTGTGTGATTGTGGCACGCAAAACACTATCTTCCACTGTTCGGACATGTCTGAACATGTGTATATAAATACCATTCAACCTCTAATTCTGCACTTGAGGCTTAACGTTTTAAAAATTCCGTTATCTTTCCGTTTATAACTGTTTTAAAAGCTGTTTTTTAATGGCCATTAAAAAAATAGTATCTTCGTTATTATAAAATCATTCGATCTTGATAACAATGAAATGCTTTAAAATAAATTAATATATATTTATTGTTTTAAACAACTGAAAACTGGCGATCAAAAATTGCTTTGGCGAAATAACTCTTTTTGACAATTGTACTTCAAAGGGAAAACTTACGAAAAAGCTAACATTCGGAGATGTACCCGGAGATGACTGAACAATAGATAGGTTATTTTACCTTCGAGAAAATAGAAGAGAAGGTGTAAACGGGGAGAACGAACCAATGGGGTAACATTTTTTTTTTTTGGACGCGTGTAAAACCGCGGGTAACAGCTAGTGTTATTATAAAGCTGTGCAAAAAGAAAAGTTGGAAAATCTGAATGTTGTGAATGTTTATGAGACATGAAACTCGTTTTTCGTTTTTTTTTAACAATCCATCCAGATGGACCATTATCGTTTTTCCCCTTAACATTTTACAGGCTTGAAATGCAAATTGTTTCTTTATCTCTATCACATTCAAGCTAGTTTCTCAATAGCTCAAAAAGCCATCTTGTCACAAATCTTAACATATTTTTTTATTAAATCTTGGTCTGAAAAACAAATCAGTAAACTCCCAAAAGTCCATTGTGTAGCTCTATTTCGCGACGATACTGCAAACAACCAGTAGACTAGGGCCGGATTTAGGCATAGGCTGCAGCCTAGGGGCCAACACCACACATCAAAAATAATATAGATTACTGAAAAAAATGGGTTTCTTAACACTTCAAAATTATGACAACGACATGTTGGAAATAAATCCCTTAGACAAAAAAAAAATAGTTTATAAGTAACTAATAAATCAAACCAAATCCTAATGAAAATAGTATTCTACAACATTTTTATGGTGCAGAAAAATTAAATTTTTTGAATGGATTTGTACAATGCAAATATAACATATAACACTTGTATGTTCTATTAAAATATATGTTTAATTTGTGATAATTTACAATAGCATTGTGTTACTTTTTTTTATGAAAATCAGTTGTTTTTATTCTACAGCGTTATTCTGTTCACGACGATTTGAGAGTAATGATAAGGGCAAGATTTTAGCGTAATTTTCATAAATTCCAAAATTTTATTGCATATTGAAATTCCTCAAAAATGCTGAATTGTTCAACATAGTACTGGAAATTTACAGAAAAAAAAACAGTGTATCCCAATTTTATTAAAACTGAAAAATGATTTAATTTACACATTTCAGTTCCGGGATATACATTAAAAAAAATTTCAAGCCCCCCCCCCTCATTTTTGATTTACTGGAGAGCTATTCCATACCACCCAGTATTTGGGGGCCCGCACCGCATATACAGGCTAAGGGCCCACAACACGTATTCAGCCTAGGGGCCTACTAACTCTAAATCCGGCACTAACTCTTAATCCATCTCTGCATTAAACTCTCTTTTAACCTTACGAACTCCCAAATGTATTGGTGGAAGGCGTTGCTTTGTTTTTCAATAGTAATGAATAAAATGAGATTCTTTTCTGAGATTATAAACTTTTAAAATAATCCCAGGCTTAACCTCTACCCTTTCGAAAATATCGGCTTCAGTAAAGAAAAGTTTTGAATACATTTTCCCTGTGAGTCTCTTAAAACTGAACGAAGTAATTTCGAAGCATTTATGTAAAACGCATGTATGAATTATTCATTGCTTTCATAGAAGAAACAGCTTTAACCCCTAATGCATCAGATGCACTGCAGCAAACGTTTGTGTAGCTTTAAAAGAGTAAATAACCCTAGAAAACTTAAGTACTTTTAAATTATTAAGTTTCTGTAATTGAAAGAAAATAGTCGTTGGTTTAAGTAATTCCCCTATAGTTCTGATTTTCTTGAGTAGCATTTCAAAGCTTGTTGCTGAAATATTGTATTGTATAAGATTTTTGACTTGCATAATGTTTTCTTGCATCTAAAAAATAACGGCAGGTTTCCTAAACACATTTTTAAGAGTAAAATATTCTTCTTTTTGTTAATCTAAACTTTGGTAATCAAGCAATAACTGAAATAGGGCAATTTTTAGGCTTAGTATTATCCTTTGGGACAATAGAACTACTGAAATGTAACTGTAACTTCTAGAACGCTCATAACTAGTTCCTTCTATGGGCGCGAGAGCCCCAGTTGCTCAGTTGGTAAGGCGCTCAGCTACTAAAGAGAGGATTGGTGGTTCGAATCCGGGAAATGGACTTGATATAGAAAGTAAAAAAGTAGTGATCTTGCGATCGGAGGGTTGCCAGCTTCGCTACAAAAATACTAGAAAGTCGTCCAGAATATCCAACAAATTATACTGGCGTGTATACGGGACTGGTGCACGATAAATCTGATCGGGGTCCAAAGTCCCGACGTCTATTGAAGGCGTTGGGTGCCAGTTCAGGTGTTTCCCCGTCATCTGACCATGGTTCTAAAATAACCAGGTGCATGTATGAATGTTGTGTGTGAATGTGTATGTGTTCCCGGGTCTTTCCTTTGAGATTGACCCCGAACCGTCGCCAATAGTCCACTGTGCAGCTCTAGTGCGACGTTAATTAACAAAACTAAACCATCTATGGGCGCGATTGAAGCCATACCCCAACTAAGCCAGCCCCAACTAATCTTTAAAAGGGATTTTTTTTTTTTTTCCATTCGGTTATAGAAACCGTTATAGAAACCGTTATTATAGACCGTTATATAAATGTTAAATATGTTTAAATATTTTATTTTCTACATATAGAATCAATTTGTATATTGCCAAAATATTTTTTTTTTTGCTACTTATTCACTTATTATTGGTTAAAATGAATTTTAAAAAATTGGCATTCAAAATAGGTTTTGATGGGAATTTAAAAAAAATAAATAAACAAAAGCACTACAATTCGGCATATTTTATCATGAAGAATATACGAAATATAAAGGTAGAAATGGAACCTTCAGTTGACTTTAATTCAACAAACTTCCTTGCCCAATCCAGAAGTTGCAGTTAGAGATCAGTGAATGGAACCGACAATAACTTTTAAATAAAATCTTAAATCAATGCTGAGTCTCAACTTAAATTTTTAATAGAATGTTAAGAAGTCACATTGCTAACATTTTGGATTGCTCAGAAAATTTATAGATGAATAATTTATTCTAGCTTCTGCGTAGTACTCTTATTTTAAGTGGTGGAAGATTTTAAGTTTCTAAACATTGGAAGTATAACAACAACTGCTTTCTGTTATTCCCGGGTTTCATCCCTGCAAAATTATGAATGAAAATATAATCGCGATTACAATTGGGAAATGTGCAACTGTAAAAATTTATAAAGGGAATGACGTACTTAACCACGTGTCTTGGGTCATACATGTTGGCTTCACTTTGATGTTAGCGAGAGTGACGTTATGGCTAATCTGCTACAAAGGGGGGATCCATTCTCGAAGATCTCAACTTAGATATTGGCCTTGACATCTGATCATGGCTCAAAATACGATACATTGCACCGGATCTTTCCTTTGAGATAGGCCCCACGTCGCAAATAGTTCAATGTGCAGCTCTAGTGCGATGTTTATTAACGATGTTTATTAACCAAACCATAAACTGTCTCAAATGCCCATTGTATATATCTGTGTAAACTCAACCAAAAAGTCACAACATTTAGGGTGAGTTCCTAATCCGGAAGTTTTTCAGTTTCGTTTCTGATTGTCTTTCAAAGCATGTACCGCGTAGGGGACTGATGCAGATTAATTCTCGGGAAAACATCCGCACGCTTTTCTTCCGTAAAAATCGCGCTTGACGTCCACGATACTGGATTGGATGGTTTTCCTCCGAGTTATTTGAACCAACCAATCCAGCTTCTCGAACGTCAAACGCGGAACGTCAAGGAGAGGCGCGAGGACATGTTCCCCAGTTTTAATTTATTGTTTTCCAAAGTCCTTACGTCTGTGTAACGTGCGTGGGATGCCAGTTCAGTTGTTGTTCTCGTTATCTGACCATTATTAAAAAATACGAGGCAGTGTTCCCGGGTCTTTTCTTTGGTTTGGTTTTGTTAATTAACGTTGCACTAGAGCTGCACAGTGGGCTATTAGCAACGGTTCGGGGTCAATCTCGAAGGAAAGACCCGGGAACTCATACACATTCACACACACATTCATACATGCACCTCGTTATTTTAGAACCATGGTCAGATGACGAGGAAACACCTGAACTGGCACCCAACGCCTTCAATAGACGTCGGGACTTTGGACCCCGATCAGATTTATCGTGCACCAGTCCCGTATACACGCCAGTATAATTTGTTGGATATTCTGGACGACTTTCTAGTATTTTTGTAGCGAAGCTGGCAACCCTCCGATCGCAAGATCACTACTTTTTTACTTTTCTATGTCAAGTCCATTTCACGGATTCGAACCACCAATTCTCAGATTAGTAGTTGAACGCCTTACCAACTGAGCAACTGGGGCTCGGGTCTTTTCTTTGAGATAGCTCCGAATCGTCGCCAATAGGCCACTGTGAAGCTCTAGTGCGATGTTTTTACAACAAACCCAAACCACCACCAATAGCCTTTAGCGTAACCAATTAATTACAAAATTTAGGTTGGTGCATGTTAAATCTGATCGGGGTCCAATGTCCTGACGCCAATTGACGTTGCGTCGGGTGCCAGCTTAGGTGTTGTCCTTGTTATCTGACCATGGTTTAAAATACGATGTATTGTTCTCGGGTCTTTCCTTCGAGATAAGCCCGAATCGTCACCATTAGCCCAATGTACATCTCTAGTGCGACGTTAATCTAACAAATCAACCAAACCCATAAAATTTATTTTATTACGGTTTGGTTTGGTTAATAAATATCGCACTATCGCGACGATTCGGGCCCTATCTCGAAGGAAAGACCCGAGAACAATGCCTCGTATTTTTGAACCATGGTCAAGTAACGAGGACAACGCCTGAGCTGGCACTCGACGCAATCTAAATAGGCGTCAGGACATTGGACCCCGATCCGACTCAAAGTGCACCAGTCCCGCAAACACGGCGTAGAAATTGGAGGATACGTTTGGACGACTTATTGATACTCCGTAGCGAGTCTGGCAATCTTCCGATCCCAAGTTCACTGCATTTTAACATTTTGTTTAGGTTATTACGAATTTTTAACTTCAATTTGGAGGTGCAGGGATCGTATTGTTTACACGCATCTTGAAAAGTAAGTGACAGTGATTTCTTAGCATTGTATAAATATATATTGAGTTCCAAGTTGTTTTTTTTGGTGAAGTATTTATAATTGAACCTTAATATACTATATGAGTCACAATATGCAATTATTAAATTAAATTTTCGTTAATGAATAGTATTTACTAATATACTACAAATGTGCCAATTGCTATTGTTATGCATACTGAAATATGAATTTGTTAACAATAAATAGAAAAAAAAATGTAAATTAACTTAATATTACGATGCCTGCCAAATCTATTAAATAAAACCATAACATCACAATCCTAAGCGTTCGATTAAAGTGAAACTTCTTTAGTATCTTCATTAACCATGCACATTAAAATAACCACTTCAAAAGTTTCTGCTAATATTAATAATTGTTAGCTTTCTTTTTTAAGCATTAGCACGGTGACCGTCAGGCCCGTCGCACCGGGTTGAGGGGGGGGGATCCTGCAGCTCTCTTTGGATGTCATGCACTTTTTAGCTGTCATCACTCGGTATCTAACCAAAGGCCTTCTGCATGCTACGCCGAGACTCTACCAGTCAGGCTAAAGTGATCACGTGGGAATATCTGGTATATGAAGTGACCCCCACAGAACCCCCCTCCCCTCCAATAATCTGAAAACCCAAAAAGTTGGGAATTTCAACTTAAAAAATCCCCGAGTTGGGAAAAGTGATGCCTATTAATATTATTAGCAAATGTAAGCTAGGGAAGATTAGAAATTGCCCAACTTGTATGAAATTACATTTAAATTAGACCTCAGAACGGACACTGCATTGGAATATGGGTGCAACAAATCAATGCTTGTGAGAGAACTGTTTAATATTACCTAATATATATAAACAAAATATGAAAAATATCGATAAATTGGAACTGGGAATTTTCGGCACTGTTGAGTTGGAAATTTCGAATAGTTAAGTTGAGAATTTGGAATCGTTAACCCTACACGCGTCAAAATGAGTGATCTGAGAACACGCGCTTAAGAATTTTTCTCACACTACCTATTTCCCTAAAAAAAAAAATGTTAGTAAATGAAATATTTTTAACTAAACAATAACTGTAATATGAAATTGATTGCAGCAGGAGAAGCTAGAGAGAGCAGCACCTTCGCCTATGACTTAAAATACCAGATATACTTTTTTTATTCTTGGTGTGAGCATTTCGCTCACTGCGCGAGTTCTGGAGGGTTAAGTTGGGAAATTTCTTATTTCAACCCCCTCCACCCAATATTTTTTGTGTAACGGCACTGGTGACTGTAAGGTCTCATCGCTAAACAACAATAAGAAGTGTATATAGTGAATGGAGTCGGCGGTACTATCTCCGGTAACAACAAATATTTATAATTCCTCCAAAATTTAGTCATTTAATTTTTAATTGTTTAGATCAGAAAAGTTATTTATTATTTGACTTTTAAATACTTAAATTATATTAAATCATGCTGTTTTATTATTGAATTATATTTTGCTGTTACAATTTTTCTTGTATCTTCAAAGTTTTTTTCATATTATTCTAGTTATTTTTCCGTGTAAAAGAGCAATAACGAGACGTATATGGCAAATAATTTAGCATATAATTTTTAAAAAAAATTTAACTTAAAAATAAATATATTAAGTTTTAAAAATATGTTGGGAATATTTTAACAATTAAATTTTTGCCTTAAAGTCGACAATTATTGAGTACTCAACTGATAAACTTTTAAAATGTAGGTGAACAAATTATAAATATTAAAATATAGCTTTTTATAGTATGAAGAAAATGGACCATCTTCTTTAAATTGACAAATACAATTATTATAACCACATTTTACTCTCTATAGATGATATTAATAAGCTCGTTGAATATATCTGTGAAGAAATTTGGTAAAAGCAAAAGCATCCGTTTTTAGTAGGTCCACTCGATTTATTTACAAAGTTTCGATATGGAGCACCGATCGCAAAGTGAACATATTAATCAATATATGAAACTGCCCCATCCAGCTTCTGTACCTTTTTTTTATTTTTAACAATTAATTTTTATTTATTAAATTTTAATATAATAAAATTTGGAAATTTTTTGTACTTAAGTTTTGTACATAGTAGGCTTCTAACAAAGGCTGATTTGCATATGGATTGACGTGTTCTATGTTCTTCTCTATATTTCTATACGTCTTTAAACAAGATAAAACCATAACATTGATTTAAAAACAGAATAAATTAACATAATTTTTCATTTTGGGAAAAATGTTCCTCGTAAAATTTATTTAACAGCAATAATAAAAAACAATTGCAATATAACATCAATAATAACTTGCAATAAACAATTGCAATATAACAACAATAATAACTTGCAATAAACAACAATTGCAATATAACAGCAATAAACAACAATTGCAATATAACAGCAATAAACAACAATTGCAATATAACAGAAATAATAACTTTGCAATAGACAACAATTGCAATATAACAGCAATAAACAACAATTGCAATATAACAGCAATAAACAACAATTGCAATATAACAGCAATAAACAACAATTGCAATATAACAGCAATAAACAACAATTGCAATATAACAGCAATAAACAACAATTGCAATATAACAGCAATAAACAACAATTGCAATATAAAAGCAATAAACAACAATTGCAATATAACAGCAATAAACAACAATTGCAATATAACAGAAATAATAACTTTGCAATAAACAACAATTGCAATATAACAGCAATAAACAACAATTGCAATATAACAGCAATAAACAACAATTGCAATATAACAGCAATGAACAACAATTGCAATATAACATCAATAAACAACAATTGCAATATAACAGTAATAATAACTTTCCATTAACAACAATTGCAATATAAAAGCAATAATAACTAGAAATGAACAAAAATTGCAATATAACAGAAATAATAACTTGCAATAAACCGCAATTGCAATATAACAGTAATAATAACTTTCCATAAACAATAATTGCAATATAAGAGCAATAATAACTAGAAATAAACAACAATTGAAATATAACAGCCATAATAACTTGCAATTGCAATACAATGAAAAAGAGAAAATATTTTTTTTTATTACTATTTTTAATTCTACAATTTTTTATTGAATATCATTTAACAATATTGATTTTTTTTAAATAGCTAGCAAAATCAAAAGCTAAAATATATATACATATTTATAAAGTAAAGTAGCGGTCATTAGCTTCGAAGTGTTTTGGAGAAGAATTTGGAAACTAGATTGAACTAGAAAGTTTTCAACGAGTTTATTCAAATATTGAGATTCAGCAGCTGTCTGTTTTTAGTGAAGTATTTAAAAATTTTCCTTCAGGTTATATAAAAAATAAACAGTGCTACGTTATTTTGTTTTAAGAACCACGGCAAAGACTGATCTCTGTAAACTGGTGTCTGGATAAAATGGTTTTATTGCTGAGAAAACACTTCAATTTTTTTTTTCATACTGCTTTCGAGAAATTTTGAACCAATTAGTTTTAAAGGGTGACTACTGTGTCCGTCTCCATCTTATATTTTTAAATAAACACTCATAAAAAAATTAACGTTTCTTATTTCAATAGATTGAATTCTACAGCTTGACTTTGGAACGATTTTTTTGTAAATATACACCATAAAATAAACCATTAAAAAAAGTTATTAAAAACATTTACAGCTATATAAAACATTATTGACCAATCGTCAGCGAGGTCCCTGTTTTAATTCGGTATTTTGTTTGTAAATTTGTTTGTTAAGCAGTCACCACCAAACGCGTTGTTCACTTTTCTTTAAATTTGTCATAATGACCTTAAAGTAATTGAAAACCGATGTATGCTTTTTTTTATGGTCGCGAGGTCTACTGTTACCAGAACTACTTTTAACCATGGCCCTAAAATATTTCTAAATATTTTGTTGGCGAAAGAATCATTTCACTTTTGGATGTCACAGTGTCATTCTTTCGCTATATTTTATGGATTGTAAATATTTAAATTTACATTCATTCGCAACTTTGATAGAGCACTTCCTTTACGCCTCATTCCTCATTTTTTCAAATGTACTATTGTCTAAGATTACCGAAGTTGATGAACAATATTCTGAGTGAAACATCACATTCACTCACTCAATAAGATAATTTTACTAAGGAACTTTCACTTACTCTTTTTAATTTTAAATTTATTTGCAAAAACACTTATGTTTAAAATTTGGGTGGTGGTCCGAGACTCGTCGAATTTTCAATTCATTGGTCCGTGGCTAATAAAAGGTCCAGTACCACCAATAAGCTAATTAATTACTGGAGGGAAAACTAAGCGTGCGCGACCACTTTACACCCTTTTGAGCCAGAAAGACAAAAAATAGCTCTTTCGCATGTCATAATCACTGAGCTAATTAAGAACTGGAAAGTAGATTGAGCGTGCTACATCACATGACGGCAGTGCAGTTACACAAAAAATATTTGGGGGGGGGGGGGGGGGGGGTTCAAACAAGAAATTTTCCAACTTAACAATTCGAAATTCTCAACTCAACTATTCGAAATTCTCAACTCAACAGTGCTGAAAATTCCCAGTGACAACTTATTGAAATATTTTTATTTATATTTTAGGTAATATTAAACAGTTATCTCACAAGCATTGATTTGTCCGGAGACAGTGTCCATTTGAGGTCTAATTTAAATGTAATCTTACAAGTTGAGCAATTTCTAATCTTCCTCCCTAGCTTTCATTTGTTAATAATATTAATTTTCTGCAGGCACAAATTTTCCCAACTCGGGATTTTTAGAAGTTGAAATTCCCAAATTTCAGAGTTTCCAGATTAATGGGGTGCTCGGATCCCCCCCCCCCCCCCCCCAACCCCACCCGGTGCGACACGGGCCTGCATGACGGTGCTGAACTGTATTAATTAGTCCATTTCTCCCCAATGGAAGTCTTCACTCCAATTATTATATTTGAGCTCAGTGGGTACCACTGATCTAACTAAATAAATATTTCTTATGGGAAATTTTAGCCCCTCTCTTTGCACAATGATCCGCAACTGCCTGTTTACAATTAATTTAACCCATTGATGCTCAAGCGTTATTTGCAATTGAAGAGGTGGGTGCAAGGACAAGACAGCTCCACTTTTTCGGATTTACACGTTTTCCTACAAACAAGTTTTTATCTATCGATTAGTGCAAGAACCATACAGCTCTAAGCAATGGCTATAGAAATATAAAGGAAAAGGAACTGTACTTTTGTATTGCACGATGCAATAAACCGTTCAATGTTTTTCCTCCTTCCTGAACACTTTTGAAAACTGGAGCTGCCTTATTCTTGCACCCACGTCTCCAATTGTTTTCGCTTCTACATATTTTTTCCTGTGCAGGATAATATTTTCCTCCAATATTTCAGTATGAAATTAAAATTTTTTTTTATATCTTCTCAAAATGGTACTAGACGCATTAAGATTTTTTTTAAATATTACTAACCTGTTAAAAACATTAAATTAGTAATTTGAATAAATTTGTAAATGTATGGGTTTTATAAATATTTTATATATAAGGAGATAATATATCACTTTTTATATATATTTATTATATATTTTAAATACATAGGAAATGATATTCGTTAAGCAGGATATTTCGTGTACCTTATTGGATGCCGAGAATCTAACAATATCTTAAAAAATATAAATTAAACTTTAAATTTTTGTTTTATGTTCATAATTTTCAAATGAAAGTATTACTTAAACGAAACCCATTGCAAAATTAAAATTGATAAAACAATATTTATAAAGAAATATTCTATAATTTGTTCCTCAAACCTTCACAGTAAAAATTAAATTTTGTGAAAAAGGAGAATTTTTATGAATTGCAAAATTGGATGCAATTCTGGAAAAACTGGAGATTACAGGACATGATATCAAGTCCATAAGCGTCAGAGGGTTAAGATTAAAAAAAAATAAAAAAAATAACAACAGTCGCGAACGAACCACTTGGCGACTTAAATTACTTGTGCTGCAACCCTGGTAGTTTTCCCCGCTCATCGCGCGCGCCAGACGATCTAGCAGGGGCGGGTGTTCCCCATTCCATCCTCCCCCGCCCTCCTCCCCCCTCGTCACTGATGTTCGAGAATGCCGGATGGAATGGAAGAGTGTTCTTTTTCGAACGTCAGACGATCGCCGGTTTTGTTCTTTCCCTCCCCCGAATCGCGCTTTTCAAATGGTGTGTGTTTGAACAGTGAGAGGAGTGTGTTGATTCTTTTTTGAACTTGGTTTCGGAATACAGAAAAGGAAGAGCAAGTTTTGGATTAACGCTGAGATAGAGGTAAGTGTAGATGAGGATATTTCACATTAACACGTGTGGATGGTCGGAGTTGGCAGCGTTCCAATACTACCTAGGCTGAAATTTGGTAGATAAAGAGTTGATTTTTCTTTTTTACCGGTGTTGGATTTTTTAATGATTCATTTAGAAACAGCTGCACTGTAAACACACGACAATTTTTCCGTAAGCAATTGCTAATTATTATAATTCACATCCTAAACAGGAGAATGTTCTTGATTCATAAATATACTTAAAAATAGCTTTGTAGTATGTTGTGCATAACAAACTGCTAGTGATAAAACTGCACTTTAACTTGTGTTTGCATAAGAATTTATAATTGTTAAAAAAAAAATTCATTTAAAATACAGGTTTTCTAATATAATCCATTGATATTTGAATTAGTTTAACTCTTGCTTTCATTGGAAAAGAAGATGCTCTTAATTTTTGTCAAATTTAAATTTATAAATTACTACTCTAATATATCCGATTACTATATTATATATTTTGTAATATAACATCATATATATAACAAAAATTATGATCAAATGTAAAATTAGAATGATCTTTTCGCAGTTTAAATTTTTATTTTCTTATAATTTATTTCTTATTACTCATTTATAATGTGAAGATGTCCATAAACTTAGAGTTTGTTGCATGTTGAAAGTGGTTCCCAAACTTTAAATTTCAAAATTTTACCTAGGATATAAACAAAACTATCTCCAGTCACCAGTGGTGGCGCCAGGAATTGCCCGACGGGGGGGCTGACTTTCCCCGACGGGGGGGCTAGTATCCTCGACGTAAATTGTGCATATAAAATTATTTCATCCTAAAAAAAATTCGATGTGGCTTTTGTTGTAGCACTTTCAGAAAGATTCACGTCATTTTAACAAATATTATAAAAAATAGGAAAGAGTCGCCAACAAGAACATATCCAGTAAAATGAAGTTAAACAAACTGTTTCGCCTGACGCAGTGTTTCCCATCCACGCTCCGTACACGCTTCGCATCATTACCTTATTTTACACGCATTGGCGGCAAATTTCTTATAAAACAAGAACAAATTTATGTAAATAGTTATATTTTTTACGAAATGGAAGTGTTGGAATGGATAATCCTAAAGAGTAATATATATAGTGTTCAATCCTGATACTCCCAGTACTAGGTCATTTTA
The DNA here is from genome assembly GCA_963932185.1 of Troglohyphantes excavatus. NCBI lineage: Eukaryota > Metazoa > Arthropoda > Arachnida > Araneae > Linyphiidae > Troglohyphantes > Troglohyphantes excavatus. The sequence goes on from OZ010674.1 coordinate 27,614,965, forward strand.
AAGGTGTTTCACGTCAAAAATCAAGTATTAAACCAAATTGTAAATTGTTTAGTAAACGTTTGAGAGTAAATGCCTATAATATTTTATGTTATTTATATGCATTGGTGATGAATAGTAGTACTTTGTATAGGAATTATAAACACGGCTAGTATGTCAGGTTGAATTTTTAAAAATTATTCTGGTCCAAAATCAATAAGTATGAGTTTTATTTGTTTTGATATTTTAGTACTATCCGAACTACTTGCTGCATAAACCTAAACCATAGTAGAAAGAAGATAAGTTAATTTTTTTTAATTAACTTAGTTCGTATTATACGAATAAAAAAAAGAAGAAAGGCTATATTTTGAGGAGAATAATAATAAAAAAAACTCACCATGCTGTAGTATCTTGAACGCTACCCCAAATGCATTCCGATGATCAGTACTTTCAGCTGGACAACTAAAGAGTATTTCTGGCTTTCATGGATTTTTTTTTTAAATCGTTAATAACGTACATCTCGGAATCGAAAGTTTTCAGCAACACACTTTATTTTTCAATCCGCCATCCACTTCATATATTTGCGCCAGTTTTAGTTCCGAAATCCTAAGTAAACGCTGGCTTGTTCCAATTGCAACTAATCTGACAATGTCTATCGTCTCGTTCTCCGATTCACAGTGGCTTCTTTGGTCAATGAAAAGGAATGGCAAGCGCCATACAATGGAAGCACGGAGTGAATGGTGCATATGTCCCCAGGACCAAAAGGCACAGACCCCCCATCCAGTCGCAAAGTTCTAAGAACGCAGGAACGAGCAGGCAATACTTTTTAGCTGTAAGGAAAGTTGCAATTTACAGTTTTACGACTCACCACCCCCCATGGAGGTCCAGGGGAGTTAGGTTGCCCCCAGCATAAATTCTACATCGTCCCTTTTGTGGGAAAAAAAACTAGGTTCTTTCTTTCTTTCTTTTTTTTCTTTCCGATATTTGAATGCAACGTGGTGTTCTCAGCTGTAGCTTTAAAATGTATTTTTGCTCAGGTCCTATGTTACAAGTATTTGACTCAAGCATTGGCAGTAAATTTTACCGATGAAATTAATAAAATAGCCTTCCTCTTTATAAAAATATAATAATGTTAATTATATTTCATAAATCAAAGGTCACTGCCACTAAGTGTACTTAATTTAATAAATAACGAACGTAATATTCGATATAATATAGTTTTAAGAATAGCATTTTTAAACTTAAACAACAGCTGCGAATAGTACCCTGCAGTAATCTACAAAATTTTAAGAATTGTTTACTTTCGTTTTAATTATTCGAAAGTAAAAGTATGTTTTAAAGTTAAAATATTAATATTTATACATTTTAAACTTGAATTTCTTTGACAATTTGACGCCGAACTAAGTGACCCTCTTTTGAAGTCTTCTGAGTCTCCGTGAATTTCATTCTTAGAATATTTTAACTGTGATATTGTATATTAGAAAATGCCGTGTTAACTTTTGATGAGTGAATTATTAGTGTGGAAAGGAAAAAATGCAACAGCAGTGGAGACGTTGAAATCGAAATACATCAGAATCAACATATTTATATCAGGTTATCTTGTATTTACTGGGTATTACTTTCAATTAGCTACATTAACGTATTATTGTAAGAATATTATATACTTATATTTCATTATAAACTTACTATATAATTATAAATATTTAATTATGAAACTTATAATTATAACTGACCATTGGCCGAAATCTCGACAAACCAAATTAAAAATATTAGTATTAATAAAAATGTCTTTGAAATTATTATTGATAACCTACTTAAAAGAAAGGATTTTAATAATATTATCTTATCGCGGTTTTAATAATATGATATTTTAAAATGAATTTAAATCAAATTACTAATTCGCAAAAAGTTATTTAAAAAAAATAAACACTTATCATATTCATTCAAACTTTCCACTACATTCTCCCTTTTTAATTCCAATTGTTTTCTTTGGCACTATATCAATGATATGTTTGGTCAAATATCGTGTGTTTCAATTATTTAATCTTAGTTTATGATTTAGTATAATATTAAAATTTTAATGTTAACGCTTTTGAAAATGAATTTAAGTGTGACAATTTTGGGCGGTTTTATTATTCAATATGCGTAAAATAATGTAATTAAAAATATTTCTAGTATACGTGTAGTGGAACATTATATAAGAGTACTAAATCTTGTGTAAAAAAACTATAACATGAACACTGAAATTTTAAGCCAAAAATTTAATATTTACATTTTGGCTTGTCGGTTTGATTGGTTGAATTGACGACGAACTGGAGATACACAGTGGGATATTGGTAATCTATCTCGAAAGAAAGACCCAACAACATTGCCTCGTATATTTGAACTATGGTCAGATGACGAGTTCAACACCTGAAAACTGACACCCGCGCATTCAATAGGGGTCCGCAGTTTGGACCACGATAAGATTTAACGTGTACCAGCCTTATAAATAGGGGACACATTTTGGTTGCGAAAGGAACGAATTTTACAACTATCTGATAACCAAATTGCTGTATGTCGCTTCCCAAACATGCATGTTCAGTATCAAACTCGCGCTCATCGGTTCGAGCCTCTAAATATTCAGCCACGATGGGCCTTTGGTGTCGAGATTTCGGTGTGTCGGGATTTTATCCGTCGGAATTATGACCTAGATCCTTTTCATTAAAAAAATTAAATGTGATTCAATGTTTAAAAAATATTTGGTCTTAACAATTAAAATAACACTTTTCCCCCGACGAACTTCATAATATTGCCCGATGGGGGGGCTTGCATTGCCCGACAGGGGGGCTACAGCCCCCCCCAGCACCCCCAGTGGCGCCACCTCTGCCAGTCACCACCACCTTTACTCACCCAGAATTTCCAGAATTTAAAATATGATAAAACGTGTAACGATATAATATGTAAGTAACCATTATTTATTAATTTATAACGACTAAATTTTAAATAATGGAAATAGAATTTGGAAATCTAATGACTACTAAAATTGTCATTTTCTGAATTGAGATAAATCAATGTGAATTTTGAGCCTTGAAATTTTATATTATTATCCATGTGACATCATGGTATGAAATAAGTTTTGTTAAAAACAATTTATTTCAATGTATTAAAAATAATTAAAAAAAAAATTTCGCGAAATTACAAATTCCTTACCAACCTCTGTCCGCCGAAAACAATTTTAAAACCCACTGGAAGGTTTCGTAATTTTTAATTTTTCCGCTTTAAAATACCGTAACTTGACAAATGGTTGGTCTTGGATTAAATGGCCAAATTAGCTCTTGCAATATAAAACACAAATCAACCAATCTATTGGCAGGTGCAAAAATGATCAAATAAAAATCCCAAAAAGCAGTTTTATCAAATAAAAAGCAATTACTCTGTCAAATCAGTCTGCTCGCTCCATTTTTAGCACCTTGTTATTTACAACAACCTTATCCCAAGAGCGATATTGAAACAAATTGCCTTATCCGTCCCAAATGACTCCCAATTATATCGTAATCCTAGAGGTGTGGTATCAAAATTTCACCTTGTGCAACTAAACATGCCTCAGCAGAAATTCAGGATTAATGCGTTGTATTTTCATCTTTAATTGCGGCGTTGGTGTGTGTGTTGAGGGGAATGTCTGTTGAATCACGATGCACCTGCTGGAAAATGGGTCGCATCTGCACGATCCATACTTCATTGAAGAGAACCTTCGATTCCATGTGCTTGTTGACGTGACCCTCATCTTTGCTTGAGAAGAATATTTTGGTGGATGATGCATCGCTGAAAGAAACTGTGAAATGCTCAAGGTTTTATTTTATTTAGTTTGAGCAGGGCCGGATTTAGGCATCGGCTGCTACATATGATGCAGCCTAAGAACCCTAAAACTCTATTTCTATAATAGTGTAATAGACAAATGGATCAACTAGCCAGTAAATATTGTTAACAGTACAGGAGTAAAGGATTTTAAGAAGTTGCTAGGAGATGCTAGCTGGAGATACTAGTTATGAGATATTAGCTGGACCAACGTTGTTTGACCTTCAGCCTGTTGTTGGTCGTCAATATTTGAAGACGTCATGAGTAAATTTGTTCTTTTTAAGAGTAGCCCCAAGTTCCGAAGAAAATGCTTTTTTTAAAAATAAAACGACATATTTAAAAAGGTGTGCACAAAATTTCAAAGTAATAGAAGAAAGAGGAGATGTTTTTATACATGTTTATATACCATTTATCATCTGCCTATCTACTTTTCGTCTGCAACGTTCATTTAGTTGAAATAAATGTTTTGAGTTTTTGTCATGTTTAAATTAGGCTTTGTAAACAATGTACTTAAACCTAAACTTTTAATAGTTTTTTTTGGAACTTTAATATAAAAATACATCAAATATACCTTTGACCTCTCATGGCTACAAAGAAAATTGGTCTTCAAGAAAGGTGGTCCCTTTCTGAATGTCATCCAGCTAATTTATATCAATGTCTAGTGCACCCAAATGAATTTTAATGTATATGGATGCATATTTTAATCTTATATGAGCGATATTTGTGCGAATCTGCCGATCGAATCTCGCATTATATAAAATCATCGTTTTCCGTAAAAGAGCCTTACCCCATTTTGAGTCTAAACTTTCTCCCCTCCCGTACTGTGAGAATAAGCAAATGCATGTCCACTTTCGGAGCGCACTCACCCCTCATAAAAATACCCGAGTGCCGTAATATCGTCTGAACTCCGAATGAGACCAAATATCGGCAGTTCCAGAAGGATTCCAGGGGGGATGACGAATAGTCGTTTGTCAATCACCCTCAGGGTAAAAGAAGGGCGAAAGAATTGGATGAGAATCCCCCTTCCCCTCTTCCTCCTAAAAAGAGATTGCATCCCAACCAGATTGGATCCCCCCCTCCCCACGCTCACAAGGGCACCCCTTTCTTTCTTATCCACATAATCTATCGTGTGTCCAGAGAAATGGGGTTCCTTTCCCATCGAGAATGTATGGGACGCATCGGACTGGGTTCGAATTTAAAAGCAGAAGGAAAACGACTGTTTTGTCGGGTGATATATTCGTATAATCTTCTTCCTATTTGGGGTGAGGATAGGGGGAGTGTTTGTATTTTGTTTTGAATATTGTGTAAATTGGTGTGGGACTGTTAAACTTTTTTTTGTGTGTGACCGGGAGATATTTGGGATGTCATGGGATCGTTCCTCGATCGTGTATGTGAATTAATATTATTTAAATATGATTTTTTGTGGATAAAATGTGGAATCCGGGACTAATATTGCACGTGATTTATGTCAAAATTTACTGAATTCTTCAAGAATGGTTTTGGTTATTTTTGAAATTAAATTTATAGTAAATTGATTAATGGTGTGTTTATATTTATTTTATTTTTTCTGAGATTTATTTAAGACATTTTAAAATGAACTTTAAAAAAAAAAAGACATAGGAATAAAATGTCTTAACTGACTCGAAATATAATTCCAAAAGTTAAAAAAAATTCTATGTGAGATCACTTGGTTTCTTTTAGTACGTTCAAATCTAAGCAATACTCATGACCTTAATCAAACTCATGAATGAAGAAAACCTGCATTTTTTAAGGTTATAAATCTTAAAAGTGTAAAAAATTGGGATTTTTTTTATTAAAAATCCTTTACAATTTTTAGTGATTTCCCAGCTGGGTTATTAGCTTTCCACAAAAGAAAATACTTTTCACTCCATTAACATACTAATCGCCATGGTAACTGTCATTTGATTTGCCATCAGAGTCGTCGCCGTAGGGGGCGGGGTCATTACAGGATTAGCATACTTATCTTTGAGCTCAGAGTTATCTAAGGTCCAGAGTTACAGTGACACCAACTGTACATTTCCTATATGCAAATCAACCCGCCTGAAAATATTATTTACAATTTACAAGTAAATATGCTCGTTTTGGTAAAGAATATGGTGGCGGGCACAGTCCCGTTCACCGCATATTAAAAAAAAAAACTCTTTAAATTTTGTCAAATTTAATCATAGAAAAAACAATTTTATGAGGAGCAAAGATTCGAAGCGTGTTTTGTTAAAATTCTTTGAAAATTGAATATTCCATTACTGAATTTGCCTTCAAATATTTTATTGATCGAACCTATTTTATTCGCCCAAAACAACACTTTGTCGCATTGAAATTAACTTGTAAAAATTGGAATTTGTACAAGAGGAATACATCTTGAGAATACTTTCCATTTGGTTTCCTTTTACATATTTATCCAAATTTCAGTTCATTTGGCGATCATCAGCCAATCAGAATGCATCGTGTATCCATCCTATGTAAGATATATTACAATACTGAAATATTCCATTGTTACAGTATTACATTAGTAAGAAGTCAATGGCATTAAGCGAGTTAAGGGAGATGGGAGTGGCTGTTCGAAATTTCATGTAGACAGTGACCTTTCCCTTGCTTTGAATGTCAAGTGTACAAAATTTCGTCAGAATCTTAATAAAGCTGTACATTTGAAGAAAACACGAACAAACACAAACACGCTATATTTATTATATATATGTATATGTGTGTGTGTGTTGCATTGCTATCAATGTGTTGATTTACGAGAAGGTTCCTTTCAACCAATCAAAATTTGCATTGCTAGCAATGTGTTGATTTACGAGAAGTTCCCTTACAACCAATCAAAACTTTGCATTGCTATCAATGTGTTGATTTACGAGAAGTTCCCTTACAACCAATCAAAACTTTGCATTGCTAGCAATGTGTTGATTTACGAGACGTTCCCTTACAACCAATCAAAACTTTCTGCCAAGCGACCAACATCGGTTTAATAAATTGAATGTCCCCGATTCGGGAAGACCTCAAAGTACTCCAGCCGAACAAACGAACCTCAATCACCGCAACAAGATATTAAGTGCGCTGTTGACAACGCATTTGTCCTTGTATTAGAAGATGAGTGCCTCCCAGAGTTTTGCTGTCATCCCTCACTGATCCTTAAGGGAATGGTGCAGAGGGACCGCTTTAATTTGTTTGCTAAATTAATTTTCTCCGACTAGGGGCGAGAATTAATATTACTCCTTTGTCACAAATGAGCGTTCTTTCAGGAAGATTAATGGTTGAGTGTCTTAAGGATAATGGAATTGCGCATTTTGAGCTTGTAATAACAATCTAAAACTCTTAAGTTCAGCTCTAAAATTTCGATTGGATAAGTTAGTGGAATGAATAATGCTTTAGTATTCAAAATATGTTGATGTGTTTGTATATTTATAATATATTTTTTTCTTTTAGGTAAGTACTTCATACAAGAAATGTTCTTCTCTTAGTTAATAATTGTAAGTAGAAATAGTTTTTTGATTTTAGTTCTACGTCATTTTCCCCCCTTATAGTGTAATTTGTATACATCCATTTAGAGTAATTGTAAACGTACGTACTCTACGTACATACATTTTTTTTCAGAACATCGTCGAGAATTGTGCAATTTTAAAATATTTGTACAAGTTAGATTTGAACTCTCTTTTGAAGGAGAACCGTTTAACTTCTTTGAAAATCTCATGGGATAATAATTTTGTTTATTGTAAATACTGCTAAAAATGAACCATTTATAAATTTGTGATTCTTGGGAATTTACTTTGGTAGTTCATGAAATATTTATATTTTAAATTCATTTAAACGTTTTCTTTTCCTAAAAGCGATATTTTAAATTTAAAAGTTGTAGTTTGATGTGCAAGTGTAAAATTATTTACATTAGTGCTTCACACATTTCTACTACTTCAGAATATAAAATATGTTTTTGCAATTATTTTATGTCACTCCAGTTACGATTTTTAATAAGAATAATAGGGACCATGACTTATTATTTATTATCCTTTGAAGCTTTATAATTTTAATTAATTGAAGATTTCTTGTTGAACATTTTGAGATATTGATATGGGGAATGTATAAAAATTTTAATCACCTACGTATATTCACCTTTTTTTACTACTTAACTATGGCATATTTATCAGAAAAATGCATCAAAAATGGGAGAGGGGAAGATGTTCTGTTTAATTTTGTTCCAGACCTGAATAAGAATTCCGAGATGTTCATAATCAGTAACAAGCTTTGTGCCCTTTTTATGTGGATAATACTGGCAGAAATATAGCCAATCATGGTCTCACATAACATAAATAATGACATCTGGAATGTGTGGTGAAGAAAAATATTCACTGAGAAGCCGATAAATCGGCCAAATTTTAGGAAGTTTTGCATTAGGGTGTGTTATTAGATCAACTTCTTCATTGTTCACAAAATGCTGAGTCCTACCTTTATCATTTGAACCTACCATAGGTCATAATGTTGCACAACATGCGTCATAATGTAGCACAGCATACGTCATAATGTTGCACAGCATACATCATAAATAGGGATGAAACGGATATCCATAACTATCCGGAATCCGGCTGTGTTTTAACTATTCGGTAATTAGCCAAAATCCGGAAGCAAAGTGTCGGGTATCCGGATGAATTAAACATCGCAGATTTTTTTTTTACGATCAATTATTATTTGTTCTCTCTTTTAAGTATTTTCCTGAAAATACTATTAATGTATTCTGCAGTCCTACCTGAATTTTCTTCGGGTTATTCAGGTGGGTAAGGAGTGTGAAGTGACTAAACCTCTAGTATTAAAAATAATGCTTTGACTACGGTTGAAAATAGCCTATGAAGATATTCTGCACACATTCGGAACCTTCGAGCATGAAAGGACTGTAGTAGAGAGAATATGGCGTCATAATCGTGAAGCCCACATCTCAGAGCGAAAGGCCCATATCACGGGCCATCTCTTCAAAATTATGAATGAAAAAATACTCGCGATTGGCTTGTGAATTGGGAAATGTGTAACTGTGAAAATTTATTAATGGAATGACGCAGTAGCGGCGATTGGGCGTTGAAAGTGGGGGGGGGGGGCAAGATAAAGGGGAAGCAAGAAGTCCCCAAATGGGGGGAGGGCGGGGGGAAATTGATATTATATTGCTATAAAAAGCTATGTTATTGCACACTTGTATTTACTCACTATTTTGTGTTATTTGAAGTATACCAACTTAAACTACACAGTAAAAAAATTAATAACATAAATTTAATAAATTAAAAGTTTTCATACCATAAAGCTGATTTGAGACAAATTAAAAGCCTTCTTTTTTAGTTATTCTGACTTAAAAAGGCAAAACAAAGCACGATAACTTTCAGAAATCTTATATAAAAGGGCCACAAAGTCCAATTTTTAGGGGTATAAAAAGTATGAACTGTTCAAAACACCTTTTTATCACTTGGCTATTTTAGCTATAGTCGAAGACAATTTAACTAGACCCTTAAGCGAAGGCTGTGATGTGTAAAAAGACTGAGCTATGGCCCTGATTGAATAAAAAAAAATCAACGGCTGGTTTAAAAACAAATAAATATCTATAGGAGTAGCCATAAGTCATATACAGTTTGCTCTGTAGACTCCAAAATGACTGTACAAACGAGAGTCATAAGTCATATTCTGCGCCGTTTTCCCTACTGCTTATATGTAAAACTGAGAAAACGTGGGAATGAGTCATTTTGCTGAGAGCCAGAGGCCCATTTGGGTATTTTGTTGATTTAATACGAAGTTACAGTAAACTATTTTCTTGATGTTTTCAAAATCAAAGCATTGAGAATTAAAAAAAAAAAATTAATATTTTCTGCCATCATCTTTGAGAACATTCGCTGATAAGTAAAGTAAACAAATATACTTTTGTGGATTGTGTTTTAAAAATGTTAAAATCGGAGATTTTCTGACAAAAATAAACTATTTCAAAACAAAACTATTTAATAAGTAATCAAAGTAAAATTATTATAAACTATTTCTTTCAGAAAAACTATAGAAATTATATGGCTAAAAAAGTTAATCGCTTTGATTAGAGTTTGTAAATGTATGTTTAGCTTTGATTTAATTTAACAATTATTGGTACTTTAGAAGCAAAATTTATTAAAATATACTACTTGATTTAATATTCGAACTCGCAATTTGGCGCTCTTTAATAAAGCGCCAAGTTCCTTACCGGGAGGTTGCATGCCCGTTCTCCCATCGTCCACACGTTTGACATTTGGAGGCGACTAGTGCACATTAAATCTGTCAATGAGAGGTGTTTGAACCTCCTGACCCCCTCCCCCCCCCCCTATTTACGTTCCTATGGTAGTATGAGGAAGTTGCGGTTCAAAATTTTTCCTTTGTTAGGCAGTTGAAACTTTCCTTTGTTAGGCAGTAAAACAATTGACTTGTAATTTAGTTTTAAAAAGTCCAATGTAAATAAAGTTGCGGGGGCAACATACAAATAAGTGCGGGGGCAACATTCGAAAAAAGTGCGGGGGCAACCGCCCCCCCTTGCCCCCCCCCGAATCGCCGCCACTGGAATGACGTAGTTAACCACGTTTCTTGGGCCATACATGTTGGCTTCACTTTGATGTTACGGAGAGTGACGCCATGTCACCTCTGCAACAAAGGATCCATGCCCGAAGTTCGGAACCAGCAAACTAGTAATCTTTTTGGAGTTTCTAACCCAGCCACTGGTCTGTTTGAAAACTTTACTACTGAAATCGATAATGTAACTGGTGCCGTTTCTGTTAGTGCTACTAGTATTGCTGCAGTTCAAAGTGGATTATTTCCAAACTGCATTATTAAAAGTAACTGTAATGTTAATGATAACAAACAGACCATTAACTCTAATGATAAAAGTAATGATAACTCTTTGGAGCGTATGGATAGCAGTGATTTGTTCCCGGATTTGGACGACTGCGAAAACGTCATGGACGTAAGTAACAGTGGCGTTCCCGATCCGGACTGCATTAAATTAACTGAAACCGTCGAGGAGATGGCTTATTTGGAAAAAGAAATTATCTTGGGTAAGGAAACTGTTGATAGGGGATTAAATGGGTATGAGCAATATAAAGGGTATATGCATGATACCGACGTTAAAGTTATTGAATGCCTAATTAGAAAACGCGAAGAACTTAAGGTAGTTTTGTCTACCATTCCAAAATGTGAGAATAGTAAGTGCCATAAGCACAACATTGATGGCATTAGTGCTAAAGGTAAGAGGACCCGTGCTAGGTCGGTCTCTAATGGAAAGAAGGCTAAAAAACCAAACCCTGATCTGGGTAAAATGGGTACCCCGGGTGTGTCGGGGGCAACTGGTATGGACAATGATGGGTTCAGGTTCCCAAAAAACCCAGTAAGAGCTGCAAAATTTATTCCTATCCTTAATAATGAAACAGAAACTTCAAACCAATTCGACGAACTCAATGCTCTCAATGAACAGGTAGAGAGAGATGGCGCTAGGCCACCACCACCTTTCTTCGTTGAAGTTACTAAGAACATTAAGGAAGTGTTAGCTCAAATTCAAAATGTCACTAAATGCAGAACTAAAGCAGCGGGTGAATACATCCGAATGTTCACAAAAGACGATACGGAGTATCGAAAACTACAAACTTTTGTTAAAGAAAACAATATTTCTGGATATTGTGTTACTCCAAAGACTAAAAAGCCTCTTAAGGTTGTCATCAAAGGACTCCTTACTGATTTCACTTGTGATGAAATTAAACAAGATTTAATTGATCAGGGTTTTGACCCAATCAGCGTCACCCAACCCATTAATCGCTTTACTAAACGTCCTCTGAACTTTTATACGGTGGAGCTCCCCCGTAATGACACTAATGAGAAAATCTTCGAGCTTACCAACTGCTCTTTCATGTCGGTTGTTATCGAACATTTTCAGCACAAAAAGGGGATAATGCAGTGTTTTAACTGCAATAAATTTAATCATACTGCCAACAACTGTATGATGCCACCGAGGTGTCTAAAGTGTGGTCTTAACCACACCACAAAATCATGTACCAGGCCCAGACAGGAAAACCCTGTCTGCATCAATTGCAAAGAGGTGGGGCATGTTGCTTCTTTTAGGCAATGCCCAAAATACCCTAAAACTAAGGCTGAGAGAGAGCAAGAAAGAAAAGCAAATGCCCGACCAATTAGAGGGCAGACCAGACCAACAGCCAATCACAGCCGACATTATGCTAATGCAACCGTAAGCGGACTTTCCTATGCTGGGGCAGCCGCAAACGGCATAAATATCAATCACAGTAACGATAATCTCCCTCAACTAAATAACTTTACCAATGCTAATGATATCTCAAGTTTTACAGAAGCAATTGCCAACATTGGCCCAATTGTGGAGTTAATAAATGAAATTGCAGGTCTGTTCGACGGTATGGACAATGTTAATGCTCTTTTGAGTAAATTTAAGGAAAGTAAAAACTCTGCGGAAAAATTTCAAGCATTGACTGAATTCGGGATCAGGATGAATCCCATACCAATTATTGACGATGACCAATAAAAGAAATAAGAAAATCATCAATAGAAAACATATGAATATATGTTTTTGGAATGCGAATGGTGTCTTAAAGCAAATGTTCACTCTTAGAGACTATCTTGATAAATACCAAATTGACATTTTACTTGTGCAGGAAACCCACCTACGAGGTGTTCATAAACTTTTCATTCCTAACTATATTACACACAGGTCAGACAGAGAGATTGATGTTGGCACTAATGCATATGGTGGGACTGCGATTCTCATCAATAAAAACCTCCCTCATCAGCGTATCTCCTTACCAAAATTTAAAAGCATTGAGGCTACGGCCATCAAACTTGAACTTAAAAATCAAGAACCAACAACCTTTGTCTCTATTTATGTACCATGTGGAATTTCCTCAGTTGACTTTCAAAGTGACCTTGGCCATCTTTGCAATATCAATGGTAATGTCATCATTGCTGGAGACTTTAATGCTCATCACCGCAATTGGAACAATACCTCCAATAATTCAACTGGCTTACAAGTTATGAAAATTATTCATAATAACAAAATGGAGATTGCTTTCTCAACCACGCCCACTCATTTTACAAGTACGAATAGTACAACCATAGACTTTGCCCTCATAAAGGGATTTCACTTCCACTATAAGATTGAGTCCTTGCCGGAATTGTCTTCGGACCATAATCCGGTCAATATCTACTTTGACTTAACTTTTAATTTTGATATTAAAAATAACCCGATCTCCACCAATTGGAAGAAATTTAAACTTGAAATCAACGAAATTTCTGTCTTTCAAGGAAGAGTGGTTAAACCTGAAGACATTGATCAAAATATTGAAAAACTTACTGAGAAAATCATGGAAAGCCATGAAAATGCATCCAAAATCTTAGCTATTACAAGTAAAAGACACATCCCGCGATACATTAAAAAACTAATCACTGAGAAAAATAAACTCAGAAGAAAATGGCAATATTATAAGGATCCAGCTCTGAAAACTCAACTGAACAGGGCGGAACATGTTATTCGTAAGGAAATCCGTAATGTAACTAACAGAGACTGGAATAATCACATTGAAAACCTTAGTGCCACTGATAACTCTGTCTACAAGACAGCATCTTCACTTAAAAGAACTTTCAAAGAAATCCCACCATTGACCCAAAAGGGAGGTGGTATTGCAGAAAAAACCAGAGACATTGCGGAAACTTTGGCTAATAGCCTCAAAGATCAATTTACTTGCAACAAAATCAGTCACCCTAAAACGGAAAAACTTGTCAAAAAGGGCATTGAAGATTACTTGAACAAACCTAAAAATCCTGATTACAACAGTGTCTCTGTCACTGAAGTAATTAAATACATCAAGAAGATCAAGGTCAAGAAGTCGCCAGGCAGGGATGGCATTACTAATAAGATGACTAAGTTCTTTACCACCAATATTATCATTATTATCACTGAAATTATCAACAACATGTTACAGTTTGGATACTTCCCATCTAGCTGGAAAATTGCTAAGGTTATTCCTATACATAAAGAGGGGAAGGATCGATCCCTTCCTGATAGCTACAGACCTATATCATTGTTACCTATCTTCAGCAAGATAGCAGAATCTGTCATTCTTACAAGAATCAGAGATCACCTTAATCAAAAGAGCATCATTACCCCTGAACAGTTTGGCTTCATGCCGGGGCTTTCAACAACTCATCAACTTCTTCGTGTCGTTGAGTATATCTCAAGCAACTACAATAAAAGGATCCATGTTGGTGCGATATTTCTGGATATCGCAAAAGCCTTTGACCGTGTTTGGATCAAAGGCTTAATTTACAAGCTCATCACCAACCAATTCCCAGACTACATCATCAATGTTCTTACCTCCTATTTACAGGAGAGGAAATTTCATGTACAGGTTAAAGAGGAACAGTCAACTCTTATTGATATCCAAAGTGGTGTCCCTCAGGGCTCCATCATTGGACCGGTGCTATTCCTCCTTTACATCAACGACATTCCAAAAACTGAAAAAACAATGCTTAGTTTGTACGCTGATGACACGGCCATCTTGGCTAAGGGTAGCATTCAGAACCTCACTAAAAGTCTCCAAATACACCTTAACTTGATCGAGCAATGGATGATAAAATGGAAGATTAAGGTCAACGTGGACAAAACTGAGGCCATTCTATTTACTAGAAAAACCAAAGCTAAAATTAAGAGCTATCCTAAGGTACAGGGTAAAAAGATCGTGTGGAGTAAGGAAGCTAAGTACCTGGGGGTGATTTTGGATAAACACCTCACATGGGATCCGCATATCAAGTATGTCGCTAAAAAGTTCATTAATGTTAGAAGAAAACTGTACAACTTAATTTCTAGAAGAAGCAAATTGTCTCGTAACAACAAGCTTCTCATTTATAAATGCTACCTCAGACCAATTTCGAGTTATGCATCTCCGGTCTGGGGTTATGCTGCAAAATCCAACTTTCAAAAACTCCAAACTTTAGAGAATTCAATCATTAGAACTATTGCAAAAGCAAGAAGATATTTCAACACAGATAACATCAGAAAAGCACTTGATATTCCCAGCTTCAAGAAATACAACCAAAAGATTGCCAAGAAATTTTATGATAAACTTACCAACCATTCTAACACAGAGATCATTCGCATTCCAAACTATGATGCTAGGCTTGAGGTCAACAAGAAAAGACCTAGAGCTTTTGTTACTTGAACATTTCTTATCAAATTACTACTCATCACTCCTTCTAGGCTGTTGTTGGAGGCTTCTGCATCCATCATCCTCTTGGTTTCGAGAGCATTGAGTTTTCAATTACTTCATGTTTACTTCAGATTTACTGAAGATTCCTATTTTATGTGCAGAGAAAAGTGCTTTCTCCTAATTCACTGTACATTCACCATTTCTGCGGGAAGATGTTTTTCCTGGGATTTGGGTGTTTGTGTTCCCATTCATTGTTCCCATCATCAGTTGTCCTCGACACCAACCCCCATGCCCATCTTTTGCCTCCTTAATGCGCCCGGACATGTCTCTTTCTGAGAATGTGCTGGATTTAGACGTTTGATCTTTGTTTTGTGTGTGTGTTGTCACTGTTTTGTCCTCTTACCTTATGCTAAACAAATCATGCAAATAATTAGGATAAGATAAATTCATAGGAAGGGTTAAAGAAGCTTCGCTTCTAGGCACCTAGACGAATAAATTCAGTCTAAATTTAGTTTGAACAATCCACATGGATGATGGTATCTAGTGGTGCATAGTTACATCTCTATTCGTTATATATTAGAAATTGTTTTATTCTCCACTCTAGTAAGAGCTATTTTTAGCATTTAAATAGCGCACAATTTAGATAAACAGTTCGGAAGTATTTGAAAATTTCATTTTCAAATGCACCGTACAGTACAGCTCCGGCCTTTTAAAAATCCGTATGAATATGATTAGTTTATTAAAGAACTGTTAAGAGAAGATGTTTTTGTTAAAAAAAAATAACTACCGGATATTCGATCGGATATCCGGCAAAACCATTATCCGGTTCATCCTTACTCATAACGTTGCATAGTTCATAACGTCAATTTGGCATGTGCCTTATTACTTTTCTGTCTGGGATTTATTTTATTTCGCCAAACATCTCAAGAAGACAAAATACTAAGTCTTATCAATGTTTAAAAAAAATAAAAAATCCTTCCCCTAAATTTTTGATACATTATGCAAACACTGAGTTCCCTATCCCCATGCAAAGTGACCTTCTCCACCTACAATGAACCGTGACGTAATAAATATACGGCTCCCTAAACCTCAAACTCCATTTCAAAATGTTCAAGTATTCACCATAAAACCACAGTTGGAAAAATTGTGATAAATAAAAAACTCGCCCTTTAGGTTTTTTTTAACAGAAAAATATTAACCTCATTTTTGTGTTCTAAAATTGGAAAGTTACTTTTATGCCAACGTACCAGTCTAAAATAGACTTTGAGATAACGCAAGTTAATGTTCAGTGTCACATTAAATTGCGTTTTCTACGTAAAATCCCATAAATTAGCCTGAGGCGAAATCTGAAATATTTTTGTATATGACAGCAACCAGCGAAATACATATACCAGTTTCTACCAATTAAAAAAAAATAACAGCTAACCACTGTGATGTATTTAGGTAAAAAAAATGGTATCCACATTTATGCTTATCTGGCTAATTGCGATTCAATGCCCTGCTGGTAATTTATTAAAATATGTACCTATCCAAATACGCGTTTACAGGAAAGAATATCACAATTTTTAAAGCCTATAATTCCGCAACTTAAGTGGCATTCTACAAATCGATGTAAAGAAGACATTCTGAATTTCATTTTAATTGGCAAGAAATGTCTGTAGGAGCGGTCTTCAATGCACTTACAAAAAAGTATGCTTTTTACTGTATATTCGTGTTGATATGACAACCATGCCCGTAGCACAGGGGAGAGGGGGACCCAGAAAGTAGGGAATTTCAACTTTTAAAAACCCTGAGTTTAGAAATTTATGCCTGAAGAAACTTAATACTATTTGGAAATGAAAGCTAGGGGAGATTAGAAATTATCCAACTAGTAAGATTATATTTAAATTAGACCTCAGAACGGACACTGCATTGTAATATGGGTGCAACAAATTAATGCTTGTGAAGAGAACTGTTTAATATTACCTAAAATATATGTAAAAAAAAGATGAAAAATGTCGATAAGCTGGAACTGGAAATTTTTAGCACTGTTGAGTTGGGAATTTCGAAAAGTTGAGTTGAGAATTTCGATTGGGAAATTTCTTGTTTCAACCCCTCCTCCCCAGGATTTTTTTTTTCGTCCTGTCTATAGAGGCTTGAATCGAATAGGAAGATTTTAAAAAAAGAGAGAAAAAAAATTATCACACACCTTTTATGATATCTATTTTTGCTAATTTTAATACATGTATATTATGCAAAAATCCATTATCTAAACACATATATTAGAGTAAAATATTGTTATCTTATCTCTTATGAAATACAAGAAAATGATTTTTTTTAATGATTTAAGTTTCGTTATTGGTCTTTTCACACATTTTGAGATACTGAATAAGAGTATTTTATTGATTTGTATGTAACTGCGAGCGAATAGAATATCTCAACAAGAAAAATACGAATATCTCACATCAAGAATATATCAACATGAAACGGATAATGCTTTTGCAATCAAATTTGA
Source organism: Troglohyphantes excavatus (assembly GCA_963932185.1). NCBI lineage: Eukaryota > Metazoa > Arthropoda > Arachnida > Araneae > Linyphiidae > Troglohyphantes > Troglohyphantes excavatus. The sequence goes on from OZ010674.1 coordinate 27,632,494, forward strand.
TTTGAAAATTCCTAAAGACTATTGGCCGTGACAACTTAATTACTTTAAAATCGAATAGTCAATAGGGATGGGAAATGTATGTTCTTTTTAAAGAACAGTTGTTCCCTGTTCCTGTTCTTTTTAAAAGAACTGTTCTTTAACCTGTTCTTTTCAGAAAACTGTTCTTTTTTTTAGAATTTTTTGTGTGCAGTATTTTTAAACTTAAAACCATAAAAATTACAAATGCTGATTAATTTTATTTTATATAGTAAATAATTAAAAATAAACAAAGTATCTATAATTTTCAAAATAAGAAAACTATTAATAATTAGTTTAAATTCATATCGACATTTCAGAAAATAATTCATTACAAAATTTTTTACAGAAAAAACAGAAAAATTAAAAATTTTAATGCTGGCTTTCAAAATCAGATGTAATGGTGATAAAAGTTTTAATATAGCAAATTCCTAGTTTCAATAACGCACAATTCTAATAATTTAGAGCAGTAATATATATGAATTATAAAGAAAATTATAAGTTCCTTGAAGGGATCTCTAGGACGCAAGCATTTTTCATATATTTACATGTTATTATAATACATTTTATTCCTAAATCAATAAGCATTGCAAATTTGTAATAATTTGCTTGCTAGTTTGTAGATTGAAAGGAAATGAAGGTCAAATTAAAATAATATTTTAATAGCTATTCATTTGTTAAGATTTCAAAAATGAAATCCGAAAGGAAAACTCATTTCAAGAACTTCTGAGTGTCTCCAATGTTCACGGTATGATAAAAGTTATAGTAATAAAAAGTTACATTCATCGCATTCAAGTACGGTAAATAACGTAATACACTAATATTTCTATACACCATTAAAGTACAAATATACAAAACAACAGAAAATAATTAGCTGTTTCACCCAAATATCCGAACCATTAATATATACATTTTTTACAAGAACGATTACACTTACATATAGTACATACTGCTATAGATTTAAAGGAATCGGTTACATTAAAATAGTTACATACAGGTGAAGACCTTTTCAAGATTATATTGAAATCAGAGTTTAAAAATTAACATGATAATCCTATTTAATTTTAAAATAAATAGTAACTACTTTTGAATGTTCATATCGCATAGTCTACAGATCAGCAAGTAAGGAACAGAGAAAATGCGTCTTATATAAAGTCAGCTGAAAATGAATTGCCACCGACTCTCTAAATCCCAACAGATCGCATTCCTTTTCTAACTTCACCCACACTAGTGAGACAAAGAACCGAGACCGAAACCCTCACAAAAAACACCGACAAGAGTGTTATTTACGCAATTGCATCAACACCCCTCATCCCCACCTCCCTTTTAGTAATAGAAATCACTCCCTCCCCTTCCCGTTTCTAGTTAATCTTATCCTATATCCCGACATCTTTACTAAGATGTCAGTTAAAGTCTTTTGAAGTGCCGTAACGGAAAAAAAACACGCATCTTTCTTTGTATCAAATTCTGTAACTATTCGTAGAAATTAACAAAAAAATACCGCCAAAAGCCGAAAAATGTCCACCTGAAAATTTATTTAAAAAAAAAAACTAATAAAATTAAAGGATTATATTAAGTTATAAAGTTTTGAAACACGACTTACTTATAACTACATGATCAAGAATCTAGTCTAATAGTTTTTAATATATTCTTAATATAAATTTGCAAATCCTTTATTTTAGCTTTTTAATTTAGTGCATGTTAAAAATACAAATTACAACATAAAGTTATAAACAGAACATTCCTTCAGGGTAGGTAATATAGATTTTTTAATTTACATAAATTTATCATTTTTTACTAAATTTTGTTTTTTTGTATACACATTTAACATAAGAAATTCGGATCAAAATCATTCGCATAATTTTTTTAGAACACAAACAACTAACAAACACAACACGAAATATTCAAATTTTGAAATAATTTTAAAACAACTCGAAGAATGTATAATTTTTATACAAAACATCCTACCTGTAATATTGAATCGGCCATTCCAATTTTTTTCCGTTATGTAATATTTATCATCTAGGACTAACAATTAATATAAAGAAATTTCACAACTATTTATTCAAAATTTCCTTAGTAATGAAATTATGTAAAATGTAAAATATCTTTAGATAATTTGACTACCTTCCCTAAAAGTCATAACAAATCACCTCAAAATAAATGACACAAGCAGTTCAGTAGCCAATTATCATATTATAGAGAGCAAAGTACGCATATCTCCTAAAAACAGCTACAAAAACTAATTAGCCCTGGCCCCTAAAAAGAACAGCCCTACTCCGAAAAAGAACAGCCGTTCTAAAATAGAACACACGTTTCAAGAAAGAACACCCGTTCCAAAAAAGAACACCCTGTTCTTTAGAACAGGGTTGTTCTTTAGAACAGGGTTGTTCTTTAGAACAGGGTTGTTCTTTAGAACAGGGTTGTTCTTTAGAACAGGGTTGTTCTTTAGAACAGGTTGCTCTTAAGAACAGGTTGCTCTTAAGAACAGGTTGCTCTTTGGAACACCCTGCTCTTTGGAACACCCTGCTCTTTAAAAGAACAGGGGCGTTCTTTTAGCTGCATTCTGAGCAGAAAGCATATCAGAGTGAAATATTCTTGCAGCACAGTGCGAAAGCGCTGGGCACGGTGGCTCTTAGGGGTGTGCGACGTGTGACATCGCACAGGGCCCTCTGTTAAAGCGGCCCAGCGACTATAAAAAAAAATTATAAAAGTAAATAGTAAGAATGGAAATGAATTTCTATTTTTAAAATTGTATTTGCATTATGGAGTGCTCTGGAAAGGAAAGTCGAAACACAGATATTTTTATATCTTAAACACTGATATGATTTATTGCTTTACTTTAATTTTTAAAAAGTGAAAGGTATATTCATAAGAGCTGAAATATTTAAATTTTTATTACGTTTTCGTTTCGATTTATAACAAATAATTCAAGGTTTTATTTACTCTAAAAATATCTTTTTTGTCAAAGAAATGTCATTTAATACAATTTAAAATATATTCTGAACATATAACATTACATTATTTTGTGATAAAAAAATATTTTTAAATTATAATAAATTTTAGGCCCTCTTATTAATATAAATTATTTTATTTCATAAAAAGTTCAGAAATATTCTTTGTATTACTTCATACAAATAATTTGTTTTAGTACGTTTTTTAATAATTTGTTTTAAAAATTGGTTTTACATGACATTAAAAATCCCCGCTAATATAAAATTTCATTATCATAATTAATATTTCTGAAACATAATTTGAACACTGAAATTTCTACCATGAAATGTAAATAAATATTCTCTATATCAATGACATATCCAAAATCTAACTTTTCACACCAAAATATACATATTATAGTGAAACTAACTATTTTCATGAATTATTTAAGCTTTTGTTTAATGTTGATTTTCTTAAAGTGTTGTCGAATTAAAATATTCTTTGACGGATTTTATACCCCTTTCATTACATATATTTCATAAACGCAACTATTAAGCAATTCGATCGTTCGATATAAGCATTAAATATTAAATTAACTAAGTACTATTAAATTAATCAAATTGCAGATATTGCAATGAATGTGTTCAATCGATAAGAATCAATGAAACACAAGTTTTATGAAATGTTAAAAGTTTTATAAAAAAAATAAGTGCCTCCTTTTAAAACTAAATTATTGCAAAACACCAAAAGCACTGTTTGTCATTTGAAGTGCTTAAAAATACAAATCTTTAGACAAGACATGTTTAGGATTAGCGATACATCAAGTTAAGATAGAATACATCCGAAAAAAACAGATCAGAAAAAAGAACAGGGTTTCTTTAAATTGAAGAACAGGCTGTTCCTGTTCTTTTTAAAGAACAGGTGAAAAAGAACAGGGTGTTCTTTTTTTTCACATCCCTAATAGTCAAAATGGAACAGGTGGGAGGCGCAATAGTCTTTTTATTGGGCAATTTTAGGAATTTTTAAACAACATTCTGAAATGCGAATTGCGCCCATAAAAATAAATGATGTCCCGCGGCGTGTTACACTACGTAACATTTTCGTTGCCAGGTGGATTGCGCCACACGTCCGGATTACTATATATATCTATATTTACCGTCCTAATATTTTGTCATAAAAAAATTCTATGTTACCCAGGAGACACCATTAAGCGTTGGTTCCCGGGTCTTTCCTATTAGATAAATTCCGAAACATCGCCAATAGCCCACTGTGCAGCTTCAGTGCAACGTTAACTAAACTAACCAACCAACCGTAAATCGACTCTTCAAAGAGAAGTGATAAAAACCTTGAAGGGTTGCCAGTCGAAGACGAGCTTGATGCAATCTACCTAGCAACGAAGATGCTGTGTGGCGAAACGCACCTAGCAACGAGGGGGAAATATTTTTTTGGCGCAATTCACCCTCGGCAAAAAATTTAAGTCGCTTAAAAATTTAATCAAAACTATTAATAAAGTCTTTGCTTTGTAAAAGTAGCATTTTAAATTTAATATTAAAACTAAATAGCGAAAATAGCGAATGCACCGTGCATTTAAAATTTTCACAAGTGCATATTTTTTAAAATCTGTGTGTACGATTTGAATCTGGTTTGAAACAAATTAAATTTGATCGATATTTATAAAAAAATATTTTTTTAATTTAATGTTAGATCTTTTGCATTTGAACATATTGATGTTAAATTTGTTTAGAAAATTTGTTGAAATCCAAATTTTAGAGTTATCACCTCTACAGATGTATTTATGGCAACGTACACATTCTATAAATATATAATTTATTAAAAGCAGATTTTGTAAAAAAAAAACTTTTGATCACAGAATTTCTTCTCAAATTTAACTGATTTAAATTTAATGACAACAATAAAATATTTCTAAATAGAATTTAAAAAAAAATATTTAAAAAAAATATGTCAGTACAAAATTAAAAAAAATAATAATAATAACGAAATCAAACAATTGCAGTCAAAGTAAAGCTATGAGAAAAGTTATTTAACTCCCTTGAAACTAATTGCTAATTATATTTTTATTTTAATTTCAAAACAATTCACTACAAAAAGGTGGTTTCATGCAATATTAAATTAAATACGCATATTGTCTGCGCCTTACTCGCTATAGACTTTTAATTAACGTTATAACTGTTTATTTCTTGCATTTTTTTTTTTTAATTCGGAGGCAGATTTTTAAAACTGGACTTCCTGACACTTTAATTAAAAATACTTCTAAATATAATTTATTAACATTCCTAATCCTGTCTTTAACTCAATATGAAAACCAATTAGCAACCTTTGTGAATTTTTTCAAAGTGCTATTAAATTATATATGAAAATTATTATGTTTTTATTAACAATTCATTTTTGCACTGCATACACTTGCATGTGTATCAAAATTATAAATAACTAGCTGTTTGGCCTTGCGTTGCTGCGGAACCCGTGGTGAGAAGTTTGATTGGCCCCCGTCGGGGACTCGAACCCGCGACCTAGACACTTTCTAGTTAGATCTTGGAAATTTGTTTTAAAATGATTCTTTCTGCAATAATTCATTTTTAAACAAGCCGTTGATGTGAGCCGGTTTGTGAGATGAACGTGCTATTCTTCAGTGCTCCTTGAAATTTTCTTTCTTTTGATACCCCACTTGTAGGGTGTAACAGGTGTAAAAGAGATCTATAGGCAAACCAATATATATTCTTTTGAGATATATATATTTTTTATTTTTAATAAAGTGCTCCATGTTCCATTGTATAGAAACATAAATAAAACTTTATCACAAACTTTATTTCTTATATAATTATACAATTAATCATTTTCAATCACGCAATGCAATCATTAATATTTTACTTCGTAGTAGGAATCTGACGAAACATAGAAATAACTACACACTGATGAAAACTTTTCGAACCCTCTAAGGCGTGCTTCATCAATTTCGACGCAACGAGTTCCTTTGAATACGAGTTCTTTTGCAACCTTGGCCGAGCTATTTGGCCAGTAGCTCTCAACCTTTTTTTCTCACACGTACCCCTTGATAAAACTTTTCATGGAACAGATGTATTATAGGACATTTGGCAATTTTTTTCTTTGCGACGGAAAAGTCGCCAAAACGTTTTTTCTATTTTCGCAGATAAAGTTTAGAATATAATATCAAGTTTTATGTGACAGAAGCGGATATTAGACTTTCCTGATATTTATAATTATTGACCGACACTCTTAAGAGCACTCACGCACCGTGCCCTAATGTCACAGACTGGTACCTCGATCATGGCTCCTGGCAATTGTGGTCTTCGATCTCCGACCATTCAGGATCAAAGCTGCAGTGGCGGCCCGTGGTCAAAAATGTTAGTGCAGCCGAACCATTTAACTCACGCACCGTGCCCTAATGTCACAGACTGGTACCTCGATCATGGCTCCTGGCAATTGTGGTCTTCGATCTCCGACCATTCAGGATCAAAGCTGCAGTGGCGGCCCGTGGTCAAAAATGTTAGTGCAGCCGAACCATTTAACTCCCCCCCCCCCCCCCCCCCCCCACAACCATACACGAACGGACATTCTTTAAAATTTATTACTCAAACCAAAGTTTCCTTTCAACTTTTATGAAAGATAACATGTAAAAATAATAGAAAACACTTACTTATTTTTTGAAAATAAAATCAATCCTCCAACAAACTTGATAATCGGTCAATTTTAATATTAATTTAAGTAAAGAAACAACAACACACGTGCAAACTTATCGAAAACTATTTCCGTTTGGAGAGATTCTTCGAAATTATCGTTTTCCTCCACCCCGCCTCGCCGATTCAGCAATGAACCAATCATTTATTCGAAATCCCTAGTACAGCTAATTTGAAAAAATCCTTTTGCGCTACGTTTCTGTCGTCACATCCTCCATTTTAGCGTGCTGGGGAAGTCATACTACGTAAGGTTGCCATGGCAACGATGCAGCCGATTTCGAACTTCGCTTTTTAGCTGCAATTTTGATTGAATGGAGTTTTTGTTTTTTCTTCTCCTGAATTTGTGCATTACGGAAACACGCTTGCTATTTATCGGAGATTTTTTTTACTTAGAGTTGAAATTTAATCTCCATTTCCAATTCTAATCTTCATTTAAGAAAATTAGTAAAATATATAATTTTAGTTTTAAAATATAATAAAATTAGGTGCAGCCCGGCTGTACTTGCTGTAGTGGGCGAGCCGCCACTGCAAAGCTGGTAGCACCTTCGAGCAATTCATTATTCTGCTTACAGGCAATCCTTCGAGCAGTTGATTATGGTGCATATATCCGAAAAAAACTGGCGTATAAAACAACTCCAAAAAAAGTATCCTTTCATGCAACTGTAGTAACCAGGAAAGTTTGAATGCTTTTCACCGGTAAAACACCGTTGATTTTAAAACGCATTGTTGTATTCTTCCGCTGTTATTCGAAATTGCCGCTAAGAATAGTTCCGGGAACCGCACAAACAAAAACGCAGCACGATGACGTCATCGAGTTGCCAGATTGAAAGACGTCACAAGAATCAGAAAATATCATCAAAGTCAGGTAGGGTTGTCATATTATGATATGCATTTATCGCCTAAAAAAACTGGGCCAAATGTTCTATAATATATATACTTTTTTCATTTATGTGTACCTCCTTAGGTTTAGCTGGTAAACGACCAAATTATTGACTTTCTTCGTTTCGTTGTAAATGGTAGCATCCTGGGCTTCCACTCAATGGGCCCGGGTTCGAATCCCGGCTAAGATATGGATGTAAAATGTCATATAATTGGATAAAAGTCTGTTTGGTATTACGTGGATAAAGTTATTATATGTTTTTATTTTAAATTTTACTTATTACATTTATTTATTTTATATTTTAGGTGTTTTCCGCCATTACTAGTGTTATTTTCGCGTACCCCAACCGGACTGCCACGTATCCCCAGGCGTACGCGTACCACAGCTTGAAAACCTCTGTATTAAACTATAGTGGTCACACAATCGGAGGGTTGTGGTTTCGAATTTTATTTTTTCCCCACTTTTGTGAGGCATTTTTAAATGTATCTTTTTGGTGAGGTTTCGCCACAGGCGATAAAAGAGTGAACAAATGTTAATTGGAGATAACTAGAGACACTTTGTAACTAGAGACACTTTGTGCTCTATATTTGATTATTTCGTTATTATTTAAAATACGTGTACATATCATGTCGGAGTGTATCATGTGTACATATCATGTTGAGGATGTCGATGGCCAAATGCACAATCATTGTATGTCCACTTTTGGAGAAATGAGCTAATGGTATCAATGTAAATGTGAAGTTTATCTCTTTCTTCCTGCACAAACATTGTACATTTTTTCAAAATAATAATTTTGTGGAATTGTTTATCCTCTGAAGTTCAAAGTCGTATATATACGTCCAGGGATCACCTTCAAGACCGTATATATACGTCCAGTGATCATCTTCAAGGCCGTATATATACGTTCAGTGATCACCTTCAAGGTCGTATATATACGTTCAGTGATCACCTTCAAAGCCGTATATATACGTTCAGTGATCACCTTCAAGACCGTATATATACGTTCAGTGATCACCTTCAAGGCCGTATATATACGTCCAGGGATCACCTTCAAGACCGTATATATACGTTCAGTGATCACCTTCAAGGCCGTATATATACGTCCAGTGATCATCTTCAAGGCCGTATATATACGTCCAGGGATCACCAGTTTTTCTAACAATTCACCAAATTTTTCAATTTATAAAAAAAATACTCTATTTTACAATATTTTTTAATTTAAAGTTTTGAGAAAATAACTTACAAGCTATATTTTTTTATACTTAATTAAAATAAATTAAATAATATAAAATAGTATGCCCAGAAAAAAAAATTTTTAATTTCCACTCAGTGAAAAAAAACTTTATAATTGCAAAAATCGCATGAGGAAGTTCGGCCCAAATATGAAAAAAGACCCAAGTTCGAAATTTTCTTTTTGTGTTTTCCGAAAGTTTAACAAAAGTGGATATGCAATGATTGTGCTTATTGTAATCGATGTACAGTTTGTTTTTATCTTAGTTTCTTACTGTAGAAATGTCTACATCAAACTAATTTGCAATTTCAGTATTCAAGAAGTACTGAAAATAATATCTGTCTGATTGGCCTATAAATTGATACTTTCTGCAAACAGGGTAGGGGCGCTAAAATGATGTTTATTTGTGCTAAAAAAAGTTCATTGAACCGCCCCAGGGGTTTTCATTTTCTTTGCTTTTTAAGAAAATATTTTCTTACGTGGATTTACAAGTCACTTCTCAATTTCGCTACAGTTGCTTAGGTAATCATCATAATAAAAACTTCCAGTTTCCTATTTGAATTCACCGAAATGACCCAGATTAATCTTAGCTCATTAAAATTCGCGCTACCCAAATCCTAACCGCCCAGTTCGTTTTCAAATTTAACCAATTTAAGGTAACTTACCCTCATATCCATCATACTTAAAAGTTAATCCTAAATGACACAAAAATTGCGTATTCATCCTATACCGAAATCGTAGACTAAACCGAATCCCAGATAAAAAGAACAAACCAAAACCAGTTTGTCCAAGCAAGTTCCCCCGTCTACCGATAGATGTCGCTGCCTTTATTTACCATTGTCTGACCCGTCAACTTTTTTTGGCGGGAGAAAGCGTGAAAGTTGGCGATATATATTTTTTTCCCCGTTTCTCAGTGTTTTCGAAACTCTCAACCGTCCAGACGCCGTTCTGTCTCTCTGTGCCGAAAAAGCCGGTACATGTGCTGAGTGGTTCTTTTCGTTGGTCGCCAACCGTGCTTTTGCATCATTTCATTTTGGATTAAAAGTACTGCCCGTGGATTAAATCCGGCGATTTGCATCACATTTTATGGAGGTGAAGGTGTCCCTTGCAAGAGCCAAAACGGGGAATCTGTGCTCCTGTACCCATTCGCCGTACCGAAGTGAGTGATTTTGGCTTATTTTGGAGGGGGATTTTACATGAAATCATTCGCGTGTTTGTTGGAATTGCAGAAGAAGGCCATTTTTGCGCAGGGTTGCTGGGATAGAGAGTTTGGCAGGATTTGGCTATAAATTTGCATTTTCTAATGTATGACTTATTAGAGTAGTAGTATATGAATATGGTATTTGAAGTGATCGGCATCGCAATACTTTTCATGTTAAGGACGATGCGATTTTATCGGGGTATATTATTTTACGTAATTTTTGGATTTTGCGCTTTATTTGAGTTTTCGAAAATTCGAGGCAAATTGTACAAAAATATATATATATATATATATAAATTAAAAAAAAAATATTAAATGCGTGTAACACTAAAATATATAATGTTTAGTTTTCTCAAGTCCAGTCACAATATTTCTAGTAAAGAAAGACTAAAATCAGCATTTTTTAAACTAAAATCTGTGCAAGTCACAAGCAGTGGCGGTCCAGAACAATTTATAGGTGATACGAAATTTCCTATTTGCGCCCTCCCCTTTTCCTATAAATTTCACAGGAAATAATTTTAAGGACAAATAATTAAATAAGCATAAAAAATAAGCAACTGTGCAGGCGCACCGCTCTACAGTCGCTGCTTGTCACAAGCCAAGTGTAAACAAAGCGCAGAATGTGCGAATTATAACTGTCATTGTGCTCCCATGTGGATTTACATAGGGGCTTACTAGGGGCGGCTTAAGGCTCAAACGACAAAAGTGGCCGCTTGAGATGCCAGACTAAACACGGCGCCAAATTTATGTAAAAAAAAATATTCTGTAGATAACTAGTAATATCGGGGACACAGCCGTAGTGGGTTACATGAAAGCGTGCTGCAGAGTACTTTAAACAAACACTTATTAGCTTTACAAACCTTGATAAGCACCAGTTTGAGTTAGATAGATTATACTTTCGTCAAACTGAACAAATGTACTGCCAAGTTACGCCTCTGTGAAACACTCGTGCGAAGCTAAATTTAGCTCCGCATGTGTCGAGCGTGGCGCGACGACTGTGCCGCCTACGCAAGCGCGCTACATATTTCCGTTACATGTGGTTTTAGCAAGCGGCATACTATTAACCAAATCGAAAGACGTTTCACGACAAAGCCTTGTTGTCTATATTTTCTTAATTAAAAAAAATTACTTTTTATATGGATATATAGAGTATATGTATTTATTTTTTTACTGGACAAATGTTTAAGTGTTTTCAAATTATAAGACATTTAAAAAAATATATATTTAACTAGAATTTCTGATCGCATACAACATGTTATTTGCAAAAAAAAAGGGGGAGCGCTAAAATTATGCTTTCTTATGCTAAAAGAATTCCTTAAAATGTCTCTGGGGCTCATAGGGCTGTAGCCACTCTCTTTGGATCTTAATTTACACCAAATACTATAACCATTTTACAATAAAATGAGCTTAAATACTTACAATATTCCCTTTCGTAAAAAGTTTACCTATGTCGTGTCATAGTACTTCTAACTATTTAGTAACAGAAAAAACGAGAAAGTGTGTGTTTAGCAGACTTTAATATATTTTGAAAATTTCCGTGTTAAAAATGACAATGCTGGTGCGTCAAAATAACTCATTTCAAGGATGTATTTATTTGTTAATTGAAATAGTTTATTTGTAAAAAGAGGTGTTCGTATGGCTGCGTACTGGATATTTTCCAAAATATTACATTTTAAACGCTTTTTTTTTTTTTTTTAAATATGAATTATTCAATAATTTTTAAATATGGTAATATTATTTTCAGATAAGATCTTTGTAAACTGTAAAAATTAGCCGCTTTCTTCAATGTATCTTTTATCCGCCATGCCCCTGTCTTTTGTCGTATCTTGTAATTGAAATTCGAAGTAATTTCTGAATTTGGAAATTAATATTTTTGAATCTGATAAGAATAATTTAATTCTCGAATCTCATGAAAAGTAAGAAAAACCGGCACTGAATAACATTTAAAAAAAAAAAAAAAAAAAAAAAAAATATTTTTTCGAAATTATACATTTAATTTTTTAATGCATGAAATTTGATTTCGCTCTGTAATTTCGTAAAAAGTTATTAACTTCTGCATAACAATTTTTATAATATTTTTTAATGAAAGTTTGGGGGAGGGAGATACACAAATATATTGTCGATCACGAGTCATCTGTATATTTTCTCTACTTTTCAGAACATACAATTTTAAGGTTCCAGGTATAAATAGAAGCGCTTAAAATATTTAGCTCAATAATATTTTACATGTTTATTGACATACGCTATTAGTACTATATAACTGTTTCTTTATTTGATAAAAAATTATTATAATTCTCAAAACTTTTAAATTAAAATATAAAATATTTCTAAAACATTTTTGCCTTTTAACATAAAAATTTAAAAACAATACAATGTAATTTATTTCTTTGTATTTTTAAATGCAGTTTTCCTCTTAGTTAACTACATTATAAATGCTATGAGAAAAAAATATAACGGCATTTGCAATCCTATTGTTTCACTTGAAGTGACTTCAAAAAACTTTAAACTTTAATTCACCATAATTTTATATCTATTTCAAAATTAGAAAAATCTTTATTTCAAACATCCATTCTTCCAAATGCTTTTAAAAAAAAAACCTCTGTTGCAAACGATAAAGAAATAATTGTAGCAAATGTCAATTTAAAATGTTAATTATACCGCAATCCTACTTGTTGTCCGACGATAAATAACAGCAATATTTTGAATTTGTTGTGAGCAAAAAACGCAGGGACATCAGAGCGTGACTATTTTCATTATCAAAAAGCATCTGATAAGAAACTTGATTATTATCAAAAATAATTAAGCAAACCAGGTTAATATAATCGAAAACGCAGCGAGCTATCTAAACCGATCGAACCCTTTAAATAAATGATGAATGATTTCATTCTTTACTTGGTATTGAACCTGTCAAACTCACCAACAAGCCCTAAAAATACCAAAGACCGGAACTCTAGATGTGCATTCGATTCTTTATTTAGATAACGACCGAAACTTATATTTTCAGGCGGGAAAACACAAAGAGTTTTTACGCAACAGGAAATATTAAAGGAGACGATAAACAACGAACGAGATGTTCCATGAATTAATTTTTTACACTGTTCGAATAAAAAATGGCGCCATTATTAAGACAAGGATTCGGGAACAATGAACGAGTAAATTAATCATAGTTATGGTGGAATAAAATATGGAAATAAAATTGTATTTTTTGTGCAATTGATAAACAATGGCGACGTAGAACGTTTTACGAATTGGGTAATAATAAATTGAATATAAATATTCCGTTTCTTAAACTATACCATAACTTTCAGGAACGTGATGTGCTTGATTTTAATAAAGATAAAATAAAACAAAGGCAGAAACGATAAAAATAGGTTTATTTAAAAGGTCGCCATGTAAGTTAATTGGAATAATGATTTCTACAACTCAAGATAAATTAATGTTAAGACAGGATCTCAAGATTCGATTTGCAATACTAACTTTTTTATTGAGTTTTAATTAAAAATATATTTAGATAGGTGATTAAAGTAGCTACTTTTAAAAGGATTTAGTACATTTTTTAAAGTAAAAGGTATATACCATACTCAAATATTTTTCTGGTAAGTTATGATGATAATAAAAACGGTATTTTCAATTTTCCAAAATGTGGTTATCGGAGCCAAGAAGATAATTATTATACATAACAAAATTTAATATGTATTTTTCGCGGACGAAGTTCTGAAGTTCCTACGTCACAAACGATAACGATTAATTTTATCTGTCAGAATTTTGCAGATCTTAATATTTTATATTTCGACATGTCTGGCATAATACTTGGACGAGATTAAAACATTTAGTTTGAAAAATAAAGTTATTTTAAAATAGTTTGACTCGTACGCTATTTATACATTAAAAAATTAATCGTATTTAATAGTAAATAAAAAATTGTTTTAATAATATATGTGTGTGTGTGTTCAATGTGTTAAATTCAAATGTTTTGAATCAAAATAAGTATAAGTAATGATGTTTATTGCAAGTTTTGTGTTCAATCGTATCCTAGTTGAAGACACAGTTTTCAAAAATATAATAAAACTCTAATTTAACATTCGAATTTCGCAATTAAAAGGGGAAAAATAACAATGATAAGGAATATTGATTTCTTTTTTACTTTTCGTTCTATTTAATTCCGACTGTTGAACAATTATTGCCCATTTACGAAAATAAAAGTTATGCTGTCAAGAAAATGAAAATATTTTTTTAATTATGCATTTTTACAAATTGTGGATCTTATATTACTTTACTTTTTTTTTGTAATGGAAGCACTAGTACAATATATCTGACAAAGACGACATATAAACAAATTATTTCCTTTCATAAAGTTGCCAGAATTAATTTTAATTAATTTTGTAATTATATCACAATGCAGATGCGAATTTTATTTTATTCTCTAACTGGATATCTTATCTGAAAGTATAATTGAATTGAAATAGTCCGAGGCAAGCAGCTATCTGGTATTGTTACCTTGTTGCTACGGTGACCGCTAACGATTGTAAACGAATTACATCGATGTTCTTCATCGGATGTAAAAATATCGATTTGTGTCGTGTTCAATACCCATTTCAATCGTGCGATTGATTTAGGGAAAGCTGGTATTTAGTTTTAATAGGGAGAATATATTTTCAGATTATCGAATTCCAATTTCCGAAAAAAATAAAATTATAATAATTTTAATAACTAGCATCGAAATTTGAATATTCAATGCTAGTTTTAATAGACACCAGTTACGTTTGAATAGACAATGCTAGTTAAGTGAATAATAAAAAAAAATCCTTGTAATATTTGAAATATATATGGCTCCTGAATTAACATAAGCTTTTAATTTACGTAACTTTAAATACAAACTTTATGATTTTTGGGGGAACCTTATAAGCTGACACATTTGTAAGATCGTCAAGAAACAACTAACGGTTTCAAAGTTCTGGCGTGGTTCTGGCTATCCGCCAGGGGTCGCTCTAGGGTTAGTGAAAGTTATAGTGCTTGAGTGCTATGTGATGGGTACTTCGATATGATGGGTATTCAAGTGGATATGTGACTCGGTATATCAAAATTGTTTTGCGTCTGTACCAGTCTGAGGTAGAAATCTTGCGTGTATATTATGCGATGTCTTGCTAATCGCATTTGAAGGGTAGCCGAAGGTAAAGCACATACAAAGCAAGCAAAGTTGGTCAAGCTTTATGCTTAGCAAGGTATAGAGAAGAGGGGAACAGCAGGGTTAGAAATTAAGAGATAAAAATTGTCATTGACACCTAGCATTTTTTTTTAATTGTCAAAATGTTTTGCTTAAGCGCATTTTTTAAATAATTGAAGTTTCTTAAGCAGAGAGGTCAACTGTTACAATATTTTTGTAATCGTTAAAGCTTAATTTGCATAAATTTAGAAGCACATTTCCATTTCCATTCTAACAATATCACCGGTTTTTTAACAAAGTTACTGAAAAGTATGTGAGCAATTATTGAAAGTTAACGTTAGACGTAAAAAACGACGACTGAGTGTAAAAATACGGTTTTCAAACTGAAATTTTTATAAAAAGTTAGGCGTCAAAAGTGATGACTGGGTGTAAAATTACGGTCGTTAAACTGAATACCACTAACGACCGCTAATTTCGAGCCCAAGGGAACGCAACAATTTAAATTTGGGTGGTACTTCAAATAAAATATAAAACCGGTTTTATTTGAATTTATAAGTCATGATTTTTTTTCACAGTAACAAAAAATAGCGATTTGCATCAAAGGTTAAAAATCTAGATATTTCAAAATAAAACCTAATAACAAAATATGATGGGAAGTACTACTTATCGTACAGGAAATAAATTAAAAATATATAGATGTCACCCAATCAGATTTTATTATTAAGAAATGTATTGCATAAATTAGCAAAAATTACTTGATGTCATGTTACATTAAGCCTGCTATTAGAAGATGAGTTATTAAATGTTTTCTTTGGAAATTTTCCAATTCACGTAAAAGTCAAATCTTGTCTGAGTTAAACTCAGGATGTTGGACTGAATTTAATTAAAATTCACATGGTAAAATACAGTTTTGAAGAAGGATTTCCGCTATATTTAGGGGGGAAATAAAAATTAGTAATTAATATTAAAAAAAAAGCTTGAAAAACGCTGCTAAAATGATTTAATCCTTAATTCACTCGCCAAACTTTTGATAAATCGCCAATTCCGGTAGTCCAGTTCGAACGCAGCGAAAGCATTCCGTCGCTACGAACACTGAACGTTGCCTGGAACGTTGCGGTGACCATAGTTTTTTTTCTTCCTTATTTTCTTTTTCATTCTTCGACTTTACATAAAAAGAGAGACCGGTGACTCATAGCACAGTGGCCGGTCTTGATACGTTCCCGAGTAAAGGAAGGAAAAATTGGTGGGAAAATACGAGCAGACGATTTCAGAAGGTGGAGGGACGGGAAGTATTTTCGGTGGGGAGGAGAGAAGAGCACATTGGAATAATCTTTTGTCTTATTTTTTGATCGCGTGATGCTTTTGATGTGGTTTTCTGTTGATTACGCAAGCCCCCCCCCCCCCCCCCCCCTCCTAAATTCATTTCCTAATTCATTTTTGCTTAATGATTTGATTTCCAAGAAATGGGAAGATTTTTAAGTAAGAAATTTATTTTTTCGAAGGTAATTTTCTTATGTTTTGTTAATGTAACATCTTTTTTTGAGGGGAACATTATAAATGTTCGTTAAAAGTAAATAGCTGTTTAAGTTCCAAAGGTATATCTAATTACGTTGTTTTTTCGAAATGTTTGCATTTTTAATGCTTTTTTGTAAATGAGCTGTCTCGTTATCCACTTCATTAATCAGTTTTGCTATTTAAAAAAATATGTATCGTTTATGGTTCTCAACCTTTTTTTTTTACTCTCCCGTACCCCTTGATAAAACTTTTCAATTATGAGTACACCCTTCTCTCATAAGCCTTTTCACCCATGCCTCTACTCCTAAAAAGTTGTTTTTTTAGGCAGTAATGTTCTTATTAAACGATTCAAATTGATGATTGTAGGCTTTTAGTTTAGATTTTAATTATTAAATTTATTTTTTATTAGATGTTTTCGCCATTACTATTATTATTTTCGTGTACCCCCAACCGGACCGCCACGTACCCACAGGGGTACGCGTACCACAGGTTGAGAACCGCTTGTTTAGTGCTAAAAAATAATAAAAAAAACATTTATTGATGTATGTTTTTATGTCTTTCTTTCTATTCTATTGGAAGTATTAATTTGAAAATTGTCTAGATTATTTGGTTTTGAAAAAAAACTTCCTATTATAGGACATTACAACAGTAAAGGGAAAATATTTATATAAACAATACTTCTTAAGAAACCCGCTATTATTAAATGTGCTAAAAAATAAAATATAACAATTTCTAACTAGCGAAAAATAATTTTAGATTGTCCTTCCTCCCTAACTTATAGGAAAGTAACAGTAAACAGAAAATAATTATATAAAAAAAAACAATTCTTAAGAAACCTGCTATTATTAAATGTGCTAAAAAATAAAATATAACAACAATTTCTAACTAGCAAAAAATAATTTTAAATTGATTTAAAATAAAGCCGAAGGGTACACTACGAAGTTCTACAGCCGTTTACTTCAGCACCCCATGCTGAAATGTTTAATAATTTATTTTACTTTTTACTACATGTGATAAAACCGTATTTATATTAGAGTATTTTTATATGTATTTGTAACTTTTATGGACAAACATGCAGATTACCACTACACAAACGTTATCAGCGTACTAACCGTCCTTTTCTGCGTGTGCGTAATTTTTTTTTAAATTCGTTTTAATCAATTTACATTAATAGGTAACGTTTTAAAACATTTAATAGACATGTTTTTAATTTTTATCATGAACCATTTATTCAAACGTATTCCAATGGCGATTGCGTCACATATTGGTTATTTGGCGTCAGTGTCGAAGGGTCCAGTCATCGGCAGATTCGCCGATGAGAAAAAAAAATATTTAAAAAAAATATTTTTAAATATATTTTATTATTTAAAAAAGTGCTTTAAATATATTTTTTACTTATTTTAAAATTTTCTTATATTAAAACATGTAATAAAATTGAACCATTTATTAAATCCCACCGAATTCGGCTAGGAGTGATGACCATGGCAAAAAGTCACGCCTCGCCACTGGTTATTTCAGAAACTACTTGTAAAATAAATCTGTCATGAGTTAAACTATGTAAATGTATGTATCGCTATGTTTCTAGATATTTTTTTTCAGATTGTAGGATTACAAAACTATAAAATAAAGTCTTATAAATAACTTACAGAAACTATCTATTTACTTTAAAAGAACTTCGTCACCTGAACCGAAGAAAATTTGAAAAGTAAATCCGTATAGTCCAACTAAAAAAAAAGAACAGGGAAAAACTCTCAAAACTTTTGTTTGCCGATCGCAAAGAATACTCTCGGCTTCAATGGAGAAAGAGAATAAAAATGAACACCTAGAGAACTCTTGTTTACCAGTTCTTCTGTCGCTTTTCGCGCCATTTTTATTTATACAGAAGAATTCTATTGTAGTTTCTGAATGACCGAATGTCATTATGCAGTTTCACGTATATGCCGGATACTTTTTTTTATTTAGTTTTTTTTTTAGTTGCTCATTGTAAAGGAAATAAAGATGGCTGAAGAAATGAGTACTAGCTAGAATGGGCGCAAAATATTTGCTTTCCTATGAGCAATGATGCGTGAAGTGAATTGTCTAGCAGAATAATCATGCGCAGTGATTCAATAACGTAGAATTTGGCGGTCGCGGTGACGAATTATTTGAACAAAATGCTGAGATTTGGATTGAAGTCGCGCAATTGGACAATGTTGACTGACACCATAAGAATTAATGTCACAAATATGATTTTGTGTGGACAGAACTTGAAGAATTTACCATATTCCATTAGGGTAAAATGGGTATAATTTTTTTCATTTAAAGCTATTTTTCACTTTTAAAAGGTTATTAATGTAAAATTATTTTGCTCTATTTATACAATGGGTTTCTTAACATCTATGTTTCATATATATATTTTTAAATTTTAAATTGCTAAAATTTTTAGTTTTTTATTTATATATATTTTTTTCGACTACAGATGTGGTAAAGTGTGTAGTCATATGGAAATTTTGGAATTTTTCATATAAAAAAGCATTATTATTTTTTTAAAAATTAAATTAGTAACTTGAATAGATTAGAATAAATAACAATCATCAACTGTTAAAAACTAAGTTGCTAAAATTTTTATATTTTTATATTTTTTTTTACTACAGATGTGGTAAAATGAGTAAGTCACATGGAAATTCTGGAATTTTTCATATGAAAGGCATTTTTAATTTTTTTTTAATTAAATAAGTAACTTGAATAAATTAGAATAAATAACAACCATCAACTCTTAAAAATTAAATGGCTAACATTTTTAGTTTTTTTTTAATATATTTTTTCGACTGCAAATGTTGTAAAATGGGTAGTCATAGGGAACATCTTTAATTTTTCATATAAAAAGGCATTATTAAATTTTTTTTAATTAAATTAGTAACTTGAATAAATTAGAATAAATAACAACCATCAACTCTTAAAAAATAAAATTGCTAAAATTTATTGATTTTTTAATATATTTTTTTCGACTACAGATGTGGTAAAATGGGTAGACATATGGAAATCTGGTTTTGAAACTAAGCTCCTCATATATGCTCGTTTGGTGAAGAACGCGATGACGGCAATCGGTAAAAACAGTTAATTTTTTTTAAATGCAACAAATTAGTAAATATAGTTAAAGAGTGATGTACAAGTACTTCTTATCCATTTAACCTCATTACTACTTCTATGTAACTAAGGATTTAAAAAAAAAAATACTACATCTATATTTTTGTTATTTACTGTGAAATTAAATAATTTAAAAAAAAATAATTATCTTGAGATTGGGTTAAAAAATCCCTACAAATTTAAATGTGCGAACATCTAAAGTTAATGTTTTTACATATGTTTATTACACCAGTTAATAAAAAATTTATTTTTTATATCTGAGCTGTGGCATAAATTATGAAAAAAAAAAAAAAAAAATTTCCCTGGGGACAGATATTTTCACGTGTCCAACGTTTGTTTAATATTTTATTTTACCGTTTTTGACAAACTGACATGAAAGTTATATTATTTTTTATAATTTTTGGGGTTCTTATTTTAAAAAGTAAACGATTAATTTTTTTATTATTTATCTTTCGATGTTAAAAATTCTCAAATAATTGCATCCTTTTTACAAACGCTGATTCCTTTTCTGGACTTAAATCCATGTAATTACTGCCCAGCCGAAGCCTTGTGAAATGTTCTCAAAACGTATTTTCCCCCAAGTATATAATTTTGTTTACCCGTCCTCCGTTTCTCTTTAAATTAAAAAGATGACTCACAATCGCAATGGACAGCGGAAACAGCAATAAAGTATAATGATTTCGGAAATGTCCAGTGTGCAATTTGAAGGCCATGTCCTAAAACATGACAATGCGCCATTTCGGAAAATGTTTTAAAGAGGAACGTTGTTGTGAAATGGTTTTGGTTATTTTCAGGAGCAATGTAATCGATTTTTTAATAATATTTCTTAAATGAAATATTCGTTTCGAAATTGTTACGCATCTCAAGAGCCATGTATATTATCGGACTTGATTTCTTGTGTCCATAGACTTTTAATTTGTTTTACATATTTTTCAGAAGCAGATAATTAAAATCGTATAGCATATCGTCATTCTATTGTAGTTTCTCAATGACCTAGTGTCATTATACAGTTTCCCGTATGTACCGGATTCTTTTTTTTATTAAGTAAGGCAACTGAGTTAATATTTAATATGTGTTTATTTATAAATTTTTATCATAATATATTGTTGATTTTTTGGGATGAGGGGGAAATCATACCTGTTATGATTATATAGTTGCACTAGCACTACAACTAAATAACTCCATATGAAGATTACGATATTCTTAGATTACTTATGAGGTGTATATGTAATTTAATTGCATGTAAATATACCGTACTCATCCTATGGTACGGTATATTACATGCAATCTAGTTGTATATTACATGCAATCTAGTTGTATATTACATGCAATCTAGTTGTATATTACATGCAATCTAGTTGTATATTACATGCAATCTAGTTGTATATTACATGCAATCTAGTTGTATATTACATGCAATCTAGTTGTAT
Organism: Troglohyphantes excavatus; assembly: GCA_963932185.1. NCBI lineage: Eukaryota > Metazoa > Arthropoda > Arachnida > Araneae > Linyphiidae > Troglohyphantes > Troglohyphantes excavatus. The sequence goes on from OZ010674.1 coordinate 27,653,703, forward strand.
ATTACATGCAATCTAGTTGTATATTACATGCAATCTAGTTGTATATTACATGCAATCTAGTTGTATATTACATGCAATCTAGTTGTATATTACATGCAATCTAGTTGTATATTACATGCAATCTAGTTGTATATTACATGCAATCTAGTTGTATATTACATGCAATCTAGTTGTATATTACATGCAATCTAGTTGTATATTACATGCAATCTAGTTGTATATTACATGCAATCTAGTTGTATATTACATGCAATCTAGTTGTATATTACATGCAATCTAGTTGTATATTACATGCAATCTAGTTGTATATTACATGCAATCTAGTTGTATATTACATGCAATCTAGTTGTATATTACATGCAATCTAGTTGTACGATATACTAGTGCGACAATATGCTATACAATTTTAACTCTGTCCTTCAGCAAAATATTAAAAAAAAATGTGCAACAATATCTGTTATATTTATTTGTTCTTATTTAACAACATGTGTATTTTCAACAAAAAAAAAGTATACGACAATTTTAGAATAATGGCAATAAGAGGTTTTAATGTTCGTCTTTATGAGTGGAAGAATTCGTGTATTTTAGCTATGTTGAAGCATTAGATTTTCAGTTAATAGTCAATGATTCTTTTGATTTTGTTTTGAAAATATTTAGTTTGAGACTATCTAAAAAAAAATGCCGTTTTAAAAATTTTATTTACCAATCGACATTTATCGAGCAGGATTATATACTAAATAAAACAATTATTGATTGTTTTGTGTTTTTACTTAACTGAAAGCATTAACCTAAATTTCTTGCAATGTTTGTTAATTTTTTTCATTTAAAAAAGTATAAAAAAGGCTGTTGTTTACACCATACCATTTTTTAAAGTTTTTCTCCAGAGTTTCTTCACATATTAACAGATGCTCGAACAGTGACTAATAAAAACACGTTAGTGTAGTAGAAAATCGTTTCTGGGGAAATGACAAGTAACCATGGTTACCATTGACATTTACGGGCAACTGTTTCTCATTGAAAAAATCTAATGCGCATTATCTTACAACTGTATATTACTCTCAGAGACCGTGATAGCCTTGTTGCCACAGTACCGGAATCGGAATTGCAAGGTTTTGAGTGCGAGTCTCAATTGAAGATTCGTAGGTAGAGGAGACTGGTGTACGTTAAATCTGGCGTAACACCCGTTGATCGTATTGAGGGAGATTGGAGGGTGGGGTATTAGCGCTGGTGTTGCCATGATTGACATTGTCATATGACTTGTTGGAAATTACGGGACAGTGTTCCAAGGGGATATTTGGATAAATCCTCAAACGTCACTAATAGCCCATTGTGTTAATTTAACCAACCATATTTACAGGGTTTCAACAAATTGTTGGATGATGCTCATTGTTTGACTGTATCACATTTAGCTGTATTGGCATAATAAAATATTACTAGTATGTCCATGCGATAGTTATCGCATGGACATACTAGTAATGTTTAACGGTCTTTTCATAGAGGGCAGCATTACCAACGGCTTGTTTAAAAAACTCCGTTAAAATGAATTATTTTAAACGTATTAAAAAAATTGATATTTATATTAAAAAAAATATTATTTATTTTAAAAAAAATGATGAAAGTATGACTCGTCACTAGTCCCATTAAATTCTCTTTCTTTTGGAACCTCATGTGTTAAGATCCGTTGCGTCTAAGCTGCGTAAAAGGGATCTGCACTACAGAAATAATATATATGATTTTTTCCTAACTACTTCGCTTATATATTTTTTTAAAAGTCGCTTAGCTTTAGTAGCTACGAACAAAGTAGTTAATTCTTTGAGGCACATGATTTTAACGATAGAAAGGACACAAGTTGCACAACACACACATTTCAAGTACATTTTATATACCGCTTTTTAACTTTTGAAATTTCGGGTTTCATTTATTTGATTTGATTTGGTTTGGTTAAATAACGTCGCACTAGAGCTGCACAGTGGGCTATTGGCGACAGTTCGTGGCCTATCTCGAAGGTTTGGTTTTGGTTTATTAACGTCGCACTAGAGCTGCACAGTGGGCTATTGGCGACGGTTCGGGGTCTATCTCGAAGGAAAGACCCGGGAACACATTCACACACACATTCATTCAAACATGCACCTCGTTATTTTAGAACCATGGTCAGATGACGAGTATCTCGAAGGAAAGATCCGGGAACGATGCCTTGTATTTTTGAACCAAGGTCAGATGAAGAGGACAACACCTGAGCTGGCACCCAACGCATTTAATAGACGTCGGGACTTTGGACCCCGATCAGATTTATAGTGCACCATTCCCGTATACATGCCGTTAATTTTTTGTGGAAGTTCTTGACGACATTCTAGTATTTTGGTATCGAAGTTGGCAACCCTCCGATCGCAATATCACTACTTTTTTACTATTCACTGTCTAATCCGTCGCACAGGTTCGAACCGGGAACCTTCGGATTCCCAGCTGACGCCTTAATTCACTCGGCCACGGAGGCCTTTTTTCACTTATTTAAAGTTTTCTTTACTTGCTAGTATGGCTTACTGGATTACAAACACGTAATAATATATTAAACTTTGTATTCTGAATCATGTCAAATATTCGAGGCGCGTTAAAGAATGTTAAAAACATGGGTTAAAATTTTTATAAAATAGGTTAATTAAAAAAAAAGGTTAAAAAGTGGGTTAAAAAATAGCTCACCAATACTAAAGAGTTGAATCATAGCAAAAAGTATGGCTTATTATGTGTAGTAGAAATGCCAAACAAATGACCTACGCCCAACAATTTGTAACCACCCTCTGTATTAGTCTCAATCGAAATTCCCGGGTTGTCAACACGGAATGGAATGAAACTCTCAAGTTACAAATTTAAATTTAGAATGACGTTAAAGAAACTAATGCTAGATTAAAAATTTTTGTTTATCTGTTTTATTCGTATCTGCCTATAGCGCCTATAGACATGGCAAAAATATCGCTTACCACTCTCAAATCGGAAAGTTCTAATTGCGGCCCATAGCAACCTTTTGACTGAGCGATGATTTCTTCTTTGAGAATATGGTAAACCTGGCTCCCTTCGAACGCAATTGGGCTATTGCCTTTTCATTTCCAACACGAGCGAACAGGTGCGAATGAACTTTCTATCTCTCATTTATCATTAATTCAAGCAAACATTTTTCATGATTAGTGGACTCTTAAAACATAGCTCTGACGCTTCCCCAATATGCAGAATACTCGTCTTACACCATAAGCAAGTTATAAGGCACGCATGCTTTTAATGGAGTTATTATGTAAATAACGTTACCTCGAAAAGATTAATTGTTGAAAGGGCATTTGCTTTTGAGACTGAGGTGCTGTGCCTTTTTAATGATGGATATCTTCTTCGTTGTGTACTATGACGTCACTAGATGGGTTTGTTTACAAAATGTCTGAACAAGGGATTGTTCTTATTAACAGTTTTCACCTTGATTAAAAGAAGCTAAAGTTGAAATAGGTTTTATTTTTTTAGCCAATAGGTCAAATCTCATGCACAGTGTCTAAATTATATTTGTTCTCTCTTTTGAGAGAATAGGTATGTTGTTAGAAATCCGTTGAATCTTGTTCTTCGTAGAAAATGGTTGGTTGAGTAAACGTCGCACTAGAACTACATATAGGCTAATGGGGATGGCTTAGTAGATAAAAAAAAAACAATGTCGTTTTTGGTTCTTTAATTCTAATTATCCAGATTAATTGGGACCAAATCCCATCCGGATAATGGAATATCCAGATAATTGGATAATGCACGATAAAAAAGTTATTTTTTATTTAAAAAAAAAACGAATTGTGCTTTAGTATGTAATATAATTTCATGACTATTAATATCAATATCATTCACCGATAAGAAATTTTTAAAATGTGGATTTTGCTGGCTTTTTTTCCTTTTCAAACCGATCCGGATAATGAGCGATCCACTTTGTTTGATCCGGATAACTGGAGTTTGTATAACTGTACTTCAAAATAAACATAATTATTTTCACGTTGTTTGTTTCTATGCTTGTAGATACAGCATCTGACAGGAGTAATTTTATTTTCGCAGTGGTTAAAATATTTAAATTTTCTAGTTTTAATAAGATATGTTGAAGATATCTGGGCTAAAAGTAATTTAGTTAGAATTTCCAAATCATAACTACATGATCGCAAAGAAAACGTGTTTGCAAAGAAAATAAATTCATCTGAAAACTAGTGCCATTAAAAATTTATTATTTAATTATAATCCCAATTGCCAGAAGAAAGTCACATCTGTTTTATTTTATTAGAACAAAAAAAAAATGTTTTCTCCATGCATTTAAAGTTCCCACAAATAATTTCATTTTCTGTCTCGAAGAAAAATAGGAGTTTCGTATTATCTTGTGAATAACCCACATTGTGAATAACCCGTACAACTGTGTGGCTTTCCATCTTTCTTGGTTTGTTTTCCCGCCTTTTCTTGTCCTCTTCTTACAATGCCATATTTGGCCCCAAACTCCCGATTTGGCGATTTGCAATCAATTAGAGATAATACTATTTTAATAAATGGATACAATTAAATACGCAGTGTTCATTCTAGAAATAAAAAGGGGCAGGGCGCTGTTGGCAGTAAAAGGGCACCCCGTATTTGAAAAGGCATTCTTATTTTTAAAAGGGCACTTTCAAAAAAAGTTTGGGGTAGGCGTGGCCATCCATTGACGCATGGGATCCGTGACCAAAAAAAAAAGTTCCGATTTGTTGGTTAACATTGCGCTAGAGCTGCATATTGTGCTATTGTTGACGTTTCGGGTCGTATCTCGAAGGAAAGACCCGTACAAAATTGATGTCTCTTTATGAAGTATACTACTTAAAATCCAAAATTTGACATTTAAAAATTAATGTTTTCCCTAAAAAACAAATATGTAAGTAGCCCTAATCAGACCCCTTACAAAACTGATGAAAAGGCTACTTAAATCCAAAATTTGGTAATAAAATGCCTAATCTTGTAACCTCGCCCCAAATAATCTTTACTTCAAAAAAAATATAAACGTAGCATTCATATACGGGCACAGGTAACCAATAGGATTCCTGAAATGCCCTGTGCTCGAAATTACCACGGAATCATCGCAATTGCATAACACGCGTAGTTAAAAAGTACTTTGATTTTCTACTGTCATAATTCATTTAGTTCCCATTTACATAAAAAAAAAATTGATGCCTTTTTTTTAAAGACAGCTAGGGAAGCAAGGACGCTTTTGCTTGACTGAAAAGGGCAAGAGGGGCGAAATTTTTTCAAAAGTGGGCGGCATTTTTAAAAAAGGGGCATGAGGGCGCTATCGAGATGAAAAAAGGGCTGGCAGGGCGGACCGCCCTTCAAAAAACGCCTAGAGTGAACACTGAAATACGCCACACTTTTTGTTAAAATCTTGTAAGTATCCCAAATGAAAAAGCAGTTATATTCAAAAATACGAAATATAAGATTATGCTAGAATTAGCTACTTTATAATTTAGTTTTCGATTTCTATCTTAACTGAAGGTGAAAGAAAAGCTAATTACTCATAAAAAAAACACACCTTCAAACGCATTGAATCGAGAATATATCGATTGGCATATGTCTAGAGCCGGATTTAGAGTTAGTGGGCACATAGTCTGAATATGTGCCCCCCCCCCCCCCTCCTACTGTGTGTGTGGGAGGGGAAGGTATGGAAATCGAATAACCCCAATAAAACGAGGAGAGGGGGGGGGGGGGGCGGGAGATGTCGGAATTAATATATATATATATATATATATATATATATATATATATATATATATATATATATATATATATATATATATAATATATATATATAATATATATATATATATATTGCCACAGTGATTGCCAACAACAGAAAATCCACGCTGCGACTGACACTACACTTCGGGTAACAGTGCACTTCGGGTATCAGCCACCGTAGCCTTGTGGTAACATCGCCGCCTGGGGCCCGTGAGGTTGCGGGTTCTGTCCTCTGTGGTGGCAACTACAATTATTCTTGCTTATGTTAATTTATATTTAATTTACCTATTCTGTTGAGTTACGTTATGTATTATTTCTATATAAGATCGCTCCCTCGAGCTGGCGGGGTTAGTTTGTGAGTTTACAATTTCTAATAAACTTGCTTGCTTTGAAATAGCTTCTGTTAATTAAACATCTACATGACATTTGGTGGAGGCGCCGGGTATTAAAAAAAAAAAATTTAAAAAAATCTATACTGACGTGGAGGAAATTTCCCGAGCTAGAAGAAGTCGCCGTCTTCAAGGAATTAACCCGGAGTACGGACTTCTTTCGCCGCCGTGTAGAGCGAGAGAGCAGAAGCCTAAAATGGGTGGAACGGAGACAAATAATGAAGTTCAACCATTCCCTACTTCACCTGCCTTTCAACAGTTTCGAAGTCCATCAACATTCTTCGGAGACTACGAACAAGACCCGAGTAAGTGGCTAAAAGAATATGAGAGAGTGTCAAAGTACAATAGGTGGGACGATAGTATGCGACTGGCTAATGTCTACTTCTTTATGGGCGGAACTGCGAAGCTGTGGTTCGAAAATAATGAAGATACGTTAGGTTCTTGGAGCACATTCGAAACTGAGCTTTCAAAGACATTTGGGGATAGCCAGAGACACGTCCTCAGAGCAGAAGAACAGTTAAAAAGTAGAGCTCAGCGACATGGAGAGAGTACACAGTCTTATATACAGAGCGTGTTAGAACTGTGCCAAAAAATAACCCCGAAGATGGAAGAAAGCAAAAGAGTGTCCCATTTAATGAAAGGTGTGGCTGAAGATGTTTACCAAGCCTTATTAACCAAAGACATTTCTACTACAAAAGACTTTATTCATTGGTGCCAATACATCGAGGAAATGCAACAAAAAAGAATTGGTCATAATACATTTGACCGACTTCCTAACGTCGTGCCGGTAGCAAGCTTGGAAGAACAGACGGATTTTGTGAGCCTCGTGCGACAGATAGTAAGAGAAGAAGTACAACGAGTGCTAGCTGAACCAACATTAAACCGAGCTGGCAATTCACACTCATTGGAAGAAATGGTTAGAGAAGAAGTAGTGAATGCTCTGGCCCCGATTTCTTCTAACAACTCATCATGGAGGGAAGCAAAACCAAGACGCCAAACAACCTATGCTTCAGCTGCTCGAAGAGCCCCAAATACCGCAACGGGAAGACGGACTGACACTTGGCGAACATCGGAAAACCTGCCGATATGTTTCAGTTGCTGTCGCCCTGGCCACGTTTTGAGATATTGCCGAGAACGACGACGAGTGTTTTCAGAAGCACGATCAAGAAGACAAACGACTCAGCCTCAGCCCCGTGACTCCGATTCTGTCTCGGATTATGGACGTGACGATGAATTGGATAACCGATCACCAAGACGAAGTTCCCCGTATCCCCGTCGTAATTCCCCTCGCCGACAATCACGATCTCCTGTTCGCCGTTCAAGCCGCTCACCGTATAGGTCTGCAGAGGAAAACTAGATTTCGCGACCTACGAAGGAGGTGAGGCCGCACTTAATACAAACCCTCCAATTGGCACGGCTGCAAAACTAATCAAGAACTCTGTACATGTTGTTGTTAATGGACATAATGTCAAGGCGTTAGTGGATTCGGGAGCTGATTATTCCGTGGTGTCCGAGAGTTTACGTCGTCAAATAAAAACCCCAATGTTTGCCGAGAGAGGCCCTATTCTGCGGACTGCCAGTGGTAAACTAGTAGAAGCCATCGGACGATGCGTGCTAAGACTGGACATGAATGGCCTTATACAACCTTTTGAATTTCTTGTGTTTCCAAACTGCAGCCATGATCTTATTTTGGGATGGAATTTCTTTAGGGCCACTGAGGCGATAATTGATTGTGGTTTAGGAGAAATCCAAATCGGTGAAGCTGTGCCTTGTGAGTACCAACCAAGAAAAGAAACAAGTATTCTCTGCACCAGTAGAGACTATGTGATTGCGGCAAACTCAATTAGAAAAATTTCAGTTTTAGACAAGCTTGGTGCTCGAATGACAAATACATATTTGGAGGGGGCTGGTAATAAAGACGTTATAGTATCCTGTATCAAAGAATTAGAACTGGAGAGAGAGTTAAGCATTCCAGCTGCCATCATTTCCCTTCATGAGGGTAAGGGTGAAATATGGGTATCCAATAGCTCTGACCAATCGCAGTTGATACCGTCGGGAATCCGCGTAGCCGAAATGGCGGAGATTGAAAACGGTCAAATGTGGTCTTTAAATGAAAACACAGAAGAAACAAAACAGGAACATCACTTGACATCAAAAGAGGCGAAAGAAAAATTGGAACCCCTCTTGAACCCCGAACTCAATCAAGAACAACATAACGAACTTTTAAATCTATTAGGCGAATTTCGTGACGTATTTGATATTGGAGAAAAATCAGCAAAGATCACAAGTAGGGTTAAGCATAAAATCAATACAGGCGATTCCATACCCATTAGACATAGACCATATAGAGTGTCCCTCACAGAAAGAGGTATCATACAAGAGGAAGTGGATAAAATGCTGAAACTGAACATAATAGAACCATCTGAGAGTCCTTGGTCATCGCCTGTTGTACTGGTGAAGAAAAAGAATGGGTCGTGGCGATTTTGCGTAGACTATCGTCGCCTGAACAAATTGACCAAAAAAGATGTGTATCCATTGGAAAAAACGGCATTTGTCACGCCTGACGGATTATACCAATTCAAAGTGATGCCGTTTGGACTTTGCAACGCCCCAGCAACTTTCGAGAGAATGATGGACAGTCTTCTGAAAGGTATGAAATGGAATATGTGTCTGTGTTACTTAGACGATGTAATTGTCTACGGAATTACTTTCGAAGAGCATTTAGTTCGATTAAGAACAGTATTACAATGTATTCAAGCAGCTGGCCTAACTTTAAATCATGAAAAATGCCGCTTTGGGCAGAATAAGTTAAAAATTCTAGGACACTTGGTAGACGGGGCTGGAATTCATCCTGATCCGGAAAAGGTGGAGTCTGTTGAAAAGTTTCCTACTCCAAACAATATACGTGACGTAAAAAGCTTCCTAGGAATTTGCTCGTATTATCGTCGTTTCGTCAAAAATTTTGCCGATATAGCAAAACCCTTGCACGATCTGTTGAAGAAAGAAACAAAATTTAATTTTGGTGAAGCTCAACAAACATCCTTTAGGCGTCTAAAGTCACTTCTCACAGGAGAGCCGGTACTTGGTTTCTTTCGACCTTCTGCTGAAACCTTTATTCACACAGATGCCAGCGGTTATGGGATAGGTGCAGTATTGGTCCAAATGCAAAATGGAGCAGAAAAACCAATAGCATATGCATCCAGATCACTCTCCAAATCGGAGAAGAATTATTCTACAACAGAGAAAGAATGCTTGGCTGTCGTTTGGTCAATAAACAAGTTCCGACCTTATCTTTTTGGGCTTCCATTTTCAGTTGTGACAGATCACCATTCCTTGTGTTGGCTTGCAAATTTAAAAGACCCATCAGGACGATTAGCTAGATGGGCTCTACGCCTACAGGAATATGACATTACCATACTTTTTAAAAGTGGGAGAAAACACAAAGATGCCGATGGTTTGTCCCGAAACCCATTGAGTGAGTTAAAGGATGATACTAGTGAGGACATACCTTTCTTGAATAGTATTAGTAACTTTGCAGAAGAACAGTTGAAAGACATTCATCTTAATACTATTCTGCAAAATTTACGTAGCTCAAGGGGTGACTCCAAAAATTATCAAGACATTAATGGCATTTTGTATAAAAAAAACTATGACGTTTTAGGTAGAAAGTGGTTGTTGGTGATCCCAAGACATCTACGGGCTGACATTCTGAGAAGTTGCCATGATGCTCCTACAGCTGGTCATTTAGGTTTTGCAAAATCATACGACAGAATAAGAAGGAAATTTTATTGGCCGGGAATATATCGAAGTGTAAGACGTTACGTAGCGCATTGTAGAGAATGCCAAAGGCGAAAATCCCCCAAGCAACGCCCTCCAGGTTTCCTTCAACCCATTAAACCAGCAGATGTTCCATTCGGAAAAGTTGGAATAGACCTCCTTGGACGATTCCCGCTATCCACACAGAGAAACAAATGGATAATTGTCTGCACAGATTATCTTACCAGATTCACGGTGACAAAAGCCATGCCCACAGGTGAAGCTACAGAAGTCGCAAAATTTCTGGTCGAAGAAGTCATTTTAAGACACGGATCCCCAAGAGAAATAATTAGTGACCGGGGTCGATCCTTCTTATCAAATCTTGTCGGAGAAATTAATGATTTGTGTAAAACGTCCCACTTGTTAACAACTGCATATCATCCCCAAACAAATGGCCTTACAGAAAGATTCAATAAGACGCTTGCAGACATGCTCTCCATGTATGTCGAAGTTGATCAAAAGAACTGGGATTGTGTTCTACCTTTTGTCACTTTTGCGTATAACTCAGCCAAACAAGAGACTACTGGTTTTAGTCCTTTCTTTCTAGTTCATGGAAGAGACGTGGATACCCCCTTAGACGCAATACTTCCATACGATCCTAACCAATCAGTTGGAGAGTACGTGAATAAATTGGTAACAAATGCAGAAGAAGCACGTCAACTTGCCAAATTACACATCATAAAGTCGCAAGCGAGAGATAAGAGCCGATACGATAAAAAACATAGAGATGTGCGTTATCAAAATGAAGACTTGGTCTGGGTATTCAAACCTATTCGGAAAGTCGGTAAGTAAGTCCTGTAAATTATATTAAGTATACAAATGAAATTGGGGTCACTGTTTTTGTAAATTTCCAATACTATGTTACGAAATTTACGAAATGTCAACGGTTTCGAGGAATCTCAAGGGGCAATGGCATTCCGCTGGAACCTACAAAAATGATAATAAATAATAAGTAAAATAAAAATATATGAAAAATAAAAACAACAGATTTCCGCAAAACCCTAAACAATGCCGTCGTAATTATCACAGATACACCTCCTGTTATTTTTAAAACTATTTCCATTGGATTATTATCCCTCCAAAATTATTTTTTCCACAAGTTGACTATTTGTTTGCGTGAGGTGTGGGTCCCTAGGCTGCACCCTTTATATCGTCTGATGGTTATTCGTGATTTTGTCAAAATAGTTAAAATTGCATATAACTACTTTTTCATCTGGGTGTATCATGCGTATTTGTTACTTATTACAAAATTCTTTGATATTTATAAAAATATTTTACGGTATTTATAAAATTAAGTGAATTTTGATAGGTGCTACACTTTTTATAATACACATACATAAAAATTAACATTATCTTATTGTTGTTTTTCAAGAAAATCCTATATTTGTGGATTGTCATTTTTTGCGACGCCTTTTTATTAAAAGTTAATCGAATCCAACGTTATTTTTTACGATTACCAAAATACAATGCGCCATTGTTTAAGTATTTGGCGATTTTCTTTATTTTTGGCGCAACTATTATCTTGGCTGGCAGCCCTGTAGCTCCACCATTACCGTCTGTTCTTCTGACGTAACAGGAGCAGTCTTGACGCAGGGTGGGGGAAATGGGGGGTCTAATTGCACCTGAAAGTTCCTTTGTTTGCCGGCGGGGTTGTCCAGGAAAATTATCTTCTTCGGTACGACCTTTTGGAACTTTTTTTTTGTTCTTTTTTCTTGCGGAGTCAGAACTCGGTTTGTTTCACTTGGTATTGTTTTTTCAAAACGAGAGGGAATTTATCTGGAACTTTTTTTTTTGAGCTATTTCCTTTAGAGAGACTTTTAAATATCAATCTCGAATTTTATTTTTCATTTGTTGTTGGTATTTTCATGTAAATATATTCGAAAAGTTTCCTGCTGTGATTGCTATATGAATGAATTTTTGTTTTTGTTATCTCTCTCATTTTCGATTGTTCTGGAAAATATAGTGTTCTCGTATATAATCAAGATTTGATGACTCGAAATTAAACGTCAATTTAAATTAAAAAAAAAAAAAATATTTAAATATTTTTCGGATAAAAATAAAATTAATATGAAATTGTTGCCATAATAAAAAAATATTTAATAATAACATTTTCTGTTAATAAGGGATAATTTTTTTATTTTGTTTTTGGCAAGTAATTGTTCTACAGCAGGCGTGACGGCAATTCCGTCATTGCTTCTATAGTGACGTTAATACAAACAATCAAATGTTAGTATTAACGTCTATATTCTTACTTTCATTATGTATATAGTCTATTATCACACACAACCTAGTATATATTTCTACCTTTTATCAGATATAAAAGTTAGACGTTGATACAAATAATCAAATGTTTGCATTAACGTCTATATTCTTTCATTATGTATATAGTCTATTACCACACGCAACCTATTATATATTCCTGTCTTTTTTATCATATATAAAAGTTAGACGTTAATTCAAACAATAAAATATTTGTATTAACGTCTATATTCTTACTTTCATTATGTATATAGTCTATTACCACACACAACCTAGTATATATTCCTGTCTTTTTTATCAGATATAAAAAAGACAGACAAATTACATCTTATTTTTAAGGGAATATGCAGATGCGTTAAAAAATGTGCAATTCATGATTTTTAACAGGGTATTTTTTTCTAGTGTCAAGTTTGTCTTCAAATTTTCCAAGTGTATTTTTGTATGTCACATCCAATAGTACTTCTTGAATCTTTTCACATGGCCAAACGTTCAGGAAAAGTATATAAACTTTATTGTTAAAACCTTGTCGATGAGCCCTATTTTTAGAAATGAAGTGTGGTTTTGCTTGAATGTTAAGTGCGTATACACTGTTGAAAATGCATTCTCATATTTGACAAAACAGACTCCTGATATATGCTCCGATTGAATATTTCGTCCAACTGAAGACATTAATTTTGTAGTTTTTTTAGCGAAATTAAATTCGTCGGAAATGAGGACGATTTTAAATAATATAATAATTCAATATCCATGAGCCGACTCGAACCGCAGACCTCTCGCTCTAATGTCCAACGGTGTACCCACTCGGGCAAGACTACTCGCTTGAATTCTGACAATATAAGTATAAGAACCAAACATGAGCTGATGATCCAGAAAAGGGACGAAAATGAATCTGAGTAAATGACTTTCGTTCCATATTCGAGGATTCTTGTTTCGTCAAAAGTCATGGGATTTTCGAAACGATGATTGTCAAATATAACGAAAGTAGCCTTGTCGATGGCAGAATGCTCAAAAATGAGTGTTATTTCCAAGAGTGTATCTTAATGCAAGGATATCGTGATGGCACATATCTAATCTTAGATTAAGAAAAAGCCTAATTGTAACTCCTTTTATTAAGAATATAAACTGCATTATAATTATTTTAATGTATAACTTTAGTGTTAACTTTAAGTAAGAAATGCACACATTTATTACTTAGTGCGGTTACGGTTAGTAATAAATGCACACATGTTTATAATATACAGCAGGGTGGTCACACATTTGGGGGGGGGGGGGGGGGGGGTTAGTCATTGTTTGACTGTATCACATTTAGCTGTATTTTCATAATAAAACCGGGAAGTTCCAAGTGCGGACCATGACAACCTTTTGTCTGGGCGATAAACAAATGTTTTCTTCTTTGAGAATATGTTAAACCCAACTGGTCCTGTGTTAAACCCGGCTCCCTTCGGCCGCAATTGGGCTATTGCTAATAATACATACTTTCTACCCAACTACTTCTTTTTATTTTAAACAATTAACTTTAGTAGCACTCAAAGTAGTTAAAACATAGAAAAAATAATGGTTTATTATAAGTAGTTAAACAAGCAAACAGACCATCGTTTAACAATTTGTGACCAATCAATTTCAACTAAAAGTTGAATTTGTAAACGCAAAGCATCACAATTAAGATGGACCTACAGTTGATGTTTGGCCGGTTTTGTAGTTTCCCCTGCTCTAAATGGGTAGTAAAACGCCCAGGAAATCGCCAAGAAACCACACATCTCACGAAAGCATGACTCACAACAGGTGATTGTCACCCTTCAAAAGAGATCTGAAAGGGAGCCTTAATTATTGGAATCGTTTCCCGGAAACAGTGGTAAATGTGACCATGTCAAACCATTTTATTTTTGTAACAGGCAATTTCTAAGTTCCCCGAAAAAACTGTTGTTCCTTGTAGAGGAGGAGTCACTTTGAAAAAAAAACTGGAAAACTGATTTTTTTTATTAAAGTACTATTTGGCGAAAATTATCGCTAATTGGCGCAATCACTGTTTTTTTTTTGTATGTGTTTAACAAAAGACTTGTATATAGCGCGGCTTGGGGTAAACTTTTACAAGCTGGTTAAATTGGTCTTCTTTTATACGCAATTAGTAGTCAATTTTTTACGCTCTCCTTCTCTACGTCACGATCAGTCACGCCCTTCCCATGTCGTCATCAGGCCCGTCGCACCGGGGTTTACGGGGGGGGGGGGGGGGCCCGTAAACCCCGGTGCGACGGGCCTGATTTAACTTCTGTAAACCCCGAGTTGGAAAAATTTGTGCCGGAAGAAATTTAATATTATTAACAAATGATGAAAGCTAGGGAAGATTTGAACTCGCCAAACTAGATTACATTTAAATTAGACCTCAGAATGGACACTGCATTGGAATATGGCTGCAACAAATGAATGCTTGTGAGAGAATTGTTTAATATTGCCTAAAATATGAGTTGGGAATTTCGAATAGTTAAGTTGGGAAATTTCTTGTTTCACCCCCCCCCCCGGGCCCCCCTCCATTTTTTTTTACGGCACTGGTCGTCACGTATTGTTTTATGCTCAAATTTGAATTACAAGACGGATTATTGTTGCAACGAATAAGATAGTATGTACTTAAATATAGTTATAATCAATAGTTAAATAATATTAATATAAAAAAATCAAGACCAGTATTTTGTCCTTTTTTTTAAGCTAAATTTGCTGTTGTTGTGATGAGTTGAGTTTTAAGTCCTTCTTTATTTATAAAAAAAGTTTTATACATGTAAGTGTTTTTAATTATTTATTTTACTGTTTAGATTTTATATACAAAAACATGATTTTCAATCAAAGAATGTTTTATTTTAGAACCACTGTTTAATAACATGCGCTAAAAATGTTTATTTGTCTACTTCGAAAAACAATTACCAGTTCTACAAACAATTCGTAGTCACTTTTTGCCACCACAAGTAAGTACGCAAGCATTTTCTAGCCAATCCAGTTCTACTTCAAATTTAAAATGTTTAGCCAAAGAATGGTATGTTTATTTATCTACTAAAAGGTCTTTCTCTTTGGCCGCAATTGGAAGTTTCCGTTTTGTTTTCTGGTGTTTTCCTAAGTCGAAAAAAAAAAATAGAAAAATGTTTTATAGTATTTTCCATTTATTCAGATAACTTAGAAGGGCTGTGGGTTCATCAACATATTTTTGATTGCGGACAATTTTAATGCATTGGAATGTACTCTTTATAAACTGAAGACGATCTACTGTGTTGACATTTAAAATTTATAGAAATCGCGAAAATACCTCGTGGATTTTTAGGCGATGTAAGAAAGTATGTTTTTAAGCGAACTCGAAATATATCTAACGGAATTATATCTAATTGTGAAGAATTATAATAAATTAAAAGAGTGTGTGAAACTCTAAATTCAATTGAAACTATTGATATTTTCATTCGAGAAAAGTCGATGTAAATTTTGGGCCTTATCACAAGGCATACGCTGGCCTCATTAACCGCTGTAATCTCTATTCCAATCGGGGGGTCATGGCGAGTGCGTCGTTAAGTGGAAGATAATTATGAGTTTTCCAATTTCATTTGACTAGTTGACAGGTTAAACTATTTGTATTAAAATCGTGTAGAGTTGAAAGGGACGATTTGTAGAATATTTTCCTATGAAGCCAAAATATCTCACAAAAATTCAATTGCGACATAAGACATTTAAGCGGGTTGAAAGAGCAGTTGAGGATCGTGCATGAAAAACAAAAAAATTATAAAAAATGAAATAACCATCGAATATTATAAAAAGATTATCTCTGTCAGTTTTTTTTTTTTAAATAAATATTTCCAAAAGTATTCCTTTTATTTTAAAACTTGAAAATCCGAAGATCCATAGAAATGCATGGAAAATCCGAAGATCCATAGAAATGCATGGAAAATCTGAAGATCCATAAAAATGTATGCACCTACACGACGTTTTTGCGGGTTTTCTCCATTTGCGAATTGATGATATGTTTGTTTTTGCATGCACGGCTCCTCAGTTCAATTCAAACAAAATTATAACAAGAAATCTAAATTTAAGACAAGTGTGGAGAGATCTAGAGATTGCCTTACCCAATATTTAAAAAAAAATTGTTTCTTCCAAGCAAATCAATAAACAATCCAAATATCATAACCATTACCGTTTTTTGTTCCCGAACGCCATCAAGCAATCTTGATGGCTCGAAGTTCATTGCCATCAAATGTTCAAGAGTTAATACTGTCCATAATTATTCCTTTCAAAATGGCCATACTTTGGTCCAAACTTCGGAGGCACAAAATGGGCCTGCATTATCAGATCTATTGGACTTTTAAACAAACGTCTTTTTTTATGGCAGCAACGGTTAAAACACAGCAGGACGACGCTGTTTTATCTCCAGAAAAATCTCTTTGATGAGTTAGTGACCTCTTTTTTATATATATACATTCAGTAAAAGTCTGATACGGGATATTTAATGGACTACCTATTCTAGAGGGTTAATTGCGTGAATGATTGCAGTCGCATATCTATGACTCAGCGATGTAGGAGATGTTCCTTAAAAAAAATCGTCACTTAAAGATTCCGATAACACTTATTTCTTGGTAGCTGTTTTGGAACGTTTTTTCAATGGAATTTATTCTTCAATCGTCCATATCTGATGTGTGTTCAGATTGTTATTTTCTGATGAATAATATTTATCTTTGAAGCGAAATACAAATACTCTTCTTTCATGTGAGGCGGATCTGCATTGCTTATCCAGTTATCTCTATTCGTTTTAATAAGAAATAGTTGTCAACGATGTTTTTTTTACACATAAATAAATAATCAGCATTGCATGCTATTATTTTGATTTTATGTGTCCTTACAGCAATCCATTTATATTAAAATGGGCAATTCATTTCGATTTTATTGGAAGAAAATTATTTTGGTTAGTTGTTAACGATTTTAAAACATAAGCAGTCAATTGTTTCATAGTTGCATGATAAAACCGAAAATTTAAAGTAAAACCGAAAAAAGTTGCTATAGGGATATGAATTGACCCCCCTTGTTCTAACATATAATGATGGGTTTAGGTAATTTGATGTGCAAGAATGTTTTTTATAGATGTCAAACTAATATCACAATATAAACCTACTTCCCTAAATAAGCCTATAATGTGCATGGATTTATTTATTTTATAATAATGTAAGCCGTTTCTGTAATGTTTAATTTGACAATCTACAATATGCGATTTTTGTTAAATATTACGTTAGTGCCTCAAATAGTAGAAAAATCCTCTTGCCAGCATCAAATACGTGGGGTACCAACTCAAGCGTTGTCGTCTTCATCTGACATTATTTAAAATTACGATTCGGTGTTCCCGGGTCATTCCTTCGAGATAGACCCGGAACCGTCGCCAATAGCCTACTTTGGAGCTCTAGTGTGACGTTAATTAATCCATCAACCTTTATTCAGGGCCTCCACTTTTTGAATATTAAAAAAAAAAATTATACGTATCGTAAAGAAATGGAAATTTCCACTTTCAGTTTTATCCTTTGCACATCTCAATCTTGACATGTTATCACCGTCATTGACAGTGTTCTCGGGTCTTTCCTTCGGTAAAGGGACAGTGATAGCCGAATGATGAGTTCGTCGGACTCGGCATTCGATGAGCACGGGTTCGATCCCTAGTATGCAAAAATACCGATCTCACAATCGGATTGTTGTCAGAATCGTGCCTTTCGACCACCACAAAATGTCCACCGCGTAGAGGGGACTGATGCGCGTTAAATCAGACATAGTTCAAACGTCTTCTCGCCTACATCAGGTGCCACGGTATGTCAGTGTTGTCATCTTCATTTGGCCCGTATTTAAAATTACAGGTAATATTCCCGGGTGTTTCCTTCCTAATAAATCCCGAACTGGTGCCAATATCAGATTGTGTTACTTTAGTGCGATGTTATTTCAATCAACCGACCTAGCCTGAGTATTTTTGTAATATGAGGATCAACCATATGGTGCGTATCACAAACTTGGCACCTCACTCGTTGCATGTTTTCTTCATTTTTTTATGCTACCAGAACTCACAGCGAGTGCCAGAACCAGCACTTGTACCACTGTTCCCTTACCGCCAGTCGTACCTGAAGTGCCCAGTCACGAGTCGCATAAGTGGCCTTTGAACCAGAGAGCGGCAGGTGGTGTTTGCGAGGCTGGAATGTGATGCTTGGGTAACCCCCCTCCTCTTCGTGTTGCATTCGTTCCCTCTCCTCTCTATACTCCATTGCCTTTTTTCAACAAGTCCTATAGTATGGCTAACGTACGCTTTCGATTTTGCGCATGGCTTGTATTTTTGTACACCGGGTTTTTCTTTCACTGAAGAAAGTGCAGGTCTAGGAAATGTACACGTCAGCTGTGTTCATGATGAAGCTCTGTGTCGCCAGTGTTTTTTGTGGGGGCTGGTTGTAAGTTCAATGGCTACTCTGGATATTTGTAGTTCAACGAATGTTCGTTTATTACGTAACTCTTAACGCAATTTTTAAATCTCTTTACCCCTTTTTTCTCATGTCATTCTCCGTCTGTCAAGCCTTCCCTCCCCCTCCCCCATGTCCAATGTCGTCCTTAACCCTCTAGTGATTAGTGTAGCATATATGCACACAACTTTAAAATGACCCCTAGTTGCATCTATTGAGTTTTATGTTAACTATTATAGCATTGTCACGTAGGGAACCATATGCCTAGTTTTTATAACCGCCTTTAGGTCCCTTATCTTTATAAAAATGAGTGTAATAAAATCAATTAGTTGATTCGAGGTCTGTTCTTCTAAAACTGGCTCGTAAAGTTTTCGAAGATTGTTTTATTACTTATAAGTATAATCTGGCTTTACAAAAAATCCCAGCTAATACCAGAGATATGTAAATTGCATTTAACTATATTTTCATACTTTTTGGAAAATTATTTTAGTTAATACACATGAATTTGCATATACGCTACACAACGGTTTTAATTAATTATTTAATTAAATAGGCACTTAGAATTTTCTTTGTATATTTTTGCAGCGGTCCAGGGTCAAAAAGTAAACGAAAAAAATAAAATATTTCTTTAAAAAAGAAAAAATCTTAAGGGTGTGCGACTTGTTCCACCGCACATGTCCCTGCCAGTTTTGAGGACCTCACGCCCAATTTAAAAAAACTATAATAGTATTTTATAGATAATTATCTCCTCTTTTTTAAAACTCCATTAGACTTTTTTTTTAAATATATTTACTCTACTATCTAGAACATATATATTTACTTATCAATTGTGCAGTGGTTCTTACCCTCCTAAGCTTTTGCATACAAAATGCATTCTGCATTCCAGTACATCTCTATAAATTTGGATTTATTTCACAACTAAAGGTCCTTGAGGTTAGGTTTGCACCATAGGGCCCCGTGGTAGCTTAAGGCGGCCCTGTCCATTGTCACGTCCTCTTACATACACAGCATTTATCTGCAATAGGTTTTTATATACAAAGTTTTCTTGCAATGAATAATAATATTATACTTGAATACAATAACAATCAATAGTAAAACAGTATAATTATTTAAAAGAAGTTTTATAAACTTATTTTAATTGAGATGTAGATTAAATTATAGTTGTGGTGAGAACTTAAATGTAGCATTAATCCGCGTTAAGTTATAAGTTTATAGGTTAATAGATCCCATACATGTTTTGATCATAGGCTTTTGTCTTATTAAACATCTCCCTTTATGCAACTTTTTATACTATATGAAACGTAAACTTTGTATACCTTCATTTATCGACAATTGTCTTTTTTTAATTGCTCTCGCCCCCACTTTGTGTATTCGTCAAAAAGAGCCATAATCCGATTGAAAGTAACTCAGACTGGTCGAAATTAACTTTTCAAAGCAGATAGTCCCAAGTTTTAAATTTAGGTGCTCTGAATATAATTTGGGTGCACAAAAAATTCACGGATAACAAATCGGATCGCGAAACGATATCGGCGCGTTTAACTCGAATCCATCATCTCATATTAGACAATTCCAATTTTTAATGAGTCGCATAAGCCGAGGCTCAACGGACTTTTAATGAAATATTTTACTTAAATTTATCGGATTATACGCATGCGCTAGAAAAAAATTAGGTGCACTGTGTACCCGCTAATTTCAAACCCACTGAACTCTAACTGTAACTGCTGGAACGCTCAAAACTTGCTTCCTCTATGGGCGCGTTGAATCCAATTGAAAGCAGCCATGCTGTGCCCCAACATATTTTTTAAAGTGATTTAGTGGTGTTTTTTAATACCATAACATTGTAGAAATATTAAATGTATATAAATATTATATTTTCTTCTTATAGAATTAATTATTATATTCCAAAACAAATAGTTTTTGCTCTTGCTTTTTATATACTTCGACTTTGACTTGCAAACGACTTCCTATTTTAATAACAGATTGCATTTAAAATGGGTTTAAAAATAAAATATAAAAAACTTAGCCGAAAGCAATAAAAGTCGGCTTATTATAGCATGAAAATTATACGAAATATTGCGGTATAAAAAAAGTGGGGCACATCATGGCGGCTTCCACATCGACTTCAAGTCAACCAAAAGTCTTGCCCTATCCAGAAGTTACAGTTAGAGATCAGTGTTCAAACCCTGAAGTAACTCTTTATCAAACTTTGGCTTCGCAAACCTATTTTCAGCATTTTTTTCCTAGAGGAAATGGGTACTTTACAATGTTTAAGAGTCTTTGATTCAGGGTAATCCCGAAACTTTTCCAATAGCCCGTTCAGGTATCTCAAATACGACGTTAATCCACTCCTATTGTGTTAAATCGTGCTACCTCATCCCAAATGACCGCATTGATAGCTTGAAGATACCCAGTGCTTCAAGCTGCATCCCTGAAAACCCTCCACAAAGGCACACATTGCTCTTTGTTAAAGTCTATCATTAGGCTGCAGCCGGGGGCCATCGCTTACAACCCATGGTGCAGCTGTGCAACATGAACAATACCAGGCTAATATTTGTCTCCGTCACTGCTTGTGCTCATTTGGGGGAAAAAGAAACTGACTTTTTGATGCAAGAGCGGAAAAAGTCGGAATGTGTTTTTTTTCCCGCTTGTCGTATTTCATTCCACCTTCCATTCCTCTATTCTCCGGTCGAGTCGTGTTTCGCAGGAATTCTAATTCGAGAATGCCCCCCCCCCCCCGTCCCCCCGAGAAGAACTTAATTCCTTTGTATTCCAAAGGAATCCGCTCAAGGTCGCCCGCGAAAAAGCATTCATTCGTGGTATACTACACGGTTTTCTTTATTCAAATCTGTGGAGAATCCCGCTGGAAAATTGCCGTTCTGTCTCGTAGCCGCTCAGGAAAAGCGAGTGATTGCTGAAGAATTCATTTTATTTATGAATAAATTCTTAACGCATCGTTTATTAAAGTCGTCGAAAGTTATGGGATATTTTAGAATGTTCTTGCGGATGTTATTAAGTTTTTATTATTTGAATAAATGGTGTCTTTTGAAATGCGAATCTGTAACGCACGGCGCATTTGTTTGTATGAATAATGAGCATTGCTATTAACACCGTTTTAGTAACATAAGACCAGGTAATAGTGTTCCTATTTCAAGTTGTTTTTACCTGTCAGTCACTTAGCGGAGTTACTACTGTAGTGCAGTGGCGGATCTGGTTATAGGGCATTAGGGGTTGTTGCCCCCTCAGAGATTTTCTAACTTACAATACCTACCATGGAAAATTGAACACAGAGTTGAAGTCGATTCTGGCTACAGCACTTAAAAACCGTTTTCAGAAACCAAAATTCTATAGGGCAAGTGTTTGTAAGTATTTAGTGTATTTTTTAAAGCAAACTTATTTTATTATGCAAACGTAATATAAAAAATATATAAAGGTAATTAAAATAAAAGTTTTCAATGTGTTACTTATATTTAATGATTTTACGAGATGTGTTTATTTGTAACCGTAACTATATTTTACACTTTAAAATCGCCATATTGTTTCGAAAATATATTTTGCTTACATTTCTGCAGAAAACATAGCTTTCCGCGCTCTCTTTAAGTATTTTTGTTTTAGTCATCTATATGTAAATCAGCTAAAGATCACATACCTATTTTCGTTATAATCCATAATAATCGTAAAATTGAAATGGAATTTTTACATACTCTCAAAAATTAATTTAGTAGTACCTTACCTTTTTTTATGAATCCATAAAATATTACAAACAACACGGCTCTTCAATTCATATAATACACCATTCTTTTTATATTAACGGATGGACAGCCATGCATAGAAAACCAGTTTCCCTTTTCGAATTATCATAAAAAGAATGTCGTAAAAAATCCGGGCAAATTGATTTACGGAGTGATCTGGGAATAAAAAGAAAACAAAGACTTCCTTTAAAACAATGAATTCGTCGCTTGGAAATGTCTTTTTTGGGCGGCATTGTTTGAGTAATGTTTATATCACCATGTCGATCAGTTCCTTTATTTTTTTGTAACATAACTTTTATTATAAAAAGTGACGTAACACTGGATATTACTGATAACAAAATATTGCAGATTCTACTACTATTTACCCTTTGCATTCTACTTTCATCTTTCATGTGATAAAATAACGATTTGTTCTTTCGTTTCCCTGTTCTTTAACGAGAACAGCATGGTTTTGAGTTATTAAAAATGTCCTTTTGTTCTTCTTTCGTTAATTTCAAGAAGATATTTTTTGGGGTATAGTAGAACATTGGTTTCCAACTTGGGTTCGAGGCACTGCCGTTACACAAAAAAATATTTTGGGGTGGTTGAAATAAGAAATTTCCCAACTTAACGATTCGAAATTCACAACTCAACTCTTCCGAAATTCACAACTCAACAGTGCTGAAAATTCCCAGTTACAACTTATCGACATTTTTCATCTTTTTTTTATATATAAATTTTAGGTAATATTAAACAGTACTTTCACAAGCATTGATTTGTTGCATCCATATTCCAATGCAGTGTCCGTTCTGAGGTCTAATTTAAATGTAATCTTACAAGTTGGACAATTTCTAATCTTCCCTAGCTTTCATTTGTCAATAATATTAATTTTCTTCAGGCATAAATTTTCCCAACTCGGGGGAAAGGATCGGAGACTCACCCCCCCCCCACCAAATCCCCCTGGTACGACGGGTCTGGTTCGAGGATCACTGGTGGTCAGCGAAGAAATCACTGTACCGGAAGTACTGGAGGTCCGCGGAACCATTGTACTAGAAATAGAAGCAGAAAATATTTTCGGAAAAATAACAGAAATAGGAAATAATTGTTCTATTAAAATAAGCTAAATGTTTAAAACGTCCTTCGGAAGAATCAAACATTATTTAAGAAAAAATGCACTAAATAATGAAAAATATTTGAACAAAATGTTTTTGTCAAATATTCATTTCATACGTGTTATCATGTGTTGTTACGGTTCGAAATTAAGGAATAAAAGTTAGGTGTCTTTGGCAATCAACAATTTTCTTTTAGTTGCCGCAATGTTCTGCTTAGTATAATTTAATACTAAGCTGCTTAGCATAATTTAAAAATAATCCCAATTGCTTAAACAAATATGCTAACTGTTACGATATTTTTGTAATTGTTAAAGTTTCATTTGCACAAAATTAAAAACATTTTTCCATTTGCACTCTAACAATATCACCTTATTACTGAAACGTATGAGATCAATTATTGAAAATCAACGTTAGACATAAGAACACGACAACTGGATGTAAAAATAAGGCCGTGAAATTTTTTTATAAAAAATTTAGGCGTCAAATATGACGACTTAGTGCAAAATTACGGTTGTTAAACTGAAAATTTTAGGTGCAAAATACGAAAATGACCGCTAATTTCGAACACCGTTGTGTAGTCGACCCTAATTTATAAAAAAAAACGTACTAGAATTTTGCCGCCAATGTTTCTAATATATAAAACTTATTCAACAAAATATTATTTTAACAAACAAATTGCAAGAGATATTTACTTTTTAAGTTTTAAAATTTTTAAACTTACCACCTGGGTTAAGTCCTAGTGTACGGTACCCTCGCCAAATGCGATTTGGCGACAATTGGTGAGCGATAAATTTTATATTTTGGCAATCCTATTTCATGACGTTCCTAGCAATATCATGATGTACGGCAACCCTCCTTTTTTTTGCCCAGTTTCACTTTGTTTTGCCAAGCCTTGTCGCCAATTTTCGTAATAGCGCCAAGGAGGCACCGTATACTAGGAATTTACCCTTACCTGGTTAGGTAATGACAGATTAACTATCCGGGTCAGGTAAGTTTATAGCTATAAAAACTAGGAGAATACAATATGTTACAAGGTATAAAAATAGTTCTTTTACCAAATTCAATGAAGAACGCAAAGTTATTTTTACCAAGTTCAATGGAAGAACTAAAATGGGAGTTCCACATCATGCATGCTCTTTCTAAAGAGGAATGAATGTCTTTGAATTTAGAATTCACGACTTTCCGCTCCTTTTCGTCCAAGGTCAGGGAAAAAAAACCTTTGAAGAATATCCCCAGGATGTGAAAAAGAACACCAAAAACCTCCATCACTCCTGAAGCATGAACAAGAATATTTTGGGGAACCGTTCTGCTCCTCCTCCACGGTACTCCAGTCTTCAATTGACCATATCCCCCTCTCCCTCCTACCCCATTGATGACACATAGACTATCCCGTTGTTTGACAAACATTTCAGCCGCAGATGGCAACGACAGAATTCTCGCCTCGTCGTCTGCTCTTCCAGTGCTCTTCTTTTTCCTTTTTGCCATTTTCTTCTGATATCTGGAATATTTATTGTTTTTCCCTCCTCCGCCCTTATATTTACTTCGTCGGAATGCAGTGTTCTATGTTCTCGTTTGTATGTGGAGGGGGTGTTCCAGCTTTGACATATTTTGTGGTATGTCGTTCGGTGTAAGTGGAGATCGAAATAGCTTAGGTAAAGATGTTGAATTTTTTGTTGTTGAAGGAACGCTCGCGTTTGAGGTTTATTGAACTTTTAAATCTCTCAAGAAGAATGACTAATTTTCCTATACATGATGGTCACAAATCCTTGGGCGATGGTCATTGATTCGCTGTTTAACTACACATAAAACATTCTTTATAATATGCTTTAAATAATGTGTTTTGTTGCTAAGCAACCTGTTTAAAATATTCTCAATTAAAGTGTCGATGTTGTTTTTTGGCCTATGGTGCTGCCGCATTTGAGTAAGTATTGTCGAAGCTATTTTGTAAATGTATATATGTAGCGTTAAAAATATATATTCGCATTTAATGTTACTATTTTTCCATTTGTAAACTACCCGTTTTCATATCTTAATTAAATGCACTGATTATAGTTTTAGCGAAGAAAGTAAATATTGGCAGAAAGTAAATATCTTTATTTAAAAAAAAACTCAAAGAAAAGACAACTTTACTGTAATAAAATCAATTGTTTAAAAAGTTTCTGAGCGAAAAAATAATAATATTAGTTTTGAAAAAATGGGTCAACGATCAACTCAGTATTTAAATTTTATTCCAACGTTATTTTTCTATCCGAAATAAGTTGTGTGGCTCCGCGTTTATAGGGAACCCGTTAGAAATACACATTAAAAAAAATTAAGTACCCCCTCCGGAAGCCGAACCCGCGACCTATTACTCCGAAGTCCCGCACTAAGCTACAAATGCACCTTCTAGATCTTAATTTTTTTTAAAAAAGTTGTTTTTTTATGCAGTATTTCTAAAATTGTTTCATTTAAAAAAAATGGACTTGGAGTCCAAGTGCACTCGTGAAGGAGACTAGTACTTATACTTAAATGTTAAGCCTTTTATTCGCATAGGCATAGGAAGCAGTTGTTTTGAAATCCACATAGAGACAGTCTTTTTATTATTATTAGTATATAATTTATCTTTTTCCTACTCCGGGACAACATAAGTTGAACCTGAAGCGGAGGCTATGATATGTATAAATATATAAATATTTAATTGCTTTAGGCTCAACTTAGGTTGTCCCCGAGTATGGATTTCTGACGTGCCGCCTCTGCATTTATTGACTGCACACTTCGGTCAGGCCCGTAGACAGGGCGGGGCGGGGGGGTTGAGGGGCCGAAGGGACTACTTATTATTGGTTAAAATTTCAAAGAATATGCATTTAAAATGTGTTTAAATGTAAAATTAAAAAAAAAAAACACTACAATTTGGCATATTTTAGCATGAACAGTATATAAAATATAGACAGTATATATAGTATAAAAAACTGCATCAAATAGTTAAGAAAATTGTTTAGATACGATACGAAAATTATAAAGGAAAAGTTTGTCTTCGTGTTGTCGTAACAACGGAAATTAAACCTTCAACCATACACCGCCCCCACCCCCCCTCTCCGAAAAAAAATCCTGGCTACGGCCTTGACTTCGGTCTATATATGAGGCGTTCAGAGCTAAAGTGGACCCAGTCCAAAAGTTATACTTTTGAGATAACCCAGGTAAAGTTTGTTTCTTTCTAGTTGAATCCTAAAGTGATTTTTTCTTAAAAGTTTGTTTCTTTCTATTTGAATCCTAAAGTGATTTACCCAGGTAAAGTTTCTTAAAAGTTTGTTTCTTTCTAGTTGAATCCTAAAGTGATTTAGAGGAGAATAATGCCATGTGTTTGAAAATAGCAATAGCAGGGACTTGGTTCACTATGGCTCTGAAAATATACCCCATTAACAAATATTAATCCGCAACAAACAATTTGTTTTATACTTTTAGACTTGAACCACCTTAGCTTTGAACGCTTCATATCTTGACCACCTTCCTATTATTAGGGACCATTAAAAAAATATTTCAAACAGCTAGATTCTATTATTTTTTAAAAAATCTGCTACTAAAATCTCAAATATTCTTAGCATTATCAATCCACAATAATTTTAGTGCTATAATATAGTGGTAATTAATTGAAATGGCGTATAACACAACTTAATGTCTCCCATTATATTGGAATAGAGTACAGTAGGAGTTAATGATCCCGCTTGGAAATGTGCACACATCACAACATAGCGTGCTTTCAATAAAGCAGGGCATAAAGCGAGTTTAAGTACACAATACTAACTGGGTTACTTAGCACGCACAATAGATGTGCATCCAAGTTGAATAATGGATTACGCTAACTTATCCTGAGTCTATGATTTTGTAGTCTTCCTCACCGAACCCTATGCGACTCTTAATAAACTTTTGTGTATAATAATGTATATTTAATGGGCGAAGCTATATTTTGCAGTATAATTTATTAATAGGGATTTAGGCTTGTATGATCGGTGGATAATAGCGTAGTTGAATTTAGTTAATCTATATGCATCGTAGTAATAATTTATCATTATATATATTTTGCATCGGTATTATAACCATTCAATTTTAGAAGCTTTTGTATATTAGCCGTGTTTTCCAGTTAGTAAGATGAGTTGTGTGATGATAAATACAAGGTGGGACAAAAATCTCTGCACATTTTCGAATTTAATATAAAATCAAGTAATTGGCTTTAGAGAGTGGAGGTTTTAACTATAATGCTTCCCCTAATAAAAAGCTTTTTTTAAAACAAACAAAATATTTTGTTCGAAACTTTGTCCATAATTGACACTGTACCTTCAAAACATCAGAAAACGCATCATAAACCCACGAGAATCAGTTAGTTATTTTTTGATGTTTTTAAAGTACAGCGCCATCTATGGGCGAAGTTGAGACTAAATTTTTTATTTGCACCAACAAAAAAATTTATATTGAAAAGCATTTTAGTCCAAACAGTACTCTTGAATACAAATTACTTGATTTTATATTATATTTTAAAATGAGTCACGGACTTCTATATAATTGTCAGTAATTGAAATTGTTACCAGTAAAAAATATTAAGTAATCCAAACAGCTGAACAACTCAAACAGTATTGTAATGAGCCAAAATAAACGTGTTTACCTTTATTTCAAACGTTAAGGAACACTAGTGGAATATTCCTTTACTGAGTTCTTCCTTTTTATGTATGCAACATGATAGTCCTTTTTCTTAGGTATAACGTGATATATTTTCTTTTAAGATAGTCTCGTTGTAGAAATATTTTCGTGGTTGTTTGCATTAACTTTGTACTATAATCACCCGACAGGCTCTTGGCGACAGTTCGTGATCTACTACGAAGGAAAGGCACAGGAACTATGCCCGTGGCCTGATTTAGAAAGTTCCGCACTATAATCCTAAAGTCCTTGATGGAGGACCCTCTCGTAAAAATAGTATCTTAAGAATTAAAAACATGGAATATTGAGTAAATTCATTATTATTCACCTAAAAACATGAGATTTTATAATGGTTTGGAAACATTGCCTGAAAGTTATTAAAAATTGCAATAATAATAACATTTGTCAAAGTATAGACAAATTTGGTACAATTTATGTACAATTAACTAAAAGTTAGTGGGCCCTAGCCGAGGGCCCTAGTCCCGGGTTTAACGTCCCTAATGGTAAATGTCTCTGCCTCGTATTTTTGATCCCTGGTCAGATGACGAGGACAGCACCTGAGCTAGCACCCCACGCACCTGTTTAGCCGTGAAGACGTTTGGACTGCAGCAGATTTAACGCGTATCAGTCCTCTATACACTCAAATGTTTTTGTGGAAGACTATATGAAAACAAGCAACTCTCCAATCACGTTCTCTCTGCGTTCTCAAAGTCAAGATTCGTACTCACAAACTCTCCAATTTATGACGAGTCGAGTAGTCTACTGGGTCACCCTTTGAGCATGAATGGTCTGTAGTAGAGAGAATATGACGTCATAATCGGGAAGTCCACATCTCATAGCGAAAGGCCCATATCACGTGCCATCTCTTCAAAATTATGAATTAAAAAAATACTCGCGATTGGCTGATGAATTGGAAAATGTGTAACAGTGAAAATTTATGAATGGAATGACGTAATTAACCACGTGTCTGATGCCATACATGTTGGCTTCACTTTGATGTTAGTAGGAGTGACGACGTGACTCCTCTACTACAAAGGATCCATGCTCGAAGGGGTCTTTTCCAAGATTGTCACGAAATAATCTTCGCCAAATTTCGTTCAATTCGCCTTCTAATTGAATAAGTTCCAGACCGATCCTTATCCCAAATGCTTCATTTATTACTTTATTGCCGCTTCAATAAAACATCCGGGGCCCTAATTGACGAAGTTAATGGGGGAGGGGAGAGGGGATGGTTGCCCCCCCCCCCCACGGTAATTTCTTGCTTTGAAGAAAATGTCCCCCGAGCTGAGGAAATCATAAATTAGGATTTTTGTGAACTTCGTTGATTTTTTTTGCCGCCAAAGAGAATACCTGATTAGGCTGTTACGGTGATGGTTCATTTGGCGCGTTTCGTATTCCCTTTGAAGATTACACGCTTGTGCGATTGATTTCTTTTCGGATGAGTAATGATGGCACAATGAGAAGGAAAAAATCTAAAGAAGGTGTTAGTTCTTTATTGTTCCTTTAATTATCGGATTCCAGACTTGTGTATAGTAGAGTACAAATGAGACAACATAATTTTTTTTATTTGGTTCTTGAAGAAGATGTCTCAAGAATGTATTCTTATAGGGACCCTGGGAATGTGGGTGGGTTGTGCAAGGGGTCGTCTATATATTGCAAAACGCAAATGTAGTGGAAGAGATTTTATATCCTGTATGTATTTATGTTGTTTGTAGGTCCTTTCTTTACCATGTATATAGGGTAAGCAACAGCTAAACTTAAGTAAGAAAAAAAACCTAATATTTCTTACATGTGTGAACACAGTAGTTTGCCGTACATTGCTCTTTCCAAGGTAAATAATTTACATCCATATTCCAATCTTTGAAAGCTTGTGAGAGAACTGTTTAATATTACCTAAAATATATACAAAAAAAAGCTGAAAAATGTCGATAAGTTGGAACTGTAACCCCCCCCCCCCCACCCCCTCAATTTTTTTTTTGTAACGGCACTGGGTGACATAATCGACTGCTCGAAGGTTAGCCTGAAGTTACTAGTATGATTTATACGTTTCTGGCTGCCTATTTCTGTCATTTATGAAACTTAACACAACCATTCACATACAACGAATACCTCGTTATTTTTTAACCAAGATCAGATGACGAGGTAACACCTGAGCTGGCACCCAAAGCAACTTGAATAGGCGTCATTACATAGGACCCTATCAGATTTATCGCGCCGTATACACGCCAGTATAATTTTTGGATATTTTTAGACGACTTTCTAGTATTTTAGTAGCAAAGCTGGCAACCTTCGATAGCAACAATACTACATTTTTACATTTCTTTGTCAAGCCTACTCAGTCGGGCTCGAACTCGCAATCATCTGATTTCTGGCCGAATGCGTTTATACACTGGGCAACTGAGGCCCAAGTTAACATCAATAAGGTTGCCGTCATATTCGAACATTACAAAAGGTGCACTGCCAGTCTTTTAATTATTACTTTTTAGGAAAATTACTCTATGCTTTTCTTCAAAATTACAATCCTAAAGCCTCGTTTACACGTGAGTTTTCATTCTCAGACAGTTGTTGGAAGTTATTCTTATTGCGAACACAACTATCTGACTGTTGGAAGGGCGGAAGTCATAATGCTTCATGATAACAAAATCGTCTTTGGTGTAAACGTTCGGCGTGTTTCTTCGGATTATTTATGACCTCTCTGACAGTAAATAACTCTTGCGTCTAAAACCGTGTTTAACGACTTCTTAGGTGCCCTTATTAATATTTTAAGTGTAAATACCCAACAAAAAACGTTAAATGACGCGATAGTGCAGGTTGTTTTTGAAACACACCGAAATTGTTACGTAGGCTAATTGAGAAGTGCTGATTTTACATGCCACCTACACATTTCCTATCGAACGAGACCAATGTTATGTAATCGAGCTATCTCTCACGGAGTTATAATGTCGGAATGCATCACGCGTGACGTGGTGTTTCTATATTTTGAAACCCCACGATGGTTTATGACGAAATAGACTGTACGGTCGGGTGACATTCTAATTGAAATTTACATAGAATGCTATATATATATATATATATATATATATGTTAGTGAAAAAACTTTAGGAACTCGAAAACACTCTGTCACAGGATAAAGGAGAGAGGAAATGAACCGAGCTCTACATTACCGTTTGAGGGTTAAGGACGTTTTGCGTCAAGCGTGGACCCTCATCGTTTTCCGTCCGGCACACTTCAGTCAATCAGGAATATACTTTCGTCCCCTTTCCCCTCTCGAGTTGATTTGTTAAAGTGGAAAAACGTCCTTTGAAGCCGGAGATGCGATTGCGACGTTCACAAGAGACGTCGCAGTAACGTCGTTGACACGTCACAAACTAACGACCTCCAATAGAGCCTCGTTAAAAGAGGACATTCTGGTGGAGACACCCTCTCATTGTGGGTGTCCACTACATTCGGGGGGAGTGGATAGTAGAAGAGAACAAGGGAAAAAAAAGTGATTGGACAAATCGAATGGTGTGGCCAGAGGTTCAAGTTCCTTCACTCCCTCTGGGTCTTCTGTCATTCTTTTTTTTTGGGAGGGGGGGGGGGGGGGGGGGGCAGGGTGGTGGTAGTGTCTGTAATGGCTTTTATTTATTTTAAGTTGGTGGCTGTCTTTCACTACTTTGGTAGTTTTGGCAATTTGAGTCCATAAGAAATACTATTGAGAAATTTTCTCTTGCGAAAGTCTTAAGCCAGCATGTATGGCTTAAGACACGTGGTTAACTACGTCATTTCATTCATAAATTTTCACAGTTACACACTTCCCAATTCACAAGCCAATCGCGAGTATTTTTTCATTCATAATTTTGAAGAGATGGCACGTGGTATGGGCCTTCCGCTGTGAGATGTGGGCTTCATGATTATGACGTCATAATCTCTCTACTACAATCCATTCATGGGCGAAAATTATATTTAATATAAAAAAATAAAAACAAACTAAAAATTATTTTAAGGAATGAGAGAAAATTGAAAATGAAATTTTAAATATTTTAAATTAGGTTCTACGAAGAAATATTAATTTTATTTTCAGTTTTCACTCTATTTCTTTGAAGTGTTGATGCCTAGAACCGATAAATCAAGACCTACGTAAACTAGGCCGGATCAAGCAAGGGGGTCGTCCATATATTACATAACACCCAATAATGGAGGATATTTTCGGCCCTACATACATTTATGTTGATTGTAGGTCCTGGTTACATCCTAGATTACGATACCCTCGATATTTGACGGCAATGTTTATACAAAACACGTAAATAGGCTGTTTTAAGCACCATCGACTGCTCGAATGGGGTACGAGCTGTTACCTTAAATAGTCGAAGGGCATAGGCCGGATACCACAATTGCCCGGGTCCTTAATTGACGTTAGGAGAGTGTGACATTAGTGCACAGTACGTGCCTGTTGCCGAGATGCCACGTATGATGCATTTACTTACAGGGAGAAAAGCATGGACTTTGGGACCATAAACTAGGAATTAAACAAATCCATGCAAGACAGAAAATCTCTTCTCCTATAGGTGCGTTATGCAATATATGGACGGACCCAACGCTTGATCCGGTTCAGTTTATCTCGGCCTAGTTTTCCTGCATCCGTTGATGCCCAGCTTTTCTAACAACATTTTTAAATTTTTAAGCTAAAGCATACGATTAGTCTTTTTAACGTTCTCTTCACAAATTAATACATTTTTCATAACTCATTCTTGGAACCTTTGCAACTCGAATGTAAGGTCATTTACATAACTCTAGAAGAATACTAACACTAAATTTTTTTACACATTTGTCTTTGCCACATATAACTTTAGTATTCTTTAGCATGCCACAGTCAAACTTAGCAATTCTAACAATAGTTTCGAGTTTTAAGGAAGTACGCCAAACTAATAGAGAAGGATGTATCTGCCTACCAAAGATTGAAACTGCAAATTCATTTCCTACTGGTCGGCAGCTTGACCAGCGAAGTATTAGGGGAGAGTATGAATGGACTCCATTCCATATGTCAACGACGGGGGAACGTATGGAAAGCTCATTCGATCTGGTATTGATTTTCAGACGATACATTTATTGAGTGGGGGAGTAGTGTTGGTTTTGTGGTTGAGTCATCCACCACTGTTGTTGCTCTTTTGTTTGCTCAATAGGCTAGAGTAGTGTTCCTAAAGGTGGTCCAATGACCCGCGGGGGTCTGTGGGTCGATTTTAGGGGGTCCGGAGGGTCACAAATAAAAAAAAATGGTTAAATGCATTGAACAGTAACTTGGAAACTCTTCTGAAATGCGATTTTCTAACTTAAGTGACTTATAATGTTTTCTTGTGTTTAAATGAGTGTTAAATATTCAAGGAAGAAGTAATTGAATTTCTGATTGTGGTGATATTTTTTCTCTGTATTTGTTGGACAAATGTGTCTTCGTATGGTTAATAAAAGTTGTGTAAAATTAAAAGACATTATAAAAAAAATGTGATTTTTTTT
Organism: Troglohyphantes excavatus; assembly: GCA_963932185.1. Taxonomy (NCBI): domain Eukaryota; kingdom Metazoa; phylum Arthropoda; class Arachnida; order Araneae; family Linyphiidae; genus Troglohyphantes; species Troglohyphantes excavatus. The sequence goes on from OZ010674.1 coordinate 27,687,371, forward strand.
TCTTTCCTTCATTTTTATCATGTTCAAACAAATTTGAAACATATACATGCATAGCATACGAAACATATACATGCCTAGAAAGCGGAGGGCGGGGGTTCTCTCATGAGCATATATAAAGACCCCGGACTTGTTTTAGTTTTAGTTGGGGGTCCATAGCTTAATGTTAATTGGGAATTACTGGGCTAGAGAGTACAATTTGTTTTACAACTAGTGGGTGTGTTTTTGACATCCAAAACAACCCCAAGAAAATAAAAAACGGTAACATTTTTAAAAATATATGCTATTCATTGTATTATTATTTTAAATGTTTACTAAAAATTGAAGCATTTTCTCAAAACGAATTTATTTAATTAGTCAATAAGGGTTATATAGAACACATTCAAAATGGAGATCGTGGTAACGTTATTTCACTTTTATTTAATTATTTTTTACCATATAGTCGAGTTATTGCTATAACTCCATTTGAAGATTAAGGTATTACATATAAGTTCCTAGTTGAAGAACTCGCCCCATGATATATCTACGGGTGAGTAACTACAACTAGGCACTTATGTAATACCTTAAGGTATCTAATTGTAGCACTGGCACGACTATATAATAGTGAAGTAAAACCATTATTTACTACTAAAAAAACCACAAGACTACTCATTCCTAAAGGAATTTTTGTCTAGGTCTCCAACATCTGCCGAAACCCAAAATCTGTAATAGATCTTGTCTCGGATGTTCTTTCCACATTTTGTTTAGATTTGTGGGCTCGCGCTATCTGACCTCTCTTATCAAAGAATTTCCGCTCTCGAAGACATCTCCTAATGCCACTTTTCATCACGTCTCGCAACAGATAACCCACTTCGGACTCTCGCTTTTTCGGGAATTAAGAGACATTAGAGAAGAGTTGTTTTGAGAAGATACTTTTCAACGAAAGTTTTAATGGCACTCTGGAGATTAAAAGTGACCGTCAAACTTTTTTTTATTAAAAATAAATTTCGATGATTTTGTTTTCTATTAGGATCCGCCTAATTTTTAAAGAGACTAAACTTTTTTTTATTATTAGAGAAAGTATTAACCCAGCTAGTTCTGGGTATTCCAAAATGTCTAAATCTCTAAATTAGTAACTAAACTTATTACTATATAAAATCTGTTCAAAACCCCAAACTATTCTCTCCCAAGGGACGCTCAGAATCAAAATAGTTAACATTTTGATAAACAAAAGGAAATTAAAAATACAAAACAAATTTTTTTTTCCATATTGGCTCTGTTCTACCATAACACCGTACAGTGTCATTCATGTATCCTAAACCGTAGTCTATATCAGCTGTTCTCAACCTGTGATACACGTACCCCTTGGGGAGGTTGCAGTCTGGTTGGGGGTACGCAAAATAATATTATTAATGGCGGGAAAATACACTGTTAAAAATGGGTATTCTAAACTAAGTAAATTGTACTCATTTTTGATTACATTCGATGCTTATCATAGCTCCGAACACATAAGTTTCATTTTTGAGAAAGACATGTACTCAAAAATGAGTACAAAGAGTAAAGTTGAATAAAAAGAGCAGTAGCGTGCCTACATAGGCTGCCTTCATAAATCACTTTCAATACATTTCAACGATTACAAGCAAGACTTACTGGGAATCGAATCCATGTCCTCATGCACCGCAGTCCAATGCTTATCCGTTATACTACCAAGGTGACGTGAAGAAGATATACAAAGAATAAATGTTAAAAAGGTGTGCCAAAAGAATGAGAAGTAAGATAATTGAGTTGTTATAATTCGTTTTTCATTTAAGCAATCGACATCAAATAATTTGGAAAACCATCATCTGAGTAACTAATTCAAGTTTATCAGATCGCTTTGTTAAGATGGCTTGAACAGAAGCTAACATTAGCAATATGAAATCACACTCCTCATTTTTAAAAAGTACAGTTGCATAAAATTGAGTACGTCATCGCTCACTTACGATGCAAATTTTCCCAAAGAAAAACGAGTAGGTTCAGATATTCATTTTTAAGTACTTTTTTTACAGTACCTAAAATAAAAATAATAAATGTAAGAGGAAAAATCACTAATAAAAATCAATAATAAAAGCCAGTAAGTGTCATTAATTTGTCTGCTAACTTAAGAATAACGATAGATAACAAGACAAACTGTTTGGCGTGGGTATACGAGTGAGAAAGTTCCAATTGCGGCCCACGGCAACCTTTTGTCTGGGCGATAAACAGAAGTGCTATGAGAGAAAGGGAACTTATGAGTATACTTATGAGAACCACCGTTCTAGATTTTAGAAAAGATATTCTGAAAAACAGGTATTTACCACCCATTTTTTTCTTATTTTTTATTTATTAAAACAAAACTTCTGTTTACGACTTTTCTTCTACTCTACGTGTTAAATTTACGAGTTTTTCTGAATAAAACTTTTTGTCAATTCAGGACTGATCGGTACATAAAGCTTCGAAATTGGGTTTCAAACTATTCGAAAAGTGCCAAAAACTTTTTTAACGCCTACTGTGATAATGAGTTGTATTAAAAAAAAAAATATACTTAAAAGAAAGCTTAGCACGCCAGAAAGAACTTAATTTTTTAGGGCTGTTATCCAGCAGCCAACAGACTGCATGTAGTAATTTTATTAACTCGACTAAGCAGCAAGTCTCTGTATAGCCCCAGGTGCATCATAAAAAAAAATTAAAAAAGTTTTCTACTTTTATTTTTATGGCCCTAAAAAATTAACTTTCTCTTTTAAAAAAATCTCGAAGACATGGTTCTAAGAACTGTTCTCCCTGGGGAATTTTAATTTTTATGAGTTTTCACTTGAAAAAATTGAGATTGGGTGTTTTGCGATAGATCGTTTTGTAATTAAGGAAAGATATAATTTTTTTTGTGTAGGATTTTGTAATTTAATGGAGTTCCAAACAGGGTTCGAAATTAGGAGATAAAAGTTAGGCATGTCATTGGCGACTAGCAATTTTTTTTAGTCGCCAAAATGCTCAAGCGTAATTTTAAAATAATTCGAATTGCAGAAACACAGCTGTCAACTGTTACGATAGTTTTATAATCGCTAAAGCTTTTTTTTGCTTTATATTAGAAACGTTTCTGTTTGTACTCTACAGATACCCACCTCTTTTTGACAAAATTACCGAAAATGCCGAGAGCAATTGTTGGAAATTAATTAGTATAATTAAAAACTTTTTATCTGAAATTAAAAATCCAAAGTACCACGATTTGAATTTCAGCAAGTGATTGCAATGCAAATATGGTTACGATTGGACACGTGTTTTTACGAAAATGGAGCGAACAACGGCGGTTGCAAGATTCGCCAATTATATAGGGATAGGGTAGGTAAAAGGATAGGAGGTGAAAAGTATCAGTGAAGGAATAGTCCGGAGATAAGAGAGAGAGACAAGCAATTCAGAATTCCACCACTTGCGCTAGTAGCGCCATGGATCGGTGTGTGGCGTTTGTTCATTGAGCATAAAAAATGACGTGTTGCTGTAAATATACGGTTGTCAAACTGAAATTTTTATGAATAGTTAGGCGTCAAAATGACGACTGGGTGTAAAATTACTGTTGTCAAACTAAACATTTTAGGAGCAAAATACGACTAACGACCGCTAATTTCGAATCCTGGTTTAAAATTTTTTGTTTTGGAATTTAATTTGTTACCGATTCATTTAACAATATATTCTTATCTTTTGTGTCCAGGCATATTGTAAGTAATTAATATATTAATTAATTAAAACTGTAGTTAATGAATAACTATTATTGTAGTTATTTAATAATTAATATTTTATTTAATAAATAATTGGAAATGTGCTTATAATATGTTGTTTATTTTTCAATAAGTATAGAATCTTATCTTTATTATCATACATACACACGTACACTTTCTCAATATTTATGAAAAACTCAATATATAATAGGATTCCTTCACAGAAAATAGGCCACTATTTTTTTATACACTTCCCATCCCTCCACGACCTCAAGATAAAAAAAAAATCGTCTGCAGTACATCTATTTATCAATCAACCCAGCCTCCCCCCTCTGCATGCCAAACGATGCGTTTTTTGCGCGGTTTGATAGGAAAATCCCCGGCGACAGGTGTTGTGCCATTGAGACAACTCGACGATGGGCAGCCTATTCTGCAGGGGCGAAAAGCTGGGGAAAAATGCAAGTTTTTCTCATGACTAGACTACAAGATCCCCTTCCCCCGTCCCCTGGGAGCTTTTCTTTTTCATCTATGTCATGTCTGGATGTCATCGTTGAGTTTGGTGTGATAAAACCGTAACTTGCCCTTTTCATTTTCAAGCTGTTTGTATTAATGTTGTTCACCGTTTTTTTAGGGTGCATATACCCGCCGTTAATCCCCGTGACGATTTTTTAAATATCCTGCCCCTTTCCATAGCGCAGATTGTTAGTGCATTGTATTGATAACGTGAGTTGGGAAAATTGTTTTTGTCTAATTTTTCAATAAAAAATTGAACTATGTATTAATTAGTATAAAATACGAATAACTCTTAATTAATATAAGTAAATATTGTATTGTCATCGTCTATTTATCTGTTTCTTTGAGATGTCACACTATGATTAATTATCGTACAAAAAAGTGAACTGTTTAAATTTTAATACATATATTTATGCGATTTACATATATTTATGCGATTTACATATATTTATGCGATTTACATATATTTATGCGATTAACATATATTTATGCGATTTACATATATTTATGCGATTTACATATATTTATGCGATTTACATATATTAAGTAATTTATTTACATATATTTAAGTAATTTATTTACATATATTTAAGTAATTTATTTACATATATTTAAGCCATTTATAATACAAAAATTAAATTAATATTTAGTCGCATGGTTTCAACTTAAATTAGGATTGGAAAGAAATCGGAGTTGGAATATACCCATATACACAAAATGGCTAATACAACAGTCGGAGTGTTTCAATAAGGTTGATAAATGAACATTCGTATTTATAGCACAACAACGGTCTGGGCTTTAAAAAACAACTAAAATCACAGAAACAAATAATTTTGTTTTGATATTTCTTTTTTCTTCTTCTTTCTATTTCTTTCATCGTTAAATTTTTCAAACGCTTTATAACATTGAAAAAATCTAATATTACTTAACATGTGCAGTTCAATAAATCTATCGAGTGCGCACTTAACACGTTCAGTGCGGACGGTCAAATCCGTATTTATTCACAAGTCCGACACGGGGTCGATTGACCCCGTGCAGTAATTATATGCAAATGCGTCATGGAGTCAATCGAGTTGGTACCGCACTGAACACGTTAAACCTAATAACGTAAGCTAACATTTTTAACTACAAAATTTAAAACTAATAACTAGATTATTTTTTGACAAATTATTTGTTTTAAAAAAAGAATATAAATATTGTATGATTGTGATTCAACTACTTATTAATTTCTGGTTAAATTGTGTTTTATGCGTAACTTTAGAATTTTATCTACGTATATTAGATTCCGAATATTTATAAGTATACTTTTTTTGCATTCTTGTATATATTGTATATGCAATACTTGTTTTTGCATTCAAGTGTATATCGTATATTCCGATGTAGTACAGTAGGAGTGTTTCAATAAAGGGTAATTCTTGTCTTTAAGAAATAACTATTATTACAGAAAAAAAATACTTTTGTTTTAATATTTCTTCTTCTATTTCTTTACGTATTAAAATTTTTTAACGCTTTATAACATTGTCTAGTTAACATTGAAAAAATCTTATATTTCTTAACACGTTCAGTGCGGAATCAGTAGATCTATCGAGTCCGCACTTAACACTTTCAGTGCGGACGGTCAAATCCGTATTTATCCACAAGTCCTACACGGGGTCAATTGACCCCGTGCAGTAACTATCTTCAAATGCGTCACGGTATTAAACCTAATAACGTTAAATTATAATTTTTTTAACGAGCAATTCTGTTTGATATTTTGATATTTTTTCTATTTCTTTACGTATTAATTTTTTTAAATTCTTTATAACTTTGTCTAGTTATCATTGAAAACATCTAATTTTTCTTAACACGTTCAGGGCCGGACTCAATAGATCTATCGAGTCCGCACTTAACACTTTCAGTGCGGACGGTCAAATCCGTATTTATCCACAAGTCCTACACTGGGTCAGTTGACCCCGTGCAGTAACTATTTGCAAGTGCGTCACCGTTAAATTAAATATAATTTTTTTAACTGGCAAATGAACGATTCGCACCACTGCCTTTGATAGCTCAACAAACTGCTGGTCTTTAAAAGTAGGCAGTACCCTAAGCCCTCCGATAGTGGAATGTGAGTATGAAGGGGGGTGGGGGGTGTATTGATAAATGAGCCCCCGCAGAATGAGGGGAACCTGATACTGCTTCTGACTAATGGAGTGTAGAATGAGGTCTGAAAGTTACACTCATCTGATACATTTCTCTTGGGTTTTTTATTTCTTGTCTTTGTTTGGGGTGTGGTTCATTTCGCTCGACACTTTTTACCGAAACGTGGAATTCCCACGGCAGTTCTTTTTTTTCTTTTTGGGTGGGGAAGATAGGAAAGTTTAGTTTCTAGAGAATTGATTGAATAAGGATAATAATAATAATAGAAATGAACAGGACCGCCCTTAGGGGTGTGCCACAGGTCCCGTCGCACATGGCCCCGCGCTTCATGTGTGGCCCCGAATTGACAAGGGAATAATTTCTTTAAATAAAATAGAAAATCGGTTTTTAACGTGAAACGTCGGGGTGGCAACATAACCTGGAAAACCGAGAAATCAGGGAATTATCATGGAATTTTTTAATTCTGGAAATATTAGGGGAAAAGTCAGGGAACTTTTCAAAATTTCACAAAAAATCAGGGAAATTTTCAAATTTGGATTATTAAAACGGCCATTATCGTCTATTATGCCCTTTATTATGGGTAGCTTAGTTCTGAAAAATAATTTAAAAAAAAAAAAGCATGGTCATATACATTTTCAATTTTCAGTTTTATTTGTTGTACAAACGTGAACCACTGCTGGAGGGTGAAGGAAAAGCAAAGTGTGTTGGACTTTAGATTGTAAGCAACGTGTTGGGGGCTAATGAATTTGCGATTTATTGAAGATTGGAATAGGAAATAGGAAGCATATAAAACATTTAAAATTATCTCCAAAAGGAATAATTTGAAAAACTTGCTTTTTTTGCATTATCTGCTTCCAGAGATTTAATTGCTGTTATGCCTGTCGCAATTGTGTAATTTGTGTTGTATCCATACATTATTTTAACTGACAATAGGTATTGCTTATAAATTTTCATTTATGAGGCAATATATTATTGTAGCGCGGATACTTGTTTCTATACAAAGCATTGCAACATTTCTTAATGTAATTGTAAAATCAGGGAAATTTCTGTGATACCATCATGGAAATCAGGGAAATATCAGGGCAATGTTTTTTCCAGAATTTTGTTGTCACCCTGAACGTCTTTAAATTATTGCCATGAGTCAGTAGGATAGAAATATTATTTTAGTGTCTCCATTTTGATACTACTCCGTTGCGAATAGTACGATTGATATACATTTTGGCTTCGTTCAATGAGAACTTAGGCGTCCATGCGTATAAAATTATGATATAAAACAAAGCACATACGGGGACATGGGTAGAGGACCACGGTGTGTAACAAGAAAGCTTGTTTATCTTCCTTCTATTGGCGACCAATCCCTATCAATACAATCTGTTGAAGTGGCATCTCGACTAAAACCCTTCTGGTCGTGCTCCGACCTCTTTCTCCTGCTGTTTTTGTTTGTATAATTTAATTTAAATAAGAATACTTTTCTATGGATTTTTAACTAAAAGAATAGTTTAAATATTTATTTAAAAAATTAATTTAAAAGAAAAAAAATATCACATTGCTATAAATAGCTTAAACAATGCGCTTCTTTAATCAATTGATAAAAAGATAGCACAAAACTGGTTAAGACCATATAAAAAACCTTTTGATCTGGTTCAAGGGGCTCCCCCCGTATCTGCTAAGGGCGGCCCTGGAATGGAAAATGGAATACATTTCGTTTTGCTTTGGTTTTTAGAAAAACTTCTTGTGAACATTGACTAGTGTGTATGTAAATTCGTATACATTTCATTTGATATTTGTTTGCTGACTTTAAAAAAGGAAAAGTCCATTGTGGGAAGTAGATATTGAAAAGTTATTTAATTTTTTTTTAAACTTTGCTTTAAAAAAAAATGATAGGATAAAAATGCATATAATAATTTATTAAAACAGTATTAAATGTTATTAATAAACTGTAATTTGATATTTAATTTTACAATCTTAACAAGACGAAATATTTTTATAATAGTGCTTTGATAAATTAAAAATAACAGAGTGTTCATATATATTCAAGATTAATTTCTTATATTTTTTTAGAAATATTTATATATATATATTATGCAGTTTAGTAATTAATCATTATCTTGTTTATATTGTTTGATTGTACTACTATATTTAAGCTTGAATTGGAAACATTGTTCGTGCTGCCATCTATCGTTGGTTAAGCTAACTGATGTTATCGAACAGTACGTGAAGAAGGAACGTTTGTTTTTTTAGACATGAAACGTATTTTCTATTGTTTCCTAGATGTTACTTGTCAAATACGTTTATAAATGTTAAAATGTAATTCTGTAAAAAATTAAAAAATACTAAAGATGAAATGTAATTATTTATATAGGTCTTATCTTTTATTTAAACGTTTTAGATCTTCATAACTATTTTATGTCAATACATTTTAAGCAATACCTGGCCATTTTTTAAATAACGGTTAACTGTAAAATTTCTTCATTGTTATATAATGCTTTTAAGTGTTTCTCTCACTACCCCCCCCCCCCCATCTCCTGTTATGTATAAAATATTTTATACGATACTTTAATCTGCAAACTAATATAAGCATTGATTAAGCGTAATCAATTAATTATTAATTTTGTTTGTTTAATTACGCGGTTTCGAAATTTGTTCGTGATAATTTTTATATTTTAAAATCATACTTATTATTTGTTAATACTAAATTAATAATGACTTATTATGGTTGAATATTATATTGTCTTGGAGTTATATTAGTTCTCCGTGCGATGCTTATCACAAGAACAACTCTCTCCCATCCACGCACACATTCGTTGTAACTACTCGTATATAAAGAATTCTATCCATAGATGGAAAACACTACCAACGGCTCGTTTAAAAACCGCTTGGAAACTAATTATTTTTAAACGCATTTAAAATAAAAACCCGTTAATTTTCATGAGACAAAAGTAGGATTCGTCTATGTTTCGGGAAATTCCCTTTTTTTCCCTTACAAAAGGGATCTTTACTACTGATATGATGCCAGAAAAATATATGGTAAGGGAATAATTGAGTAAAGGGATTTTACGATAGAACAAGTTAATTTATGTAAAAGTGAGTCACAAAAGCCTGTAAAATATTTGTTATTGATTCTGCGTTCATAGATTATTAAAGAATATTACACAGAATGAACCAAAAAATTAATTTTGATATTGTTGAAACTTTTAAATAGTGTTATAGCCAGTGTTGGATTTAGACATCTATGTCTAGCCGCTATATCCAGCATCTATATCTATGCCCCTAGGCTGTAGCCTATAGGTTGCAGCCTAGGGGCCCGCACCACACCTAAAAAAAGAGTCAACTTGCGAACAAAAAGTATTTGGCTTTAGGTCAACCTAAGTTGAGCCTAAAGCAATTGAATATTTTATACATATCATAGCTTCCGCTTCAGGTTCAACTTAGGTTGTCCCCGAGTATAGGATCCAATTCTTAATGAAAATAGTATACTACAATCTTTTTGTGATGGAGAGTTTTTTTCATTTTTCTTAGCAATTCGTAGAATGTAAATATATCTAATACTTTTATGTTCTTTTAAAATAATGTTTAACTTATGATAATTAAAATGGCATTGTTTTACATTTTTTAGAAATTGGTCGTTTTTATTTTTTTTAACATTTTTATTTGCTTAGAGCCATTTGATGCTAATACAACGACGAGTGCGATATTTTATTATAATTTTCATGGATTCCAGAATGCCATTGCATCTTTTGAGATTCCTTAAAACTCTTGAAATTTTAACATAGTATTGGGAATTTGCAAAAAACGTTGGATCCCAATATCATTTGTACACTTAAAAATAATTTAATTGGCTGTTCTGGAATATATATATTTAAAAAAAAAATCCGATCCCCCTCCATCGTTTTACTAGGGGTATTCCGTTATATGTAGTTGTGGGGGGGGGGGGGGGGGGCGGGGTTTGATATTCAGCCTAAATGCCCACTAGCTCTAAATCCGGCTCTGATTATAGTTTGACTTTTAATTATTGTTTTTAGATTTTTAATTACAACGGGGGATTGAGAAAGGAGTGCGGTGGGCATGGGGGTATCCTAAGTATCTTTGTTCAGGACCTGAATTTAAGATTTTTTTCCGAACAATTTCCTCTTGTAATTTCTTCTCACAAATGCTCATTTAGAGTATTTCGGGTCTGAGACGATTATCGAAGGCATCTTCCACCGCAAATATCTCCCCACCGCTCTTCCAACGCAACTTCCTGTAAGTGAGTGGCTTGACTCATCTTCTAATTAGCTGTAACTGCAGCGGAGATCGCTGTGGGGTGTGTGCTGGCATTCTCTTCCCGCGATGCCTGCAACCGTAACTACTTTTTGTACCACGCGCGCGCTTCCCTTTCTTTGGTGAATTCGAATCCTTCGAGTATGGAACGTGAATAAAGACAATTCAGATCAACAGGTATGGCTATCTTTCAGACGATAATAATATTTCACGTCTTTGGCAAAAGATAATAATATTTCGCGTCTTTCGCAGACGATAATAATATTTCACGTTTTTGGCAGACGATAATAATATTCCACGTCTTTGGCAGACGGTAATAATATTTCACGTCTTTGGCAAACTGTAATAATATTTCACGTTTTTGGCAGACGATAATCATTTTTTGAAGTGAATATCTCTATGAAATTGGTAAAAGTACTGGGGTCATCGGAAGAAACTAGCGTGACACCAAAAGTTTTGATAATTAAAAGCCTCATAACGCCAGGGGGAATCAGTCAATGAGGATGACCTACCAAAGTTTAGGGGAAGGTGAGCCGCATCAATCTATTCGGTCCTTAGTCCACACCCCCTATTGACAGTGTTTAAATAAAAACCTCAACATAAAATATTTTTTGAGGCAGAATTTACACATACCAGTTAACAGCTTTGGTTGTAATTTACGTGTCGAAAGGCGGCATTTGTATATGCCCAAAATAATCACCTACGATTGTTTTGCAAATGGTTTTTGGTGTATAATGTAAACGCGAGCGACAATAAAATATTTAATAGTGTAGTTGCTTTTAACTATTTTATTGCATGTCGTGATGCGTGGAGTGAATGTGACACGTGTGTTCTTTCTTTTCAGAGAGTGACTGGTCCGTGGAGGAGAATCACTCTATTGGCAACAACAAAGCCGGGGGAAGGGGCGTGGGAGGTCCTCCCACCATAAGACGTGAGTTCACTTTTTATTTTACTCTATTCATTCCGGGTTCCTCATGGATCCCACGGTAGACCAGTGGTAGTGGCGAAGCATCCAGTCTTCGGTAGATTCGCCGATGACCACGCAAAAATTAAAAATGACTACAACAGTTGACGGACGCAAGTCTATTACCTCTCGAGGTGGGGGCACATGCCGCTTGGGGCGATGACCATCGCAAAAAGTCACGCCTCGTCACTGCCCAGTGGATAAAGGCTGTCAGCTGGTAATCGAAAGGTTGATAGTTCGAGCCCGTGCGATGGAATTGACATATAAAAATAAAAAAGTAGTGATATTGTGATCAGAGCTACAAAAATACTAGAAAGTTGTCCAGAACATCCAACAAATTATACCGGCGTGTATACGGGATTGGTACACGATAAATCTGATCGGGGTCCAATGTTTTGGCGCCTATTGAGGTTGCGTCGGGTGTTGTCCTCGTCATCTGACCATGGTTCAAAAATACGAGGCATGTGTGCTGTGGTATGGAAGCAAAAATATGTGGGTCTTTTCATATACCCGAAACTCCTATTTTGGCTCGAGTAATTACTTTAGCTCTATCGGTAGATGTCCCGGGTTCGATTCCGGGCGACAGCCAAAAGATCCGCTCTACAAGTTTGTTATAAACTGTACAGTTTTAGAAGAAATATTATATACTATGAAGACGAAGAATATATACATAATACTATGTACTTTTATAAAATAATTTCACATTAACTGATCATAAATAAACAAACGTATGAAGTTATAAACATACAAAATAATTTTAAAAATTAAATAAATATACATGATGCTCAACTAATGTTAGTCATATAAGTTGGATATTCATTTAACTTAAATCTTATCCGGGTTAATATGTCTAAGAATGAAAAAAATTACTCAAATATAAAATAATTTGTCATTTATGTCCTTGTACTTGTTTTCATTTCATATTCATTTAAAAATGTGAGGTTCATAAAATATTTGTAAACTCTTTACTCGGTTCCGTAATTTCTTCATATCTTTTTTATCAATGTCAAGATTAATATTTCGAAGCATTTTAAAAGTTCAAAGACAGAATTCTCCAAGGAATCTTTTCATATTTTCTGGCACAAAAATAAAATCCCCACAAAAATATTTTATTTTTTATTATATCTCTCTTTTCGACTCTTCCGCAATAATATTTTCCACATCTTCATTTCTTTTGATGATCCGACCTCATTGTTTCCATGGTAACGAACGCTATTAACATTCGGCTGTAGACCGTCCGACTCCTGCTCTTGGGCATGCGCAGTAGAGACCGGTTGGCACAGGAAATTGAGTTTTATATCCGGGAGAAATTAGCAACGCCGGGTTTTATTCCGATTTAATTTTTTTCTCGTTTCCTTCGTTTTTTTTTTGGCTTATTCTTTTTTTTTAATGAATAAAAAATGCAAGCTTTTTAGGATGTGCAAATGCAATATCTGCTGACACGCTGACTAGACGATATTAGCAATGAAATAGGCATTGTGTTTAACTTTGGGATGTTGTGTGAATTTGAAATTATTAAATATATGTGTAGTTAGATACTTCTAAATGTAACTAATGTTATTAATTTTGCATTTTCGCATAATTTATAGTTATTACAATTAATATTCTGGGTTGGGCATATTCTAATTTATGAATGTGCAATTGCACAGAAAAATTACGACTACGGTTATTGAATATCGAGGAATAAATTTACCATGGTGTGGTTTATATATAAAAAAAGTCATTTTATTAAATTTTCTAATCACCTTGAGCAATTCATTATAAAGTTTTCAAAAGATACTGGAATTCTAGCAAACTTTTCAGACTTCCATAGCGTATCCGTAATTTGTTTTTAAATGGGGGCTCTGCTTGTGAAGCATAAAAAAAAAATTGCGATTTAGCATTGCGTTATAATTATTATTCGTTTTTCAAAATAATTAACTTGTATTGTCACAATTCTGCGGACCTAAATCGATTCCTAATAACTTTTGATGAAAAAAAAATGATTTTTGAACTTGTGAAAAACCTTTAAAATCAGCCACATGGAGTATCAGAATGGAAACGCATTTTTTTAAAAACGGTCCGGTTAATTGAGAATTCCGTATAGTTAAATGTCGGATAACTGAATATATATTTGAATAGGTAACCACCCCCTCCGCCCCCCTCCTCCCAAAAAGGAATTTTCCGAATATTTGAATTAGAATAGAAATCTGGCGCGAACATACATAAAAAAAATAACAGTCGAATTGACAACCTCTCTCTTTTGGCGCACGTTTCAGTCGGTTAAAATATTAAATAAATAATAATAATATGTCGAAATTAAGAGAAAAAAAATACAATAGAAATTTATTATAAACGTATCGTGCGCCCTTATGTCAAGAAACACGTTAGCAATGAAATATCGATGACCCTCTTTTCCCTACAGAAATCGCTCTATTGTATCGAATCGATCAGCTGCCAAAAGCAATTAAATATATCACCATACAAACCACCCAGTTATCGTTTGTCGCTTGCTTCATTATTCATTGAGGGCTCCTTCTCCCTCGAAGTGAAGTGAGTTGAGGAGGCCTATCCCGCAATTAATACCCCTACTCCCGCCAAATTGCTCTTGGAGTATCCCCATTAGTAAAGGGGGAGGAGGAGGGGGATAAAAAATATATTAACAAACAAAACTGCCACCAATGATTCGTTGGCATCACCGGAATCGTCGTTTTGGCAGACGATAATGGGGGTGGACGAGAGAGAATGAGGGGCAGAACAGCCTGTTGGAGCCGGAACCTCCAAACAATTAAGGCTGATTTTTTTTTATGGGTAACAGTTATTTCCTGTAACTGTTATTAAGGAACTGTTCGTTATTTGTACTAGATTGGGATAAAATGTCCAAAGAACTGGAATTATATTTTTGTATCGTAGTCATATGCAGTAATCGGATACTTTATGAAATGCCTCTCCTCTCCATAAAAAAATTTAATGCGTCATTTTAAGAAATGGCTAGTCATTTCATGAAGTGATATATTTTCCCTCGATCACATTTTCTACGTATGCATTTATGGCAATAACACCACGTGTGGGAGCAGGAAATTGAAAATTTAAGTTACACCGTTTCATTAATGCTGACTTATTTTTCATTATGACTGACTTTCATTATGATTTAAAGTGAAGAATTAATTAGATATTCAATATATTTTTTTAAATTCTTCTCTTTGACTTGAATTATAGAATAATGCAATTATTGATAGACTTATAAGTATTCTTTTCAGATGTCAGTTTTGTTGTTTTCTGTGATTTTACACTTTTTGTTCGTTCCTATTTCCAAAAAAGCGTTTTTAATATTGTAAATAAATATAATATCTTAAAAACTAAAAAAATTACGAAAGCCTTTTTTTTCGATTTTTGTTTTTGAAATTGTTTGAAAATGACTCTAAGGATTTTGTTTAAAATTGCACTGATAGTCTGTTTTTTTACTGAAAATTAAATAATTATTTGAAATCTGCGTATAATTTTTTTTAAGAGAGTATTCGGCTTATTATGTCATACACGGTAAATTTTTATCTTAAACATTCCGAATTATACACATTTTTAAACGAAATTGCGAAATTATGCATATTAAGTGCCCAACATTTTATCAATATATTATTTAAAAAAAAAATTCTGAATTTTAATGTTTTTTTGACCAATCGTCTCTTACCAAACATATTCTTAAGATTTTTAACCTAGTTGAACCTGACCAATTTTAAAATCACCTCAATTTTTTTAAGAAAATTCATAAACTATTTTGAAGGTGTGTCAAAATCGTTCACATTTCGCTTGTAACCGCCAATTTATTATGGGCCCAATATCCTCAAACAAACCAGTCATCAAAAAACAGTCTCTCGAAAAAATAAATAACAGGTATTCCACTGGAACGCTTCCCTCCCGCGAACCGTTATATCCCCACAACGAGTATTCGTACCAGTTATTTCTGAATCGAATATTGCGATCGGATGACGGGTTGCAGGATTCTGTCAGATGATGGGAAATTGTCCGATGGGTTTGGGTTTTCGCCGTACTCCTGCTCGTAAGAAAAAGGATACCCATATCCGGATAATCAGAGTGAATCAGCCGGATAATGGGGTGTACTCTCACCGGAAAGCGATATCCGTGCGACCGTTGGTCAGGCAACCGCCGTCGAATTCGATGTATTATTATAGAAAAGGTACCAATTTATCAGTTTACAAATGTATGTAGTATTAATATATAAAGTTTTATTTCTCAATTATATATTTTAATTGATTTGCCAATTGATTGTTTATTTATGCGAATAATTCTGAAATTAATTTGAGTTGCTGGTTTTTTTTATACTAGATAATATTTTCCATGTTTTCATTTTTAATTAGTAATATTGCTTTTATGAAGATTTTTAGATAAATTGTTGTTTGGGAATTGTTATTTAAAATGTAAAATTGCAATTTGTTAATTGTTTATGTTGATTTATATATATATTGTTGCTTGTGATTTTCTCCTCGTAAAATTGTAATCAGTTAAATTGCTTTTTATGTTTTTTTTTTAAATGGGTTATTGTTTAAGTTTTTTAAACCAATTTTGCTTTTTTTTATATTAAAAAAACATTTAAGAATAGTTTTCTTCAATTTATTAAAAAAAAATAATGTGTATCTCTCCACTGAATTTCATTACCGGCTCCCGTATCTAACAATTTTTTTTTAATTAGTTCAAAACACATTTTATGCCATTAAAATTTAACTAATAACAATTGAAATCTTTATATGTGTACTGTAAATACATTTAATATTGTAGGTTATTTGCATTTTTTCATAAACTTTTCTGCGATAAAATGAGTTTTAAATGCTTGCTTCTTCGTTAATGGTTGATTATTTGATTTGTAATATTCGGCAAGATTTAATGGAATAATATATTTAATTTCTTCGTTAATGGTTGATTGATTGATTTGTAATATTCGACAAGATTTAATGGAATAATATATTTAATTTCTTCGTTAATGGTTGATTGATTGATTTGTAATATTCGGCAAGGTTTAATGGAATAATATATTTAATTTCTTCGTTAATGGTTGATTGATTGATTTGTAATATTCGGCAAGATTTAATGGAATAATATATTTAATTTCTTCGTTAATGGTTGATTGATTGATTTGTAATATTCGACAAGATTTAATGGAATAATATATTTAATTTCTTCGTTAATGGTTGATTGATTGATTTGTAATATTCAGCAAGATGTAATGGAATAATATATTTAATTTTTTAAAATTTTTTATTTCCTAATTTTTAAATGAAGAAAATGTTTAGAAAACATTTTGATGAAACTTGTGATTAATTCGAACTGCTACCATTATGTTTTATTGATGATTGTACAGACTGTGGAATTTTTTCAATATTTTCTTTTTTCTTTATAATAGTAACTATGCGGAGATATTGCAAATTGCACAAAAAAAAAATTCTTGGTTTTTTTATTTAATATTTTTGACGTGTTTTTAAAAACTCATAAATACTCTAAGAAAGGTGGGCAAAAATCGAGGTTTTTTTTTCTGTATTTTACGCATACAATGCAAGTCGTTAATTATACTGTTTGAAATTAATACTGGCAAAAAGTTCTTCTTTAATGAATAGGCTTTAAGAAAAAATTGTATTAAATTAATTACTTGCTTATTTTGTATAGAAATATAATTTGTAGTTCAGGTTCTTTTATATATGCTTTAGATGTAATTAAAAAATTAATTATAAATATTATTTGTCTCTGCATGATTTATGAATTTGTAAAGTATTTATAATATTTATGGTCGTTGGTGTTTGGTGTGGTTTTAGTTTTAAATGTAATTGTTATTAGATTTTGAATTGTTTTTCTAGAGTAACTTTTTTATCAACTTTTTACCTACGAGCATATGACTTTCTGGTCTTTTTCATTGTTGAATGATTAGTGAAAATATTGAAATGTAGATGGCGCCATCAAATATATTTTTAGCAATTTTAAGCTAACATTTTTTTATTGATATAATTCTGTAATGTCATAAAATACAAAATGAAAAAATATTATTTTTTAAAGTTTGGAATAGTTATATTTTAGAGATGATGTTTAAATTTAATACTTAAGCAATAACAATTCTTCAATTAATAGAGATTTTTATTTTATATACTTTTACTTTTGATACATTGCTGTATTTGATTGTACTTGATACTTTTGATACATTGCTGTATTTGATTGTACTTGATACTTTTGATACGGCACTGCACTTACCGTGTTAATCAAATATTTTTTATTGTATAAAAAGTATCCATTTAAATTTTATTGAATTAATTTATATATATATTTTATTGAATTAATTTATATATATATTTTATTGTATTAGAAGCTATGTTTGAATTTCATAAAAAAATATCGTTTCTAATTTATCATTTTTCAAACATTTATTGTTTGTAACATTTATAAAGATAATACATGTAATTAATCATTTGTATTTTACTATATTTAACACTGTTTTAAAAAAGTTGAGCCGTGCTGCCATCTATATTACTCATATCTAACTATTTGTTCGCTATAGAACTCGGTAGGTTATTATTCCTCCAGCTTCCTAAAATATATTAGTCTGAATATTTATTTTGCGATAGAAAATCATTATTTTAATTCGATGTTTAATAGAAGAAACGTTGGTTTGGAACGATGTTAAAACTCCCATATTTTTTGTTTGCGAGAAAATTAGTATTCTTTTGTTTAAATAAAAGAATAAAAATAAATGCATTAGTGTCGTGCCTAATATGGGGAAATGGGAGACTCGGCGTTTGAATGACCTACGAGATGAAATGTGGTAACATAACCTGGAAATCAGGGAATTATCATAGATTTGTTTAATTCTGAAAATATCAGAAAAATTTCAAAAATTAAAAAAATATTAGGGAAATTTTTAATTTTCGATGATTAAAACTGCGATTCTTATCGTCTATTCTGCGTAGTTTAGCTGTCAATATTTCCTTTTAGTTCTGAAAAAGAATGAAAGTTTCATTGTTTATAGAAACGTCAACCACTGCTTGAAGGAGAAACGAAAGCAAAGCATGTTTGATTTTGAATTGTAAATAACACTTATATGGCTAATGAATATTCGATTTATTGAAAATTAGCATAGGAAACATAAAAATTACTTAGAAAAGAAATAATTTGAAAAACTTACTTAATATTGCCAATTTCAGATAAAGAAACGAATGCTCTTCGAGCTTATACAAGAAAGATAATTCTATAAATATTTCACTGCTTTTGACCTCTTTTTTTGCATTATCTGCTTACAGAGGACATGTTTATTTTCTGTTATCCTTGTTGCACTGGTATAATTTTGTGTTGTATCTATAAAATAATGCAATATATTTATAGTATTATCGTAGCGTGGATACTTTCTTTCTTATGACTTATGACTTAAGGATGGGGGCTCCAATTGGAGCAAGCATTGCGACCGGAGGTCTATTGTACTTTCCCCTGGAATAAATCTTTGATCACTTAAGAAAAGAGATCCGTAGCTGAAGCAAAATTCAGCAATGATCTAACAGGAATATCCTGGAGCTCCCAAGGCTCAAGTAAGTGACGTCCCAAGTGCTCGAACCTATGGGCGGAGTAGAAGTCGCATTCACAGAGAATGTGTACAACGGTTTCATCATTATTCCGACATCCCCCTACACAAAGGGTCATCCTTAACCCCCCTCATAATAGATAGATGCCTTCTGAGAGTACAATGTCCAGTCAGTTAATCCAAATAGCCCTACGAATACCAGAGCGATGGAGCTTTAACAGCTCCTTATGACGAGAGCTAGGACATCCACTATTTAGTTCTCTAGCTTGTCTCTGGTACTTTGTTTCTATACAAAGCATGTATTGCAACATTTCTTAAGCAAAAAAAAAAAAAAAAAAAAAAGCGAAAAGTAGCGTCACGCAATATGTAAACACCCCCCACTGTGGCATTAAGCGCATACAGGGCATTTGCACGCTACCTTCCAAGTTAGGGAATTTACGTTCTATAGCCTAAAATTTACCTAACTTAAAATGAAAATTTTCTAACGTAATAAAACCTAGATACTACAGTGGCTAACCTAGAAACCCACAGTGGTTAACAATAATCGTATTTGCAAGGAAACTCGATTCCATTCACAGTGAAGCCAACTACCGGAATCGTTTACGGTTATGTACTCTCGCAATGGATGAGGTGTATGTGGTAACAGAGGTGGGGAGTATGCTAAATCTCTCCGAGCTCTAAATTAATTGTACATCGGTGGGGATATGAGCCTATTTGTTATGTAGATATGTAATGCCGCAATTGGGCTGTTATACTGGGTTGGGGGAATTAATGTCGCGCTAGACCTCACTGGTTTGAGATGTTGTGGGTTATATGGTTATGGGTTTTACTGTGGTTTGATGAGGGGGAGAAAGGAGTTTTGGTATGTTTCTACGATATATTTTAAACTAATTTTAAAATGTTGTTTGTAGATTTATTAAGCTTGTTAAAAAAATTATCCCTTGTGATTTTTAAAGTTAAGGATATTTTGTTGCCAGTGTTATGTTGAGAGTCTAAATGGGTCTATTCGTTGGTTGAAATGACGTCGTACTAGAACTACTCAATGGACTATTGAATACGGAGATTTATCTTGAGGGAAAGACCAGGGAATGCTGCCTTGTCACTTTCGACTGTGATCCGATTTTAAGAATAACACTCGAGCTGGCACTCCACGCCTTTTTCATATGCGTGAAGACTTGAGTGATTTAACGTGCGTAGTCCCTTATAAATGGTGAATGTTTTTTTTGCGGAGGATCGTGAACGAAATTGGCAACTCTCCGATTATGAGCTTGCTACATTGTCAGAGACTATCCCACCAATTTTGAGCCGAATCGCTGTGATCACTTCTTTCCATATAGGTTCATTAAGCACGGACTTGCATTATGCGTATTTGAGACTACCTCAGTATTATCAAATATTATATATATTTAATTGTTTTGACAAAAATTATCTTAAAAGAAAGAATAAGTAAATATGCTTTGTAAAATGTCACCTATTGTAGTATTTTAATGTTTTATCAGTTATTCTAACATGAAAAAAAGTTAGTATATTATGGACAAAATATAAGGGATACTTGCTTCGCTTAACTTCACTTGCTTTAAAATGTGCTTAATTTTAATAGAAATAAATATTTAGATTTATAGTGTAAGTAAAGTGTCTGCTGAATGGATCTCTTATGGAAAAAAAAAGTTGATTTTTTGTGTGAAGTTTAAATTCGGATCCTAACTATATCAGTTCTGTTGTTTAAATATGCTGCAGTATAATGTTAAAATGAACCGTTTTAGCTAGAGCAATATCAACCATGAAACCAATAGATTAATTGAAGAAAGTTGAAAGAAATCAACAATAGTAAACTTTTAAACACGACTTTTGATCATCCTGCGAAAGATTTTTCACTTTCACAAATTTGTCATTTTCTATCGAATGCCAGTTCTTTTAGTGGCATTAGGAAACTTTTAAGATTTTATTAAAACGGGCTTCACGCAAAGTGTTGGCGGATTTCTTCAATGTGACGCCATCTGGTGGTTTTAGTAAGACGTCATTTCTGCTTTAAAGGGTGGGAAAGGGGAGTTGGGTGGCTTATAGGAATCTCAAGTAGACAATGACATTCCTCTTGTTTTGAAAGTCAAGTGTGCAAAATTTCATAAAGTTCGGATTAAAACTATGGATTTGTATAAGAAAAAAAAATCTACATAATTTCTTTGTTAGATTGAACTACAAACTCAAAGTGTGTGATGCATTGCTTCGTTATTTTTTCCTAAGCTTCCTCCTTAGAAAACCTAAAGCATTTACATTTTTCCACTTTCATTTTATTCTCAGTTTCACTTTAGAAAATCTACACTTTAACTTCATTTAATTACTAAATTTCGTTTGAAAATATGTCTCCAAAATTTGTTTTTATGTCGTTTTGAATTAATGATCAGAACATTGTTTATCTACTTTAATAAACAGAATTAAAAGCGCGAGTCGTGTAACATTAAAATCCCAATTAATCTTTCAGCTTACCTTTAATAAAACAGAATATTAGACAAGCTTAGTTTCGAAATCCACGCTATGTAACATGTGCATCGCGCATAATTAATAATGATTTTCCCCTTTTAGCAACGTTGTTTTTCCCTAACTTTTGTACCTAAACTAATTTTTCGACACGAAAATCACAAAAGCTGAATCCATTAGCTAATGCTCTTGCGGTCGCTATGAAAAGCCTTGCGCAAAATTCCAATGCGACTTTCTGATTAAAAACAAGGCTTTTAGTTCGCTTTAGTTTACCTTTTGGTGCATTCATGCTTGTTATGGATTTTCACCTGTTTTCGGTTTATCTTTTATTCTATCTTTTATTTATCTCCTTTTTTATCTTATCTATTTTTTTCTCATCTTCTTCTGCACATTGTGTTTATTTATAAAGTTGGATTTTTTTTTCTTTTTAAATTCTAGAATGATGAATGAGTTTTGAAAAAGAATATTTTTTTTTGTGGTTTTCGGTATCTTTCGGTAAATTTCTTTTTGCCGAATAACAAAGTTTATTATTCTCAAGTTTTATGGTTCGTAATTTATGAAATAGCATGTGTGAATTTGTCTAGAAAATTAAAATGATTGTTTGGAGATGCGTTAGAAATGGGATATTAAAAATGATATGTAGATTTTCTACATTTTTTCATTATGGGGGTCTTTGGAAATTATTAAAATATATTTACTTGAAGCATTTTATGCAATGTTATGGGCACAATACGTTTTGTATACGTTTTTGAATAAAACTTCCATAGCAATCTTTATTTTTAATTTCCTCAGTAATTTTTATACAGTAGTTTTTCTTTATATTTTCCATTTATGTATTATTAGATAAGACAAGTTTGTTTAAAAAATAAATAATTCTACTTGGTATTCTTAGATTTTGTAGAATACCTTGCATCATGAAGTTTGAATAGAAATATGATTTGGTATTTCCTTTAAGAACTTCTCTTTAATTCAATATAAAAAAAACTCAACCTTTTTATTAAAAAAAAGAAATGGTTGTATTTGTTTTACCTGTAATAATCCTCCCCCCAACCCCCCCCCCCACTAATTCATATTTAATTTCCAATATACCCATCTTACCCTATGCAGTTTAATTATAAAATCAATGCAGTTTAATTATAAAATTAAAAAAATTGTGACACCATATCATGGTAAACAACAAAATTGTACGTGTTATGGCTTGAGGGGGGGATTAGTAAAAACCAGATAGTTCTAGTTTTCAAAATTGTTGAGGACGGACGAAAACCGCTACGTTTCTTACATCCTATGAGAGAAAAGTACAGGTCATTTATAACTCTATAGCAATTGAGCAGCTACAAAAAAGTAGTTCAAGCAGAGTAAAAATAATACTTTATTATATGTAGTTAAACAGCTAAAAAAAGACAATATTTGACCACCATGTATTAGGAACATAAAAAAATAATAATATCAAATACACACAATGTTCCGAGTATTAGTGAGAAATAATATCTAATGACATACCATATTTATGACGTTAACACATCTCCTCGAATAGGATTACTTCTGGGGTATCACTAATTATCTCGACTTTAACCTATCTTCTTGAACTCATTTCGGGGTTCTCGGTTACAAATTCAAATGGTAATTTCCTTTCAACCACTTTACTTCCACTTCCAACAATCTGTACGTTATCACTAATGCAACGGACCGAGCGGAAGAAATTTGCCAGGGTACTTAATTACCGCGACATTTAATTTCAATCCAATTACTGCAATTCGATATTCGGAATTTTGAAGATCCCATTTGAAAGGGACACTTGCCATGAACTGAATGGGGACTTGGTTGGATACCGAATCTTATAAATTTACCTGAAGAAGGAATATGGCGTTGGATGAAATTGCTTATTTTAACTTATTTGTTTGGGTCCTTTTGGATTGTTTATCAAGGTTTGTGTAAGTTTTATGAAATAATTGTGGGGTTGCACCATGGTCTCGAGAAATTATCTTTTCAAAGTATTACGTGAAGTGTGTTTTGTAGGCTTGGGCGTTGATTCGATGTATATTAAAATTCGGAAGTAAAAAAATCATCGTGATTTCGATTTTGTGATTTTAGATTCGACAATTATTCGATTTGACAATTAATCGATTTGACAATTATTCGATTCGACAATTAATCGATTTGACAATTAATCGATTTGACAATTATTCGATTTGACAATTAATCGATTTGGTAACAATTATTCGATTTGACAATTAATCGATTTGATAATTAATCGATTTGATAATTAATCGATTTGATAATTAATCGATTTGACAATTAATCGATTTGACAATTAATCGATTTGACAATTATTCGATTTGACAATTATTCGATTCGACAATTATTTGATTTGACAATTATTCGATTTGACAATTATTTGATTTGACAATTATTCAATTTGACAATTATTCGATTTGACAATAAGTCTAAAGTACACTCGGAATTGTCAAATCGATTAATTCTCAAATCGAATAATTGTCAAATCGATTAGTTGTCAAATCGATTAATTCTCAAATCGAATAATTGTCAAATCGATTAGTTGTCAAATCGATTAATTGTCAAATCGATTAATTATCAAATCGATTAATTGTCCTCAACATTTTTTTTCTCTCGTACCCCTTGATAAAACTTTTTTCATTTATGAGTACCCCTTTCTCTCATAACCCTTCTCAACCATCCCTATGTTAAAAAAGAAGTGTTAAGAAGTAATGCTCTTAGGTTACCTGGCAAATTAATCAAATGATTCAAATGGATGACTTATAGGCTTTTGTTTTAAGTTTTACTTATTACATTTTCTTAAAGTGTTTTTCGCCATTACTATATTTTCGCGTACCCCCAATATGACCGCTACGTACCCGCAGGGGGTACCCGTGCCACTGGTTGAGAGCACCGCTGTAATATAACGTAAAATTAAGTTATACATATCTGTGTTTACTTATTGCTACTATACTTATTTTACTCTTAAAATATCGATGTATCGGAAATACCGATATACCAACAATATGTATGTGCTAAAAATATCGATATATTAAAATATCGATATATTAAAATATCGATATATTAAAATATCGATATATTAAAATATTGATATATTAAAATATCGATATATTAAAATATCGATATATTAAAATATCGATATATTAAAATATTGATATATTAAAATATCGATATATTAAAATATCGATATATTAAAATATCGATATATTAAAATATCGATATATTAAAATATCGATATATTAAATTATCGATTAATCGGAAATATCGGTTAATCGAAAATATCGATTAATCGGAAATTACGATTGATAGAAAATATCGATTAATCGGAAATATTGATTAATTGCAAATATCGATTAATCGGAAATCTTGATTAATCGGAAATATCGATTAATCGAAAATATTCTCTAATCGGCAATATTGATGACTCGGAATTTTTGCAATTATTGGGTTTCTAATGATTTGTTAAACGATTAACTTTCATTTGAATCACGAAATATTTTTTACTAACCCTAGAAATGAATGTAACTTTGTAGGGCCTAAAAGCCATTTCTTTCTAATCAGTCCTCCAGAAAGATCTCGATTAGGAATGGAACTAATATTTGTGTTATTACTGTAGAATACTTCTTGGCACGATAATCCTTTGTTTTATCCTCGAAGGATTACCTTTGATCTTTATGTTCGCCATTGTTTGCCGATGAAAATCGTATCTAATAAGTTTCTTTTTGCAGGTTTTCATTGATTGCGTTGTTCAGCTTCTGCAATAGCAAAAATAGCTTATACCTTGAGATGGTAGTTACAAATTACTTGTAGTAGCGAACTAAGGGTTAATGTTTTGGGAGCAATTATAATCAAATTATTTCACTCGTAATTAACAGCATAAGTCTTGAATAGTTATTAGTGATACTCACCCTCATCACTAATATCATTAGTGAAATTAGTGATGATTTTTTTTTTTTGCCTTAATCTAATTTTGAAAACTGGAAATCAAGTAACATTAAAGTTTTAAAACTATATTAAATCTTGTATATTTTTTCCCTGCTTTAATCATAGAATAATGATACAAATAGAGGAATAAAAATGCTGATTTCCGTGTGTCCATCATTGAAACCACGTGATATGTGGAAATGCCAATTCATTCATGCGCCAATATTACTTGGCAGGCCTTGGCGACTTTAAGAACTAAACGAGATCGAAGTATTGTAATATGGTTTTGTGTTTAATTTTGTATTTAAATATAGTTTTTTTTGAACGAGTGGTACAATTTAAGGGAGTTTAACAGATATATTAAGGAGATTTTTTTTTACTTTGTAGTTTTGAAATTGCATTACGTTTTTATGTAAAAAATATACCATAAGCGAAGTTCTTTCAATTGTTATTTTGTATACTTCAATAAGAAAATATGAACAATAAAACCTGAGAAATATAAAGAGTTTCGCTTCTTCGAGTATTGAACACGAATAAAATATTTTCGTTTCGTTAATGAAGAGGAAATATTTAGCGCATATTGTTTTAAAATAAGTAAATACGTACATATATGTTAAAAAGTTGAATACGGACAGAACTCATTATCACCAAAAAAGAAGAAAGTACTCCAAATTTGAAACTCCTGCAGAAGTCTGAACGCCAAATGTGGCAGCGCTATAACCACGTGATGTGGGTTTTTCTTTTCAATGTTGACACCGCGGCCTTACGAGAGTCTGGTATTGAAGGCGCTCTCTATTTAATATTACAACTCTCTGGCTTTAATTGATTTCATGTTGTCGAAGAAAGAAAAACAAAACCATACCAATGTTTTTTTGCTTTACAAATATAATTTTTTTAGCAATTGGAAAAGAAAATTATATACATTTAGAAAAAATCATATATTATAGAAAATAGTTTTGAATACTAAATAAACAATTAAACGTTTTGAGTTTTTTTTTTATAGCCGAGCACTAACAACAATATTGCGTTGCCACTTCTAATTAACTAAGCAACTGAAAAATCACACAACTTCTGGCTTCTTAATAGTTTTTGAAGCTTTAATATTTGTTTTATAAACGTATGAATATTTTTTAAAAATTAAGTTATGTATTATTTTTTTTTGCGAATTAATGAACATAAAAATGTGATAATTTTTTGGGTTTTAAACTTAAAATAAGTTTTTGAAAACAATTAAAACACAAATCTGCAAAAATCTAATCATACGCCTGTAGTTTATACATTGTGTGACGTTATTTAATATATTTTTTTTAAATATTAAAAATTATAGTAGTAGTGATTTTTTTTAGAAAGCCTATTTAGGCTTCAAAACGCAAAGAAACAAAATAGATTTCAAAGTTTTTTTTCTTTGATTATTATTCAGAAAAAGATATTCTAATAATGCAAAAAAATAAGATAAAAAAAAATTTAAATTATTAATGAAAAAATTAGTATTTGATTTTCGGGTCTTCTCTAATGTTCTTAATAAAAACAATTATAATTCTACAAATTAAAAAATATATTTGTATTTGAATTTTGATAATCGGCTGTAATGTTTAAATTCATTTAATGGCACATGATACTATGAAACGTCACACCATATCAATGCCTTATAGGAAAACTTTAACTTCTTTTCAATTGCAAAACAAATTATGTCGCCAATGTAATGTTTTATAACTGATAAATATTTTGACTATTCCAAGATATGCGAGTTATGAAAATAATATTTTAGAAAATTGGAATTTGAACTGCCTTAAGATGCCCCGTAGAAATGCTGCCGTCTGCGAAATGAGATTAAAATTATGCTTTCAGGATTCATATTTCTGCCCATTCTTTTTTTCTTATGATGGTCTTGTAGGAGACAGCCTGGAAAATGGAGATTTTCTTGGCAATGAGTCGAAAACCGTTCTTCCAAGAATGGCTGGAGGGAGTTCTCAAATTCCCTTTTCCGAAATAAATTCCCTCGGCTGAATATATCATAAAGCTTTCTCCATTTTCATTTATATTAGGAGGAATGTTCATCATTTTTATGCGAGAGAATAAAAGAATTTCTTGGAAGATCCCCTTCTAAAAAAAAACACTGTATTTTCTTAATAACAACATAGTCCTGTTAAGGAGTTCAAACATAATTTTTTTTGGGGGGGTTGAGTTTATATTAATTTTGCATTGGTGTTAAACTCAGTGGTTTAAAAGTACAAAGTCATTTATATATAATTTTTCTGAATCTATCATAATCTATCTATAAGACATGGATAATGGAGAAGCCATAAAAGTGTAAAAAATGTATTGCTGACTAGTTCTGCGCAGTAATCTATATCTCGAGATGCCGCTGGGTTCTTTTGTGCGCTCCGACTGGTTTTCAAGTTCTGCGCATAACGAAATTGTTGTCAGTATTCCAAGATGCATTGCGCTAAGGGCTTCTTTTGTGCACTGCTGTGGATGTACTAGGGCATATCTTCCACCCGCCAATATCTTTGGAATATATTGACATGCATATATCGTAAGCACCGTCAAACACATATAAATTAGAACAAAATACATATGCTATGATCAATAAAACTAATTTTAAAATGAAAGCCGAATTGATATACAACTATCCAACGCCAAAATAATGCCGGAATTCGTTCAAATATAAAATTAAAAAACAAAAAATCAATTAAAAGATTTAAGTAGTATGATAACAAAAGAACAAAATAATATTTATTCATGCAATAAGCTCCAATTCGTCCTTTTGGCCTAGTAGTATAAAAAAGACGCCTATTGGAGACAGTTAATCAACACCATACTATGAGTATACTATGAGATTCACCATGTTATGAGGTGATCAACATCAACCATACTATGAGCTTACCAAATAAATGTACTAATTTTAAATCGGGTTTATGCAAATTAAACTTTTTGCATAATACGCATATTTAGCTCCCGGCCTATTCTAACGGGTAGACGTGGCTTAATTGGACACTAGATTTAAAACGGGTAGCCGTGAAATTATACAAGTTGGGGAATGAAAAACGTACATAATTGAAATAATTAAGAAAATATCAATTTGTCTTTAATTAATTTTCCGAACTTCCATAGTAGATTTGGATTAAACAAATGTCAACGCTTGCCAGTCAATAGTTTCTCTATGCATGCGACACAGACAATTTCAGCCTCTATTGCACACCGGTTCATTTTAAATTAAAATATATTAAATTATTAATAACTAGAAACCTGTTTTCACTTACAGGGAATATACATTAAATAAAAAAACTAAATAAAATTGCTTGAGAAGTTTTTTTTTTAAATCGCTCATATTTGAAGAAGAATGTTAAGAATTTAGAATTGAATCGAGTGTGTTAGATATGTGTAAGTTAAGAATAAAAATATTATAAAAAACGTTAGGAGGTTCGTTAAAGCTCGACTACCCCCGGAGGATTGGTATACCATTCTGGTTGGAATACAATTAATATGCAATTCTCGTCGCCTTAATATTTTATAGCTTTGCACGTTTTAGCACTTTACAATACACTCATTTTCAAATGATACCTTGATAATAAAAATTGGTAGTATAGTGTAGGAGGAGTGACTGTGACAATATACGATCTCGTCTATTTAATACATAGATTACAAATAAAAAATATATATAAAAAATAAACATTAAAATAAAATGTCTGACGCTTTCGTTTTCGATTGGTGACTTAAAATGCGTAATCTCCATTGGTCAGTTATAAATTTTTGGATCAATTTGGCAGTCGTAAAATTTGCTTCGAATAAACCCTGATTTAGTTAGGAACTGTGCCCTTAACCGCTTTGTTGCATAGCAGAATTAATTAACAGTAAACATCTTTCTGCTTATACTCCCTCCCTAAATTGCACTAAATAATCTCTTTCGATTTTCCACTATTCATCTCAACTAATCTCCTCTCAGTAATTTCAACTGTCCCATTGACTCAAAGAGATAAACACGACCCTCTTTTAACAAGAGGCCATCTCCGTTATTGCAGCGATAAGTAAAATTAATTTGAGGATTTGGGGGAGTTTTAAGAAAAGCCTCGTGAATACCGACTGCCTCTGTTGATGTTGCGAATGGTATTTAGTGCTCGTCACTTCCAATCAACACTGCTAATTAAAATTTTGCGCCTTTGATCATCATTTGTGTAATAAGTTGGAAGAATGTGAAATCATGGAAGACAATGAGATTGGTTACCGTTATGGAATATTGGTTGAAATGGGGCTTATAGCATGAATAAATATTGGTTTGCTCTTTTATTATCTTGGTATTTAAATCTTTTAATTGATTATTTGTTTTTTAATTTTATTTGTGAACAAATTCCAGCATTATATTGGCGTCGGATAGTTGTTTATCATTTCGGCTTGCATTTTATAATTTTTTTTTTGATCATAGCAAATATATTTTGTTCTAATTACGGGATTTAAGTAATTCGTTCTGTTGAATAGAGGATGCTTCGATATGGTAAGAAATACAATTCCATTCAGCGGATTATTGCTTTAAGTGTCCAATATTATGTTTCTTATTGAATCGGAATTTTCCAATTTCAGGTAAGATGAGAAAAAAATTAAGGTTATTCGGTATTCAATTATCCAGAAATCTCAATTAACTGGACTTTTGTTTATTTCTTCAGATACTTTTTTTTTGTTAACGAATGCTCCACTTGTATTAAAACACGTAAAAGAGTATTTATTCACAGCTATCGGGAAGACACCCAACTTAATTGAAAATTAAAATGGAGAATGACACCAGAATAAAATAAAAAGCGAACTAAATTGACAAAATATGGTTTTTTTTTTGAACGAGTGTCCTATTTTAACTCGGTCGTTCGGCGTTTTATCTGTTTGTATGTCGGTAAATTTGTTTTTTACGCATTCACGACTAAACGCGTTGTTCGATTTTCTTCAAATTTTGCATAAATATTCTTTAAAGTCATTAAAAACAGCACGTATTCGATTTGAAAAAAAAAAAATATTTTTAAAATTATGTTTCAAAATGATGGGCATTTAAGTAATTCTTCCGTTTCATGTAAAGTAAAGTTTTTTTGTCGCTAGTCTATTTCCAGAAGTATCAGTTTATAGAATTTCGAAAGTGTTAAATATGTAAATTTTATGGCTATCAATACTTCATGATATTAGAGCCATTTTCAAAGACTAGTGATAATTATACAATTACATAAGTCACATTTCAGAAAGGAATGCAAAATTTTAAAGAGTCATCCATCCGCATTTATGAAGTAATCGATTACTTCGGTTGGTTGAAAAACAAACGGAATATCAGAAAAGTAGTAAAAAGAGCTTGCATGAGTGTCTTGCTATGTGTGCCTGTACGACACTTAATGACATACTTACCAGACCCTGCATATCACAATGGATTTTAATCTAGTAGGGACATCTGCAGTTGCAAGAATGTTTTGGTTGGAATAGGATAAGCAAAAAGGGAACATCGTATTTGTGAAATGGGGCTTTGTTACATATGAATGATAAGATATCCCGTTATTTAAAATTGTATTGGATTAGGACTGTGTAAAATTGCGTTAGAATCTGCTATTTGGTAGTTTTCCAAATCCCAATTTGTCACAGGTGTATTTTTATCTGAAGCGTCTCGAATGGTGAAATGATAATTGATCTGCAAGGTAGTATGAATAATCCGTTTAAAATAGATAAAAAAAAACGAAAGAGCGTTTTCTTAATTCAATTTTTGCTTAAGATATAAATTTATAAACACAAATTACTAAGAGCGGATTAGCAAAATTCCCACTTATAAAATGAAACATAAACTTGACAGTTTACTATTTTTTTACTGAATTTTTTTTAAAAAGAATTCTATCTTAAACTGAATTTGACTTAAATGAAAGCACTTATGGACATAAATTTAATTTTTTTTGTCTAGTTCTGTTATTCTGAAACTATATCAGTCATTTGATCACGATTCAAAATTACGAGGTAGCGTTCCCGAGTCTTTCCTTTTTAGTAAAAGTTCAGAATTGGTATCAATACACCGGTTCGGGACCTATACTAAAATAGGGCTTTTTAGTTATTGACTATCTGAAAGCAGGCCTGGGATAGTTATTGACTATTGGAAAGCAACGAATTATCAATATATGCACGCTGAATATTTGCGGAAGATGCGAAATCTTCTCGAGAAGCTTTATTTACTTACGTTCCCCAAGTTTATAGCAATCGCAGGCACACGACAAAATCACTTCTAACATTTGTAGAAGAGTGAAGATTCGCCTGTGTATACAAGCCACTGATCTCTTAATTATAACTTCTGGATTGGGCAAGGCAATTTGTAGAAATGAAGCCAATTGAAGGTAATAAACTTTACCCCACTTTCTACTTCTATATTTTGTATATTGTTTAATGTAAAATTTGCCAAATGGTGGTGCTTTTGCCTATTTTTTTAAATTTGAATTTTTCATTGAACCCTATTTTGAATGCCTATTCTTTGAAATCCATTTTTAACCAATAGTAAGTGGACAAGCAGCAAAAAGAAAAACTATATTTTTGGCGATATACAAATTGATTCTATATGTAGAAAATAAAATACCTAAGCATATTTAACATCTCTATAACGGTTTGAGAAGAAAACCCCCCACAAAATCGCTTTTAGAAATTAGTTGGTGTACATTATGGCTTCAACTGCGCCATAGAAAGAACTGGCTATGAGCGTTCCAGAAGTTGCAGTCAGAGTTCAGTGATACAACCCTTAACTCAGAGTTAAAATCTGCGTTTTCCTGTATGCGTTAACATCTGTATACATAAAATATACGTTTTCCTGTATGCGTTAACATCTGTATACATAAAATATGCGTTTTCCTGTATGCGTTAACATCTGTATACATAAAATATACGTTTTCCTGTATGCGTTAACATCTGTATACATAAAATATGCGTTTAACATCTGTAATACTCATATTTTCATTTTGTTGTCGTTGGATCTGTTCCGCATAACCGCAACGACCCCTTAAAAGGATCCCCACAATTTCGATTCAAATATTGTTCAATATCCCTTCCACCACCCCCTATCCTCCCACCCAGAGCATCTTTCACTTTAAGAAATCGAATATCCTTTTTTTTTTATACCATTGCCATTATTATCGCCGTTTCTCCTAAACGTATGCATATCCTGGATCCGCAAGGAATTTATCGATCATGGGGGGGAAGAAGCGACCAGGGGGTGGGGGGAAGCGTCGTCTTTTAGAAAATCGGTTTTCAAAAGCACCCCCCTTTCCCTTCCCTTCTTTTGTAAGGATGATATTGCCGGCAAGATCCATTACCCCCGATATTCGGATGTCTTGAGTTTTCGCAGTTAATCCGGTGGTTTCAGACTTTGATGGTAATATGTTATGGTTCAAGCGAGAGAATTTATATGTGTGTTAAAGCACTTACTGCACGCACCCGTCATCTTGGAAAAGTGAGAGAAGATATTGATATTGGCAATTTGACTCCTAGTATTGGCGAGGTTTGATGGCTTGAGTTGTGAAGGTAGTTTCGCTACTGAGCGTGAAATATACTGCGGTGTTTTGTGACATATATGTTTCGGTTTTGATACTTTTAAGGGAAATAGTATTATTTTTAATTTTAGAGGCCGGGAGGAAGATACATAAGGTATTTTAATGGGTAGATAACATAAGGTATTTTAAGGGGTAGATAACATAAGGTATTTTCTGTTAATTGTCCCCTCTTTCCTTATAACATTGATAACTCATAGAGATATACTCGATTTTTTCTTTTTATATAAAATATTTCTTTATACCATTGAATAATAGAGGATCCATAATAGGTTTTATTCCATTTTATATCCTTGTTGACCAAAGTAATTAAAGGAAATATGAACATAGACCCGTAATTCATTGGTAAAGAAATGTCCAACGATGTGGCAAATATAAAATTGTCCATACTCTGAAGCAAATTTATCCAAAATATGTAAACAAAAACTTAAATCTTTATATCGATTAGGCAGAAAATCGTTAATTGTCGACATCTTTTATTAATATTTTCTTTAATCTATAATTGTTTTTTTATATTTTGACATTCTTCTTATTTACACTTAGATTTCCTTCAAACACCTTTTGATAATTATCTGGAATAAATGTACGCAATCGGAGTTATTTTCCTTCTTTCAATTTTCTACTTGAACGAGTTTTAATAAAGATAAGCGGAAAATGTTTAAAAATTAATATAATTAAACGCTTCCTTCCAAATCGTCGCATCCTCACAGTCATTTCCAATTCCCACAAACAAATCCCCGAGCCGCTTTGCTATTAATCTTCCAACTGGGTCATGTAAATTACGGATCCAAGTCGAGGAAGTTATTCAAGTCCTCTCCCAACTTCCATCGAAACGCTCGAAGAGACTTGGAAAAACAAAAACGCGAAATTCTCTCTATAAACTCCTTAAATTAACTCCACGCAATTTATCGGCAGAGGCGAAAATTAAAGCTGTAATTAAAGACTCCCATTGAAAAGACAGTTTTAGCTAGACAGTGATATTGTAATTAAGCCTGGTTTCAATGTCTCTTAGAATCCAATTTCAGTCTCT
Organism: Troglohyphantes excavatus; assembly: GCA_963932185.1. Classification (NCBI taxonomy): domain Eukaryota; kingdom Metazoa; phylum Arthropoda; class Arachnida; order Araneae; family Linyphiidae; genus Troglohyphantes; species Troglohyphantes excavatus. The sequence goes on from OZ010674.1 coordinate 27,721,485, forward strand.
TCGTGGGTTAGTCTTTGCCTTGTCGGTTTTGGGGTTGTTAGTTTATCAGTTTGGCCTTGTTTTTAAAATCTGGAGTTGCCAAACTAACAGTACGTCTCGCCAAATACAACCATATATATTATTTATGTAGTAAAGATACCTTTTACGACTAAAATACGCAACGGATCGTGACGCATGAGGAATCAAAAGGAAGATAGTTTTCAGGAGTAGTGACGAATCGTGCGTTCATTTTTTTTATATGTTTAAAATAAATTGCTTAAACGCGTTTTTTTAAACAAACCGTTGATAATGCTGTCATCTATGAACGAGCAGAAGCATGTACCATGTACTACATATATCCATCACAAACCAAACTTTTGTGATAATTCTGGTATTTTGAAAAATACTAATAATATAAATAAGTACAAATAATATAAATAAAATAAGATTTTTATGTGTAATTCTGAAAAATTCGGAATTTTTTTCTTCCAAAGAAAAAAAAACTTTTTATCAAAAAACCTGTAAAGGCTGGGCAACAGCCTGGTCGCTTGAACACGAGTACCGATCTCGTAGTTGTTAGTTTCGAGTACGAGTTCGAGCCATAGCCGTTCTTGCAAAACATTCCCAATGTAGATGATGAGGGTTCTCGTTAAATATGTTGTTGTAAACGCATTTGAAATTTCCACAAAACGAAAACATGCGCAAGTTCGCACTGAAATTTCCTTGCAAATATCAATTTTAATAATCAAGAAAGGGACGATACTTGGCCAAATGTGGAAAAGGAATAGGAATGTGGTTTTTTACGAAGACACTTGAAATGGTCCGTGGAAAGAACAATTGGAAGTGTCAAGTTCTGAAATGCCTCGAGTTGAGGTGCCTTTTAATTTCTGGAAGTAGAAAACAAACACGTGAATTTAATTAAAAAGATACTCCAACTTTAACATTTGGCGATTGGTTTTGGCATTAAATTGTTGGGTTAGGTAGCATGATTATTATTGGAATTGTGGATTTTTAAAGGATTTTAATTCCATCAACAGATTTCTAAAATCCTTTTAGATTAAATAATACGATTATAAGTTATATACTCAGTGATTGGCGACTTTACGTCATTTCTACAAGTTAGTTTTACTACATATTTTTTTTAATGAATAAGTATATGTTTGTTACCTGAATATTAAAAAAAATATAATGTTGAGATAACTTAATTAAATTGGCGATTTGATATCGTACTGAAAATACTATGTCTGACAACACTGTTCTGCTGTAACCGTTCAGGTAAAAAAATAACAATATGTTCTTTTACTTCGTATTTTTAAAATGAACAGGAACAGAATGTTCTTGTGTTTCATAAACGTCGTTTGTTGTATTATAACATCAAAAGGAATAATATTTTTTTATATCTTGGAGCAACCAGGATTTTGTGGAAAAGAATAGAAACTGGGTAACTGTTTCCTGAAAAGAACGTAAACTCGAAGTTCTTGGAGGTGAATTAGAGTTAATTCCAAACTTATATGTTTTCGTAACATTATTCAAAGTTTTTTCATTATTCAAAATGATAAAATATTCCGTTGCAACTATAGCTTTCACATATGTTTTTTTAATATAAAATTAATCATTAGTATAATTGAAATATAATTTCGTAGTTGCGTCATAGAATTTTCATTTTCTATGTTCTACTCGTATAGATTTGTTGCCTAAACCTCGATTAATTTATGAAGTTTATGTATATTTTTTATTGCAGCAGTTGCGGAAAAGATGTTTTGACTAAAATAATTTTGTCTGGTCGTAAATTGCTTAAACGATGCAAATATTAAAAAAAAAAATCTGTATACCACAAAAAAAAAAGTCCAGGTAAGCAATTAAATTTAAACCTTGCATTAAACACAGACAAAACTCCAATTAAACCTCATATTTTAATTACTTGAAAATTCTTTAACCGAATTAGATTTGCTTCAATTGTTTTGTTTTTTTACCACTGGGACTAAAACAAAAAAACGAAACTAAAAAGTAGGAGAGTAAAAAGAAGACCTGTGATAGTTTGATTGCAAACAGAAATTCCTCTTCTTTTTCCCTACTTGGGGGGTTTCCTATTGATTTTCTTATTGCTCACCTATTGGTTTGTGGATTCCCTCGCACATTCCCACAGGAAAGTGGCCAATTGCAGTGGAGCCAATGTCAAACAGTTACGCTCAACGCGCCCATTCGGAGAGAGTGATAGTGAAAGAGAAAGGGAAAAAAATAGGGATCTTTTCTTACACCTTTCTTCCGTACTTTTAGGTGGAATTGGGCATTATAGGTTTGGATGGGTAAAGGGAATTGTTTTTATATCTTTTTAAGCAGGACAATGCGGATATTTTTGTAAAAAAAAAGAACACTTCTTCCTAAGAAAGAAGGCCCAACTCCAAATAGCAGAACTTTACAAGAAACAAGGTTGGTTTGGTAAATTAACGTCGCACTAGAGCTGAAAAGTGGGCTATTGGCGACGGTGTGGGGTCTATCTTGAAGGAAAGACCCGGGAACGATGTCTCGTATATTTGAACCACGGTCAGATGACGATGACTACACCTGAACTGGCACTCAACGCAACCTCAATAGGCATCATCGAACCCCGCTCAGATTTATCGTGCACCAGTCCTGTATACACAGTACACAGTATACACGTATAACGTATCCAGTATACACGTATAACGTATCCAGTATACACGTATAACGTATCCAGTATACACGTATAACGTATCCAGTATACACGTATAACGTATCCAGTATACACGTATAACGTATCCAGTATACACGTATAACGTATCCAGTATACACGTATAACGTATCCAGTATACACGTATAACGTATCCAGTATACACAGTAAAAATTGTTGGATATTTCTTAGACGACTTCCATCCGCAAAAATTAACGGCGTGTATACGGGACTGATGCACAATAAATCTGATCGTGGTCCAAAGTCCCGGCGCCTATTGAAGGCGTTGGGTGCCAGTGCAGGTGTTTCTTCGTCATCTGATTATGGTTCTAAAATAACGAGGTGCATGAATGAATGTGTATGTGTTCCTGGGTCTTTCCTCCGAGATAGACCCCGAACCGTCGCCAATAGTCCACTATGCAGCTTTAGTGCGACGTTAATTAACCAAACCAAACCAACTAGATCATTTCCTAGTATTTTAGTAGCGAAGCTGGCAATCCTCCGATCGTAAGATCACTATTTTTGTACTTTTCTTTGTCGAGTCCATCTCACGGGCTACCAACCCTCTGATTACCAGCTGAATGCCTTTATCCACTGGGGAACTGGGGGCGCCTTACAGGAAACAAGATAAAACTATATTTATCACCTGCATCGAAGTTTTGATACTTTAAAAGTCCTTTTTTTTTTCTAAAAGTAGTTGTTTGAATGCATGTAATTTTATTATAATGACAGTTATATTTTTTAACTATGTAAGTTTATCAAGTTTTTTTACGTACAACTTATCAACGGATTTAGTGCCTTTTTAGTACTTACTTGTCATGTAGGGACTTTTTTTTATTATCATAAACCGCCTCGAACTGGAGTTAGGGTCAATATAAATTTCAATATTATTCACCAGTATATTTGATTTAGGGATTTTTAATGCCATAAAAAAGTGTATTTTTTAAGAATTAACCGTAGAAGATAAAAAAATAATTAAAAAAAATTGAAGTTAGGCGGCAGAACAGAAACGTAATTTTCATATTCATTGCATTACAGAATATTTTTAGGTGATTTTGGATGGAAAAAAATCCATTTGCTACATAAAACCTATATTTTAATAATTATTTATTAAGAAAAATCGTTTTTTCTTTATTGAAAAAGGAAAATTTATGTTTCCGATCAAAAATGGATATATTCCTTTACCCACTAAAAACTGAAAAACATTCCATTATATAAGTAAAAAAGTTCTGTAAATTTTTCCGTTTCCTGTAAAAAAGCGAAAATTAATTTGTTTCTTCTGATAAATATGATTTTTCTTATTCAACATTCCGTTTTACATAGAAAACGGAAAAATGTCGCTTTTGTCTGAATATACAAATATTCCGTTTTTATTGAAAAATATTTTTTCTTCTTCGGTAAACACACATATTAAGAAATAATGTATTCAGAAAATGTATCCGATTAAAATAAGTAGTTACTTTTTAAACCTAGTTACTGAAAAGGTGTTTTGAATTTATGACGACTATTTGAATTTATGACGATTAATTTATGGTGAAAAATTTATTTGTTATTTCTATTGATAATGTTTATTCGGCTGTATTTAATATTTTTATTGATAATATTTTGTTGTGTTTCCTATTTTCTTTTGTATATTTCAATTAATTATTAAAATACCATTTCTTTGTTAATACTAACTGAATTTCCTTTTCTTTTTAGGTAAGTGTAATTTGAAGTGTTTAATTTGAACTTTTTGCCTGTTTTCTTTGGTAATGGTAAGTTGCTATCTTTCCTTAGGTATTATTTTTAAAGATTCTTAACTGAGACTTAACCGAAAATGTTTCAATATTTTACCAAAAAAAATATAATGTCCTATATTTTAAACGGTATATTATGTTATTATTAAAAAGTAATATTATTTTTAACTGCGATTTGGATATTTAAAAAAATAAAGGTTGGGGGGGGGGGGGGGGGGGGATTTATGTCTCAAAGCGAGTCCGTTGTAAGTTATATTCCATTTAAATTTAACTTTCTTTTTTGATAGAACATAATATGATTTTTAAGTACTTTATTTCAAATATTATTTCATAAAAAATATATGTGCTAGTAAAAAATTAGGTGGGAAAATATAAATGCTTTTATGTAAAAGACGAATTAACTCACTGACAGAGATGAACGACTTAAGTCGTCCATAGATTTACAGTTTTTCTAACGATACACATAAACTTTAAATTCATAAAATTATCCGATATTTAAATATTTCATAAATCTACAACGTGTTTCTTGGAAGCTATATATATATATATATATATATATATATATATATATATATATATATCAGAGATTTAAAACGACTCAACATAGAAATATATAAGCATATGTCGTAGTGAAATATAAATAAAATTCATAAAAATAGCTAATTTATATTTTTTTTTTCAAATTGTTATTCTTCCTAGGAAACACTGGATTTTCATTAAAAGTGTATCCTTATCGCCATAGTCCTATCATTCAAAGCAATTCATTTAACGTCGAGCTTGCAAATTTGATTACCATCCTTACCATATTTATTTTTTTAACACAATATAGCTATTATAACACGAAACTTTCTATAAATCCCTTCAAAATAAAGTGGCGTATGTGTTTCCGGCAAATCTCTTTTTCTCATTGAGGGATTTTTAACCCAAGATTCATTCTCCCAACTGCAACAAATCCAACCTCTATTTCCACAAAGATAAACTCCCAACATCCCCTATTGCAATTTTGTTATATAAATATACATTTACAAGTCCCCCCTATCCTGGGGACGGACATGGGACGGGATTTCACCGGAAAATCCGGCCCTCGGTGCGTTGCGGGGGCATCTCATGTTTTTGGAAATAGGGTCACTGACAAGGGAAGAGGTTTCCGCTGTCTTCCTTTTCACAGATAAAAGGAAAAACGGGATAAGAAAAAGGGGATGAGGATTAGGAAAGGGGTGGAGAGAGGTGCCCTTCCCCCTTCAAGGGGATGGCTTGAAGGGGGGAAGGGCAGCATTAAGGAGGGAACTGATTATTTGGAGATTTTTTTGGTTGGTTCCTGCTTCTGAGAAAGTTTTACCAAATTATTTTCTTTTGGTTTCTTTTTGCCTATTGTAACAGATATGCAATTTTTGTATGTTACGGGCAAAATACGAAATCCAGGCATTCTATGGAATGCCTGGCGATTTCAGGCAAAGTATGAAATAATTAATTTGTTATATAATTTGCTTAGGCATTTTATGCAATGCCTAATACTAGTTAGGTAAAGTTTGAAATGAGATTCTTGAATCTTGTATTTATGATATAAAACTTAATTTATGCTTTTAGGGATTATGCTTAATTTATGCTTTTTAGACGTTAAATTCCGACAATATAACTTCGTGTCAAATAGAACGAATGAAATGAAATTTGTTTTGGTGATTTTTTTAACGAATGATAAATTGTCTGTTAGCTGTTTGATAGAAAATTAAGCGCCGGTTCCTGCAAAATCTTATAAATCCCCTTTCCGAGCAGTCGTTTGGAGCTACTCATCTCGTCCGGGTTTGGCACCGGGCAACGGCACATTGCTTTTAAAAAACTGGTTGTACTTCCTTCAGTGTCAAAACCAATTGCTCGGAGGGGATGAGTAGCCCCAAACGACTGTTCAAAGAGGAGATTTTCAAGCTTTTGTAAATCCCACCTGACAAAAAAAAAATTGTCATTCGTAGAAAAAAATTATAAAAAAAAAGTTTATTTCAATCGTGCTATTTGATACGGTGTCGGAATTTAACACCCTAAAATCAAAAATGGTGTTTATATCAAAATTACGAGTTTCAAGAATCTCATTTCATACTTTACCTAAATAGCATTAGGCATCCTGTAAAATGCCTAGGCGTTGTATAGAATACCTAGGCAAAGTATATAAAATATTAAAATAATTCGTTTATTTCATACTTTGCATGAAAATACAGGCGTTTTACTATGGATTTTATACTTGGCCAGTAATATATATATTTTCAGTAAATACAGCATATTACTTGTAAACGATCCTGATATTAATTACAATGACCCCAAAAAAATATCTATGCTCTAATTATATTAGAAAGTAACCTAATAAGAGCATTTTATCAAAACTTTATACTTTCTATTACTTAAAATGAAGTATTGAAATAGATGTATTTAGTAAAAACTTATGTTCGGATAAACGAACAACAACAACAACAAAAAAGTGTGAAAGAGTTGGAAGTAAAAAAATAGGTAGTAATAACTCAGTTTTTTTTAACATATCGACACAAAATAAAGTGGACAACTTTTTCTAAATAACTATTTTAAGATTGTTAAGTTTTGTTAAAATGGTCCGACATATAGATATTGTGACCCTAAAAAAGTCATTCTTCAAAGTATTACTTAAGTTTTATTTTTAGTATTATATTTAAAAATCTTTGGTTATTTAGTGCTGTAATTTTAATAAAATATTTTTTCAAAACGTAAAGTTTATATATATATACTGGATTGTTTTCTTTATGAGATCTGAAGTTTCAAGGATGGCCTTATACCCTAAGCGGCAGTTTATATTATTTTTCACTCTTTAGTCCAGACAGTTTAATATAAACTTTTTGAAGCTTGTTTATCTTTACTTTTCCGAATAGGAGAAAATTGGAATTTTAATAAAACCCAAACGGCAAAAGCACGTAGCTTACTTTTAAACTAAAATTGTTGCTCAAACAATTTATTTTTCTATATTTACCACGAAAGTACTACGCTAACAAATTTCATTTATATTTTCCCCCAAAACGTTAAAACTTAAATGTATGAGCCAGCTTTGCATTGTTGTTATATGACTGACGCTCAAGGCATGTTCAAACTTTTCACAACAACAAAATGTTTTTAATTTTGATGTCATACGTCTTTCTTTTCGATACGGTGGTACATAGTTGAAAGAAAACGCATAGTGAAAAAAGACATTTGTAAAATCCTTATAACTCTACGTGGGATTAGCCTATGGGGATAAATGAAAGACTCTTGTGTACAGGAGGGCGATACTTTTAAAAGAGTCTGATTTATAACCCATTTCGCCCTCTGACCTTTTCCCCACAAGGGAGCGGACCAATTGCAGTATACGATTCCGCCTCATAAGTCCACGTGGAATTATCCTATGGGTAAATGACATCTTGTAGAGGAAGGTAAGCCGCGTCGATCAGGCTGAATATTAACCCATTCCGCCCTATGACCTTTGTATCACGTGGGGGTGGGGAAGTGTTGCCCTTGGCTGCAGTGTCGTTTTCGCCCACATAACTCTTCGTAGAATCAGCCTATACGAATAAATGATTTACCATTTTGTTAAAGGAAGGTTGGTCGCGTCAATCAGGTTGACTATTTACCCTCTAACTTTGGTATCGGGCGGGGCCCAAAAGTATTACAAACCAAACATTGCTGTGCAGTGCGACCTGTAACTGCCCGATTTTATATATATATATATATATATATATATATATATATATATATATATATATATATATATATATATATATATATATATATATATATATATATATATATATATATATATATATATTATATATAAAACACAATAAGAGAACACAATAAGTCGCAAAATACTGTTTTGAAGTATTATTTTTTTGAAGGACATATAGAAGAATGTATTAATCTCAATATGTAACAGTGTTTAGTTTCTCAATCACACGCGTTTTTGAGTTGTAGATTATTTCACAACAACAGTTCACTTTAGCGAAAAACAGGTAAATTAAAAAAGGAATATTTAGTTAATTTTTCCACCAAACCAACAATATATTTTGACTAGTATGCCCTTGCGATAATTGTCACATGACCCCCCTCCCCCCCCCCACACACACTCGTTGTAACTACTCATAGATGGCATCACTATTAACGGCTGGTTTAAATTGCTTGGGAATTAATTATTTTTAAACGCATTTAAAAAAAAAATCCGTTATTATTCATTCATGAGGCAAAAGTATGATTCATCAGTGCTTCTGGAAATTCTCCATTTTTTATACCTCTCATGTTAAGATCCGTTGTGTATGAGACCCGCAAAAGGGATCTTTGATACTGAAAAAATATGATTGCTTCACATTTGAAACTCATCTGGATTTTTTCTTCTTCAAATATTTCGATTCTTGTCCATTCCATTGTATCCAACTTTTAAGACCACAACAGCATCTTTTCTTCAGCCATCCAAAGTCTTTTCCAACCCCGAAATTTTACCATTCGCATTCATAGCAATGGATTCCTCCACGTTTTCAGGACGGAATTCCTTCATGAACAAATGTTTATTCGAAGTTTTTGTGTCTGGCGGTGCGTTTAAAGTCCCGACCACGAGGAGGAACGCAACGTACGAAGGAATTTGTGAGTTATAATAAAATGCGGCATTTATGCGTGGGTGCTTCGAATATAGATAGCTGGATATGCAAGTGCACAAAGCTTGGGATGTTGTTCGTTTGAAGAAGAGATTCGTATGCGGATTTTCTGATGTTATGCTGCTGGATCTGCTATTTTGTTGCAGACGTTGCAATGGGACACCTGGTGGATGTGTATTAACATTAACATGTTACAACAATAGAAGATTGTTAGAAATATAAACAATTTTTGAATTTTTCTATACCTTTTGTTTAGAGCACCCAAGTTTATTCTCCTTGCTAGAGGAAGCTATTGCATATATCGTATTTACTTGAACTATCACTATGAAGTATTTTTTGTGAGTGTCATGTTCCTTGTCTGCGTATGTAGAGTCAATACATAGATAGTACTTACTTAATTTTATATGTTTAAAAAAATTAATTTGAACGGCATTTATTTGGGTCTGATCATTGAACCGCAGCGTGTGCTATTATTTAGTAGATTATGACTAGTCTTGGTCACTTAATATCAATTTTCTTACCACAAACACTGAGCACTCCCATTGAGCTACAACGTAATTCATCGTGACGCGCGGATGCATACTATTCGGAAGAAAGGCGGAGAAAACATTCTACCATCGCTTTGCGGGAATCTCACATGACGTCACAGAATTATTAAAAAGTATTTTTTTTTCGATTCTTTTTGTCTTATTTTTCTTGTTAGTAAGAAAATAAGTATGTCAAAACGTTTAATGTATTTTTGAAAACCTAAAATACGTTTTTAAATCTACGCAAACCTATGCCAAAGGACTATTTTTTTTTACCTTCACTCAAAAAGGAGTAAAGTGGTCGCACACGCTTAGTCCTCGTTCCAGTGTTATTTTAGCTCAGTGACCACAAACGTTATAATTGATTAATTATTACTGCAATTGCAATTTGTGCACATGCATTCCATGTTTAGCGGAAGTTGCAATTCTTAACTTTATTTCGCATTGTAATGCAACCAAGATAGTTGGCATCAGTCATGATGTGGGTGGGAATCCACGGAGTAAAGAAGAAGGTGGAGGTGCGAACAAGTCTAAAACCGGTTTGCAATGTGAAGTAAGCAATCGCTTAAAAAGTAGGAACTGGCGAAGTGTTTGGCGCTATTCCAAAGCACTACTTTGTACCAGTACTTGGCGATAATTTATTTTTCCCTCGTAGGAAAACTACTGCAAACTAGGTTTGTTTGTTCCTAGTTTGGGGTTGCTAACTTACGTCTCATGATATCTCGCCAAATCATCTGCACCTTTTTCTTTACTCCGTGGTGGGAATCACCTTCACACTTACCAACATATAAATTTTACGTATTTATCAATGGGTGCGTTTAGACGTACGCATTGCTCAATCTGTTAATCAGTCATTAATAACCCAAATCATAGGATTTCAATGAACTGCCTTTTACTGTTAACCTACAGTCAGATTGCTTAGTTATCCTAATATTGCCTCATCAAATAAGCCAAATCACGAAATTTGTCGAAAGCAAACTATATCAATGATTCAGCCTCTTTACACAATGAATGTTGGTCAAATATGAGTCTATTGTTTAAACAAGAAAACCAGCAAAAGGTGGGTTTATTTTATCTTCGGACTGACCGGGAAGAAACAAATATTGACTACAGCATTGTCAATGACTTTCTACAGCATTGTCAATGACACTGACATAAATATATAATCAACAACGTTAATTTATAAAAAAAAATTATAAATCCTTTCAGTGTTTTTTACCAACAGAAGTGAGTAAAGATACCTACTCCAGGTTAATAAAACATATTTTTTTTAAAGGATTACAAGTGTTTAACCTAAATACTTTACAAGTCTCATTTTGATGTTCGAAGACTATTATAATTTAAGTGATTTTTGCTTTTAATATCTTTCAACACTAAATAAAGACAAGTTATGCGAAAATAATGATCTTGCCAATACTTTCATTTGATATGAGTTAATATCGTAACGAAGATAACAAAACATCCTAATTTTTTTTTCTCCCTAAACATCTTTTCCTGTAATTACTCAATGCAAAAACATCCACCATTTTAACGGCACTCAAATAACAAAAGAGAATAACTGAGAAAGAAAGTCGAACGTAAAAACAAGCCAACAGAAACCTTCTTAATTGCTTTCCTCCAACGGTTATTTTGCACTTGAGGACCCCAAACCTTTGGAAATCAATAAAACGGCTTCTTTAACCCCCCATTCCCCTTTTTGCATATAAGAATGAAGAAATAACAAAAAAATTAGTTCATCTCTTCCACTGCAATAGTTTTTATTGAAATGTGTTTTCAGATATAATGGTCTCTGATTTTTCTTCCGTAAGTCCTTCTTCTGAAGCAGTAAGCACTTTCAAAAAATATGTTCTGGCTCACTTAAGCCTCTTCTTCTCCTTAACAAAAAAAAAATGGACAGGGGGAAGGGACAAGTTTTTGCATTGATGCTCCATTTGACGGGAAGTGAGCAAACATACGAGGCATGGAAATGTCATTGGAATCTATTTGTTCGTTCGAATGCAAACATTTTAAGGCAATCGGGAAAACTGCATTTTAATGGGACGTTATCGGAATTTTATTGAGATCGTTTTCTTGGCGAGAGTTGTTGATAAGACATTCGTGATTTGGCTTCTACGTCACCGTTAAAACCTCGTTTTCAATGGGATACTGAAATACATTTTTATACACAAGTAGCTCCATTATCTCTATTTTCTGTCTCCATTCTCTATTTTCCTTTATACGACCCACATGGTAAGCATATGTATGTAAAGAGTGGCTTGGACATTGGACACAGAGGATTTGTTTGGCGTTTAATTATTTCTGGAAGCCGTATAATCGTTATATGTAAAATACACATATCCTCTGATTAGACATCGTTAAGACAAAATGCTTCGCACTTGTGGTGACCGTCTGAATATCGCTCGTAAATACGTCCTTCACCTCTACTCGCCCCTTGGTGCAAAATGGTTTTGTGTGGTCCATCCACGGAGAAAAGAAGAAGACGGAGATGCGATAACTTCCAAAACCGGATTGCAATGTGAAGTAAGCAACAGCTTAAAAAGTAGGTACTGGCGAAATATTTGGCGCTATTCCAAAGCACTACTTTATACCAGTGCTTGGCGGTACTTATTTTATAATTTAATTTTCCTATGAAGTGGAAATAATAGCATCTTTTATTGATTTGGAACTTCTACTGCATCTCGCAACTGCACATACGGTTATATTTTGAGTTTTTATATTTTAAAATTCGTGTGTTAAATAACGCAGTCCACGTTGAAAACGCGATGCCAGCTGGGTCTGTTTGTACCTACTTTAAGGTTGCTATCTTACTTCCCGTGAAATCTCGCCAAATCATCTCAATCTTCTTTCCTCCCTGGGTCCATCATATAAGCTAGAGTAATGTTGAGTTGTAGGGCTGATTCTTTCATCCACATGTATACAAGCACCAATAATTTACTAACTTTAGAATTAAGAGGGAGGCAACATTATTACAAATTTTTCGAATAAAATCGATGGCTCTTACTGTATAAAAAGCAGGTTTTTAACATATTGTGGTAGATAAACACTACGCATCAGAAAATTTGTTAAGCAAAGTTCAGTTTAATATTTCGTACATGTTTTCACTACTGGGTTCAAATAGTTTCCTACAACTTTTACATTTGATAATGGAGGACATCTAGTAAGTAAACAACTTCTGGTCAGCGGATCACACGTTTGGAAAACATTACTTGATTACTTCTGATCATTACCACTTCAGTTTTCGAACTACTTTTAAGTTGATCGTAGACCACATCTAGTTAGTGGGCAACATTTAGTCAGTAAACCACTTCTTGTACGCAAACCACAAAATAAGAAACAATACTTGATAACTACTGATCATTATTATTTTTTGTAGTTTCCAAATTACGAAGTTGATTGCAAAATTAGTGCACCACATATAATTATTGGATTTGATGTAGTCAGTGGACCACATCTAGTCAGTAGATCACATCTAGTTAGTAGATCACATCTAGTCAGTAGATCACATCTAGTTACTGGGTAACATTAGTAAGTAAACCACTTCTTGTACGCAAACCACAAAATGGGAAACAATACTTGATAACTACTGATTATTATTATTTTTTGTAGTTTCCGAATTACGAAATTGATTGCAAAAACAGTGCACCACATATAGTTATTGGACTTGATGTAGTTATTGGACTTGATGTAGTTATTGGATTTGATGTAGTTATTGGACTTGATGTAGTTATTTACTTGAAGTAGTTATTGGACTTGATGTAGTCAGTGGACCACATCTAGTCAATAGATCACATCTAGTCAGTAGATCACATCTAGTCAGTGAACCACTTCTGGTCGTAGGACCACATAATGGTAAACACTGCTCGATCCAGTCAATAAGTAAACAGCAAAATACAGACTTGTTGTACAACCTTTCATACAAAACGTTATCACAGACTTATTGTGATGTTTCATATAAAACAACACACTTATTGTACACCCTCTCATATGAAACATCACATCGACTAACAAACCCCTACTTTGAATCTAAAAATTCCTCTTCAATCTCCGGAAATAGATTGTCATACCACTCTTTTGAGAAACACAACGTCTTGAGGGAGCCATTAATTGTTCAGTTACGCTCTTACCTCCTCCACGGTCTACTCACAATCCTTCCCCTCTTCTTTCACAATAGAGCCGGGGATATGAGAGTGGAACTCATAATTTCATACCGTTCTAAAAGAAGATGGGGGCTCCCATTAACCAAGAAGAATGTCTTCTTAATCTTGTTTATCGGTTCGATGTGTAATGTCTTCGGAGGACGCCATTTTTGATGGTGGAGCGGGAAGCATGATGGATGAACGATGGAGCCTGTTGCAGGCATTGGTGGGAGATTGAAAAAGAATCATCGGGAAGATTGGCTTCGTAGAAGACATTATCTTCAAGGAAGGCGGGGTGACACTAAAAATATCAATTTAGGGTCTTTGATTTATTTTAAGCTGTTTTCCACTATGAGCGTGTATTACATGAAAGGATTAACCCTCCACTGTAGGTGGGTCGCGGAAGATCCAAATCAGAAAATGTTATCAAAAGGTGTTTATAACAAACTCATCGACGACGTTCCTTCTGGTTGTTAAACGCCTGACCATCTTCCGTTTATTTGTTTTAAGTATCCGAACACGTGTCAGGTTGGTTGGTTGGTTGAATCAACGTAGAAATAAAGCTGCATAGCCGGCTGTTGATGACGGTTTGGAGTCTCTCTCGACGGAAAGGCCCAGGAACACTGCCTCGTATTTTTGAGCTATGGTCATATGACGAGGACGACACCTGAGGTGGCACCCGACGCAACCTCAATAGGCGTCAGGATATTGAACCCCGATCTAATTTAACGTACATCAGTCCCGTATATACATGCCGGTGGTAATTGGGGATATTTTTGGATGGCTTTTGCAAATTAGGGGCGAATCTTGCAACCCTCCGATCACAAGATCGATACAGCGTAACTTTTGTCAAAGTTAGCTTCGATTCGAACTAACAATCCTCTGATTTTTAGCTGGATACTGTTGTTCCTCGGGGCCACCGTGCTCCTTCTTTAGGTTTAAAAAACCTGGAAAGTCTACAAGATAGACTTTTGATACTCAGAAGAAGGTGGATGTAATCTACAAACTGATACTGTTTCCTATGAGGTCGACATTATGATGTGGAATATCGGGATGTAAACTGACAAATATGATTGGACACTTTCTCTAGTTGTAACTTCATTAATAGCAACGCCAAAGTTTATAAACACTGGAGAAAGCAGGAGTTTGTCTTGTACTTTAAAAGATGGATGTCCACTGATCACGAAGAATGACTTTTTAATCTTGTTATGGGTATGATGTTCCCTGAGGACATTCACTTCCCTATTGTGATGGATGAGATGTGGATATGGAATTCTCATTGCTCTGTAACGTTGATGGATATGCTTCTAAAACATTTATGTCATGAGAATATTTTCCAATTTTGTTCCTTAAATTTTATTTTTAATTAAAATTTTTCTTGTAGAAAAGCATTTTTTTTTTTCAGTCGTTGTAATGCGACTGATAATTTTGATATAGTGCATGTATCCCTTAAATACTACACTTACACTGTAAAAAAAGTTCTTAAAAACCAGTACCTGAACCTTGAATTGCATTGTAAATGAATGATGGCGCACTCAAATTTAAGTAACCGTACTTTCCCAAAAATGAGCAATGTGATATAGTATTGCTAATATCAGCTTCTGCTCGAGCAATCTTAATAAAACCGGGAAAACTTAAGATAATTGTTTAGATCATGGTGTTCCACATTAATTGATGTCTACTGCTTAAATAGAAACTAGTTATTACATTTCAAATATTTTACTTCCTATTCTTTTGACAAACTTCTTAAATTGGCTATTGTAGTTCAACGGATAATGCACTGGAATTATGTGCTGGTTCGGGTTCGATTCTCGGTAAGACTTGGTTGTAATTGCCGACGACATTTATGGAAAGTGATTCATGAATATAGGGTATGACTACAAGTATCTACTCATTGTACTCATTTTTGAGTACATGTCTTTTTCCAAATTGAAACATGTTTTCGGATACATTATTATAAGCATCGAATGTATTAAAAAATGAGTACATTTGATTTTTTTTCGAGTACCTATTTTTAACAGTGTACCTTAAGACAGGGCGCCTATAACTCTTAAAAAAATAACATATAACTGTAACACCCTGTTTACGAAGCGCCCTCTATAGCGACTGTAGCGCCCTCTTCTGGTTTGCGAGTGAAATGGTCAGTCGAGAGCCAGATCTCATGCGTTTTGTAACCAAATTTTGTATGTCTGTGCTGTGTGTAACTTTGAATTTTAATTAAATTTGTTACACTAATACACAAATGGCCATTCTTTGTCTTGATCATAGAAGAACCATATCCGTGGTTCTAACCCCAAGCCACACATAACTTAATAACTTTGTATGACAATTTTCCTTAGAAACCCAAGTTTTCGAATTTTCCTCAGTTAAGAAAATGCTTCTGCAATTGTATCAACATACAAACTCACTAAAATAATGTTATATGCTTCGTAACCATGGCAAGCCACCTCTATAATATTGTTGGTTGGGTTTTAATGGCACAAGGGCCAAAAATGGCCAAGCTGCACCAACCTCTATAATATGTGTTCAAAAGTGTGGAAGCTAGAGATAGGATACCGGTACTATTGAAAGAAATTCTAGCATTGATTCTTGAATATAATTTTGAAGAATTTTCGAATAATTCAAGCAAACTTTCAAGCGAGGGCCGTGTAAAATCCTCTTCGCAAAAAAGAAATATCGGAAAACTCATTTTCTTTTCGTAACGTGTTTATCATTGTTACATCCGATCAATGTGGTCTTGTTTCCCAATATATTTAGGTTTCCAGTATATTATGTTTTTCGCTACCGCCTAAGATAAATTTAGAAGATGTATTTTTAAAAAAATTAATTCTCTTTGCCACATGAATTTTATCCCGAACGAAACCCCAATACGATTTTAGAGTAATTGCAAAAGAAAATGTGCTACAAGAAGATTATAATGTGTCTTAACCAAGTTACTGCGATTTCTTTTTTTTAAAAAAAGTATCCCATTTATTTAATTTGTTCGCGTACAATAAATCTACAGCTATCTGTATGTTTAAAAATATGCTTCATACGTATTAAAGTATATATTTTCTACAGTTTATTTTCATGTATATGTTTCTGTTACAATGATTAAAGATTCGACTGTAAAGTGTTGCAAGCTGGAAAAAATATTGCACTTATTTTTCAACATGATTTCTTCACGATTTTTGCTGCTATATAAAAGGCAATTACTTTTCATTTAATATTGTGTACACTGATTTGCACTATATGTCGATTTATTCGTTAACAAAGCATTTTAATTTAGTCATAATCGAAAAAATACACTAAATTGCACATGAGCAGTTTTTGCTGTAAAGCAGATTTAATTTGAAATTTCAAAATGAACAAGTGACATATACATGCTTTGTAGTTTTAAAAATATAACCAAAAAATGTACTTAATTCTATATCCCAGTTGCGCTATTGAGTTTGAAAACTATCTGAGTTAAAACGTTTTTATAAGGTTTTGCAATCCAACAATACTTTCGATTGCTATATAATTTGTTTTCTAGGTAAATTTTATATTTATAAAAACTGTGACAAGAAACATATTTTTTATAAAACCGCCGATTATTGTTATGCAAATGCAAATATTGACGCCCAACAAGGTTATTATCCAGCTAGTTATCTCCTAACTATCCTCCAATGAATATTTAACTTCTCCTTAAAATCCGTTACTCCTGTACAATTAACAATGTTCACTGGCAAGTTGTTCTATTACCCTATTATAGAAATAGTGTTTTCTCCTTTCCCGTTTTAAATTGGATTTGTTTAATTCAAAGCCACGACCTCTCGTTCTATCAGTCATATTAAAATCTTAACCCTCCAGATCCCATTTTCTAATAAATTTGAACAGTTGAATCAAATCTCGCCTAACCCTTCTTTCTTCCAGAGTATATATACTGTAATTTCTTAATATATCTTCATAATTCATTTCTGGATACCCTTGGACCCTTGTTATATAATAAAGAAAAATCATATAAAAGTCTAGTTTTATAAAAATATCCAACACTTCCAGTAAAAAAAAATATGTAAATTCATTGCATAATACAATTCTGGCAACATCACATTTTAAATAGTTAGGGAAGTAAACTGGCCAATTCGTTCTAATTCGTTTGTTGAATCACTGAAACCATTTTTGAGGGGTGTTACCCAACAGCCAACAAATAGGAATTACACTCTCTTGTGCTTGTAGTATGAAATTAAGTAAAGAATTTCCGCATTTGGAGTTACGCGATAAAGCAGATATGAAACTCTTTTAAAAAAGATGGAATGTTTTGACTTTACAATGAATCGCAGTCACGAACTAAATTCGATTACGAACGCCCAAACCGATTATGATGTTCTTATACTTGTAAACAAAAGAAAGATGCCAAAAGCAATTCCAGGGAAAATGGTACAAATGGTTGGCTCAAATTAAATTTGTCGCCAGTAAAGAAAGCCAAGTTGGGAAGAGCCATTTTCAGAACTTAAAGAAAACGGTAAACGGTTTTCTTTAACTGAAAGCAGAGTCAGCAATACTTTTCACCATTATTTTTGCTTTATCAATTTATTATTTGTTTATATTTAAGATGGTGGTGTAGAATGTTGCTTATTGTAAAGATTATGTTATTGTTGTTTACATTGAAAGCTGACTTGAATTGTAACTTTCTCAGTTTCCAAATTTCTGAAATAGTCTGTTCAAAAGTTTCTAATATTTGAAATTTAAATGTTGCTATGTTTATACTAATTTTTTTGTAATCTGCGTAAACATGGTCAGTTGTACACATCAATTGAATAATTGGTCCATAACATGCCGAATAAAATGGTGTTTTCTTGTTAGGAAGTGCAAAATTAGCTATCCACCGTCGCTTCCTTATGTGTGGTTCGTGATTTGAACTCATACCCATGGCTTGAGAGTTCTATCCACTATGCAATATGGGTTGCTTTCGAGTACCGTTTAAGACGTTTTAATTGGCTAACAAAAATATTTATTAAAATACCTTGTTTAAAACCGTGTTTGAGATATATAGTGTACCAAAATATAAAGCTTTTTATGAATGATCATTAGTAGCATTTGATTTTATATAAAAAATAATTCGAAACACGTTTTTCCCAAAATCTTTAAAGAGTTTTGGCGTATAAATTAAAAATAAATATGCATAACAATAAAATTTGGTAAAAAATTAAGTAGCATATATTCTGGACAGAATATATAAAAAAATTATTGTAAAGTATGTAAAGACAATTTCTTTTAATAAATGTAAATTACATTAACACTTTTAAATTATTTTCTGTTTTCTGCCTTGTTTTAAATATTTAAATGGAGACTGATACACATTATGAAATTATTACAAATGTATCATTTGTTCCCGTTTGGAATACAGAATGCAACAAAAAATATGAAATGTTTACAATTGTATCATTTTCAAGTCTCATATACTTTTTAAAAAAATAAATTTTAAATCAAATGACTATCAATTTTTCATAAAAAAAAAAATCTGCGTAAGATTACATTAGAATTTTGATTATTCTACAATTTTTTATATCCTATTTAACTTAGAAATTAGCAAAAAATATGACAAAATTGATGATTTTAAATTCGGTCAAACATTTCCAACGTCTACATCGACGACTTGGATCTTAGCCAATTAATCTCTTATCGGCACACTAGGCGAACCATTTAAATTAAACTTTATTTAGGAAATACTTGACTTAATAATAGGTTCTTAAATCTAATACTCCGCCGTTTAACACAGACGACCCTAATGCAGTAAGATTAACAGTTCAGATATAAACCCTCTTCTCTCTTGAGTGTGATTAGATATTCACAGACAAGACATAACTCTTGGAAAACGATTTATCAGAGTGCTTTACCATTTGCTTTGAGTTTTTTTCTTTCTTATTTTTTCCCCTCAAAGTATTGTCATCTTTTTTTCATTCTAATTCCGTCTCTGTTTTTTGCTCTTCTTCGAATCCTTTGTCAAATTGACAGTTTTATTGCTCGCAAAAAAATGTCTGTAATTTTTGTCCAATAAAACTGTCCTAGTATTCAAGGGTATTTTTTTTTTGTTTGTTCTGTTGGATTCTAATAATCGTTAATGTGATTCATTGAGTCATGTGTTATAGTTATTTACCATTTTCTTGAGGTTACAACTGTCATGTTTTATTCTTCGTTAACTATTACTGTTTGTATCTGTCGGCTGATTTGCTGTACGAAATATTATTACTATCTCTTTAAAAGTGCTTATGCAATATTGATTTTGCAAGAACGGCCATTTTGGAATATCACGATTTATTTTCTAGATATATGTACTGAATAATTGACCGAGCGTTATCAAGGTCCCTGTTTTAGCCCGACCTTTCGGTATTACGTCTGTTTGTAATTTTGTTTGTTACGCAGTTACGACCAAACGCGTTAGTTGATTTTCTTAAAATTTTGCAGGAATGTTATTTGAAGTCATTAAAAACGACGTATACGTTTTTTTTTTAGATTCTTTTTAAAGATTTTTTTTGGGTTGCGAGGTCTACTGTTCCCAGAACTACTATTAGTTCTAAGAACTAGGAATAGTTCTAGTTTTTCCCATAACTTACTAGTAGTTCTAGGACCTCGGAACCAACAAAAAAAAATTAAATATAAATACCCTAAAAAATAACATGTACGTCGGTAATGATGAATGGAGATGAATACAGATGAAATGCAGAATGCTCGACTTAAAACAGGATGCAGACGAAATGCTGAAAGCTCCAGTTAAAATAGGACCTCGCTAAGGCTCGATCAACTAGTATATATTTTTAGAAATAGAATAAAACACAATAGAAGGGAAGAGTATAACAAAGGGATTATTACCACAATGACTAAATGCCTATTTATAACAAAGTATATTCATTTCATGAAAGAATTATGAGAAGAAATAAAGGGGTCCCCGGTCCTATTCTAAAATTAACCGTCGCCAATAGCCCACTGTGCAGCTCTAGTGCGACGTTATTTAACAAACACCAAACCAAACCAAACCTATTCTAAAATTTGGAGCCACTGCTCTAATGTATTTGTTGTCTTTTAAGTCGCTAACTATGCTAAATGATATGGCTTATTACCGAATAACGCAAGTTATAAAAGATTTTAGCTTGTTAATTTTCACAGGAATGTGAATAAATTTTATATTTCAATTCCAGTTGATACCAATTATCAATTTCTGTATTTTTCATCGAATTGCTTTCATTCTAGAGTCAATACATTTTCGTAAATAACAAAAAAGTAAAAGTTGCTTCATAATCGTCAATAACAGTTACAAATTCCGGAACTAATTTCCATTGTCTCAAGAATAAGTGATTACTTTATATTCCGACTGTCATCTAAATTGATTCCATCCCATAAAAAAGTCATTAGTTCTTTTCGCTTCAAGCAATCTTAAAACAAAAAAAAAAAAAACATTTAACCTTTCCATTGCAAATTTAGGCGTCAATTATTAATTTTAAAAATATTTTTTCCTCTTCGTTACTTCTAAGTATTCTCATTCATCCCTTCGCCTGATTTATTGCACAATGGGCTGCGATATGACAGCCCCAGATTAATGCGAATTATTAAAACTCCCCCACACAGGGCGATCGGAGCGCCGCCTGGCACCCGGAAAAATATTTCCGGGAGAGTGCTCTACAGCCTGGAATCGGGATTTTCTGGAGAATGTGGGCTGTTTTCCCGATTGCGAAGGTTGTACGCGGAACGAGGCTCCCGTTTTGTTCTTGCCTCGTGGTGTTTTGGAGCGTTCTTCGATTAAGATTAAACTGGCGATGCCTTATCGTCTGCTGTGTTTTTGTTCGATGAAGAATAATATTTTATTTTTAACATCGAAAGGAGTTGTGTGTGGTTGAGGATATTTTTATTCCCCAAATGTGGATTTCGAATGTGAAATGTGGCATTCTGTTTAGTATTTACCTGTGGATAAATTTTCCATAATTTTCGTTATTAAATGAATGAATTTTTTAGTGCAATCATGTAGCTGATGATGCGTTGTTTTTGTTAGGCATTTCAAGGAAAATTTTGTTTTGAGAAGTGTAACGTTCTTTTTCACTTATTTTTTGCTAAGGGGATATGGTCAAAGTAGAGTAAAATTAAATTTGTAATATTTTCCAAATAAGTCAATAGTCTTAAGAAAGATAATTGGTATATGTATTTTATTACGTTAATTTCGTCATAAAATTGTCCTATTTTCCCATTTGTTTCAACTAATATTTCTGAATTTTTTCCCCTTACTACTTGTATTAAACACACAAACATTAAAATCGTGTTTTGTATATTTTGATAATTTTTAGTTCTTTAGGTGTGATGTAACTATAATTTTACTTACAAAAAATATTCTTTAAACTCGGTTAAAAATATTGTGTTAAAAAAATAACATTATTTTTTTTAAAGTTAACCTAATGCTTGACTAAACATATAAAAACTATAAATATTAGTATTGGTATATTTTTTTCTAATGTTTTTGTTAACGTGTACTTATTCCTTTTCCAGAAAATTTAACTTAAAATTATATTTTGTGTGGCTCAAAATTCGCGTTCAAAATAGAAACAATCGTTTGGTCTAATGTAATAGCAATCTTAAATATTCTTAATTATATTTACATATTGATGGGTGTTGCAAAAATTTTACCAAAATTTAAAAGATTTTTCATTTATTTAGAAATTATTATTTGCGCTTAAAAAATAACAATTTATTTGAGTTTATTCTCCAATTCAAAATTTAATCAATATGATTTAATTATATATAGAGAGCAGAGTTTGTGTGTTATCGTACTATTATTATTAATATTTTTTTGAAAACGAGTTTTCAAAATCCACTGCAAGAAATGTTTCTAAATGAAATTATCCAAATAGACCGAACCAAGATATTTATGTTTTAATGAATCATTCAATTTTTATTTTACATTAAATATGGCATGACATACCTGCCGTGATTTGTGTGGAACTTATAAAACTACAATTCTCATATTCAATTCTCAACAGTATTCTTTATAACCACCTGGATTAAAACGTCTTTATGTCAAAAAATCTACTAATACAGCTGTGTGTTACTGTTACGTCTCTACAGCAGATGTTAATGCTAAGAATTAGTGAAAACTTTTCCCCAAACTTGCCTGCAAACACTGGATTATGTGCTCTTGGAATTGTTGTGACTATGTTTGTGAACTTCAAGGAATACGCGATGTGTGAAGACATGTTGGAATTATTTACTGTGGGATAAGTTTAACCAATAAGATAAAATGATTTACCGGTACATGTACTTCCTGAAAAACAGCCATGGGTCTACAAAATCAAAAGGGAATTCAACAAAATGTAAGTATTTTTAAGTTTGCAGTGACTGACATACTTTCTAAATTACTCTAAGAATTTATAACGTTATTTTTTTGTGTTTTGAATAAAAAAAGTTTCTGAATTTTTTTTAAAACTATTAGTTAAAAACAGTATCAATTAATTGAATTAGCACAAAAAGTTTTAATTTTGTGCTAATTTGTTAAAAGCTAGAATCTCTTAAATTTTGATCGTAATTAATTTTTTAAACAATTAGTTAAAAACAGTATCAAATTGAATTAGCACAAAAACCTTTAATTTGTTAAGAGCTACGAAGAATCTCTTAAATTTGTATTGTAATTAAAACAAATGTACCGTAATTAAAATTTATTTTAACCTTATTAATTCGTGTTTTTAGGACGCCTCCAAATCGCATACTGGATTACATTTTTAATTATAGAACCTAAAACGGGACAACTATTCAGATTCGAAATAAAAACTATATTTCAAAAAGGATTCAAACTTTAGTTTTTTCTTTGCTAGTAATGGTACTAAATAAGTTTTATTTGTTATTGAACGATTTTCTTTACTGCAATTTTCAATTTTAACCGATGTATTGTTGGGGTCTAAAATTACATTTAGTGTTTCCTTTATGAAATAATAAAATAAAATTTGCATTTCTAAGATTTTGTTTCTAACATTTAGTTTCTATACATTCTCATTCTCTGTTTGGAATGTGTACTTCAAATACGGGATAAAAAAAAAGTTTTTCAAGTTACTTTCTTTCCAAAAATGAAACCAAATGTTTAGTTGTATAATAAAAGTTCTTTTCTGTTCGCTCTTAAGAAATTGAATAAAAAATAAATTTTTTTAACAACATTCAATTTTATATACATCAAATTCTACGACATAATAAAGCTTTTAAGAGCTCAAAATGTCCAATTAAATAACCATGTTTCATTCAATCGAACATTAAAAAAAATACATTTTACGACCTCTTCTGAGTAGTTTTTCGATGTATCTTAATAAAATTGTCTTTCAATTGCAAACCCGATTTAGAATATTACCTCTTTTACCCGTTCTATTTTTCAGATTTTTTTTTTCTGGTTTTCAGTTTTACTTTGAAGTCAAGATGCAATTCTTTTATAAAACTTTTTATTCTTTA
Organism: Troglohyphantes excavatus; assembly: GCA_963932185.1. Taxonomy (NCBI): domain Eukaryota; kingdom Metazoa; phylum Arthropoda; class Arachnida; order Araneae; family Linyphiidae; genus Troglohyphantes; species Troglohyphantes excavatus. The sequence goes on from OZ010674.1 coordinate 27,745,623, forward strand.
ATTGTTTGTTATTAAAGTGTTTTTATTTACTTCTTCATTCAGATCTGGTATTAAATTCTTGCATGTATTTGTACAATTAGTAAGGCAAACATTTACATCCGAATCTAGCGGTATTTGGGACACCTACCATACTCATTCTCAGGGCCCGATTAAGGCATTGAAACAAGGGAAGCCCGCCTTTAAATGGGGACCCCATTGCTCTCAAATTGACTCTAGAACGTCAAATTGAACTGTTATATGAACTAGAATTCTTGCCCCGGAAAGACATTAAATCGAAACATTATAATATAACAAAATATATAAATAAGTAATGAGTACTTTGTTTGTTTCTTTTTCTTCCAATACTCAAACAAATGTAACACAAGGTGCAATTTTTTTAACTAAAATTTGTAATGCCAATTTTTTAAGGTTAATTTAGTAGCAAACTATGTTAAGGGTGTTAAATATTTATATAAAACTAGGAGGCTCCGCTCATTTGAAAACTCAAAAGCGTTTTTCAAAACTTCTATTTTTAATGTAATAGGGTTTATATTCTTCCTAATTTAAGCTGACATCAACAAAATAATTATTTACTAATGAATTGAAGGGGCTAATCGTCAAATTGGCTTACATAATGGCAAAATAAAAATACGGGCACAACAGAATTTCGTAAACAAACTAACTGTTGCCACTCAGCGTACAGAAAAACAGCGTTTTTCAATCACCGCGTAAGAGAAATATATATAAAAATGTGTGATTAGGGGGGGCCCCTTAAAAACGTAAGATGTAAGTCTGGGCTTCACGGGCCTATTCGGTAATCAGACCCTGCTCATTCTGTAGATTTGAAGTCTGTAGCTTATTTTCGTTATGAGCTGGATGACTCATGCTGATAAATTTCCATAAGTCCTTGTGGGAAAAAATGAAACGTTGAAGACATTTTTCAAGGAAATCTCATCATTCCGAAGTCTTAACATAAGATTTTTAGTCTAAAAGCTTCTTGCGTGGTTGAAATTGTTATAGCGTGCATCAAAGCACAAGAAGATCACCTGCTATCCCAAAACAGTTGGCGGAAAACTTTTGGTGGAATAGGAAGACGAAATCTGTTTTTCTTCCCGTATTTTTGTGTGGGGGGGGGGGGGGGGTGCTTTCTGTAATGTTTTGTGCGGTGGGGCGGAAAGCGCAGGTGTTTGGGGGGTGGTCGATACCCTTAAAAAAGATTAAACGGTTTTCGGGCTAGATGCATTTATTTTCGATATCTGGGAATGGAAAAGTCATATGAAAGGGACGTGCATTCCGGAAGCAGATGTTTTATTTTGTTGTTCTGGGGATTATTTTATAGAGTTTGGACGCGAGTAGTTTGAGATCTGTTTATTTCGATGCTTGTTTTCTATAACTTTAAAAATGCAGAAAAATATATAGATATTTTCTCGAATTTCTTCGATATCTAGGATCTTTTGGCACTGGAGGACAATGCTGGCGTCACTCAAGCTGTAGCAATTAGCACCAGTTCGACAGCTGTCGCGCATACTTTAGCATTATTCATATTGCAAATAACATTACACATCTCTCTCCTCAACGTCTTTATGTCGTTTAAATTTTGACGTGTAACGTCTTTTAAAGGTTTCAAGTAAGGATTGAATGTATTTTGAAGTGTTTCGTAAATAAAACATGAATGTAACGGAAACGTGCATAGCGAAAACATTAGCCGAGAAACAGCATTGACACGATTGCATCTGTTTTACGCTCGTCTTGACGTCGTTCTAGAAATAATACAACGTAGAAAGCGTGTAGTGGTTTATACATAATCTAAAAAAGTGCCCCTTGCTTGAGTTTGGAGTGACTCACCTTAATCCTTGCCTATGTAATATATTCAGAAGAAATGTTTTTAAAGTTGTGGGTCCCCATAAAAAAAAAGTCAGCATAAAACCCTCAATAAAATTTTGAAATTGAAGGTTTTATGCAGGAAAACTGCAGTTTTTTTTAATGTCTATAAAATTAAAGGTTTTTGTTTCAATGTCCTTCATAAAAACCTACAAAAAACCTTCAAATTTTAATCATGAAAGAAAAATGCAGTTATTTTAAAGGTTTTATGCAGGAAAATTAAAAACTTAACAAAAACTGCAGTTTTTTGTTTCAATATCCTTTATAAAACCTTCAATTTGACAATTTTGATGAAAGTTTAATGCTGACTTTTTTTGCTGGGTCACTTCCCATAATTTTTCCAACACTTGGGCTTGAGTGATCACTTGAGCCTGACTGGTAGAGTATCGGCGTAGCATGCAGAAGTTCTTCGGTTCGATTCCGAGTGATAGCAGAAAAGTGCATAGCGCTACAAAGTTTTATTTATTCTTCGTTTCTTAATAATGTACACACTCATTTTGTAGCTGAGTGGTACGATATCTCTTTTTTTATGCAAAATAGTCGAATACTGGTATAGTGTAAAAAAGACATTCTATGGACTATCATTGAGTTACTAGATAGACTATAAGAAATGAATGTAGAAAATGATTTTGGATTTCATTTATGGGACGCGGATAAAGTAATGTAAAATTGAGAGTTTGAGACTTGTAAACTTTATTGGAGACTTATCACTTGTAATCGATTTCAGGTTTTAAGGTATATTACTCTTCTGATTATCTTAAAAAAAAATGCTGTATCTAAAAGTACGGAAAACAAAATTTAATAAACCTTGAGCGTTACTTTGATATAAAATACCAACCAAATCGATGCAGTACTTTTAGCCAGTCTTAGCAGAGCTGAGATATAAATGGCAATTGAACAGTCATAACCCACCAAAAAGCATATTAAAGCTCAATACTTCTAATTTATGTTTTAGGTATTGTCCTTAAATTTATCAGAGCTGAGATATAAATGGCAATTGAACAGTCATAACCCACCAAAAAGCAGATTAAAGCTCAATACTTCTAATTTATGTTTTAGGTATTGTCCTTAAATTTATCTTTTGATTATCTTTAAAAAATGCTGTATCTAAGAGTGAGGAAACAAAATTTAATAAACTTTGAGCGTTACTTTGATATATATTAACAACCAAATCGATGCAATACTTTTTGCCAGTTTTAGCAGAGCTGAGATATAAATTACAATTGAGTAGCCCTCCAAATAGCAGATAAAATCTCAATACTTCTAATTTATGTTTTAGGTATTGTCCTTAAATTTATCTTTTGATTATCTTTAAAAAATGCTGTATCTAAGAGTGAGGAAACAAAATTTAATAAACTTTGAGCGTTACTTTGATATATATTAACAACCAAATCGATGCAATACTTTTTGCCAGTTTTAGCAGAGCTGAGATATAAATGACAATTGAGTAGCCCTCCAAATAGCAGATAAAATCTCAATACTTCTAATTTATGTTTTAGGTATTGTCCTTAAATTTATCTTTTGATTATCTTTAAAAAATGCTGTATCTAAGAGTGAGGAAACAAAATTTAATAAACTTTGAGCGTTACTTTGATATATATTAACAACCAAATCGATGCAATACTTTTTGCCAGTTTTAGCAGAGCTGAGATATAAATGACAATTGAGTAGCCCTCCAAATAGCAGATAAAATCTCAATACTTCTAATTTATGTTTTAGGTATTGTCCTTAAATTTATCTTTTGATTATCTTTAAAAAATGCTGTATCTAAGAGTGAGGAAACAAAATTTAATAAACTTTGAGCGTTACTTTGATATATATTAACAACCAAATCGATGCAATACTTTTTGCCAGTTTTAGCAGAGCTGAGATATAAATGACAATTGAGTAGCCCTCCAAATAGCAGATAATATCTCAATACTTCTAATTTATGTTTTAGGTATTGTCCTTAAATTTATCTTTTGATTATCTTTAAAAAATGCTGTATCTAAGAGTGAGGAAACAAAATTTAATAAACTTTGAGCGTTACTTTGATATATATTAACAACCAAATCGATGCAATACTTTTTGCCAGTTTTAGCAGAGCTGAGATATAAATGACAATTGAGTAGCCCTCCAAATAGCAGATAAAATCTCTATACTTCTAATTTATGTTTTAGGTATTGTCCTTAAATTTATCTTTTGATTATCTTTAAAAAATGCTGTATCTAAGAGTGAGGAAACAAAATTTGATAAACTTTGAGCGTTACTTTGATATATATTAACAACCAAATCGATGCAATACTTTTTGCCAGTTTTAGCAGAGCTGAGATATAAATGACAATTGAGTAGCCCCCAAATAGCATATAAAATCTCAATACTTCTAATTTAAATGCGATTATTTGATCTCCAAAGTTCAAATTAAGTTCTCTTTAAGAAGACTTTTTCTCGGTTAAAACGGAAGATTTTGACTCGGTAATAAAAATGGAACGAAATACTTCCTGGGGCTTTGATTTTCATGGAGGATTATGAATAGTTTTGCTAGTTGCAGCTCAATTTTTTTTGTTTCATTTGGTATAGCATCAGATCGGCGAATTTGTTGTTCTGATTGAATATTTATCTTTGGTAGGATAGGAATAAATTATTTGTTAATTTAAAATTATTAAACAATCTTTGGAATTTTGCATATTTATTGCAACAAAATAACAAATTAACAATACCTTAAATTGGATTTTGGAGAGCCTATTTTATTGCAGTTTTGAGGAATTTATAAGCCTTTAATTGAATTATTGATATCTTTCGTCAAATTAAAGTTGTATCTTTGTTTTCGTAACTGAATAATAACGTTGGTTTGTAATTATATATGGCATTTATTAATTCACAACAGGAATAATTTTAAATAAATTTTCCTCCTTTATAAGACTACTTAAAATCCTAATAATTTAAAACAATATTGAATACAAAATATTCATATTAAAATGAAGCATGTAATTTAGACTCAGTGAATTTAAATTAATCCGCTAGAAACGATTTAATTTAGATATTTTAATATAATTATTTGATTATAACGTTTGCCATTTTCTTAATGAATATTTTGCATGTGGTGCTTGATTGGATTTGTATCTTTTTTTTAAAAAATATTTTCTAAAATAAATTTTACTGGTTTCTAAATTAAAGGATAGTTTCGACATAATTGAATCGTTTGTTTCAGAAATACTTAATCTTGATTTTTTTTTTCGAATTCGTTTTTTTTTACGAAGTAAGAATCTCATGGGGTATCACATAGTTTCGTTCGCAATCCTGTCAACTACCATTTCGTTTTATGGGTTGTTTTTAACAGCGAATATTACTTTTAGGGCAGATACTCGATGATAGAAATTAATATAACATGGTACAGACATATGCGTATATGGAAAATAGAATCGTCTGTTGTCTCGTTTTTGAAATAATTTTTTTTCTTCGAATTTTTTTTTACGGAATTATAATTGTATATGTAAATGAACTCAAAAATAAGTAATATGCACTCAAAAATGAGTAAAATGCACTCGGAAATAAGTAAAATACACTCAAAAATAAGTAAAATGCACTCAAAAATAAGTAAAATGTACTCAAAAATAAGTAAAATGCACTCAAAAATAAGTAACATGCACTCAAAAAAGAGTAAAATGCACTCAGAAATAAGTAAAATACACTCAAAAATAAGTAAAATGCACTCAAAAATAAGTAAAATGCATTCAAATATAAGTAAAATGCACTCAAATATAAGTAATATGCAATATTTTTTGATTACAATCGATGCTTATCATAGCTCCGAATACATAAATTTAGTTTTTTAAAAAGACATGTATTCAAAAATCAGTAAAATTAATAAAAAGAGCAGTTGTTTGCCTACATAGGCTGCCTTCATTCACTTTCAATAAATATCGACAATTGCAACCACGACTTACCTGGAATCGAACTCTTATCCTCAGGCACTGCAGTCCAGTGCCTTACCCGTTATACTACCAGGGCGACGTGAATAATTTATAAACAGAAGAAATTTTAAAAAGGTGTGCCAAAGGAATGGGAAGTAAGATAATTGAGTTGTAATACCTCAGGGCGACGTGAATAATTTATAAACAGAAGAAATGTTAAAAAGGTGTGCCAAAGGAATGGGAAGTAAGATAATTGAGTTGTAATACCTCAGTTTCCATTTAAGCAATCGACATCAAGATATGTGGAAAACCATCTTCTGAAGAACTATTTTAAGTTTGTCAAGTCGCTTTAATAAGATGAAACAGAAGCTGATATTAGCACTATTAAATCACACTGCTAATTTTTTTAGGAAATACTGTATTCGAGTACGTCATCGCTCATTTACGATGCAATTGTACTCAAAGAAAATGTTCGAGTTTTAAGTACCTTTTTTTACAGTGTAACGTCGCCTTCACACACCTGTCGATAAAGACTGGAACTCCGGTGTTAAATGCAACTCACGCTACATGTGTACGAAAACAAAACTTCTGTCCCAAAAATGAGAGTGAGTCTCTCATTTTTGGGACAGAAGTTTTGTTTTCGTACACATTTCGTACACAAACTTGAATTTTAAAATATTTAATTAAAGTTAAAATTTTAGAGCTTAGAAATAATTATTTAAATTACAGGATATTTACAATTAAAACAAAAGAAAAACAGAAAGGACTCCTAGTGACTGGTCCTTTCTAAACGACAATCACGTCATTCCAGCTCAGTGTCCTACGGGTCTCTGCCAGTTTTCTCTTATGTAGGAAACCGCGAAGTTCTTAAAGCATGAAGCCTCAAGCTTATGGCTCCACCTAGTGTCACTATATAGAAATAGTAGTTCTGATGATGGTAGAGATAGAGAGTTCTTGGGATGGTACAACAGTGCAATTTTTCAACTTTAAAAAATTGAATACGGGCTTACATTGTATTGCTAAACCCCATCTTCCAATTGAAACATTGATTATAGATAAATAACACAAGTGAATAATAATGTGAAGAAAATTGGCCTTCTTCTTTCTGAACAACTGACATATTTATCCCACGATATTCTTCACAGAAAAGATGCTACTCATTAGATGTGTTACAGATTTCCAGTAACAGCTGCCGCTACAAAATGCTTTTCCCTTTTACTTTTTCCTATTACTTTTCCCTGTATAGATTTTTCATTATTCCGGAGAAAATCGGGAAATCGTACTACAAGGGTTTTGATTAACTTTCTGGACCCTTTATTTAATGGTGGAATGTAACTTGGGATTTGCAAGATTAGGGATTTTTTCCCCTTTTTCAAATTTGTATGCGTTTGAGATTTTTTTTATTATGATTTTTGGGGATTTTGAGTGTTATGGATGGGATGTTTGGTATTGGTTATTGGAGGAGTTCTTTTTTTGTTTAAGGATTTATGTAATAGAAGAAGTGTTTTTCATGTGAAGAGTATTTGATGGAGATTTCAAAAACGTTTATTTGAAGACTAGCTGGTTTTTCTGGTTATCTCATTTCTCAGTATTATTCTTCTCAGGGTAACTCTGGTTCATCTTCTGCATAGTATCTCTGCAGATACATTTTTTTTCGCCTAAATCTTTTAGATGAGTCTTTTTCAACCCGTGATTCGTGGACCACTGGCGGTCCATGAGAGGTCTGGTCCGTGGAGCTGTAGTTTAACTGTAACATGTTTTTCGATATTTTTTTAAAAAAAGGATTTTGTTAATGTTTAAATGAAACTCAAATATTTGTATTGGAATCCCATTTTTAACTGCCATCTTTATATAAAATTCTCTTACACGGTGATTGAAAAACGCTGTTTTGCTCTACCCGGAATGGCAACAGTTAGATTGTTTACAAAATTCTGTTACGCTCGCATTTTTATTTTGCCATTATGTAAGCCATTTTGAAAATTAACGCCTTCAATTCATTGGTAAATAATTATTTTGATGATGTCAGTTTAAATTAGGAATAATCATTATATTTAATTATCTACGCGGTGATTGAAAAACGCTGTTTTTCTCTACGCGGAATGGCAACAGATTACGCAACAGAATATGGTTTACAAAATTCTGTTGCGCTCGCATTTTATTTTGCCTGCTAGTCTACTTAAATGTATTAATATAGAAAGTACATGATAAGGAATAATTTGTATTTTGACAAATTTTTTTATGGCAAACATAGTTTGTTGATATGTCATGTCGGTGTCGTATTTTTACAAAAATATGATGTTTAATACCTGAATTATCTTTAGTGCAGAAATATTATATGACACATAAGTTTTATTTAGTACCTTGCGAAGTGGTGGTCCATGCTTTGTGTAAATTTAATGTGGTTGTATGTAGACTTCTTAAGGTTGATAACTACTGTTTCGTATATTTAATAGTTTCAAATATGTAGTTACTTATTTAATTTTTGTCGTCTCCGGACCAGGCGTTAGTCAGTGCGATAGTAGTTTATTCTTGATTAGCGTCATCTATAATTTAGTTTCTACATTTAAAAAAAATCAAAATACACTTGTTTTACGACTAAATTAATCCGCCCACTTATTCTTTAAGCCAGATATATCAGGGCTTTCACCCACCTGGAAAATAAGGAGAAACTATGGGAATTCATTATTGCATCCGAATTACCACAATATGGTATAGGGATTATGACTGTCATTGCAACAGCAAATCATGTTGTGTAAGACCTGGTCACTCTCTTTCCCCAACAGCTTTCAAATCTTTTTTTTCTGGCAATTTCAAATTCAACAAATTTGTATATATGCAAGGACAAAATTGAAAAAACAAATATGCATGAATATGTAAACAGGAGTATAAGAAGTAATCAACTATTTTCAATCACATTAAAATAGATTTTAAGGATATTATGTGATTTATGTATCCAGTATTCTCTCCATTATTTAAATTTGATCTAATCTTGATTTTTTTTTTTGGATCAGCTGTGGGAATTATATCAAGGAAAATTAAAATGACCTCAAAAGTCAGGAATTATTAGGGAAATAAACAAATTAAAAAACATTTTGGTAAAATCGGGGAATTTTTCTCAAATTCAGAAGAATGTGCCTTATTATATAGCTTTCACCATCATTTTGGCCTAATATTAATCTTTAAAACCTCATATATATTTTATGCATTTCTCAGTCTGGAATTGTTTGAAAACTATCTGAGCTAAAATAATAGTAAACACTGGAGCGAGTACTCCCATTGAACGACAATGTACTTTACCGTAGCGCGCGAATGCATACTCTTCGGAAGAAAGGTTAAAAAAACTTTCTTCCTTCGCTCATGTGACGTCACAGAAAGATTTAAAAATGTTTTTTTCGATGCATTTGTCTTCTTTTTCTCGTAAGTAAGAAGTAACTAAATATATGCAAATTTATGCGAGAGGACTATTTTTTCTACCTTCGCTTAAAAAGGTGTAAAGTGGTCGCGCATGCTTAGTCTCGCTCCAGTGTTTATTATTATTTTAGCTCAGTGGAAAAACCTGGAAATTTTTAATGTGGCAATCGAAGTGTGCTATATAAAAATAAGGAGTTATTTTATGTAATGTGATAAACATAATAAATATTTGTTGTAGGATCCTATTAAATATCCATTCCTGCATAAATAATGTTCATTAAATGAGTAAATCTAATCAAGACAAAGGAGTTTCTTTCTTTATTTGTAACAACGTGTCTTTTGTTCAGTCGTTTAGCGGACATTGTGTCTTTAACCAATCAACCTCAATAAATTCACCGCACGACATAAATTGATAGGATACTGCTCGGAATGTGCTTATTTATGGTAAGATGAGCACACATACTTTTATGTGTGTTACAGAAAATGGAATAAACTTATTTCTCGTATCAAACAACAATACTTCATTTATGAAGCCCTGGGCTTGTTACACTTTTTGTTCTTGTAGCTCAAGAACTTCTTACACGTCTAACCAACCGTGCCCTAACAGTGCGTGTCCTGCTCGGTGGGTGGGTGACATGAACATATGATAAATGTTTCTATCTTATTTCTCTTAAAATTTCTCGACTTTTCTTTCCTTTTGTGTACGACTGCCCATTTAGGGGTGTCACAAAAGTGTGTACAGTGGAGCGTACACTCCAACAATGGAAGTCATAGTTATTTTTTGTTCTTCTGGTTTTTTTTTTTAGTTAAGGATGTTCTGATGGAACAATGTTTCCTGTTATGGGATGGTGGATCGCTGAAGATGTCGAGGTTGTTTTGAGCCTGGATGTATCATTCGTTATTGTTTATGCGTGCGGGGTTTTTAGTTAATTTGTATTTGTCGGTGTTCATTGTTCTGGTGTGTTAAAGATGGCTGAACACATTCATATTAATTTGCATGGTATTAAATTTTTTTGTTTTCTTTTTTAAGAATTATGAGTATATAACTTTAATAAAACACGGTTGATTTTGAGATTGGGAGTGGATTTATTGAAATATTGAATACACATTAAAATAAATACTTTTGTTTTGTAGCAAACATGACAATTTAAAAAAAAACCTTTAAATTACAGGTTGTTTCATAATTACAGGTTGTAATTTCCTCCGGGAATATAGGAAATAGACATTAAATACACGTTAAAATAAATACTTTTGTTTTGTAGCAAACATGACAACAGAAAAAAACCTTTAAATTACAGGTTGTAATTCCCTCCGGGAATATAGGAAATAATTATTTTTAAATATAGGAAATACAAGATAATTCCCTTCGGCATTAGTAAATGCTATAAATAACTATTACAAATACAAATAATGTCGACCAACTACAGGCTTTAGTCCAGCAAGGTCGGTCCTGTCAATCTATCATCCTCACGATTCCCGAATGCCGATGCTTTTTAAAACTACCCACTCCTGAAGAATTAATGACATACTCAGGCAAACTATTCCATTTGTCCTTCATCCTATTAAAATAATAATACTTCCTAACGTCCCTATTATTCTGTGATTTGTATAATTTGGTCCATGACATCTAGTTACAATGGCCACATCACCCAATTCGATGAATTGAGCAACGCGAGTTTCATGGCACTATAGAGCATCACATAAAATTTTGTAAACATCTGAAGGTTTTCAATATGCGCATCTTTGGTAACGTGTCATACTTGTTTCAACATTTCACGATTAATGTTATTAACACTAGCCCGTATGATCTGTCCCTTGTTATAATGCTAATTTATAACTGTTAATTCCTTTGTTCTGTTACAGAGTATTGTAAATAATATCATTTAGTGAATTCATTAACTAAAAACTATAAGTGTATTCATATCCTCGCCTCAGAGCAACAGTAGGATATCAGCAAAAACAGAGTTGCCTATAAAATTGATTTTAAAATTTGCTGTTTTTTCAATGCTGAATATCTAAGGCTGTAGTTCAGGGATTTCAAAGAAGACATAAAAATTTCCGAGTGTTCCACTAAATAAAGACACATTTGGTAATATTAGCAAGACCGAAAACTCATTTTTTTTAGATGTCTTACTGTTGCTCTGAGGCGACGATATATTGTGATATGAAACTTTTTGCTGTATTCTTATATTTTTAATTAACCCTGCCCAAATTCCATGGAGAATTATAAAACATCCCGTATATTTATAATGACCTGTGCTAATTTTTTTTATATACTAAACAGGAAACGCATTCCAATATCAACAAATGTAATATTTACAAAGTTTTAGAACTAGATAAAAGTGATGAAGTCGTCCATACGCCATTCTTCATTTGCTAGCACGTTCACGGCCGCTGTCTAAAAGGTTGCATAGTCGACTATTGCCTTTTATTTGTTATTTTGAAGTTCGTATCACGCGCCGGTGCGTGACCGGCCGCGAACAAGTTAAGATTAGAATTTACATACAATATTATTTATCGCCAATCGTGGCGGTTTTCGGACCATTTGGGGTGCAAGGTACATTTCTTAAGCAATCATTTTAAATGTAATCTGTCGGTTTTGCATAAGTTTTTGTATTTTTAAAAAGAAATTCGCGAAACTTAGGCTTAAAACCAACACTTTATGTATTTTGTTATTACATAATTTAATATCAAAATTATTTTTTTACCGCTTTGAATGTATTCTATAATGTATGTAGAAAGCGTTGTTGACCTGGGCATGGTGACTATTTCTTTTTACAATTTCAAAAGTCATGCTTGTTAATGACTAAAATCTTTCTAATTTATTTTAAATTATATTGATTTGGCAGCATACATTTTATTATTATAGATATCAGGTCATCCTATTATTCTGAAGTTTTATTTTCTTTAATTGGATATCTGTATTGCAATTAATATTATATAATATATTTTGTCTGCTTTTAAAAGAAAAATGAATAAAATAACGTTTATCGTTATTCATACGTTACAACTTCTGTTTATCGTAAATCAGAACATTTTGAGCGTTAATTGATTCAATGAATAGAACTGTAATTGTTCTTTACAATTGTTATCTCACTTTAATCACCGTTGTTTCGTATTGTTCTGCGCTCCAAATATATCAAAGAAAAGCATCTGATACAAATATCTTCTGATTTTTTTGTTAACTTCATTGATAATGATTAATGAGAAAAATATTATTTTTATTATAATGAATTTTTCTATAAAAAAAAGTTGTATCCGTAAATTCTTCTTGGCATTATCTTTAACTATTTTTCGCCAGGGACAACCGAAACTATTTGAAAATGTGACGAGGCATGAGATGATTAATTAACTCTAATTAACGATTTTCGATAGTTTATTGCGTAAATAACAGTTTTGTAATCTGTTTAATAATTTATACTAAACACAATGTTGAAGATTATTGTAATATTTAATTTTTAAATATATCCTTTGAATAGTGTTCTAAGTTACATGCAGTTGATTTTTATGTAAAAAAAAAATACTAAAATAAAAAAAATACATAAAAGTTAATTTTAAGCACTAAATTCTTTAGTTATTGCATTTTTTTAAACATTCAAATTAAAAAAAAATATTGTAATTATTGTTTAATTAATTATTAAAGAATTTTTACATCAAATATATATAGACAAAATATTAATTTCGATTAGACTGCATATAATCTTTCTTTTGACTTTATGTAATCACTTATATATGTGTAAATTTATTTTCTTTGTATATTTTAGTGGAATTTCCGTTTAATTGTAGACACTGTGTTTTTAATTAAAATTGTAGTCGTGTTATAACCCACTTATAGTTTTATTTTTTTAGTATATTTTGGGAAATGTTTTTTCTGAGCTATGTTAAATATGTTCATAATTAAATTCATGTTTTTTTATTGATGCATCGCGAAAATGCATTAAGGTATTAATTAAATGTCTTTTAAGTTGTCTCCACCGTAATGGAAGTTAGTTCTTCCGCCATTTTAAGAAACATGTAATGTTCTTTTAATTAGATTTTGAATAATGTTTTATTAAATTTATCTGTTGCTTTTTACTGAATCCATGTTCTGAAGCTTATTTCTTTTTTTTCTATCGCATGTAGATGTGTAATTTTTATTCAGTTTAATTATTTTTTTTGCATCACTCCACATCACTGCTTATAAAATATATGTGGGCTGTCTGTTCAGTGGTATAACTCACACAAATATGATAATTAACTAACGCCTGTGGTAAATTAAATTTTTTGGTAATTGGCAATAATTTGACATTGTTTTAGGTTCTAGTTCAAAGGGCTGGCTAATAATGAGTGAAATGTCATTCATAAACTTTTAAGGCTCTGTTTTTGAACCTACTCTGCTTGGCAGCCAATCTGCTCATATATAAATGCAATAATATAATATTTAATTAATGTTTAAAAAGTACGCTATATAAATTGTTTGAGCACATTGAAAATATATCTAAACCAGTTCTAAGTTAAAGTTAAGATCATTCAAAATATTCTAAAATAATTATGCAACCTAATCATATGAGGTTTGTGAATAAGATTATGTGAATAAAATTGACAAATATATGCCATGAATCATATTTGTAAAAGTATTCATCCAACGAAACTTTACATATAGCTAACTAAATTAAAACAACATATTTTTGAGTTTAAAAACTTACTCATATGTTTTACAGAATTAGTCACATATTTTACAGGATTACTGTCGCGTGTTTTACAGAATTAGTCATATGTTTTACAGAATTACAGTGACATGTTTTACAGAATTACAGTGACATGTTTTACAGAATTACAGTCACATGTTTTATAATAGAATTACAGTGACATGTTTTATAACAGAATTACAGTCACATGTGTTACAGAATTACAGTCACATGTTTTACAGAATTACAGTCACATGTTTTACAGAATTACAGTCACATGTTTTACAGAATTACAGAAGCATGTTTTGCAGAATTACAGAAGCATGTTTTGCAGGATTACAGTCACATGTTATACATAATTACAGTAACATGTTTTACAGAATTAGTCGCATGTTTTTCAGGATTACAGTAACATGTTTTATAGATTTACAATAATATGTTTTGCATAATTACAGTTACATGTTTTACATGATTACAGTTACATCTTTTACAGAATTACAGTCGCATGTTTTACAGAATTAGTCGCATGTTTTACAGAATTTAAATGTGTCAAATCTTTAAATCATCCAAACACGTTTGTTGAATCACTTTTGCCAGTTTTGAAGGGCGTTATTCAACTGTCAATTAGCCAGAGCAATGCTATTAAACACTTTCTGACACGTGGATAAAATTGGTTGATATTACACATAAGAAAATTTCCTCGTTAAGTTATCTCGCATTTACATTTTACTTCAATAAAGACGAAAATAATACCATCTCCAGCTACTTGAATGGGTATTGCAGGATTTATTTAACTGCTTTTCATATATATTAAATCCCGCACAAAAAAGTGTTTTTGCTGTTCAACTTTCAAGAAAAATGTCGCCATTTTCTTCAGCAAGTGTAAACTGAAAACAAAAAAATCTGTTGTAATAACGTGATATTTTGTTCTTTTCCTTGGATATACAAAAAAAAGAACTGTCTCTTATCCTAATCTCTGAATAGAAGATCGGCTTTCTTTGTACTACGATATTTCTTTTCCGATATTCCTGGAAGCTTTTCTTCAAATATTTGTGATTTCTCTCAGGGTCCTATCCCTGACTTTATCAGTTAATAATGTCTTCGTTTTGGGGTCTTTCGAGGTATTTTTGTTTTCGGATTTTTTTTCGTTCCAAAATGTTTGTATTTTTGGAGATTTAAGTTTAGATAACTTTTTCACATCGATTATTCCAACAGCGTGGAATAAATGAAAGAGTTCGCCATTATTAGTTTATTTTTTTATAGCGCATTTTGGAATATTAGACATTATTGGTTATTGCACAGTATAAATATTGTTTATAACATAATGATTTCTATCACACAATTACTGTTTTATATTTTGTTAAATGACTTTCTGCCAAACAATATTTAAATTCCCTAAATCAAATAAATTAAAATATTTCAAAGTTGGCAACACCCTATAATGTTTCTTGAGTATAAATAGAACCCAAAACAAAAATTTATAACCTAACACAAAAATTTATAACCTAACACAAAAATTTATACTAGGTGTTTTATGTCCATAGACAAACATTTTCTTTTATTATTATAAGTCCGTTTTTAAAAACGTAAATATTTTAATTTGGTTATTTAAATTTTTAGTAATAGTAAATAAAAGTAACTAATCAATGAGGGTTATTTTCATTTTTTTGGAATAAAATATATCTATAAAATATATTTATTTAAAATTAGTATGCTCCCAATGGTTGTCGTATTATTCCGTCCTTGATGCTATAGTTTCTAAAGGTATTATTTTCGAATACCTAGATTTCAAGTTTTCTATTTTTTGAAATTTATTTCTCAAATATGTTTATTTATTTTATTCGAAATACGTTTAATGAAATCTCAATTTAATTTATCTAAAACGAAAATATCTATTTTTTTTGCTTACAAAACTTTCCATGTTGCTAAGATCGAACAGCCCAATCGATTTGTCTTTAGCATTCCAAATTTTTTTTTTCCTAAATCAAATTCTCAAATTGAAACATTTCGTTGTTCTATGAAAATGCAACAGGAGTCGCCTCGGAGGTTCTTGCAGAATTTCTCTTTACATCACTTCAGTTCATTTCCGGAATTGAATTTCCTCTCGTCTGCTTTCTATAAAAAAAAATTGAAAGTTCAAACATTAATATCCTTCAGAATGTTTTTTAGAAGAAAAGTTTTTTTATCTTGATGTTTTTATGTATATTTTTTATATTTAGAAATGTAACATGATATCGAAAACTTTTCGTCTTTTTTTAACTTGATAGTTTTTTAGTGTTAGCACAGCTTCACTTTATACTAAATATTTGTATTTGTCGTTGATAAGCGTAAGTTTTAATTACTTTTTATGTTTCTTTATTTTTGGAAATGCTTTAGTTTTATATATTTTATGTAATAAAATAGAGAAGACCTGTTTAAGGAGATCGCATTTATTTTGTCCGCCGTTTATTATCCTTCTATCAGTGACGTAACAAATCAAAAATGATGGTGGGGGGGGGGGGAAGAGTTCAAGTATTTTCATGCCCAGAATATTTACCAATATAAAAGAATATAATTAACCACTAATATTTAATGGTTATCAATAATTTGGATATTTTCTAGTTAATTGCATAAATTTCTTAAGAAACTAACTATGTTATTATTTAAAATTTAAATTAACATAATTTTCATAAATTTTGTGATAAAGGGGGGGGGGGTGATACCTGAGACCCCTCCCTTTCCTACGCATGTGCCTTCAATTTACTGAAATTTCGAACGATACTTAATATGCATAAACATAAAGTTATAATTATAAGATATAAACGATATATATCAATCCATTAAAAAAAGTCCTAAAATTTTTAATAGGTTTTCGTTTTTCGTAGCACGACACTTTACATCACAGGTTTTTATGTTAAATCGCTTTGTTGTTTCTGTGGCTTCATATTTGGTATTCAACGTAAACTCTCATACAAATGTTACATTTGTAATGCGTAACCAGTGCTATTAATTGACGACTTTAAACTTGACGTGTTTGTTTATATTCCGGATGATATGACAAGATTTAGTCATAAAAATTGTTAAATAATAATTAACGTTAATTAATAATTGACATGTATTTCTTTACACAAAAATAATTTAATTGCTTTGCATCACCATATCAGTATTGATTAAGTGAAAAGCTGTCTTTTAGTATTGATATTTCTTGCCAGTATTAAAAAAAGTGCGAATATTGATAAAGGAGGATCTGGACAAAACTCTGGATCAACAACTCTGAATCAACTCGGTTATCAACTACACGAATGAAGTTGTTAACCGATTGTGACATTTCACTGTTAAAAATACATTTTCATACTAGACGAAACGTTTGTCATTTTTTGATGACACAGACCCCTGCTATGTGCCCTGATTAAATATTTAGTCAAACTCAGACAATTCGATTTGTCGTTTTATTTAACGATATTTATATTTTGAAAAATGAAGACTATTTTAAATAATATAAAAATTTAATATCGACGAGCCGACTCGAATCGCGGACCTCTCGTTTTAGAGTCCAACACTCTATCCACTCACCCAAGAAGACTCGACTGAATTCTGACAATAAGTATAAGATCCAGCCATAGGTTCCTTTTGGGACCTTTTGTAGGTCATCATCTCGTTACGAACTTCGGACATGAATGGTCTTTAGTAGAGATAATACGACGTCATAATCGTGAAACCCACATCTCAGAGCGAAAGGCCCATATCACGTGCCATCTCTCCAAAATTATGAATTAAAAAATAATCGCGATTGGCTGATGAATTGGGAAATGTGTAACAGTGAAAATTTATGAATGGAGTGACGTAATTAACCACGTGTCTGAGGCCATACATAATCGCTTCACTTTGATGTTAGCGAGAGTGACGTCATGACTCCAAAGGATCCATGCTCGAAGGTTATGAATGAGTGAATGACTTTCGTTCTAATTTAACGATTCTTCTTTCGTCATAAGTCACGTGATTCAATGACGAAACGATTGCCAAATATAACAAAAGTAGTCTTGGCGATTGCAGAATTTTCAAAACTGAGACAACTGCCAGAGAGTTTTTTTTTCCAAGAGTGGGGGTTGTTAGTTAAGAGTAGTTTTTATTACAATAAATTTCGTTTTTAAAAAGTTAAAATATCTATGAAATACTGTTTTTAAAACCTCAAAATTTTTATTAAACATATTAATAAGTCAAAAATTGAACCATGTTCATTAATTGACTTAATTTAAAGGCCTTTATTCAATTAACAACAATATGTTTTTTATATTTTTTACTGCATTTAATAAAATTAAGTTCCTTAAAATAGCCTTTATTTTAGAAAAAAAGTATTTTTAATGAAGTTAATGAGTATTCCCTTCTGCTGGTTGATCATTAGTTTGCTTAGGAAGTAATCCATAATTACTTCAATTCGTTACCTTCATTCGAATACCTTCATTTTTCTTTTACGTAATTAATTTCTAGTATAAATGCGATCATTAAAATTTTATCTGAATATGTTTCCGATTGAGAACGTTTCGAATTTTAATTTTTTTAAAAATACTTGATAAAGTTTACAATGCATTGCATAAATATTTCAATGTCATGTGACACTTAAAGTATGAAAATTTGTCATTTTGATGTATATGAGTTTATTAGAATGAATCGTAAAGTATGCGTAAATTATGATTTCATGGCTTAATAAAGAATTGTAATAAGGCAGCAACTATTTATTCGATGGTAGAGATTATAGACTTTCCAACGTTAATCTAGTGCTCTAAATTTAGATTAATAACAATATTGTTCGGATAAATTATTTTTGGGTTAAATCTTCTAACAAAACATTTTGAGAATTTTTCAATGTATATTAGTAGAATTTGTTGAGTTATCGTAACATACCAAGCTATAAGTTGAAAACACTAAGTTATAGGTTGGATGTACTAAGTGATGGGTTGAATACATTAAGTTAAAGGTTGGATATATTAAGGTATAGGTTAGATATACTAAGTTACATGTTAGGTATGCTGTCATGGATTGAATATATTAAGTTATAGGTTATATATACTAAGTTACATGTTAGGTATGCTAAGTCATGGATTGAATATATTAAGTTATAGGTTATATATACTAAGTTAAAGATTGGATATACTAAGTTATGGGTTGGATTTACTAAGTTATGAGTTGGATATATTAAAGTTATTAGTTGGATATACTAAGTTATAGGTTGTATTTATATAAATTATCTAACTGAAATCCGTAGCACGCATTTCTCCTAAGTTACCAGTACCGTTATATTCGTTTTCTCTTCAGTTAGTTTTGTTTTTCTCAATAAATATTTCATTTATGCAGGGAATTCAGCATGGCATTCTATCCATTTTATTGTTTTGTAGTTTATATGAAGCAATAAGTGTTTGAGTAATATACAAGACATTTTATTCAATTTAGTAAAAAACAGTATATCTATAAATATATATATATAATTAAAAAAAATTCATAATCATTATAAAGTAAATAGTTCTTTTTTATGTGATATTAGTTTTAAATAATACTTTTCACAAATATTAATAGAAAACAATATTTATTAAAGTCTATTTTATATTTATTTTACATAGATTGCATCATATTTTCAGGTCTAACTTATCATATGTCAATTGCAAAAATAAATTCCACAATAAAGCTAATTTATATTTAAAATTAAAATAAATGTCCCGCACATTAGTTATATGCTTAATTATTTTATGTGATGTATTGAAATTTAATATGAGTTGTATAGAAAATATCTCACACGTATAAACGTGCCTAAAATAAATGGAGTTCTCTAATATTGATTCTATAAAGTGCTGAAACTCTCTTACATCCTCACCTTATTCTTTCTGTCTCTCTCTCACTGTCTTCAAATATAGACATTCTCTAGTCGAAAAGAAATTTTAACGCTTTGCTTGTCCACCAGTTTGCATTTCTTATTATACATTCAGGGTCTGTGTGATTTACGTGTCTTCGATTCGTAGAATTGCATTCGTTGGCTAAAGTTGAATTTACACATTCTAAAAGTTTGTTTTGTAGGTGCTTTTCGGAGAACGAGTTTTAATTGTATGTAGGTTACTGTTTGTGGTCTAGTTTTTTTTAAAAAATAATGTCTTGTGTAATTTTTGGCTGAATTTCTTCAACTTTGGTCCGTTCTTGTGCTGTAGTTCGCTGAATTGTAAAAAATTTAAGAAAGATAAATAAATCGAAATACAGAATATTCAAACCAGAATTTTTTTTAAAAGGAAGTCCCTGTTTCAAAGTTATTAAATTGTTTATAAACTCATATTATTTTTTTTTATCTGCAACGAGTTAATAAATTTAAAAAAAATGGTAATGTGTATTGTTATTTTATGAATCGGTGCCAACAAGAAGTGTTATTTTTGTGGTAACAGGACGCCAATCGTCGCCAAACGTAAATGTTAGCGAGAAAAATGGCGACAATATCATTAAAGTAAGGGTTTGCTTAGTTAACTATTAATTTATTACAACCATTATAACAGTCGTGTTGTATATTTTATATTCTTGCTTTCTGCATATCTTTGGCATTTCAACGCTAAGAAAAAAGTACACAATAAAAACATTTTTCAGTTATCATCATCACAGTTAATGAATTTTTAATGCGACAAAGTGTGTGTCCTTTTTTTTTTAAATTTGAAAGACATTTTAATTTGTTGAACGTTAAATTAAAATAATTTTAATAATTTAATTAAAATTTCTTAACAGGTATTTCAATCTGTTTCTTAAATATCATATCAACTTTTGCATGCATTTAATTTTTCGTTCTGCAAGTTAGAAAAGCCTAAAATTCACAATTTGGTGATGTCATGAAAATGCTCATTATATTTGTCCCATAAAATATTTTAATTCATAAAATACGCTGGTGATATTTATCCCATAAAATATTTTAATTCATAAAATACGCTGGTAATATTTATCCCATAAAATATTTTAATTCATGAAATACGCTGGTAATATTTGCCCCATAAAATATTTTAATTACTGAAATACGCTGGTAATATTTGCCCCATAAAATATTTTAATTCCTGAAATACGCTGGTAATATTTGCCCCATAAAATATTTTAATTACTGAAATACGCTGGTAATATTTGCCCCATAAAATATTTTAATTCCTGAAATACTTTAAAGTTACTGATATATACTATACACTACATGCTAACATAATGTTATAAAGTAACGAGTTACGTCAGTGTTTGGAATAATAGGAAACCTAAACTATTATTTACACACAGTTAATGAATTATTAGAGACCGTCAAAGTTTCCATGAAAAAGAATATTAAAACTTCACAAATGAGGTTTTATATTTCTCGGCTTAAAAATTCATATAATAAAAAATAATTTAATTAATAAAACTATTACATAACTTTTAAAATTCAAATCAAAGAACATAGTTTAGATTTAAAGAAGCACTATCTAAATAATAAAATCTTCTGATTTGGAATGTCTCCAAATGGACGAACTTTTCCTTGAAAGTGGAAATATTAAGTCCCACGTCTCCCTTCCACTGTCCGCCCGAGTTGAGATGTTCGCGGATTTGTTCGGGATCTAATAAAAGGAATAGTTCGATTTCTAAACTAATCTTTAGATGGATTTTCTCTCCGTTTTCCTTCTATCGCTTGCAGGGTGTTTCTTACAGGAAATTGGATTCTTTTCTGCTAAATTCCAGGCTTGGGTGATCCGCCATCCGAATACTTACTTGGAACTTTAACCGGAATTTCTACAATTGGGTTACATGGTTAATATGAAGACGTTATTTTTCATATTTGTTTGTAAATCCTGTAGTATATGACACATGTGCGGAGATTTTCTCGTTTCTGGAGAATAAAAATGTTATTTCCCTGGATTTAGTGACAAATTCTATACTAATCATACTGAAAAAAAAAGGTACTCAAATTTGAAAACGTCATCTCTCATTTACGATGCTATTGTACTAAAAGAAAAACGAGTAGGTTCAGATGCTCATTTTTAAGTAACCGTAGTTTTTCCAAACATGAACAGTGTGATTTAATATTGCTAATCTCAGCTTCTGTTCAAGCCGCCGTCTTAACAAAGCGACCTGACAAACTTAAAATAGGTGTTCAGAAGAGGATTTTCCCCATTATTTGATGTCTATTGCTGAAATGGAAACTGAGTGATTACAACTCAATTATCTTACTTATATTCTTTGGGCACACCTTCTTAACATCTCTTCTGTTTATAATTTCTTCAAGTCATCTTTGGTAGTTTAACGGGTAAGGCAATAGACTGTGGTGCCTGTGGATCTGGGTTCGAGTCCCGATAAGTCTTGGATGTAATTGTCGATATTTATTGAAAGTCGTTTATTAAGGCAAGTAACTGCTCTTTTTACTCATTGGAATTAGATTTAACACCTTCCCACTTAACTTTCCAGCAGTCCCTCTCTCTTAACTTTTACTCACAAAGGAACATATAACTTTCCTGCAGCACATCATAACATCTCTCTTAGACAAGATGGGTATCTAAAGTAAACTTAGCTCTAGGAACTTCAACATTTCGTAGAGGTCACGAACTTTTTGACCCTCAGACAATTAACGTTGCGTAGTTCACTGGATCACCCGGCAGTTATTGGTACGCCAAATGCCCATGATGAGATATGAACGCTACAGAAAGCCTACCTCAACGATTGTGTTTCAATTATCTGCCATGGTTTTTTTTTTTTGCTATTATTTTTTAAATTTTTATATCTTTCTTTTATTTATTTACTTATTTATTTTTGCTTTTACATCAGTTGTGAGGGGAATGTTCCCCATATAGAGAAAACACTTGTATATTGTAACATCTCAAAATTTGTTTAAACCTCTGAGTGTGGTGCTCAAAAAATTATTATTCTGTCAGATAATAAGAAGTACAAAATGTATGAAGAAAATTCTACTGTAAACTCACAAACTGTAAAATTCTGTAAAGCAGGCATATTGTGGAAAATAATAAAGTTGGCGTTTGGTGGTGGTCCCGTGGGGGGTGGCTTTGCTCTGCTGGCCGAACCTGCGGTTCCACATACCCGTATATCCTTCGGGAGATGTCGGGTACATACGTCTATACATTTACTCATTGGAATAATTTTTTAGTACATGTCTTTTTCAAAAATAAAACTTATTTATTCGGAGCCATGATAAGCACCGAATGTATTCCAAAATTGGTACATTTTACTTCTTTTGAGTACCTATTTTTAACAGTGCAGGTTTGATAGTTTGGAACAGGGATTGAAATTAGAAGATAAAAGTAAGGCGCCATTGACACCTATCAATTTTTGTTTCGTTGCCTAAATGTTCTGTTTTGGCGTAATTTTAAAATAATTCAAATTGTTAAGAAGTGCTGCCAACTTCTTTTTTGTAATCGTTAAATCTTCTTTTGAATAAAATTAAAAACATATTTCTATTTGTACTTTAAAAATATCACCGTCTTACTGACGAAATTAGTGAAAAGTGTAAGAGCAGTTGTTGAAAATAAACGTTACACGTAAAAAAAATGTCAATTGGGTGTAAAAATATAGTCGTCAAACTGAAATGTTTATTAAAGGTAAAGTGTCAAAACTAACGACTGAGTGTAAAATTAGGGTGTCAAACTAAAATTTTTAGGTGCAAAATACGACTAACGACCGCTAATTTCGAACTCTGCTTTAAACGCATTCCAGTTATCAATGTTTGAAAAATTGAGTAAGAAATTTATATTTTGGGAGTGCGACTTTCTTTTTACTCTCTTAACATGAAACATGAATTTTAGTTTGGTTCTAGAAAGTTCTATGTTATGAACGGCCCAAGAGCATTGTTAAGTTTGACTGAAAAAAGTCATTTTCGAACAGGAACTTTGATTACTCTGCAATGGAAAAAATACCGTTTACAATGAGGATTGTAATCAAATTAAATTTGGAAACATTTCGGATTGTGATAATTCTTTTTAACGCTGGATGGATTCTCATTGTTTTGGCACAACAATAGCATTTTTCAAGAAGGAAATACCAACCTGATATAAATATTTATGTTGTTAGTCGCATTTTAGCTGTGATGGGATAATGTCGAATAATGCAGAACTAATGTTTGACTTCTATAGAGTTGCCCTCACAGTTCCACTTAATCAAAAAAAAGGAAGCACAAAGTATTTTAGATTGTTCGTATATGGGCTCCCTATCGATTGCAGTGCACTAACAAGAGAGTTATACTAGAATCAATAAATCCATACATGTCGGAAAAGGCGATGTTTAAAAGGACAAACTTGAGATCGTAAAAATAATTTGTGCTATACCTAAAGATAAACTAACCATTAAACAATTAATTTATAATATTTCCACGATATTTCATACGCTATTATTAAGTGCAGTGAAATTGAAGCTACGATGTATACTCCATTTATATTTAAATATATCATTTCATTTACTTTGAATAACAATGTGATGTGTAAAATGTTTAAAATGTATCCAATAAGTTAAAAAATTATATGCAGTATAATAATCTTTTATTTTATTTTAGGTAAGTGTTCCTTTCATGACTTTTTTTCTTTTGTGATATCCTCCAAGGTAAGATTTGTCTAACATGAACGGAAAATTTGTGACTAAACAATGTTTGTGTGCTTAACGGAAAAATATAGAGTACAACTCCAATTATTCGAACTCCAGTTATCCGTATCAAATAAAGCGAGTCGTCAATTATCCGGATCCGAAAAATAAAAATAAATCAGCAAAATCCCACATTTTAAAAGTTTCTTATCGGTGATTGATATTGTTTTTAATAGTCATTAAATTACAATACTTACTAAAGCAAAATTCGTGTTTTTTTTACCAAGAAATAACCTTTTTTTCGTGAATTATTCAATTATTCGGATATTCGATTATCTGGATGAGTCCCAATTTATCCGTATAATTGGAGTTCTACTATAGTAAATATAAAAAGCATGGTGAATATTTTTGTTGTTTGTACTATTGGACTAATTTGTTTAAATAAATTTATTGTATATCGTAACTCAATGTTCCGTATTCGTTGTTTAACGGTTGTCGAGCATTCGTTTTCTTCGAAAGCAACTTGTCTAACTATAGAGCACATTTGTACTGATATAACACACGTTAATGTTTGATAAATTTATCTCTGGTATAAAAAAATATTACAAAAAGGAGGATAAACTGTTATTTGCTATCCTACTATTATTTTTTTTCCTAAGTTATTTTTAGATTTGTCAATATATGACACTGCCTTACATTTGAGAATCGTCAATCTTAAATGTATTAATTCAGAATCGTCATTGTAAAAATTTTCATGTAAGCCGAACAATAGTTTTTAATCTTAATTTATAAAATACTTCGCAAATGAAAATATGTATTAAGATACATTAATATACTCGCTATGGTTTCGAAATCTTTCTCTATGGTCACGAATCCAATTCTTTTGAAAATTCATTTAAAAGTTCGCATCTTAAATCTTCAATAAACCGTAATCAAAATTATATCAGTTCAGTGTCTTCCAGACTGTGATTGGTTAGTTGTCGTAATCTACGACGATTTAATTATTAGCTCTCGCAGCCATCTTTAAAAAGTTGTGATTGGCTGTCGACCATCATATTCTATTTTTTTTTACCTATCGTTTCCACCATTTTGTATTACACCAATATCAGCTATACCATATCAAATCCTCATTCATAATACAACAATTCTCAAACAACCCGTGAAGAAATATTCCTTCCTTTGTTTCGCTCATATTAAATTCCACTCTCTCTGTTCAACCAAAAGATGATATTCGGTTGGCCTAAGAATGGATGTTGTTTTGGGCTCTTGATTTCAAAAGTAACGTTATTCGGTTACGTAATGTATGCCGCTGACGCATTTTATCATTCTGAATGGGCTCTAAAACTTTAAATGGCTTTCCCTTTTCGAGTAAATAATACCCGACCTATGACGTAAAAGTTTTCGTTTCGCTTAAAAATATAAACAATGGTGCTTCAGAATGGTTTTGGGCACAAGGAATATTTTCCCTGCTTTCCTTGGTTATGAATCATTGTTTTATAGGCTTTCGCTTATATGTGTTGTTTATTGGTGTGTCTGTCTATATTGCTGTATTCTGTGATATTTCTTGTTTTGTTTCGTGTTTGTTGAGCATTTAAACCTACTATCACAAGTTAGACAAATTTTTACTTAAATTCGTATATTTTTCTCTCCAAATAATGCAGATCCTCAGTCGAATTTAAATATTAATGTATAAATATTAATTGAAAAGTATTGCTTTTAGAATTCATATTAAAGCTACTTATTTTCAAAATAGATCTTGTTTATCTTTGCTCTATTTTGATCTTTGACACTAAAGCAAGTTTTGAAAATGTAAAGTTATCTACACAGAAATAGATTTTTTTTTAGCATATAATTTTAATTATTTTATCGTTATGTTAGTTAGCAGTTTTTATACGAATAGTAATGTAAAATTAAATATTTTTATAAGTTTAAAAATTTAAGTTTACTGCTAGATAAACTGCAAATTCGAGGATATCACGTCCACCATGGAAATTAAAGTTACGGATTTTTTTTAGTAGCCCAAACGAAACTTGATAGTTTTCAATGTTGTACATAAGCTGTTCCCAATTAGCATTAAAACTAGCTAAAACTAAAAAGGACTGGGTACCCCCTTTTTTATGTGTGATTATTGAAGTCTTCCCACTTTGTATACGTTTTAATTTAGTTTGAACATGAAAACGAAGGGAACAAAATAATTCTGAAATTAATTTTTAACTTCTTTTAATTTTACTCAGCTTTTTACTAAGAATATGGACACAAATTTATCCGACAACTGAATTGAAAAAAAATAACAACACAATCAGAAGTTTTATTTCAGAACTTGATATCGTTGCGGTTATCGCTTTTTCAGAAAAGTCGCCAAGGGTGAGCGTTTAATGCATTTCAATCACCATTTGAAAACCACCGTTGCGCATGATATTAAATAAACAATTTAAATTTGAATGTAACGATAATAATATGTCAAAATGTAAGTAATTAGACTCAATTTTAATAAATCTGAGTAGTAGCACTCGGTTTCAAAACGTTATCTAAACAACTGCGAAATACGTTAATTGATATCAATATATGAATACAAAATATTACGGATTTAAAATATTTCAAAAATGGGCTTTTTATGCCTCCTTAAATTGATATGAGGATTTCACTACGCACGAACTCCAATGGGTTGACCTGAGTAAATAAACTTTTTAAATGCACGTCCTTTTCAGTTACTCTTGCAGATAAAATGTCAAGCGCCCTATCGAATATATGACATCGGTTTACCGGTCTGACTTTTAATTATCCGGAGATAACGATTTCCCCTCGATAAATTCCATTAAGAAAGTCCCCCCCCCCCCGTCCTCCCATTTAAATGTCACCACAGGTGCATCTTAACTCTCTCTCTCTCTCTCCTCTCACTTTAAAACTCCTCTGTTGCCGATTCCATTTCCGAAAATGTCGATAACCACGAGAAAGAATTTTCGCGATGTCGATAAAATCTTGGGATTTGAATCGATATAGTCTTCCCTGAGAACTCTTCAATTTTACCGTTCGTTCCATCCCGTTGAGCGAATAAATGAAGTGGCGAAGGGGTTTTAAACACCCTTTGAATAGATAGATACCTGAATTTGCTTTTAACGGAAGAATGGAAACCTTCTTTTATAAGCATAAAATCTATCTTTAAGTTTCTTCTATAAGGAAAATGTATGAATTTTTTTTATAATACGGTTGTCACACTGTTAAAAATAGGTACTCAAAAATAAGTTAAATGTACTCATTTTTGATTGCATTCGATGCTTATCATGGCTCCAAATGCATAAGTTTCAATTTTGAAAAGTACATGTACTCAAAAATAAGCACAAAGTATAAAAGGAGCAGATGCTAGCCTACATATTCTGCCTTCAGAAATCCCTTTCAATAAATATCAACAATTACAATCAAGACATATCGGGAATAGAACCCAGTTCTTAAGGCGCCGCAGTCCAGTTCCGTAATTTTTGTACTATCAGGGCGATGTGATGAATTTATAAACCGAAAAATTGTGTAAAAGGTATGCCAAAAGAATGGAAAGTAAGATAATTGAGTAGTAATAACTTAGTTTCCATTTAAGCAATCGACAGCATATAATGTAGAAAATCATCTTCTGAACAACTATTTTAAGTTTGTCAGGTCGCTTTGTTAAGATGGCTTGAACAGAACCTGAAATTTGCCAAATTAAATCACACTGCTCATTATAGTAAAGTACGGTTGCTTGAATTTGAGTACGTAGTCGCTCGCAATTGTACTAAAAAACCGAGTAGGTTCAGGTACTAATTTTTAAGTACCCTTTTCTTTACAGTGCAGTTTATAATTTTTTTTCAAAATATTTTGTACCATTATAATAAACTTATTTATCATCCATGGTATTAAATTTTTTCTCTGTATTATTTCAAAATAAGAGTTTTCTTATTAAAACACAACAATTATATTTCGGTTAAAATATGTTAACGTATTAGGTGTAGTACTGTTACAACACAACATTTTTTCCCCGTGAACCATGTGTATTTATTTGATTTCAAATAATAATGATGATATTTGAAATTGGGCAATGTATCATACTTTTAAAAATATATTAAAAATACCCTTTTGAAGCTATAAGTGGAAGGATTACACTTAAATTTTTTATTACAAATATGAATCATACATATAAAGCTGAAATCTCCGAAATGTGTCCGGATCCCTGTTTGTTTGTCAGTACAAAATAAGCTCCGTAACCACACAACGCAGATCTTTGAAATTCACAGAATAGTTAGTTCAAAAAATAAGAATTTTAACGTGATCATTTTCGAGTCCCTACGATGTTCCATTCGAATGTTATGACATTTTTTAGCGAACTTCAGCGAAGTTTCACGAAGTGGCAACAGTAAAATCAGTTAAAATCAACGAAGAAAAGCGAAAATATAATATAAAAAATTATGAATCGATTAGAATGCCGATATTTACACGAAAATCTCCATAATTACAGAACGTAGCTTTATGAAATTTACAGAGAACTTTAATTGAAAAATTAGATATTTTTTTTGATAATTTTTAAGTTTGTACGATATTCCATTCGCTTATTATAGCTATTTTAATGTATGTCATTCAGTTAACATGGATGACAATATCGTTTGCGATTTTAAAGAATTTTTATTTCGTTATTGATAGTATAAAAATGACGTAATAAGTTTTGTTTGATTTAATAATTACTGAAAAT
This sequence comes from Troglohyphantes excavatus, assembly GCA_963932185.1. Classification (NCBI taxonomy): domain Eukaryota; kingdom Metazoa; phylum Arthropoda; class Arachnida; order Araneae; family Linyphiidae; genus Troglohyphantes; species Troglohyphantes excavatus. The sequence goes on from OZ010674.1 coordinate 27,774,704, forward strand.
ATCCGCACATTCGGCATTTTGCTAAAATGAGAAGAAGAAATGTATATATTTTCTGTCATTTGTCGTTATTTTATTTACCGCCGTGCGAAGAACGGGTATTTTTACTAGTATTTAATAAATGCAAGATATTAACAGAACCACAAGAGCGACCATCAGAAAGATTTTTTTTACTTTTTTTAAACAAAATGTTAAAAATAATTAATTTCCGGTTAAAATCTGTAGAAATTAAAGTGAAAAAAAAAGTATAAAAAGGATCATATTGCATAAAATGTTAATTATTTTATAGTTAAAAAATGGGATTTTCTTAGATTGTTTTCACATAAAAAGAAAACAATACCATTTTTTTTAAAGATTTTTTGTGATTGTTCAAAATTTCCACGGACCACTTAGGACTCTCTCACGGACCACTTAGGACCCTCTCACGGACCACGTAGGACCCTCTCACGGACCACTTAGGACCCTGTCATGGACCACTTAGGACCCTCTCGCGGACCACGGGTTGGGAACCACTGTCATAGTGGAAGTTATTCATTGTGTAAACAAATAGAACACATTAATTTATTAATTTTTTTTTCGTATTCAATGCTCTTTGCTATTGTTGTACCAACGAAAATGTATTTTTAAACCTACTCTTTAAAGAATGTATTTTAAATATTCAAAATGTCTTGAAGGCCCTTTCACTTGGTTGAGTGTTCGTCTTAGTCCCAACTTCTAAAAATGAAAACGAACCCTGCAAGGCACAGAAAATGTTACTGAATACAAACGACCCATGGATATTTACGAACCCTCTCCAAACCATCCACGATACCCAGAAAAAAAAAGCATCCTCCGTGTAAATAAAGATGGGGATTGAACTAATCACGGCTCCCGATCTTCTGATCCCTCCCCCTCGTAGCATTGACGTGACCCACAGAGCACTGGCCCCAAATAGCAGCTATCGTTGCTTTAATTTGATCAACTCGTCCCCCTCCTCCCCCCAGTAAATATTTATGCAGTACACAAGTAAGCCCCCCACCCCCTTGTCAAGGCAGGACAAGGCAATCGCCAGGAAGGATTGTAAGGAGGAAAAATTGTCCTACCATGCCGATCGATGGGTCGCAGGAGTAGGAGGGTATATTAGTGGAAGGTAGGACAAATTGAATACTTGGAGGGGGAGTGTGGGGTGGGGAAGAAATTATTTGACAATAAATAAAGTAATGGAATGTTGTTCTGATAAGCGGGTTTGCTTTTCTTCTCTTTATCAGCTGCTTCCGCGGCCGGGGAAAAGGGAAATTACAATATGGAAATTGGAGAGATAGAGAAAATATATCGGATATCCATTTGGGATTCGTCTAATTCAATTTATTGTTTGATTTATTTATTTTAACTACTGGTAGAATTAGAAACTTATACACATCTAACTGTATTAAGTTACATCTGAATTCTATAGGTTGATAGAGGAATGTATTGGCAAAAAACGGTAAAGGAACAGACTCGTAAAGGAAAATCTCGACTTTAAGAATAGGGCGAATTTTTAATTTGTGGGCTGTCTATTTAGTTCTTCGTAGGCCTCTAGTAATTATCCATCGTGTATAGGGGACTGAGGAACGTTAAATCTGTTGTGGTCTTACACTCGTGCTTCAGGCTCTAGTTCAGTTGTGGTCCTCATCATCTGACCATGGTTCAAAAATACTGAGGCATTGTTCTCAGATCTTTCCTTTAAGATAGGCTCCGAACCGTCGCCAATTGCCCGATGTGCAGTTCTAGTGCAACGTTATTTAACCTAACTCAACCTTCGATATGGTCCCGGGGCGCGGTTTGCCCAGCGGTAAAGTGTCCACAATCGGAGGATTGTGAGTTGGAATATCTACTTGGACTTCACCATTGTAGCGATCTCGTGATCGGATGGATCTGATCATAGTTCAAAAATACGAGGCAGTGTTCCCGGGTCTTTCCTTCGAAGTATATTGCGAACCGTCGCCAATAGCCCTTTGAGAAGTCCCTTCCTTGTACACGGTGGATATTTTTTGGCCGCTAAAGGAAAGAGTTTGGAATCTTTCTGATTACCAAACCGCTACACACATGTTGAGGATCGAACCCTCGTCCATTGGATGCTTCTCAGAGCCCATATCCATTCGAACAATACATGCCTCACGTGAGATTATGAGCCAACGTAAGCGAGCCAAAGTTGTTTAAATTACATCGAGTCAAATCGTTATTTCATACAAAATATGGAGAACCTCAATGTACTATTTAATGAGAGGAGGGCCGTTCGATCGGCTCTCAGTAGCGGTTCACATTCTCCCATGTGAAGTCTGCCTTATGGTATCATTCCCATTAAATTCTTTTATTTCATTTATATTATTTCGTTATAATTTCTTATTAAATTTGAATTTCCCATAAATACTATATTTAAATAAGCGTCAGCAAGTAATCTTCGTCCTGTGAGCACCCCAGTCAAGGTACCTTTCCCGATTTTAAAACCACAATTCATGCTCCCTTACCGAACCTTCTCCAGAAGTCCACCCCCAATTCAATCGATATCGACATGCTTATTAAATACCACCATTAATCAGAACCCCCCCCCCCCCCCCCAGCATTTCCAATCCCGGTGTAATCTCCAAACGCAAGAGAATTAATGATGGATATCGCAAGAGATGAGTTTAGCTGTCGATCGCATTCCTTTTGAATCTGGACCGTTCCTTCCTTCCACGGATTATAATGTAAGGAATCGATATCACATCCTTTCAACTGTTGCCTTGGAATCCGCGGACATTTGCAATAAGGATTACGACATGCATTTAAATCTATGGAAAGGTATTGGAGTCATTTGGCGTGGGCATATCTCGCCAAATTAGATCTTCCATTTCCCGATTCCAATAGAGGTGCTACAGAGTGGAAATTGTTAATTGGAGATGTGTTGGGGATTGAAGTGTCCGTTTATGTCACCGGTATTCGATGGTTAGTTGGTATTTAATGTGAAGGTAAGGATAGAAGGAACCGACGCATTGTATTGGTTGATCACAAATTGTTGCGGGATGGCCATTGGACGACTGTAACACAATAAGCTGCATTATCTAATTACGTTGCTTGTATTTTAAACACTGTTAAATTCCAGGCTCATTTTTGACGAAACAGATGCCTGACATACGAGCTCCGATAAAATATTTAGCCAAACTGAGGTGATTCATTTTGTCTTTTTTCACGAAATTTATTTCGTCAAAAATTAAATGTCAAATAAATATTAGAAATCGCGATTCGAATCGGAGACCTCCCCGTTCAGAGTCCAACGCTATATTCGATCGGCTAAGAAGGCATAATTGAATTCCGACAAGTATCAGAACAAAACATGAACTGATCCCCCCCCCCCCCCCCGAAAAGGGCCGAAAATGCATCTGAATAATATCCGAATAAATTACTTTCGTTAAATATGTCAGGATTCTTGTTTCGTCAAAAAAATATCACGTGATTCAATGTCGAAACGATTATCAAATATGACGAAAGTAGCCTTGGCAATCGCAGAATTCTCAAAAATGAGTGTTATTTCTGAGAATGCTCAGATTTAGTAGTAACAAAGTATTTAAAGCATAATAAACGTAATGGTTTATTATTTGTAGTTAAACAACCATGGCGATCTCCCAGCAATTTGTGACTACCCTCTATTTCCAACCCGTAAGGCTACCGAAGTAGCTCTATGTTCGAGCAAACATACGATTTGTACACCATGGACACAAATTACAAGAACAATAATTGTTTGGCTGTATTGGTATAAAAAAATCATTTACTTTGCCCAACTACTTCTCTTATATTTTAAGCTTTAATCACAATAAACCAAATATTTTACGTATAGTATAAATAGTGATTTACAGCAGCTACAGCAAATGTTAATACAGCAAAACCACAACGGTTGTCTAACCAACTTGTGTTCGTTCTGTTTATAACATTTGCATTCTAATTTGCTATACGTCGGAAGATATCTCGAATTAAAAAATATTAATTATACACCATGAATGTAATTTATATCATTCTTTTATCTAACATTTTTAACCAATCACTAAAATTAAAAATACTTGCATACTTGTTTTTCCAAGAAAAGTTTAAAATCATTTTTGTAATTTATTGCCTGAATTATTATTTATAAAATTAACTCTTTGAAAGATCGATTTTATTTAAACACCACCGATAACATTTTAATATTTCTTAGTTTAAAATTCCATAGTTAAATTGTCTCATTCTTCAAAAACGAAATGAACACGATAGCCATTGAAAGTTTATAGAAACCTACCAATTTCCCTTTTTAGAATTTGTTTAGTTCCGACAACGAAATCATTGTTTCAAACATCGACTTTAATTGGATATTAGTATAAGTGAATTCCCCTTGTCAAAACACCCCTACATCTTTCATTGTAATAGAATTTCCTGAAAGTAATTCAAAGAACGCACCGTTCGAATTCCATTGATTATGGGGTGTTGCCGCCTGCTCTGTGTCATTTTCACTTTCAGCGTTGCGAGGCTTCGGTTCGAGTTCTCTGGGACCGACTCGAGCTGTGGTATTGTCGTAGTTGTCGCGAAAGTTAAACTTATGAGAGAAATGCGTCTAAGGTATTATTGCGGAATTTCTGCTCGGGAATGAATGAATGAATCTTTTGTGATTTATTGATGTTCGCGAGAAGGAGATTTATTTTGAGGACAGCTGACGATGAGTTGGAGCAGACTACTGTCTTTTAGACATTATTTAATTATCTTTTGCGTTGGTTGTTTGATTCGATAAACCTAAAGAGACCCAAACTGAAAGTGTAAATAAATGCACTCCTTATTTTAATCAATTTTATTCACAAAAATTCTTTAAAAAAAAAAGGTAAGACCGATTTTAATAAAAATGCGCTAAAATGTGAAAAATAATTTTTAATTTTACGAACAAATTGAAAAAAATAGAATTATTTAGTATTTATTTTATACTTATTACAACTTTTTTAAATCGGCGCCAAAGTTTAGGTACGAATTTTGTAAATTGGCAGCAACTTCAAAAAGTTGTAATAAGTATTCTATTGATTGTAATAATTCATTATAAAATTAATATTAAATAATTTTTTTTTTTTCAATTTGTTCGTAAAATTACTTTCACCTTTTAGCGTATTTTTCTTTAAGTCGATTTTTCTTGTTTTAAAAAAGATTATTTTACCCTTTTTAGATTTTTACTTCGTCCTCTTCTATTAATATATTCACTTGAGAACTCTTGTTGTTGCTAACTTTTTTCCTACCTCGCCCCAGACAGTACATTTTGAGATTATCCGGTTTAATAAAAGCCGTGTGAATGAAATTTCATCGTTGGACAATCTTTATCCAACAACGAAAGTATTATGAAATCTGAAAAACTCTTAAAAAGTCTGTTTGATATTTCCGGATAAACAATAGCTGGATAACCATTTTTTTGCATTTTTTACCTAAGTGGATTTTTCTCTATCCAACAAAACAAAATTTTCCAAAATCGGACAATTTTTCCCCAAAAAGTTCGGTTAATTGAGAATTCCGGATAGTTAAATGCCGCCTAACCGAATATTTTTTTTCAAAAGGTGCCCAATTGAGACATCCCCTAACCAACAAAAAAATAATTTTCCAAATATATGAATTAGAAGAGAAATTGCGTTTGAACATTAAAAAAACATATTAGTCGAATTGATAACCGGTCTCTTTTGGCGGTTGGTTGGCGTACTTTTCAGTTGGTTAAATATATAATTATGTGCATAGTGTTGAAATATGTACAGGCAGTTGGAAACAATTTGCTAAAAAAAATTACAATCTAAACGTTTCTGTTAAATGGAAACGCAAAGTTTTAAGGGAACAGAAAAATACTGCTCAAAAATTAAAATATTTAAATGAAGTGCAAAGCGGGGAAAAGCATTAAGTGCAGGTACTCATTCTGAAGGAATTACTAAAATATATAAATTATAAACTTATTCATTGCACAACGAATTAACCTATTTCAGGAAAAAAAATGGACTTAACTTTTTTCCCTCTTCAGAGAACGTAATTACTTAAAAAACTACAAGTAATTGCATTTAATGCCTTCAACAAAATAAATAAAATAATTTTAAAACATACTTTACGTTCTTGTAGGTATTTTTTTGCACTTGATAATCTCTAAATAAATTAATATTTACTTTGTTCAAGTTGAATATTTAAATTTACTTGATAAAATAATAATCTATTAAACTTTTTAAATATTTAATGTTTACTTATATTGTATATGAGTTAAGTATTCCTTATGCTGTAATTTTTTTATATGTTTATGACGTTTCTGACTAATTTGTACTTGTTTAAATTTAATATAAGACATTGATATTAGAGGGGTTAAGCGCAAATTTATATACATTTATTGATTTAATACTCATTTTTCCATTTTAATAAAGTGCTATAATTTTTTATTAGCATCCTGTTTGATCGAATTATAAAAAATATCGTTAAAAAATATTTTCTTTTAATTCTATTTTTCGTATGATTTATGAAGAAATGTATTTTATTTAATTGATGTGGAATATTAATTAAAATCAAAAACTCGCTCCATTTCCCTTAAAACAATAACAAAACAATCTTGAAAGAGGTAATTATCTCCAAACAGACAGGTGTCCCCAGACATATCAAAACTTCAAAACCCCGTAAAATTAAAAACCGAAATCTCCTATCACCAGCAAAAAAAACTATTCAAAACATACCCTTTAAAACCACCACCACAAAAAAAATAATAAAATTAAACCAAACTTATAAATCCTCTCCCTTCCTTTTTTTTAAGGTCCCCCTATTTTCAGATTAAAATGACAAATTTCTTTCCGAAACAATGGCTCCCGAGAGAATTACCGATCGAAAAATTTGAAAAAATAGAGAAAAAATCCCTTTTTCCCCCGTATTTTTCAATTCCGTATGAGACGTCAAACATTGGAAGGAATACTACCATCGATTCCGCCAAACCAACCTTAAGGGCGGGAGTGGAAATAAATGCGTGTTCGATAGGCTTGATCGATAGCCAAACCCCCACTTTTCCGCTGTCTTATCTCTTCCTTCTAAGTTCAAATAATTGAGAGTGACGAAATGTTGTCTGGGGTGCATTGTTGTTCAAAATTCAATTTGGGGAGAACATTATTTTCTGTTGTTTCTTAAAAATTTCCGTTGGGGGTAGATGCCATTAGTTTCCTCACTATGTCTGCTCTTGGTGATGAGTGATGCTGTATTACCTATTCTTTCTGTAGATAAGCCAGTGTTCACTCTAGAAATAAAAAAATGGGCAGGGCGCTATTGGCAGGAAAAGGGCACTTCTTGTTTTTAAAGGGCACTTCCAAAAAATGAAGTTTGGGGTGGGTGTATCCACCCGTTAACACATATGGATGCCCTTTGCCAACCAATAGGATGCCATTTGCTTGAAATTACCGCGTATTCATCGCGAATGCGCAACACGCGTAGTTAAAAGAACGTTTGTTTTCCTGCTGTCATAATTAATTTAATTCCGATTTACACATAACATCTTAAAATCAATGCCTTTTTTAAAAAACAGCTAGAGAAACGAGGACGCTTGTGCTTGATTGAACCAACTAGGGGAGCAAGGACACTTGTTGGTTGACTGAAAAGGGCAAAAGGGGCGTACAAACTTTAGATTTATTAAAGAAGATTGAATATTTATTATCGAATAAATATTCAATTCAAATTATATGTAGCCGCATCAAATATTTGTTGTTATTAAAAAAATCCGTGTGGGTTTTCAAAAAATGGACGCCATTTGCTTGTTTTATTTGAAGTCGCACATAATGTTTTAATGAAATAAAAAATCGTTTGCGGAACAAATTAAAAATAGCGTAATTACAACATAGATTTATGAATAAAATAAATTATTATAGCAGGTGTTCGTTTTCGAATATAATAAATAATAAAATGTCGATTTTTCAAAATGACGTATTACAACTTGCTTTTCGTTAGACTGTTACAAAAACACTCCGTTAATAATCAAATATACTGAGTTTATAAAAAATGAAGGTTGTTATTTATTCTATTTTATTCAAGTTACTAATTTGACTGAAAAATTTGTTTTAATAAAAGCCTTTTACACGATAAATTTTTTGAATCCCATAAAAAAAAAAAAATATCGCGGTAAATTGCCTTAGAAAAACAATTTATTAAAAATATTAAATAAACCTCAGAATTAAATAAAATTATACGATTATGCCTGATAAATAAGTGCATGTTTTTATAAAACAATTGTAATTTTACAATTATTTTTCATAGAAAAATTAAACTTTGGACTTCAAAAATCGAGTTTTAAAACCCATTTTCCCCCTAACTTACAATTGTAATATTTTACTTTATACTATGTATCTAGAAAAATGTCTGAAAATGACTTCAGTACCAAATAGCTACAAACCATAAATATTAAGGAATATTTTTCAAAAAGTTAAACCCATTACATCAAATGCAATTTCTTTATGAGCACAAACGTTTAACTAAGCATGTTCATTTAACTAATGCACATATTTTAATTATTTAACCTCGAGACATATTTACATTAGATACAGTAATATTTCACCCTGCATCTGCATGTAATAATCCGGATTTTCAATCTAAACAAAGGCTTAATTAGAATAATACGTGTCTGCGAATGTAATTGCTACTCTGTGCATGGCGTTTTAAATAAATATAAGTATTTTGGGCCTTCTGATTGCTTGTTCACGTTTTGCGTTAGGGTTTAGTGGAAAAGATATTATGTTGGTCATTTTTGAAAAGTCGTAGTCGTGTTGTAGATTGTTTTATTAAATTAATCCCGGGAATGAGTCATTTATGTGAACCTTTATTTGGAAGAATTCGAACACTTTAAATGAATCTTTAAATTAAGACATTTGTCATTCGTTTTATAATTATTTTGTAATGAACTATGCCGAGTGTCAAGTCAGTATGGCAATGGGAAGGTGGTTCAATTAAGTTGACAAATAGGACGATCAAAATGTAACCAAGGGAGTGATATAAAAAGTGTAATTTCTTAAATATCGCTTATTTCTATTTTATTATTGTACGTTTCTTGTATCATATGATACAAAAATACAGCTCATGTTCTTTTATATTTCTATAGCCATTGCTTAGAGCTGTCTGTTCTTGCACCAATGGGTCAAGGATTTTTTTTATAAGAATAATTGAAAAGTGTAAATCAGAAAAAAGTGGAGCTACTTGGTTTTTGCGCCCTCGTCTTCCAATTGATCTGTAAGGCAATATAAATAAAGCGTTTTTCATAGATGACAAAAACGAAAGAACATTTTCCTATCGCAATTCCAGAAGAAGTAAATTTAGAAACAGATACAGAAATTACCACACTGAAAAAAAAATAGGTACTTAAAAATGAGTACATGAACCAACTCGTTTTTCTTTGAGTACAATTGTATCGTAAATGAGCGATAACGTACTCAAATTTAAATAACTGTACTTCCTCAAAAATGATCAGCATGATTTAATATTGCTAATTTCAGCTTCTGTTCAAGCCATCTTCACAAAGCGACCTGACAAACTTAAAATAGTTGTTCAGAAGAGGGTTTTCCACATAACATGATGTCGATTGCGTCAATGGAAACTGAGTTAATACAACCCAATTATCTTACTTTCCCATTCTTTTGGCACACCTTTTTAACATTTCATCTGTTTATTAATTGTTCACGTCGCCCTGGCAGTACAACGGATAAGGCCCTGGACTACGGTGCCTTAGGATATGGGTTCAATTCCGGGTAAGCCTTTAATAGCCCACTGTGCAGCTATAGTGAGACGTTAATTAACAAAACAAAAAATAAAACCCGGTAAGCCTTAATTGTAAGTGTTGATATTTATTGAAAGTGATTTATGAAGGCAGCCTATGTATGCAAGTGCTCTTTTTATTAATTTTTACACATTTTTGAATACATGTCTTTCTCAAAAAGGAAATTTATGTATTCGGAGTTATGATCAGCATCGAATGTACTCAAAAATGAGTATATTTTACTTGTTTTTGAGTATCTATTTATAACAGTGCAGTAGATGAATAAAAAAAAAATGAGCATTTCTTCCACTTGCCCCTCAATTGTTTTGTAAATGGGAAATGCGAATGAACTAAGAAATATGCTTTGGTAAATAAAATCACAACCTTAGAAAATACGAACTTTGTTGCCATTTTAAAATCCCCAATGTTTAAGATATTAAAAAAAAAGTTTAAAAAAAATCTGCTGGCAGTGATCCTTTCCCTCCTGCCATTAATAGTGTCTCCGCTCTAACACCTTCGCACTTGGGGGCAGTCGGTTGTAAATGTCCTCCGGGCTGGCGGCATCTCATTAATCTCTGCCCCGCTCACTTTGTCGGACCCGAATGGGCCATCGACTAATTGCATTATCCTGTATTGGAGGGAGTTACGTGGGGAGGGCCACGCAATTCAGGCGGTGGAGTGTCTCAAGAGCTTTAACGAGGAATTCATTGGGTGCTGAGGGTTCGGTTTGGCATCTCAGCCTAAATGGCAACCAATCGGAGAAGACAATACAAAAGATCTTGGGTCTATTGCACTTGCGTTCAAATACGTGTGGTTTGAAGTCTTACTAGATGGTTGAATTCACATGGGTTAAAGTTGCAAATTTAACTACTCAATGTGACACTATGCTCTTATTTAGTAAGGTTTTTCCAAAACAAAAACCTAGAAATATTCTTATTATCTGTTTTGGACGTGTTTACTGATGTGACTTTTGAAGAAAATCGAGTAATATGGTATTCAGGATTGTAGTGATTTAAATAAAGATTTAAAATCAACTGATTTTTTAATAAAAAAAAAATCAAATTTAAATATTTTTTTTTATTTATGCAAATCAATCTTTTTTTAATCGGATAAAGTTATTTATGTAGCCTTAAAAAAGTTATTTAATTTGTTCAGTGCAAATTTAAAGATGCATTTTATAGAACATGAAATATACAGAGTGTATTAGAATAAGCATTACAACTTTCATATGCAATGCAACTTAAGAAAGAAATAAGATAGCTAAGATATATAAGATAGTGCGTTAATAGTTACTTGTACATGTAAGAGCAACAGATGAAGTTTTATTTGTACACAGTTTTTTTCCCTTCAAATCTTTAATGAACCGCTAAAAAAACTTTTAACCCACTAATTAACCATCAACAAACTGAGCTTTATTCTGAGAATAGGTGTATGAAAATCTTATTTACAACTCTGACACACAACAAAACCTAAAGGAAATAAGATAGGTAAGTTATGTTGCTTTTATAATAAAATAACACATAAAGTTGTTTATAAGCATTTTTTTTAAGTGCATACAAATAAAACTACCTGTGTTGCTATTACATGCACAAGCCACATAATTTAGATATATTATTTCTTTTAGATTTTATTATCTGTCAAAATAGCCAGTTATGAAGGGGGAAGGGATCGTATTTGGAAACCTTTTAAAAAGTTGCTCCAAAATATATATTTTGGTAAAAATAAATAAATAAAATTTTAAAAAATCGTAATTTATATAAAATCCGATTTTTTAAAGAAAGTAATCAACAACCGTGATGGTGTTATTGAAGAAAAATCTATTTTAAAATGAATTTAAAAATATTTTTCATATTAGTGCGACCAATAATTATGTATTAGTATATATTGATATACTAATAAAAGTGAAGAAGTATATTTAGAGCTATGTTAATTATTTCACGGAAAATTTTAAGAATTGGCAGAGTATATTGTTAGAAGTTGTACAGTTATGTAATGTTCTTGCAATGGATTCGAATTGCCTTTTAAATTGTTCTTTGTCTGCAAAATATTTCCTTAGTGTTAGAAAACAGTTAAGTATATGTTTTTATAAAAAATTATGCTTCATTACATTCATAACTGCGAATGTAAATTTTTATTTTCGAGTGCTCAATTGAGATCACAGAGTTTCATCTAGAAAATTTATCTTATAATTTATGTTCTCTTATAATTGAAAATTTAGCTTATAATTTATGTTCTCTTATAATTGAAAATTTATCTTATAATTTATGTTCTCTTATAATTTATATTCTCTTATAATTGAAATTTTCTCTTATAATTTATGTTCTCTTATAATTGAAAATTTCTCTTATAATTGAAAATTTCTTTTATAATTGAAAATTTCTCTTATAATTGAAAATTTCTCTTATAATTGAAAATTTCTCTTATAATTTATATACAGGATAAGGCCACAAAGAAATAAACTTTATTTTCTGAATGTAAGTTTAATATATAGTAGTTTAATAAAAAACTTCGGACATCTGTTATGGAAGATCGTTGCGTTGCAAATTTAAAAGGACTGTAATAGAAATTTGAATCATGTTGTTCAATGAGCCTTGAGCCTGTTGTGAGTCGTCAATATTTGTATTAGTAAAACTATTTTAGAAAAAAATTCTGCAATAAAGTATCACAGACTCCACCTTATTACACACATTTATAAAAATAAGATTCCCAATTGTCTCCAAGGCACCCTTCCAAATGTCTCAGCAAAAAAATCCTGCCATCCAATACAAGTCTGCACATTGACAAAGGAACGCAGGTACACAGAGTGTCTCGCCTGACAGTTGGGGTGGTTGCCCTTGGCAACCGGCAGGAACAAGGGCGGTAAAGATCTGCCCCTCGCAGGATCCTGGCGATTTATTGTATGCGGCAGCAGTGGGTGGTTTTGTGTGTGTCGAACCTTTGTTGGGAGTTCTTCCTTTTGCTCATAAATTCCTGGGGATAGTTGCTTAAAGGTTGGAATGGAACACGGTTACTGTCATCGGAAGTGAGATTGAGGCATCATTCTGCTGTTTTGGAAAGAATTGTGATGAATCTTGAGAATTGTTGTGGTCATTATAGTCTATTGAAGTGAATTTAAAAGGAAGTGAACATACCTTAGGTTTATAATATAATTTAACTTATGGAATGGACGTACTTGGGGTATTATAGTTACTTATATCCATGTTTTTACTTTCAATGCACCTCCTAATGATGTGTATTGCTGTCTTTTAAAATAAGATAAGTTTTTGAGTAGAACCGTAAACTAGGGTACTTAGACCCACGTAAAAACATGTTTTACATCACTCCTGTTGGAGTTATCGTGAAATATAGACGTGACGCACCATCTCTTCAACAGACACCACCTGTTTAACAAACAAGAATCAACGGCCAGGAGTGATTTGAAAGGGGTTTTTTGCTTTGTGTCCAAGTAACCCCAGTTTATTATATTTGAAAAAAAAAATTAAATTCATTCATCATTCTCTTATTCATTGGAAATAACTATTTAACTGTTAATGGACCTCAGAGTGTTAAGAAAGTAATGGAACCTTTTCAGTTGTGGTTAATTTAATTTACGATTATTAAATGCAACATATTTGCATAATGCACGTCATTAAATTTCAGCGCGTTTTTCTAACCTTTAAGTTTTGATTCAAATTTTCACAATTCGTCAAATTATAATTTTTACGAGTTTTTTAATCATAATTAAAAATCACAGTTATTACTTTGCAAATGAAAGATTTTGGTTTGAATTAATTACGGTCTAGTTTTAATTAATTACTGTATAGTTTTAGTTAATTACTGTATTTTTACAAGTAAAAATAATATCTCTTATTAGAAAATAACTCATAACTCTTTACTAAGCAGGTAGTGAAACGTTTAAGTATATAAAATGCACACGTTTAAATCCACGTATTCTTTTTAACATACCTTATCGTCATCCAAATAAAACATTAAATTTTCCTCTTTTTTTTTTCAAGAAAAAGAGTACAATTAAAAAGATAAAATGTAACAGAAAAAAGCTAGAATCGAAACTAACTGTTCAAAATTAATTATTTTCTTGCTACTTAATTCTTAATATATTTTTTAATTCTTGATATCTTGAATTCCCTCCAATCTCTGGAAGTAAGAGTTTCTTTAAATTCCTATCAAATCTGGAAAAAAAACAGACTGGTTGAACCGGAGAAACAAGACATAAAAACAGAAAATGAACCATAGCTTTTTTTTTTCCAGGCTAGTAGCAAATTTAATTCGAAGAACCTTCTAGTCTGGCAATAAATTTTAATTAGCATCCGAATAGTCTTACTTGAGTAGTTTTTGATTACATGCCCTGAACGGCCCTTGGAACATTCATTCCCCCATCTTTGTATTTCTTCCAAAGAAAGAAAAAGAGCAAAAAATACTTACCATGTCTCCATGTGTATTTTTTCAATCTTCGGTTCTTGGCTTAACTCTCCGATGTAATACCAGCCATCGAGTGTCTAGTTGGCGACAGTTCATTTGTCATACTTCGAGCGATTGCCTTTCAATGTGACAGGTGGCGATCATAAATTAGCGCCAAATAACTTGGAACGGAGACGGTGAGACTGCATGAGACTTCATATTACTTGGCTGGTCTCTGATTCTGGCTGGGGCATTTGGCGCTTTCCATATATCAGCAACGCATTAATCTTGGCTGGAGTTGAAATGAGTATTCAATTGAGCTGTATGTTTAATAATTTACTGAGCCGAAACATTGTTTTTTCAGGAAATAGGGTAAATATTATAATGGGTGATTGATTAAATAATAGTACTAGCCTGGCTATTCGTGAAACTTTATCGTTTTTCAATGTCTGTCATTTTTTTTAGTCATTGATTATCAAGAGAAACCAATTATTTTGTGAACTAATTTTCTCTTGGGAGTTGACTGGACTTCTAAATATATTTTGGATTTCGACCATTTATGTTGCATTATCCTTTTCCATATATATATGGATATATAGATATATGGATATATAGATATATGTATATATGGATATAGATATACGGATATATAGGTATATATATATATATATATATATTCAATTATTGCGCAGCGGAAATCTAGTCTCTAATTTTTTTAAAATCTTGTCACTTGAGGTAGTAACTCAAATGTTTTCTTACTTTCGCAAGCGATAATAAGTGATGTCATTTCAGTAAGAATCTTTCCGATTCGTCTCTCCTACATTTCGATTCGCCTTGTACTCAATGGCAATCACTGATCTCTAACTGTAATTTCTGGATTGGGCAAGACATTTTGTTGACATGAAGCCCAATTGAAGGGGTAACACACTTTCATGGCTATCACAATATTTTGTATATTTTTCATTTTAAAATAAGCCGACCTGTATTGCTTTTGGCTGAGTTTTTTTCTATTTTCTTTTGAAACCCATTTTAAATTCAATCTGCTAATAAAATAGAAAGTAATTTGTAAGTTGAAGTGGCTAAACAGCAAGATCAAAAACTATTTGTTTGGTATTATAAAAATTAATTCTATAAGAAGAAAATTTTATATTTATATGCATTTCATATTTCTACAATGTTATGGTATTAAAAAATACCATTAATTCACTTAAAAATTATTTGGGATACAGTATGGCTGCTTTCACATTGGCTTCAACAGGCCCATAGAGGAAACAAGTTGTGAGCCTTCCAGAAGCTACACTTAGAGTTCAGTGGCTGCAACGGAAACTCAGGGTAATACATAATACACATGTTACGAATCTAGAACTACCGTTACAACTTAAATACTGTCTAGGATTTATTTTATTTTATTTTCATACTCCCCCTGACCTCTGTTCAAAATTGAGATATATGTCTACAAGACTTTGGAAACAATCCCAGATGATCGCTCACTTCAATATCGATACTCATTCAAGTAGCCCTTTGCAATTCCATTTCGACGTTAATTAAATCAAACCCAACAACTATTCCATCGCGATTCAACTCCTTCGTTATTTATGCTCCAACAAAGCACTGATCTGCAAATGCTAATTTCGATTCTTTTGATCCGCACATTCACTTCTGCGCCAAGCATTTACAACACAAACAGACAATCGTCTTATTTCTGCTCTTCCAAGACGCCTTTCCCTTACGACAGAAAAGAATAATTCCGCTCACATGGCTCCTTTCCGCCAAATTTATGCAAATGACACACAAGCTGACGCCCCCCCCCCCCCTACCGTTTTCTTTCTTCTGCGTTTAATCAACGGTTCCTCTGAGGATATATAGAAAGAAAAATGCGTTTGAGCCTTCCGCTATTTCTTTTGCTTGCATGCGGGCGTATAGGGAAAAAAAAGGGGAAAAAATATTCGAAGTCCGCAGCGTTCTGAAGATAAACGGACCGAAAAAAAGGTTTCGACTTTCACGCCACGCTAAAATTCACACACACACACAAAAAAAAGGGAATATAACAAGAAGAAAAGGGATTTGGAAACTTCCCTAGTACCGGAGATGCCCTATTTTCCCCTTTCTCGAAACTTTTAACCTCGGTGCCAAGATTTTGGGAAGAAATCGGAATAAAACTTTTTAAAAAACAATATGAGCGTTTCCTGGTAAACATAGAGGCAGCGCTTTGAAATATCGAGCTCTATTTGGAAGCTTTTATTCTAAGCAGTAAACAGTATCTTGAATTCCGTAATAAAATTCTGCGGCAACTTAATGAATATGCAAGTCTTTTCGTTGTGGTTCTGCTTTTCAGCCTCCTAAAAGAAAGAATCCCTACTTAAAATATTCTGCCGCTGAAGCATCGTTTGCATGAAATTATGATGAACAATTTGTTCTAACCCCCCTCAAGTAGAATTTTTCTTTCGAGGCCCCTTGTTTAGATTTTAATGCTCGCTAATGGGAAAAAGAAAGATTGCTGGATTAACTAGTATTAAGATCGAACGTCGTGTAACGAGTTTCGCAAGCGTTTAATTCGCTTCTATTTATTTTAAAATTGTAGAATTTTATAAAATGCCAAAGAAGTAATTATCTTTTTTTTTACCCTCGGATTATTTGCGAAATTGAAAATAATGGGATTTCTTTTAGGTAGGATTATTTTTTTTATTGCCTTTTGTCTTTAAGCGGTATATTTCATGAGTTTCTTTTATTTTAAAGTTCTCAAATGACTCGTAATCCCTTTTTAAAAAAAAAAAATATATAACATATATGGACGTAAATTTTTAAAAATTATCAAGGTTTATAATGAAATTTTAATTGAATTACCATAAACTCCATAATCGTTTTTGGTAGGTGTTTATTTTGAATATTCATCCATCAATATTTGTATTATTGTCTTATAAAATTAAGTTTTTATATTTAAAAATATCTCGAAGAAATATGTGTATCAAAAAAAGTTATCTTAGGCGAAGTATTAAATAATAACGTATAGTTAATTTAATACCACAGTGGGCAAAATTAAAAGTGAAGTACCACATGGTTCAGTTTAATGACCATTTTTATTGTTTATTTTTATTGATGATATAAGTTACGATATTAGTTGTAAGTAATATTTGCAGATGATTTAACTTTTAGAAGGGTTAGGTTAGGGGATATTTTTAAACTGTTTTAAATTTATTACTGATAGAACGAGAGTTCGTGAATTTAATTTGAAAAATCTCAAATTAATCAGAAATGGAGAAAACACTGTTTTTTATTAACCAACTTAACCGCGCCAACCGATTTCAAAATGCGCGTCAAGGAAATGGTTATCAATTCGACTGTTATGTAATTATTTTTTTTAATATATGTTCGCGCATGATTTCTGTTCTAATTCAGATGTTTTGACAATAATTTTTTTTTGTTAGATAGGAGATGTCCCACTTTGACAGCTTTTGTAACAAATATCCGGTTATCCAATTTCTAAATTTTTTTTCAACTTACCCGTAAAATTAAAAATTATTTATTACTTTTTAGCGTTTTTTTTTAAACAGTTTTTTTTTAAATCGATTATTTTATAATAGGATAATTGATGCATAGAACAAAGTACCAGTGAATATTGTTATTTCTGCATGAGTAAACGATTTAGAAAGAAATTAGATTTCAAAAAGGAATAGTCAGGATAGCCTTGTTAGACAACGAACCTGTTGTTGATCGTCAAGATTTATAATCTGCATATTTGTAGTGTGACCATTATATCCAAGTACGAGAATATATGGGATTGTCATTCTAAACTGTGAAATGAATTAATTCGCTTTGGACTGTATCCAAAATAGCTCCGCAACAATTCTACCACGTTATAACACATTTTGCCAGCAAACATTATAGAGTAAACACCGATTTAATTTACAGTATGTAGTTCATGTTGTTTCTTATTAGGTTATATCATATCCGAGAAAATTACTTAACCGTTAAATCTACTAATATAATGCAAATGTAGGAAACACACTCGTTTTCCAGCACACTATTCAAAATAATTATTTTATTCTAAAGTAACATTTCTTGAGTAAAATTACCGAATTGAGTGAATGTAGCTTTCAAATTTAAATTACATTATCATAATATGCGTTCATCGCCACTTAATAAACTTCAATTCTTAACAACATGTTGTTCGAATGAAATGCAAATGTGTCAGGACACTATTATACTACATAACTGAATAATTTAATAGAAGACTTAACCGAAATCTAGACTTGTTGATGGCAAGAAAGGGATCCATAATCAAATCATCGCAAATTCAGCTTGAATCAGCGAATCATTGTGTTACATTAATTCGTTTTATTGCCCCATTCACACAACAATTGCTGATGTCAGGGATCTATTTATTACTTGTCACATGACTGGAGGCTTCGCAGTGGGAGGTTCTTTCCATTTAAATGTCAATCAACAATTCCATTCAAATGACGTCATTGTCGTCCACTTCAAATTCACAATCGGATGGTAACGGAAGTATGCTATAGTTTGACGTCTGTGCCTGCTTTATGTTCGTTGATATTCATATAATATGGGGACTCTTTAAGTATTTTGGAAATGTGGGCGGCATTTTAATATATTCAATCCAATTTTAAGTAACAATTTAATTGTTATAATAGAGTTTTTCCAGGTTTTATATTATAGAAGCTTGTAGGGATGGCAATACAATCAAAATAGAATTCATATAAACTTATGGTTCATTATACACGGAGTAAAGAAGAAGGTGGAGGTGCGAACA
This sequence comes from Troglohyphantes excavatus, assembly GCA_963932185.1. Taxonomy (NCBI): domain Eukaryota; kingdom Metazoa; phylum Arthropoda; class Arachnida; order Araneae; family Linyphiidae; genus Troglohyphantes; species Troglohyphantes excavatus. The sequence goes on from OZ010674.1 coordinate 27,793,609, forward strand.
AGTCTAAAACCGGTTTGCAATGTGAAGTAAGCAATCGCTTAAAAAGTAGGAACTGGCGAAATGTTTGGCGCTATTCCAAAGCACTACTTTGTACCAGTACTTGCCGATAATTTATTTTTCCCTCGTAGGAAAAATACTGCAAACTAGGTTTGTTTGTTCCTAGTTTGGGGTTGCTAACTTACGTTTCATGAAATCTCGCCAAATCATCTCAACCTTTTTCTTTACTCCGTGTTCATTATATGAATGTGTTTGACTGACGCTGACGCGTTTTTGGCAATTTTAAAGTTGTTTTTACTGCTTGGTGGTTTAAATTATATTTCCTAGGCGTACACTATTTTTTTTTACTAAATTTTTAATTTATTGTAAATAGAAAGTTTTCAAGGTCTTCCACAAATAATTAGATTAAAAAAAATATTGTAAAATGGAATATTTTCATAATATCACGTCCGTGAGCGTCAGAGGGTTAACAAACGTCTTTTACAGTTATAGTGACGTCACAGTTAAAAACATAGAAACAGCTTATTTTAATCAGAGAGTTGTAATATTAAATAGAGAGCGCCTTCAATACCAGACTCTCCTAAGGCCGCGGTGTCAACATTGAAAAGAAAAACTCACATCACGTGGTTATAGCGCTGCCACATTTGGCGTTCAGACATCTGCGGGAGTTCAAATTTGGCGCACTTTCTTCTTTTTTGGTGATAAGGAGTTCTGTCCGTATTCAACTTCTTAACATATATGTACGTATTTACTTATTTTCAAACAATATGCGCTAAATATTTCCTTTTCATTAACGAAACGAAAATATAATTTTATTTACGTTCAATACTCGAAGAAGCGAAACTCTTTATATTTCTCAGGTTTTATTGTTCATATTTTCCTATTGAAGTATACAAAATAACAATTGAAAGAACTTCGCTTATGGTAAATTTTTTACATAAAAACATAATGCAATTATTTCAAAACTACAAAGTAAGGAAATCTCCTTAATATATCTGTTAAACTCCCTTAAATTGTGCCACTCGTTAAAAAAAACTATATTTAACTACAAACCATATTACAATACTTCGATCTCGTTTAGTTCTTAAAGTCGCCAAGGCCTGCCAAGTAATATTGGCGCATGAATGAATTGGCATTTCCACATATCACGTAGTTTCAATGATGGACACACGGAAATCAGCATTTTTATTCCTCGATTTGAATCATTACTCTATGATTTTAATAATATAAGACGATCTCCATATTTAAAAAAAATAATTAACAAATATTCGTGCTCGCTCAGCTAAAAAAAATATTTAGAAACACAGGAAAAGAATATTTTAAACGTATCTTTTTAAATAATCGGTTTACTAAAAGTATTTGTAATAAATCTTTTAAGAATCATTTTGAAAAATCTTTTAAGAATCATTTTGAAAAATCTTTTATAAAGAACTTTGAGAAACTCTTCTATTTATATAATAATATATTTATTATATATCGGTTTTATCTGTGTCAATCACTGGTAGTTTATTTCATATGTTCATAATTAAAAGTTTAATTTACTTTATACCATGGTGTATGAAAATTATCTTTTCAACTATCTGTTCTACTTGGCCATGTGGCGGACCGCCACGACCAAATGCGTGTTTACTTGTCAAAGTTGTAAAAATAACTATCCTACATCTTGCATATGTGGCGCACAGATACACTAACATCTATATATTTTTAAAAAAATATTATCCAATCATTTATTATCTACTGCTGTCTAAAGCATTTTACTAAATTCCTTATTATATTTTGATTGCTAAACGACATTTAAAACAGAAAATTCTATTCACAAACTATCTATTTTGAAAGTCTGTTTGGCACTATGTGAATAAAGTTATTAAAAGTTATTATTTATGGCCGTGCTTCTCAACCTTTTTTCTCTCGCGTACCCCTTGACAAAACTTTTCATTTATGAGCACACCCTTCTCTCATAATCCTTCTCATTCATCCATCTACGCAAAAAAGTTATTTTTTTTTGGTTGGGCATTAGCGTTTTTAAGTTAGCTGGAAAATTAATCAAACGACTCAAAAGGATGACACTTGCAGGCTTTTATTTTTGATTTTATTTCTAACATTTATTAATTTTATTTTAGGCGTTTGAAGCAATGTAAAAAAATGTGCTGAGAAATGAGTACGTGGACGTACTTGTTTATATTTGAGTACAATTTCATCGTAAATGAGCAATGACGTACGGCCATTTAAGTAATCGTATTTTTTCAAAAATGAGCAGTATGGTTTAATATTGCAAATCTCAGCTTCTGTTCAAGCAACCTGGCAAACTTAAAATATTTGTTCAGAGATGGTTTTCCCACATTATTTGATGTTGATCGCTTGAATGGAAACTGAATTATTACGACTCAATTATCTTACTTCCCATACTTTTGCCACGCCTTTTTAACATCTGTTTATTGCTCCTTCTCGTCGCTGTGGTGGTACAACAGATAAGACCCTGGACTTTGGTGCAGACGACATCAGGTATATGGATTGGGTTCGATTCCCGGTAAGTCCTGGTTGTAATTGTTGAAATTTATTGAAAGTGATTTATGAAGGCAGTCTATGTAGGCAAGCATTTTTGAGTACAAGTCGTTTTTCAAAAATGAAACATATGTATTCAGAGCTATGATAAGAATAGAATGCAATCAAATATGAGTACATTTTACTTATTTTAAGTACCTATTTTTAACAGTGCGCCATTGCTAATAATATTTCTGCGTACCCCTAATTGTAACACCACGTACACCCATGGATACACTTACTACAGGTTGAAAACCAATGATTTATGGGATTATGTTACTGTGTATATGCTTCGAAAGAAAACCTACACAGTTCCAATGCACACAATAAAAAGATTTAAATTATTCAGGATTTTTTTTTTTAAATTGTATGTAGATATTAACATTTATCCCATTAGAGTTTCTAAACTCTCATTACTTAATTGTCACTTGACCGAAATGTTCAGTTCCGCCTCCTTCTTTATGCACAGAATATGCAAATCGCAATGGTGTGGCAAGTAGGGGGTGTAAAAACGTAGCATCGTCGTCTCTCGCACCTGCTTTGGAATGTATGGGTATAAAAACTTCTAAAAGTAGCCATAAATTGTAAGTAACGACCCACATTTGCAAACATGCATTTGCGGCACCGACATCGCGTGAGATATTTTTATGTCCAACAGGAGAATTAGTAACATATATGAGAATATATATGTATATTATGATGGTTCTTGAGTTCCTTTATAGTGCAGAGGGGTGTAAGTTTCTGTTCTTTTTTTTAAATCCATTGCAGTTTTTTCGTTCTTAAACTTAAATTCATACCATTTGCATAGTGTACTTTTCCTGGTCTAATACACATGCAAACGTGTCTATTTGATAATGAAAGTACACTGATAAAATAGTAAAATGTACTCATTTTTGAATACATTCGATGGTTATCATGGCTGCGAATACATTAGTTTCAATTTTGAAAAATACGTGTACTTAAAAATTAGTAAAATGGGTGAAAATGTATAAAAAGAGCAGATGCTAGCTTACATTGGCTTCCTTTATGTATCCCTTCCAATAAATATCGACAATTACAACCAAGACTTACCGGAAATCGAACCCAATATGCAGGCACCGCAGTCTAGGGCCTTATCCGTTGTACTGCCAGGGTAGCGCGAACAATTAATAAACAGATTAAATGTTAAAAAGGTGTGCCAAAAGAATGGGAAGTAATATAATGGAGTTGTAATAACTCAGTTTCCATTTAAGCAATCGACATCAGATAATGTGGAAAACCATCTTCTGGAAAACTATTTTAAGTTTGCCAGGTCGCTTTGTTAAGATGGCTTGAACAAAAACTGAGATTAGCAATATTAAACCACACTGCTCATTTTTGAAAAAGTACGATTACCTAAATTTGAGTACCAAATCGCTCATTTACGATACAATTGTACTCAAAGAAAAACGTGTGTGTTCAGGTACTCATTTTTAAGTACCTTTTTTATTTATGGTGTAGGAGTATAGCGTATATTTTTCTGCATCGGACAGAAAAATATAACTTTTAAACCCACATCTTTGTTCTCCCCTGAAGAAAAAAACAAGCCCATCACCCTTAAACCCAAACATCTTCATTCCCCGGGTACATTGCAGGTCATTTATTGACTCGGATAGTTCATCCCCATCCTCCCAGTCCCACAGCATCATCTTTCTCTTCTTTTTTTCTTTTATCCCCCTGCAGCACAATCGGGTTTCGTCCAGGGCCCTCGAGCGTTGTCCTCTGTCGTCCAACCTATCACTTCTTCCCTTGTTTCCTGCCTGGAGATTGTTTTTTCCCCGGGTCATTTTGTCCGGAATAATTCCGGGGTAGTATTAAGTTAGTGGAATCTGGATGAGATATGGCCAAGGATGTATTTGTTGGTTTGAGTGAAATCTTATTGGGGATGATTTGAGGAGACAAGGAAAAGGCCAGTCCTATACACAGCGAAAATGTTTATAAAAAAATTGAGATAATTTTTATCTCGTCCCCCATCTCCTATATTTTATTTGATTTTAAATGATACATACAGCATTGAATCTCAACTTTAAGATGTCCGAGAAACATTCGGCAAAGCATGGACCACCTTCTTCTAAAAAAAAAAAATATTAAAAAGCGTATTTTACAAATAATTTTTTGAAATTTTAAAACTTTTAATTAAAATTACCATAATAAATACGATTATAATTCAAATTATAATAAAATGACTGGATTATTTTGTATTTCAAGTAATCTATGAGATATTTGAGCCGCCATCTTTTTAACGAATTTCGATATTCTTGGGTATAACAATGGTAGATTTAAATTGAAAATTAATATAATTCTCTTTCAAGATTGTAAATGGATATATATATATATATATATATTGTTTCTTTAGAAGATCCGTTTTGAATAATGCTAACTATAGGTAAATTTTACGTATTCTCGCATTGACTTTACATTGGTAAACATACATGGTTAGTATGCTAGTATTAATGCACAATTTATATCAGCAGACTGACAATGGCACCCTATAAAATATACTTTCTCTTACAAAATATAGAACTCAGTTTTTGTTAATTACACCTTATAGGATTTTATTATTCCTGAACAAATGCGTACTTTTTTAAAAGTTTTTTTTAAATAAAAGTTTACTTGCTGAGCACATGTTTTTTCTCTGAACAATCAAAACAAAAAACATATTTGAATAAACAATAGCTCCACTAACCAACCAATGGTTGTTTTACTTTACATTTACTTTCATTGGTGACTGACTACCTTTGAAAAATCCCCTTCTAAGAAATCTTCAGTTTGATCCAAAATTAAAAACTGAACCAATTCAAATTTTAAGAATGATTTTGCCTTATTTAAAACTCAGAAATTTTGTATCCAACAGCATTCATTTGACATTGAACTCCATCCCCTTATGTGCCTTCACCATTCACCTTTGAAAAATCACCTTCTAAGCAATCTTCACTTTGATCCAAAATTAAAAACTGAACCAATTCAAATTTTAAAACTTATTTTGAGTTCTTTAAAACTCATAAATTATAGATACAACAGCGTTCATTTGGCATTGAACTCCACCTCCTTCCGTCCCTTCACCATTCACCTTTGAAAAATCACCTTCTAAGAAATCTTCACTTTGATCCAAAATTAAAAACTGAACCAATTCAAATTTAAAAACTTATTTTGACTTCTTTAAAACTCAGAAATTATAGATCCAACAGCGTTCATTTGGCATTGAACTCCACCCCCCTTCCGTCCCTTCACCATTCACCTTTGAAAAATCACCTTCTAAGAAATCTTCACTTTGATCCAAAATTAAAAACTGAACCAACTCAAATTTTAAAAATGATTTTGCCTTATTTAAAACTCAGAAATTTTGCATCCGACAGCATTCATTTGGCATTGAACTCCACCCCCCTTCCGTCCCTCCACCATTCACCTTTGAAAAATCGCCTTCTAAGAAATCTTCACTTTGATCCAAAATTAAAAACTGAACCAAGCCAATTTTAAAACTTATTTTGACTTCTTTAAAACTCAGAAATTATAGATCCAACAGCGTTCATTTGGCATTGAACTCCACCCCCCTTCCGTCCCTTCACCATTCACCTTTGAAAAATCACCTTCTAAGCAATCTTCACTTTGATCCAAAATTAAAAACTGAACCAATTCAAATTTTAAAACTTATTTTGACTTCTTTAAAACTCAGAAATTATAGATCCAACAGCGTTCATTTGGCATTGAACTCCACCCCCCTTCCGTCCCTTCACCATTATAGCCCATTAACGTCAAAGCCATGCTAATAAATCCACACCTTCCCCCCAACAACTCTTCAGCTCTCCAGGAAGATTGAGCAAGATTCTCTGTCCCCATCTCCAGGGGATAAACTCCTTCGTCACGCCACTTTGGACCGCCACTGCCGTCCCTCCCCCATTTCGCGCCCCTTCCGAGATTCGTTGTTGAGGGTACTATTATTTACTTCCCAGTCGCCCCCCTGCGAAGAAGTTTGTCAAGAACCCATTTTCAGGCTGCCTTGCCTCACTCCTGATGACGGTAATGACATTTAAGGTTGGATTCTGGCGGTGGTGCAGGAAACGTCTATTTGACGTCTTGCAACTAACGTTTTCGGACTTTTCGAGAATAAATTTAGAGGGAGGATGGGCTCCTTTCTTGGGCTGGGAATGGATGTTCCAGACAATGGAATAGGGGGACCCTTTGAGGAACCACATTTGTATGAATTTTCAGAAAAGTTTAATTAGAAACGTTTATTTGACGTCTTAAATTCTACCACTTAATTTTGAAATTCTCTTGACAACTTATATTCTATCAGTTTCGGACTTTTGAGTCCAAGCTTCAAGTAAACTTTGTGCTGTAGTTAGTCTTAAAAGGATAGTCTGGTTAAGAATCTGTAGCAGAGCTGGATTTTGAGTTGTCAACTATTATATATTTCCAAATAGATTTGCGCAATTTAAAAATATTACTTTAGATTACCAAGCTATTATTTATGTAAATTTGAATATATTTTTAAAAACATAATGGGATTTATTTGTTCAGCGAGGTAAATTCCTTCGAATAAGCTATGCAAAATATTGAAAAATATGTTATTAGAAACACCTCGAATCTTTTTAGGTTGCAGATGTCCTTTATTTGGGTTTACGAGGCTCTATTTTTAAAGTTATGAGTTCTTTAATCTACCAACCTTTCTGAAGAATGCTAAGGTGGATTTAAAATTCCAGTAGCTTATTAAGAAAGTATAAAAAGAGATATTTTTATCAACTGTCATGTGAAAATTTGCCATCAATAAAATATTTTTCAGGTTCAAAGTTACCATCAATTAAAGAATGATTCGCAGGTAAATTTTAGTTACTGAACTCGAATTTTTGCAAAATTTCTTAAAACTTTTATTTTTCATCTATTGGCATGGCAGCCAGTTGTGAGCCAAGGCCTTCCTCAGAACCTGCTTTCCTTCTGCTCTCTGTTGGGCTAGAGTACTCCAATTGGCGACTCTTAGGATCTTAAAGTATTTGCTAACACAGATCCTGCCCATCTTAGCCTGGGTGTGCTCCTAACTCTGGATTGTAATTGAAAATCCTGAATGTTACATAGGAGGGATCCGTTTGTCAGATGTGGCCAGCAAATTTCATGCGAATAATTCCAACATGTTTAATTATATCCGCCTACTTGTATATCCTGTAAAACTCATTAATTGTTCCTATGCCACCATATACCACTACTAGTTCTGTGAATAGTAGAACTCATATCCAAACAAAATTATAATAGTAATAAAACAAGTCGTAAATGAATAATAAGCAAATTTGCGGAAAAACAGACGATATGCCAAAAGGTCGAGTTAAAATAGGATCTAGCTAACGATCTTTCAATTAACATTTAATAAATCTTCATCAGATCCTTTCTCTCAAGGATGACGAACCGATGTTCCTGCGATTTCGTCAAAGCCCAGATTCTCAAACATTTTATAGGAAGAAATTTGAAAAATATCTAAAAATTACGATTTTCTAAATGTAAATATAATAGGGAAATAAGTAAGAATTTTGTTAATGTTTTAAAGAAGGAGACTTCAGATAGTTTTTGAAAATATGCTATTGTAATTAAAAATTCATCATCCTTAGTTATTCGATTGTATACAAATATGGATTAAAAATGAAAAATAACTCTTTCTGCACAATCGCTATGTTATATTACAATATAACAATTCAGTTTTGTCGGGCTTTAAAGTAGTTTTTCAGAGTTACGTTTTAGAAAAGGGAAATGCTGTCAGACCTTTCTTTTTTTCTCCTGGAGAACTATTCATGCTCTTCAGAAATCTTTTGAACGAGAATAGGTAAAAGCTTCCTTTCAAGGAATTTTTTGCTTGGAAAAGTGCAGCTACTTTTCCACCCTCACGCGTTTTAAACTTGGTTGTGCATTTTGAATCATAGCTCGGAAGTCGTTTCTGGATTGTACAGTACTCGTCAAAGAAAGATGCGTTCTGCAGCTATGACTTGATGCGTTTCACTTTGAAGCAATGGAAAAATGTAGTACATAACTGCTACCATTTTGCATGCTTTTTTTTGTGAAATAAAGGATTTTTGTGGTTACAATCTGATATAATAGAATTTTATTGATATAATGCTTTTTTTTAAATTTTGTTTCAAATAAATAATATTACTGATATTTGTTGTATTTCGTTCGCATTTTTTTTATCTGTCTAAAATACTTATTTAACAATGGTTGCACCAGCACTTAGATTATATCAAGAACTTATTGTGACAGTCGCCAAAACTTATAAAGGATGATCACAAATTGTTGGAGGTGGTAATTGGTTGACTGTTTAATACATAATAAGTCAAACCCCGTTATAACGAACCCTAAACGGAGTTGTTCAGAAGTTCTCTATAGCCGAGAGTTCATTATATCCGAATTTTCAAATATTGACGATATAAAAATTTCCTGAACTCCCTATACATATTTCTATGTGAAACAAATTAATTACACTGAATTACAATTAGTAATTGTCAATAATGAAGTAAGATAAATATTTGCTTATAAAAAAAAGTTCGTTATAACCGAGGGATCGTTATATCCCTGGTTCGTTATACCGAGGTTTGACTGTAAACCATTCTTTTGCTATGCTTTAACTACGTTGTTGCTACTAAAGCTAAGCGATTGTTTAAAATATAAACAAACTGGTTGAACAAAAATGTTTTATTATGCCAATACAGCTAAATGTAATACAGCCAAATTAAAATCATCTCCCAATAATTGTGACAACCCAATCACATTTATTGAGTAAATGACGAAGTCATTCCATATACATAAATGGGCATTAATTTATTATTGCTGGCCTTTTGAACCATGACTGTTTGAAAACTGACTTTATATTGAGAAATATTCAATTAAATTGTCCTATCACAAAACCCCTTTTATTCGAAGAATTTTCTTTTCCCCTGCTGAAGTGAAAATCACTGAGCTAATATAAGAACTGGACTGATAACATCCATTGGGTTAAAACGTACAATTCCGTGGCGCGTGGACAAGCGCGGAAATTACTCCCCCCCCCCCCCCCTAACATCTAAGATTATATTTTCAAAAGTCACCTTAGGCAATAAAAAATTTCAAACTAAGGGGGTCAAATTTGGTGTTCATGATAACAATATACTGTATTACCCCCCTAACAATAATCTTTGGATCCGCCCTTGCGCGCGGATGAATACTGTTGAAAGACAAGATGGAGAAAACAGTCTACCTTGATTTTTGTACATTAGTCGTGGTGAGTCGGTCTCGAATATTTGATTAATTAATATATTTTTTTCTTCTTGTAAGAATAAAGCAAGTATGTAAAAACATTAAATGTGTCACATTTAATGTATTTTTGAACGCAACAAATGTAAACCATGCGAAAGGACCATATTTTTCTACCTCGGCTCAAAAATATTTAAAGGGTCGCGCACACTTAGAATCACTCCAGTTAGTTTTTAGCTCAGTGTTGCAAATATGAAATGACCCTTATAATACCGTTACATCTAATGACACAACGTTCAACGTTAGCCCCTCTTCGGAAGAGTATGAGCCCCAGGGGATGAAGGGGGGTTCCATCGTTCAGAACAGCAAGCTCTCGTTACAAGAAACGCAATAAGAGATAAATAATAGAAAAAAATTAAACCCAAAACGAGTTTCTTTCAATCCTCACGGCAAAGATTAAGAAAGGAAAACCGCTCTGCGAAAGGGCGACGAGTAGAGTTGAGTTGTATCACTCCATCGTTGTGGAGGAAAAGGCTAATCTCTGAAATTCCTCAAGGGGCTTAGGAAAAGTGCACCCTTGAGGGGCAACCAGGAGGATTTAGGGGAAGAGATGGACCGTTCGTCTTGGAAAGTTTAAGAGACCAGATTATCTTGTCAATTTGCTCTGATCGCTGAGATGCTGATGTAACTGTGCTGAGTAGAGATGCTTTTGAGATGTACAGGAGTATTCGGTGATAGTAGAATAATTTTTTGAGGTTTTATGGGTATCGTACACATATCAATATATATATTAACTCCAAAGGAATATACTACGTTAAAAAAATTTATTTAACTGAAGATATTTACTGAGGCATTCTCATTCAAAGTTATTTAGAACAACTGAACATATTTACCCACGGAGTAAAGAAAAAGGTGGAGATGATTTGGCGAGATTTCATGAGACGTAAGTTAGCAAACCCAAACTAGGAACAAACAAACCTAGTTTGCAGTAGTTTTCCTACGAGGGAAAAATAAATTATCGCCAAGTACTGGTACAAAGTAGTGCTTTGGAATAGCGCCAAACACTTCGCCAATTCCTACTTTTTAAGCGATTGCTTACTTCACATTGCAAACCGGTTTTAGACTTGTTCGCACCTCCACCTTCTTCTTTACTCCGTGTATTTACCACATCGTCATACGACTTATAACAGCGATTTTTAGAGTTGCCACATGGCAGTTAACAAATAAAATACAAATCAATGAGTGCCGTGGTGGCCAGTCCGATAACGAGTAGCATTGTGTGGATGGTGGCTAAGTGAGCACAACAGTTTTACCTACTGAACACGTTAATAGCTATGATACATAAACTAACAATAAAGAATAATTTTATATATTGAATTGTCATTACTGGTGTCTTATTTTGTTAGTTATTCTAATAGTATTTATTTTGTTTTCAAATAGCGCGAATGTTTTCCTTGGGAAATATCTCGTAAATAGTTCATTGGAGCTTCCATACGCAATTCGTATGGAATGTGTTTTAGTTGCACCTGAGCTTTATAAACAAACTCCATCTGTTGTGGGCGGAGAAAAAATACCTTCCATGTTTCAAATCAATGACTCAATCTAAAATCAGATGAAAAGGGGGGGAAATGGAGAAATTCCTTATGTGAAGAGCCTTCCATATATTGGCAAAATAGCTCCTTTTTGGCGAGTTCATGCGTCGCATAATTAATTTTATTAAGACGCGTTATTTATTTTATTATCAAGTTGTAAACTTTATTATAGTAACGGAAAACTTTCTCTACATTTATTTACTAAAAATTGAACGAAAAGTGAAACAAATACAGTATTACTTATTAGTGCCAAATCAGATAACTGAAAATGCAATATGCCTTTCCTGCGTGTAGCTGTATTCAGCCCGTTCAAAAACAATTGGACACTCATTTTCCTTTTGTTTAAATTTTGAGCTGTAGATGGCGCGAATATGATAACTTTTCGTTTGTTTACAAATCGTTATAACTAATTAAGGGCAATATTTTATAGTTTTTGCACAACTACAGTTGACCCCTTTCAAAAGACACCTTGATTATAAAAATTGGTTATATAGTTTAAGAGGAGTGACTATCATAAAAGTATGGTGTCGCCTATTAAATACATAATCGATTTAACTCGGTCGACTTAACTCGGCGATTGTCTCCAAGCAAAATGTTTTATTGTGGATGGGAGACAACCTAATTGTTCCCTTAAATAAAATAATATCATAGATAATTATAGTTATTTTAAAGACTTCAAAGAGAGGTAGCAAACTCTTTCTCAAGTCCAGAATTTTAAGAAACATAAATAACGATTTCTTTGCACTATTTAAGGTACTTTCCTGGTTGTCAAGAGTGAATATATCTATGAAATTATTTTTTTGGTTGTTTGGATGTAAGTTTTGTCGTTATAGAATATATTGTGTGTTTAAAATCATGTTATTAGTTTAACGTGACATGCCATGAAGAAAAAAAATCTATTTAAATAATGTCGGTTTTAGTATTAGGCCAATACATATACTTGTTTAGCAATTGATTTTACATTTGAGGTATTAATTTCAACCAGTCAATTGGGGAAGATACATAAAAATTTATGCAATACGCAAACTTAGTTAATTGTAGTTAAATTTAACTAAATTACATAAAAACACACAAAACATATTTCAAAGGGTAACAATATTCGTTTTATATTTATTTGGAAAACAACAAACTGAAGTGCGCTTCTATTGTATGCTGTAGAAAATGTTCGATCTGGAAGCTTTTTGTATGGGGGAATCCGATACTCTGAGGACTATACCAAATATTAAAATACAAATACAAAGTTAAAATACGCAATAAAAATCCATCAAATCTGGACATGTATCTCCCAAAACATGTCCAGATTTGATGGATTTTTATTGCATATTTTAACGTTGTATTTGTATTTTAATATTCTTAACGCAATGTTCTGTAAGACGAGTTTTTAACTTGTACCAATACTATCGCCAAGGTATCAACTGCTTTAGTGCCCATCACATAAGAGAACTGTGAGATACGTCTACGAGTATAACATATATAACATTGCCTTTAAAGAAATATGTGTTTTAATAGCTAGTTTGTTGTTAAAATCAGCTTGGCGACTTTTACTCTAAGCAGCTGGCAACCCTGCGAAAATCTATCTCGGCTGCATTTTCGATTAACTACGATACCTTATTATGTTCTTTTTATCTCCAGTTTCTAATTTGTAGTTGACGAGTAGATGCAAATTTGTTTTCCACTCACTCCGTGCGGTTCATAATGAACGAAAAAAGAAAGTTTCGCAAGATTGTATTCTTTAAAGTTTTTACCTCCAGCTTCTTGCGCTCTTCTGTGACTTAGGAAATCGATTTTTTTTTCCTCGTCGTAAAAATTCCGTTTATTTGATTTCACTTCATTTAAATATTGGAAGATTTGCATTGCGCCGGCAGGTAAATTGAAAAACAAACAATTGCATTCCATGAATGTGAGGGTATTCTTGAATATTCCGAGAAGAAAGTATATTTTCTTTCAGAGAAACTGGTTTTATTTATACTTATTCGATATTTATTTATAATATAATATTACGGTTATAAATTGTTAGCGCAAATTGGCACGAAGCAATATTTCGTTTAGCGTCATATTTTCGTACATATTTAAGTTATATTTAAACGTAAAATGTATGCAATAAATAATTATTTTCTTAATAAATTAGCTTATATAAAAATTTTGAGCATCTTTTAAAAATTAACTATTTATTATTAAGTAATTCCTAAGAAGATTTTAGAGAAGTTCGAAAGTATCATTTTAATAGAAATAGTGTCAGTAAATATTGTGGCAGTACATTTAAAAAGTTATATTTTTATTTTACAATTCTTCAAAATTGCAGAGTGATTGTTATCAAAATAAAATAACTAACTTTTTTCCCACGGAAATAACGTGCAATAGTGACATAAATACTCTATTAACAGGGTGGTAACATAACCTGGAAAACCGGGAAATCAGGGAATTGTAATGGAATTTTTTTATTCTGGAAATATCAGGGAAATTTTCGAAATTTCACAAAAAATCAGGGAAATTTTCAATTTTGGATCATTAAAACGGCAATTATTCTCCATTATGCACTCTATTCTGGGTAATTTAGTTGTCAATATTTCCTTTTAGTTCTGAAAAAGAATTTTTTTTAAAAGGTATGGTTATGCCCATTTTCATATTTTCAGTTTTATTTTTGTAAAAACGTGAACCAAAGCTGAGGGAGCAGCAAAAGCAAAGTGCATTGGACCTTGAAATTGTGAGCAACATGTGGGTCTAATGAATGTGATTTATTGAAGATTGGAATATGAAATATTAAGCATATAAAACATTTAAAATGATCTCCAAAAGAAATAGTTGGAAAATTTTGCATTCTCTGCTTACAGAGAGCATGATTAATTACTATTATGTCTGCCACAATTGTATAATTTGTGTATCCATAAATTATTATTTTAACTGACAATAAGTATTGCTTATAAATTTTTATTTATAATGCAGTAAATGTATTGTATTGTAGCGTGGATACTTTGTTTTTATAAAAAGCATATATTTCAACGTTACTTAATGTAATTTTAAAGTCAGGGAAATTTTGTGACACCATCATGGAAGTCAGGGAAATATCAGGGAACTTTTTTTCCAGAATTTTATTGCCACCTTAATTAACCAATTGACAATCAAAATATGTTGTCACTACGAGAATGTATTTCAAGTTAAATCTCTTACTTCCCAATTTGCACACGAGCAACGCCGGCCCATGTAGATAGTTTACACTATTTCCATTTTTTAGTTTGTAATGAAAAATAATGGTTATCAATCTATCTATAGACGAAATTAACGAAGATTTTAAGGGCAAATATATGTAAAATATAGGACTTAAATAAAAAAAATTAAAAAAAAAAAAGTAAAACCGAATAAAAGAAAAAAAAAATGGAACAAAAAATCAGAATATATATAATACTAATTTTATACCTAGTACAACTTTTTGAAGTTGCTGCCAATTTACCAAAACATACATGCATATTTCAACAAATTATAATAAATATAAAATTATTATTAAATATTTATATTTTTTTGTCCACTTATAAAGAAAATGTAATTAAAAAAAAATCATAAAGTCGGTTTCCATTAACAAAATAAGTTACTTGATGTGTTAAATACATAATAGGTCCCTTCAAAAACCTTTGCAAAGTATTTTGTCGGAAAGGTAAAAAACGAAATTTTGTGGTAATGTTTTTTTTCTTCTCCTTTCCTATTAATTATATAATTAAATTGTTATTTTGACAGCAAAGATGAGAGTAAAACCATATTTTATTGCAATATTCCTTTAATCTATTACAGTATAACGTCAATTAAAACAAAACAAAAGCTAATATTTAAACCATAATTGTACCTTTTCATTTATTAAATTTTTTTAAGCTGTTACCCACAACTCAAACTTTATCGCGAATAATCCTTTGAAATTAAGTCGATGTCGACTTAAAATTATAAACCGGAATTGCATTTGTGAAGAAATTTCCATTTTCAAAATTGAAAATGTCAAAAGTAAGTTCTCTGCACTTTATTTTAAACCAAATTATCTGGAATGTCGAAGATATTAAATCAATCCTAGAGAAGAAAACCAGAAGAAGTTAACGCAGTTAATCACAAGCGAAAAACTCCACTAGTTCGAGTTATATATATAAAAAAGTATCTTATATATATTTCTCTTACGCGGTGATCGAAAAACGCATTATTTCTATATGTGGAATGGCAACACGAAACTTTTGTTTACATCAACAATCGCGGTCGCCATTGAATGGCCGCGCTATTTAAAAATGAATTTTAGGATTGCCTAGCCATTTTGATGTCTCGATATTTTAATGTTTTTCGAAGAATGAGTTGAAGCTGTGCTGCTGCAGTGTATAAGAAAGCGTCTTCGATGATCCAGCGAAAGCTAAGTCAGACGAACTTTTGTTTACAAAATCAACAATCGTGGTCGCCATTGAATCGCCGCGCTATTTGAAAATGAATTTTAGGATTGCCTAGCCATTTTGATGTCTCGATATTTTAATGAGTTGAGCAAGAAAGTTTCTTCGAAGATCCAGCGAAAGCGTAGATGATCGCTATTTGTAGAAGTTGATAATTTCGGGTGCATGACGGAAGTTTGCGAATTTTGTGGGGCCTTCTTCGGGAAAGTTCGCCTGCCACATTTATTAAAGGATTTGTTATCTGACAATACAGGCGAAGGAAAAAACTATCGCAAACATATTAAGGAATATAATGCTGCCTTTGCTTTTGCGTCAATGGGTGCTGAAATTAAATCTCCACCTGGAATAGGACCATATTGTTTCCATATTCATGGACAGATTTATCACATGGTTTCTCCCTTATATGCAACTGAACAGAAAAGGACTGAAACAACTAATCGACGTATGAATAAAAATAGTGGATGTTTCCGCAGCATTTTGGATAAATTAGATGTTTTATTGAGAGAAGTAAATCCATTTGCTGAATCATATCTTCAAATGCACCAATTAGCCAAAAGTAATCCTACGGCAGACGTCAAGTTAGTTTTTTTGGAAATTCCAGCTTAGATTTACGACAGTACAATGCATCTATCCTATAGGTGAACATTGCCAAAGGATTTCGCCTATGAATCAGTGCCCAAATCCTATGGTATATCCCCTACTTTTTCTCGAGGAGAATTCGGTTGGCCGAGCAAGTGGAAGAAAGGCGCACTGCCAAACGCATTCAAGTTACACAATTGCAGTATTACCCTTACAGGCTGGCAGTGCAAGAGGAATTTAGTATTTTGCGGAAAACTCTTTTAGTAATACATTGTTGATACCTACATGAAAACAGAAGATTCCCGTTTAAATTATTGCACCTAAACCAAGAGAACTTGAGAATTGAGCTGTACCAAGGTCTTTTACTGAAGTATGTAATAGTTTTCAGCAAGCGTGTAGAGAGCTTGGGTTTCTGGACGGTGCTCAACATTGGCATGATACATTCAGCGAGGCATCACAAAGAAGAATGCCACGTCATTTACGAATGCCCTTTGTTGTTATTTGTGGGTTTTTTTAGAAGTAGAAGGTATACCTTCACTATGGACACCGCATTGCAATGTTCTTTGTGAAGATTTTGTGCACCAGTACTCGCAAGAAACTGGAGTACAATATGCTTCTTCTGAAATTAATGAACAAGAAGAAGCTGAAGGTCGACTCAACATTGAAAAGCTCAATGCTGAACAGAAAATTGTTCTTGCAATGGTTCCAAGTGCTGTGTATGAAAAAAAGACGCCTAAACTTTTTTTTTAGATGGGCCAGCAGGAACAGGAAAGACTTTTGTGTATTCTACTTTATTGCATATAAAATGGGGCCAGGAGAAAGGAGACCAAGCAACACATGTTGCATCTACTGGAATTGCTGATACGTTGTTAAGTGGAGGACGAACTGCTCATATAACTTTTAAGATGACCCTTATCTTGAAGCAACATTAACCTGTAATTTAAAACCCAATACACCTGAAGCACGAATATTCAAATTAATTATTTGGCACGAGGCACCTATGTATATGCCCTTTTGGCTGTTGACAGACTTTTGAAAGATTTGACTCATTGCTCTGAGCCATTTGGTGGAAAAGTTGTGCTCTTAGGCGGAAATTTTCGTCAAGTGTTACCTGTAATTCCTAGAAGTTCCTGTGTTTTGACAATTGCTAGCTGCTTGAAAAAGCATGCTTTGTGGACTGAATTTCATGTTTTGTATCCGAAAATATGCGTGCTCTTCTAAAGAAAGTGAGTTTGCAAAATGGTTGTTCAGTTATCTAGCAATACAAGATCCAATTAAATAACTGTGTGATGATCTTGATTTTTTAACAGATGGATTTTCTATCGGACAACAATATGCCTTTTTCGTTCAGAAGAAAATAATTTCCAATCCGTTTAGATTTTTCTATGACTGTTAATAAGTCACAAGGCCAAACATTCAACGAAATCTGTTTAGTTTTATCCACACCTGTATTTAGTCGTGGGCAATTGTATGTTGGTCTTTCAACAGTGCGATTATTTAACTATGTTACAATATTAGCTACACATTCAGAGACATACAATTGTGTGTTTAAAGGTTCTAACGTAAGTAATTTTCTGTTTAAACTATAAAATTGAAAATTTAGGGAAACTTTTACGAATTTCTACGTAGTATCTGCCAACCGCAATGTTTATATGTAGTTTTTAATTATATTTCCTTTCAAACAAACAGTTATGTCATTAGAAATTGTAATTCATCAACCCTTTGTCAACAAAGCATACACAACAAGTCTGTTTAATCATGTTTTTTGTTTACATTCTTATTATACCTTTGAAAAAAATTTCAGCTTTCCGAGTTTCAATTTTGATTTATATTACTAAAAATGTTTTTTTGCTAGGACACATTATTATTGTGTCCTACCTTATAGCGAGCGAAGCGAGAATTGGTTTGCGAAGCAAACCAAAGAGGATTGCATAGCAATCCTCCGGGGGTTGGCGGAGCGTCAGCGGAGCAGGGGGCAGAGCCCCCTAGTTTTATCGATTTCGTTAAAGTTCTATTGGAATACGGGGCGGATGTGAATTGTACTGACATGAATGGGATGTCTCTCTGATGGTTGATTGTAGTAGAGGCGATGTGATTGTCTAAACCTTGTTAGAGAAAGGAGCAGATGCCGATGACCGTAATATCATGCGGTCAACGGTTAACAACTGTTTGAGTCGCCCTCAGCGGCATTGCCTCCAAAGATACAGTCAAACTGTTATTGGACGCAGAGGATGTCATCCAAATGCGTGCGGACTGCGGTTTTCTGTTCTGCAGTGTGCCTCAGATGTGCCAAAAGACCCTTTAGGTGAAGGCCTTGTCGAATTGTTGAAAATTGCCGAGGCAAATCTCTTCAAATTCGAAGTCGATGGACAATATATTGTGTGTTTTGTCTGCAAGTAGATGCTGGTGCGAAATACATAGAATGGCTGAAGACAAGAAGCCTCACTACATACATGCACCGTTTTATGCTCTACAAACTATAGCGATGATAGAACATATACGAATAGCTGGGGTTATCATTTTGAGGTGTGATATGATAGAAGTTCTAATTGAAGAAAGCTCTGGACCTCTAGTTAACGAACAGCCACTGCACTCAGCTCTGTATTATTGCAAATACGAGACTCGAGCAATCAAAATGCTTCTCGGGCATAGTTAATGCCAGTCATGGTTCGATGCAAGTTTCCTACATTCAGCAGTGTAAAATCGTAACTATTACTGTAAGTCGAGTGTAAAAAAACTATTGATAAAACGAGGGGCGAACGTTTATCAAAGGGATATTTTAGAAGACTCCGAATGCCGTCTTGGGACCAGATTTTAGGAATCGTATCGAGCGTAGCGTCGTTAGTATTTTATTAAAGAATTAATCACCTGCAAATACATATATATTAGATACATATCGTAAAACCCCTTTGCGAAATGCCGTGGAATCTGTATGTCATTCCAGATATCGTTCAGCTTCTTCTTTCTGCTGGAGCTTAATTAATCACTGTAATATTTGTAAAAACTTGGCACCTTTGCTTATTTGACTTAACATGGTTATTACTACACTTTTTTTTCATGTCTATGCAGAAGACTAACCTGTTCAAGACATTATATTGTCTTATAAAACAATCCCTATTCATGATAATAAATGCCTGGTGAACGAAATACCATTGTTGTACAATCTTTATTCAACTATGAAAATATTTTGTAATCGGATAATTTTTTTTAAAAAAGGCCGGTTAAATGATATTTCCGGTTATATAACAACCGGATAACCGATTTAAAAAAATTGAAAAAGTGAATTTTTCTCTATTTAACAAAAAGAGTTTTTGAAATCGGACGATACTTTTTTTTCAAACG
The DNA here is from genome assembly GCA_963932185.1 of Troglohyphantes excavatus. Taxonomy (NCBI): domain Eukaryota; kingdom Metazoa; phylum Arthropoda; class Arachnida; order Araneae; family Linyphiidae; genus Troglohyphantes; species Troglohyphantes excavatus. Next base: position 27,813,296 of record OZ010674.1, read on the forward strand.
GTCCTGTTAATTGAGAATTTCGGATAATCTAACCGGATATATTTTTGAAAAGGTGCCCAAGTACGACATCCTTAATCCAAAAAAAAAAAAATCTCCAAATATCTGAATCAGAACAGAAATTTTGCGCAAACATACATTAAAAAAAACATAAAGTTGAATTGATAAACAGTATCCTTTGGTGGTTGGTTGGCGAGCTTTTCAGTCGGTTAAAATTGATATTCCTGTTATTTGAGAATTTCTATTTAAGAACTTTTATAAAAAAATTTAACATGCAGCTTTAACACTTAAGACGCTCAAAGTAGCGTGGTAACATCGCTGAAAAAAAAAATCCTTGTTAAATCTACGTTGAGCTCTATAAATATCCTATTCGCTTTTGTCATTTCAAACGAGAAGCTTTTGAAAGATTATTCACCTTTTTAAGAGCGACATTGTAGCACCAGAGGAGCACTTACATTTTTTAGGTTCAACTATTTTTATGGAAGGTATTCTTCACAGAAGTTTTTTTTTGGTAATGAACACTTTTAAAACATTGTTGAGAGTTTATATAATAATAAAAATTGCCTTATATTAACTACTGTACTATTATATTAACTACTGCTACTACTTATATTAACTAACTGTATATTAACTACTGTATTAACTACTACTACTGTATCGGGGTGATTAAATTTTAGTAAGGTTCGTTTATTAAATAAAGTTGAACTAGGAGGTCCTGCCCCCTGCGCCGCGTACGCAATCCTTTTTTTAAACAAACTAAAAAAATTTTGTAAACAAACTAATGCTGCCATTCCGCGTACAGAAAAACATCGTTTTTTAATCGCCGCGTAGGAGATTTATATATAGAGAATGTGTAAAAAAATAGAAATCTGTAATCACCACTATTTAAATAAAATGCAACTCTTTATATGAACAACAACTTTCACTGAAACTAACTAGGGTGGATGTACCAATTTCCGACCAGTCTGAAAAGTGTGACTACTGAACTCACATTAGAATCACATTAGAATGACTCGCATTAGAATTACATTAGAATGTAAAAATGAAATTTACCTACATTTTAATAGTCTTTGAGTAACATTGTTTGAAGGGGTTTTTAAAAACTTAATTATATGTAGTTAGTTTTAATTTTTTTTTTCAAAATGGTCGGTAACTGGTACGTGGTCGGTATAACTGGTACATTCACCCTAATTATATAAATTCTTATTGATTTTTATAGGATTAGAAAGGGCATCTCATTTATAGTATTCCCAAGCTCATTAACTGCTAAATTAAATATATTAGAGTTTTTTAATGAGCTTATCGTTAAGTAATTTCTGTATTTATGCTTTTTATAACGTTTTTTGTATACTCTGGAATATATTTATCTTGTTATTTGTTTATTTTATATTAGATATTACTTGCATTAAATATGAGTTTCATAAAAAAAAAATAAGATTTCTTGTTCATCTGGTCCCAGAAGATGAACTAAAAAAATAATGTAAGAACTTGGCGTATTTAATAAAAAATAAGTTTTGTTTTGTTCAGTCTTATAAGCTATTTTTTTACTTAGTTTTTTCGGCTCTATCTTGTTTTTATTAAAGATGACGTGCACATAAGTTTTTACAATTTTTTACGCGATGTTGTAATAGGATAGTAAAAGTAAACATGCAATTACTGCATATCATTTATTTTTAATTTACTTTTTTTATATAAGTACACTACTTTGCTCTTCCAGAATTGCGTTAAAGTCGCTGTCAAGTTAATGTCGCTGGTTTAAGATGCATTTCTTGAATGCCTTTTATCTTAATGGTTTAATGATTCGTAAGAGCGGGGAATTGACGAAGGGTTTTTTATATAAAGACATAGCGAGGCTTTTCTGAGTATATTTCGATATTTATTTTGCTGTTTTCGGTGACTTTTTTCACTAAATCAAGAGAACAGTTTCAGAAATTACCCAAACAACCGAAGTGGGCATATTCATCATTTTTAAAAAGTGGTTTTTCGATTTCAACGTCATCCATGTAGCCATTTTCTTAGGGTACTACTTACATTTCTTTTTTGAGCACAGCAATATTCGTTTTAAAAATGTTTGGTTCCCACAATTAAACCACTTTTACTTTTATGAACCAAGAGTACCTTGATAAAGAATAGAAATAGCGAACACCAGACATACGTTAAAATTTAAAATAAAAATAATTATTTTATTTTACTATATTTAACATATTACATTATAAGGTAATAAAACGCAGACCTATCTTTTAGAGTAAACTTAATGTAGAGATAAAAGATATATAGCACAATTTGCCACAATTGTGATATATATATATATATAAATATCCATACACATATTTTGAAAAATCCGTTACATATTTAACGAGTCGTGCCTAGACTTGTATAAGAGGTATTATCGTATATGTCGGGTGATTTAAAATATTTACAGATTTTGCAACAGAGAATAGTGTCTCTTTTCGACGAAGAGTCGATCCATCACTTGTGAAATCGATCTCTTTTTGTAAAATTGAATTTTTTTTTATCAAAGTAAAAACATACGTTTTTATGCCGTTTTTGTACTTTTTTTAGTGTGACGTAAATGACGTAGTGACGTGTGAATGTAAAAATTGTGTGAAAAGAAATCTAATTTAAGATTTTTTTGTATTCTCCTCTTTTCAAAAACTTTTTATAGTGTTTCCAAGGATCAATTGTTTCATCATAATGGTATTATTTCGTTAATGTGTTTCCATTTTTTTGTTTTGTTTATTTTGTTAACCCATATTATTCGTGTTTTTTTTTATATAACATGAGATTTTGATTGACGCCTGAAAATATTAAAAACAATGTTTTCCTAATTTAAAACTTTCCATTAATAAATACTTTGTTTATTTATACATTTGTTGTGCAGCTATATTAGGTATATATATATATATATATATATATATATATATATATATATATATATATATATATATATATTATATATATATTATAATTAGTGCTTACTCCATTGCAGTAGTTTTTATTTAAAAAATATTATGTAAGTTGTCCGAAAAGTTTAATAACGAATATACAGTTCAATATTATTACAACTTCAAATTAAACTAGCATGCCAAAAAAAAAAAAAAAGTTTAATGTTTCAGATTTCTGACGTTTTTAAAAGTTTCTGCCTCTGGATGGTAGCATTATCAAATTCTGGTTGAAATTCATTATGTAACACACATTTAAAGAAGGAAGAAAAATCGTTGATATTTATCAGTCAAAAGTACGATTCGTCAATGGTCCATACAATTTTCTGTATTTTGAAACTTCATGTGTTAATATTTTCGGTGTTTCTAAGGTGGTATTGTATTGGTGGTGGTTCTGAGGTGGTTCATGGTATATGAAATTCTATTTTAACGTTTTTGATTTCTTTAAACAGAATGAGTTTTCTTAAACTAATTGGACGCAATATTTGGCCTATTTTCAGAAATACGTTTAATTTTACTTTTACTTAATTTTACTTTTAGCAATATTTTTCTTTAAAAAATTGTCGAGTTTTGTAGTTACGTTAAATAATATTAAACGTAACTAAGTTTATTAACTTAAAAAAGGCATTTTGAGAAAATAATTTATAGAAGTGTTTTAAAAGATTTAAATTGTTTAATCAACAGGAGTGCCAGAGGTGGTGAAATGTACTGATAATACATTTTTTTTAAAAACACTTTGACTGATTGCTTTACGTATATAACTGGAACAATTTGATAAACTTTAATAATATATTACTCAAAGTGTTCTTCACATATGAATGGGTGAGATTAAAAAGGAAAATATTCCCTTGAAATTAAATTGGAATTTTTTCGTTCTTAATTTCACTGTGAGTACCGTAAAACTCTTTGAATAAATTGTTCTTTGTAATTAAAATTTGTTTTGGAAAATCGAATAAAGATTGTGAATTAAATTAGAAGTTGTATGCTTAAAGCAATTGAGATTAAACACATAATGTATTATAAAAATACTGCATCTTCTTTTTGACGCTCCTCTACCTTTCTTCACTTTTTAATCTAGATGTTTTAATAATATTTAACTTTTGTACTTAATCGAAGAAAAATAAATAATATACATGAACTATTTTTAACTAATCTGTATTTAAAAAAAATTGAATAAGAAACTTAAATCAATGTTTGTTAAGTAATAAATATAACTCTAACTTCGTGTTTTCTGTATACTTTCGTTGAATCCAAATAATTAGACAAATAAAAAATTTACCAACTCTCTGGGTATTTACAAACCTTTTAATGGATTAGAACCTTAAAAATAGCTCATTCTTCCATTATAAGGGCTATCTCGTTTCGTGATCTGACAAAAGATTAAACCATTCCTTAGCAACCCTTGATGAAGATAATCAGTGCCAAAAAAGCAAGTTACCCCCGTAACTGAGCGTAAGCAAGACCCCACTGTTTAAAAGGTTACTTAAATTGTTACTCGCATACGCTCCGGGTAAAATTGTCGCGAAAGTTATATAATTTACAAAATTATTAAATATTTTATTGCTCTGTTGAACAATAGAAGATTTGTACAAAGAAAAATCCATTCATTTTGGTAAAAAATTTGATTATAGCTTTTTAATTTTTTGTTATTGAAAAACTTGAGTAGCCATTTATAACAGTGCATGCACAATGGTTTATTAGATAATATAGAATCCATCAAAATGAGTGATTATTAAAATAAAAGGTTTTTCTTTAAGAATCCTTTAAAGTGTCGAATTTAACATGTAAAGAATAAAGATATATTAGAGAAATTAAAATTGATCTATAACGCAAACCTCACCAACTTAAGAAAGATAAACAAACTAAGCAAGATCTGTATAACGCTGCAGTTCTTATTCTCATTATTTCGAGGCTTTACAGGCATCGACACTTACTTTCTTCTTGAACAAGGCCAAAATTATGAAAACAAATCTATTTATAACGGAGTTATGTTGTAAGCAGGTTTCATCTTAAAAACCTAACATGATATTTATATCCTCAGACTCAATGTAGATTATTTTAAAAATGTCTCTTGTCATAATAATGATGAGCGATAATTGAATAACAGTTATAAAATATCATTATTTCAGTTTCCGATATTTAAAAATATTATTTATAAGAAATAAGTCATAAAAACAGCTTTGTTCTAAATGACTTAGGTTTGCCATTTTATCAAAAGTTTTTCCTTCACTTTACACTCACCCGTTTACCACATCAATAATCTATTTTAAAGCATACAAAAAAAATATAAAGATTCATATACCACAGAAGGCGCCATTTAATCATTCAAAAATAATTTTTCTGTTCTAACATTAAGGTATTCCAACATCCACTTTCCATCCCACAATCTGACTTCCGATTAAAAATCCCTCTCAGTCTTCCCCGTCTGATGTTATTAATCCGTGCCAAAAACTTAAGCCAGCGACATAACTGTGAACGATTCAGGGTCGCCAGGAGAATATATCACAGTAGGGTCCTAAAATTAGATCCATGCACCCCTCTTAACTTATAACCGCATCGTGCATTTTGCTTCTGGTTCCTAAGCAAAAGATAGATCATTGCATGTTCAGGAGAAGTGAAGTTCGAATACCCGTTGCTCAACATCATAGGGGCTTGTCAATTGCTTTGGATTAGTTAGCATCGTGGTTGTGGGTCTTGATATCCTGCCAAAGGGGTGACATGGTATGCTTTATAATTGTTTATTTTATAATGTTTTAGTTTTTATTTTGGGTTGTTTTATTTTATGACTTGAGTTGATTTAGTAAATGAAGTAACTTTTTAAGTAAGCATATTAAAGAATAAATGTTCTGAAAGCAAATATTTTAGTTGCAAACTTGAAATTTTCATTGATCAACTCCCCAATTCCCCATTTCGTTGATGAAATCATTCGATCAGCTTCGATTGTGCATACTTATGTGTTTGTTTTTAATTGTGGATTCTCATTTGAGTGTAGTATTATTCTACTATACTAAATATATATATTTTAAATCAGAATAATATCTATTGTAAATTTAAATATTTCAAAAACTGATCCATTGTGTAATTATAGTTTATTTTAATTTCATAATGACTGGTCTCTATATTAATAATTGATTTATCTCTGTTTACATATACCGATTACATATAACTAAAATGTAATACTCTTAAAACTAATATTTTCTTCGATACAATAATTTTCGTTTAAGGAGCCATTTCGCTGTATTTCTATTCTTTATGTGTCCTCACCCACAAAGTTTTTTTAATTTTATTTATATGTTTATTAACATAAAATAAACACAATTTATTTTTTTAGTGAGTTTAGTTAAGTTTCAGTTTGTTAGTTTTTAAAAAATTGGGTATAATAAAAGCAAGATGTTGCGGAGGGGACACGAAATGAAGAAATACCTTGGATTGGCCCAAAAAATAAACGCAATGAAAAATAATTTCAATTCTATAAATGTTCGATTATTCAATAATTATTTAGATTTCAAAATCATTTTTCTTTAAAAGAAGTTATTTCAGTTTTTAAATTAAAAAAAAATATCTAATATATTTGATTTATGAACAATATTATGGATTAATATTTTATTTACAAAACATTAACCATTTTTAAAATTGAGAAATTAGAATTCTGTGATTGAAGCAAGCTTGCAAATATGTACAATGATTTAAAAATAAAACCTAATAATATTACATTTATTTATGCGGATTGTGATACATTCCCAGCATTTAAATTCAGAAATAAAATGTGTTAGTTTCCAATATTATTCAATTTTTAAAACTCAAATTTATGTTTAATAGATTCTCTGCAATTGTTTCATTCATGTGAAATTTCTCACTTTCCCAATATAACATATATTTTCGGCTACAATAGACATTGCAATTTCTCATGAAGAGTTCCTCTTTCAAAGTTTGCACTTAACCCTTTAACGTCAAGAAATTTTGAATCTAATTCTTTAAAGTACAGCTTAAAAGATAAATATTTAACATTTATCGAAATTTAAAAGAATAATAATAAACAATACATGTTTTGAGGTGTACATGCTCACTATGGAAAATGCGGAAATCGACCGAAAATTACAAAATATTTTATTTGCTCTCCAAGATGTTCCTCTATTCATTATGTTCCAATGATTTCAACAATGTATAAATATTCTAAAAACCCTATTATTTTCAGAGTGTTATTCTATGACCCTGCTTGCAATGAAAATATGTTTCGTAAACATTCAATTTCTGAATAATTATATGTTTAGCATAAAAGTCGCCGCTTCATCCCAAACGTAAGTCAACTTTCCTTAAACGTTTCGGATAGATTATTCGTCCATCCAACTTTATATTAGTTGTGGGATGTTATGACCCTCAATTATAAAAATTCGTTAAATTTTTTTTAACAAAAATTAAATTTTTGAAATTTGAAAAAAAAATATTGATACTTTCGAGGTAAAAAATCATATTACAAGCTAGAAGCTTTTTAGAGATTTATAAGGTTAGAAATAATACTTCGAGTATTTTCCAACTAAAATTATGCTTCTAGATCAATTACAACGTACATAATCGTATTTGAAAAACATGCTAATTAGCTAATAAAATGCTAATTAGCATTTTACTTTATTCAGATTTTTTTTAATAAATAATCATGAATATTACAGTGTTTTCATACAGTTAAAAACTAGTTTTATAAAACTATAATTTTAATTATAATTTAAAAAAATCAAATGTGTACGTATACCTTGAATAATTATTTAAACTTTCTGGAAACAGCGTTACAGTCGCAAAAATCGCTTAAGCGTTGGCGACGTAATCAACGCTAGAGTTTTTTTTTTTTGCAAATGTAAAGATCTTTTAACACATTAACAACATATTATTTTCCTGTATATGTTATTTTAAATCATACTTAACTTCCTTTATTTGAACTAAATTGGGAAATGGAGTATTTGTTTAAATTAAAAAAAAAATATTAATTCCTAGAACTGCAGAACATGATCTTTGGATATAAAGACGGTAAAATTAAATTTTTGAAATTTGAAAAAAAAATATTGATACTTTCGAGGTAAAAAATCATATTACAAGCTAGAAGCTTTTTAGAGATTTATAAGGTTAGAAATAATACTTCGAGTATTTTCCAACTAAAATTATGCTTCTAGATCAATTACAACGTACATAATCGTATTTGAAAAACATGCTAATTAGCTAATAAAATGCTAATTAGCATTTTACTTTATTCAGATTTTTTTTAATAAATAATCATGAATATTACAGTGTTTTCATACAGTTAAAAACTAGTTTTATAAAACTATAATTTTAATTATAATTTAAAAAAATCAAATGTGTACGTATACCTTGAATAATTATTTAAACTTTCTGGAAACAGCGTTACAGTCGCAAAAATCGCTTAAGCGTTGGCGACGTAATCAACGCTAGAGTTTTTTTTTTGCAAATGTAAAGATCTTTTAACACATTAACAACATATTATTTTCCTGTATATGTTATTTTAAATCATACTTAACTTCCTTTATTTGAACTAAATTGGGAAATGGAGTATTTGTTTAAATTAAAAAAAAATATATTAATTCCTAGAACTGCAGAACATGATCTTTGGATATAAAGACGGTAATTTAGAGAACCCAGACGAAGTTCGTGATTACATCTCGCGTCTCTTAAGTTATTCAATACAAAGAAGTCTTAACTTAATGCGGGCCGTTAATGGTGCTGAAAATGGCCGCTGTAAAAGTGAGAAAGTTTTAAGTTTCTTAAATAAATGGTTTGGGTATTGTGATTTTATTCTGTGCGCGTCCATTACATCCTGGAATTTATCACCGGTATTATGCGATTGTGGGTACTATCAAATTAATTTGTTTGAATTGTTAGTTAAAAAGTAGGAGGTAGTATAATTCAAAATAGTGCACTGTTAAAAAAAGTATTTAGAAAGGAGTACCTGAACATATACTTGTTTTTCTTTGAGCACACTTGCATCGTCAATGAGTGATGTGGTACTCATTTAAGTAATCGTACTTTCTCAAAAATGATAAATGTTATTTGATAATACTAATCTCAGTTTATGTTCAAGTGATCTTAATAAAACCTGACAAACTTAAAATAGTTGTTCAGAATTTGGTTTTCCACATTATTTGAGGTCAGTTGCTTTAATGGAAACTGAGTTATTATAACTCAATTATCTTACTTCCCATTCTTTTGTCAAACCTTTTTTAACATTTCTTCTGTTTATAACGTTGTCTGAAGCTTTTCACGATGCTTTCACAACAGAAAAGTTCTACTTTCTGTGGGCTAATTCCTAATGTAGTGAAAAAGGATGCGCTTCGGAAGGTAGGAAAAAGAGTAATCAAAGCTTTGTGTCAGGAAGACTTTTCTTACAATAGGAGGCGCGTAACTGTTTGACGTAGAGGTCATTAACAATCATTCTCAAAGCACGCAGATTCGGGGTAGTGTCATTCATATGTCAAATACTGAACAGTGCAACCGTAGACGATTTGTAGAAACCATTAGAGAAACGTCACCTGTCCGAACAGGTGTTTTTACCAGTTATGCCGCAAACCACACGCTTTTTTAAAAAAAATTCCCCTATACCATGGATCATAAAGTGTCCCAAGCCCACCACTAGATCTCTATACTCTATGGGACACATGTTGTCCCAGCCCACACATAAAGGTTAAAACTTATTAATATACAGGCATGTATGCCACTTTCTTTTGAACTTTTGAATACATTGTGTGTAATTATCCATTTAAAAGGTTATAGTGTGTTTCAAGTTATATATAATATTTTAAGTTTTTAGATTTATTTATGTTAATACCAATGTGTGTAAAAACGGATTTTTTTAAAAAAATATATCATACAATTAAAACATTTTGTGCGGCACTGAGTCGATTGACATTGACCCCGTGACGTACTTGCGGATATTTACTGCACGGCTTGAATTGACCATTTGACCGTTCGCACCTTCGAGCATGAATGAACTGTAGTAGAGCGAATATGACGTCATAATCGTGAAACCAACATCTCAGACCGAATGGCCTCAAACACGTCATTTCTTTTCAAAATTATGAATTCAAAAATACTCGCGATTGGCTGATGAATTGGGAAATGTGTAACAGTGAAAATTTATGAATGGAATGACGTAATTAACCACGTGTCTGAGGCCATATATGTTGGCCTCACTTTGATGTTAGAGAGATTATAACATGATGTTTTCTCTACTATGAAGGATCCATGCTCGAAGGTTCGCACTGAACGTGTTAAAATCCTTTAAAATATCATAAACATTATTGCGTGAAACGATAAATAAACGATTTCATTTTACCATCAAAAATTAACCGAGAAACTTATGTAGTTGATAATCATTTCTTTAATTTATTTCTAAGTAAAAGGAAAGGCATAGAATTTAGGATTTTATCATTTAATAAAGTTGTTTCAGACAGTAATAGTTTAATTAGGGAGTATTTTACTTTTTTATTGTGGCTGCTCTAATATTAAATATATATTTATTATTTACTCTTCCCATGGCGTTGGGGTTTTGCCAAAATTTAAGCCCAAATACCGTCCAATATTCTGATCCTGAAATACCGCTTTTTTTCAGTCAGCAAATAATATTTTATCTAAACTGTCCACAGCAGATGTTTCTTGACTTTCTTAAATACTCTAGTGTCCTTCTTAAGAAAGAATTTTATTGCAGCTATTTTCGATGACAACGTGATTAATTTTTTCTTGTGTTTAGTTATAAAATGTCACCTCAGAGTCACTTCCTAAACTTTTCTAACCTTCAAAAGCTTTTATTTACCCTTTAGTTTTCCCAATTGACATTCCAGTATGCATATCATATTTAGGCACTAATATTTACAGTAATGTGAACAGTAAGCTCTGATGTCATCAAATGACTTTCTTTCTATGTACATTAAAAATTACTAAAATAATAACTAAATTAATAAAAAAGTTATAAAAAAAATATATAAAATTTTTTTAATAAAAAAGTGTTTATTTGTTTAAAAAAAAGCAAGTGTTTTGGCTTATTACAGACCGTCAGACCGTAAGAAACTAAAAAGTTAATTTAAAAAAAAAATCGTTGCTAGATATTGTATTGAAACTAGAGAGTTAAGTATACATTATCTTAATCAACATCACTAACGTTGTATTCTAATTTGAATCTAATATTTACACCAGTCTGCACTAAGGTTATCACATGGATTATCTTGATTGTGCAGTCTTTCTATTCATTTTATGCAACCAATTTTTATTAATAAATTACATTAAAACAGTTTTTAAAATATGAAATAAAAATAATCCAGTAATCTAAACTAACTTCCTCAGACTGATCACCGAGACTGATTCGTTCCTTCTCTTCACTGATGTTCGCAATTAACAAAAGGAACACACAGACGATCACGGAACGATCCTGCAATCCCCGGAACGTTGCCAACAGTTTATCACCTTGATAAGAATCCATTCCTTCTCATTGTTTATCGTGTTCTGTGTGTATTGTTGTGTCACACTCCCCTATTTTCCACCTAGAAAACGATTAAAATTAGATTCAGGCTTAAATTGATATCTTCCACGTACAGTTCGTTGTGCAATTGTCGCATGCTCCCAAGTCGTTCGTTGGACAATTGTTTCTTGTTTGTTTACCATTGTTTTGTTTCTTGCATTGTGAGTCAAATGGGATGTCTTTCGTTTATTTCATGAGTATTATAGTATATAACCGATAAAATTGACTGATTAAAACGTTAAATCTCCAGACTAACATTTCTTACTGCAGGCGTTTCACATTTTTAGCATATATTGATTCGGTCGCTAATGATAATTTTGCTATTCCAATTTTTCTCGCTATAATAAGTAACTCCAACCGATTGAAATATTTTTAGTTTCTTGCTAATATTTTTTTAAAAATTTATTTTGCTGTGCACATATACTTTTTCATTTCTCTCGGCAAAAGGAGATGTCTCCCAAAACATATATATATATATATATATATATTATGTATTTTTATTGCTTAGTTTTATTGTTGCATTTGTATTTTAGCGTCGCCTAGAGCTGCCCTATGGGATTTTCGATCAATAATACTGCTAATAAATTCTGAATTAAATATTGGAGAAATTAAAAGTTTCTCTTTAATTTTTTTTAATGTTAGAAATTCTCTATTTTTTTAATCATGTTAATAAATTCCATTTAAATTCTATCTCTTTTGGTATTTAAAGGATAATCCCATAACCATTTGAGGTTCATAAGCAAATTGACTTGATAATTTCGCACTTGATACAATACCCTTTTCTAAACTAATTATTCTTTCATTTGCGAAGTTAATAAATATCTTTAGCTACATAATTGTGTAATTTCTCCCATGGGATTCAATTCACTAATCCCTTTCCAATTCGTGATTCTTCACAAGTCCATTCCCTAAACGCTTCGACAAGTTTAATTTGGGATTTATTCACCACTCAATTTGGATCGATTCGCCACTCACGCGGATACTTGAAATGAATCGCTTATTACTTCCCCAATTGCATTTAATTGAATGGGGCAATTGGAAGAAGCGGTTTACTGACAAAACTAACTTACCAAGATAAACAGCTTTTTCACCGACAACAATCCTGAAGAAAAGGGTCGCTTTCCGTTCAGCATCCACTATTTGTCGTCAAGGAAAAAAATTGGCACGATACTTTTTCCTATTCAGCGATCGTGAGTGTGGAGGTTAACAAAATTGGCGCGTTTTCGCTCATTTAGCGTTTATGTTCGCTTAATGAAATCGGACTATTATAAGTAAAACATATACTTTTTACTGATCTGTATCTGCTTAAATACATCAAGCAGGGCCATACAATTTTGAAGGAAGGCGTATATGTTCTCTTAAAGCTTTCATCTGCATTAAAATCAGATTTTCTTTAAATGTTAATCTCTTCTTTCACTTCAATTGTCTAATTTTACAGAGAAATTGTTTATATTATCTTCTAATACCTGATTTTTTTTTCATTATATTATTTATTTTATTTTTTACACATTGTTCTTATCATACAATTTTCTTTTGTGCTTTAAGCTGCACGGTCCCATAGAGCTAGGACTTTTGAATGGTATAGCTTTGAAAAGTAGATATATGATTGTGGCACTTAAATGTTCTATTTGCATATTTAAGAATGTATTTTAATGAACCAATTGACATGTGTATAACATTTTGATCGAAAGTTTGATGCAACCCTTAAACCTAACCAAATATTAATTACTCGTAAAACTTAATTAAACCCCCATCCCTGTAACCCTAAATAAAGATTATGTAAAAAGTTAATAAATAAAATATATATATTGGGTAGGATATTGGTCCTATAGAAGATAGTGATTTGTGTAGGAAATAGAGTACACTCAAACCTTTTTTTGTGCGGTGGATATGGACCACATAAAAAAATCGTACAAAACTTTACGAGTAGCTATAAAAATAATTTTCGCAAAACAATTAAAAATATTTTTTATGCGGTGAATAAGGACCGCATAAAAAAAACTCATGTAGAAAATAACTCAAAACCTTACGAAATAACTAGGAATTGCTTTTTTAAACGAAATCCAGACACTAGGCTTGACAGCTACTTGGAATCTTACCAAACCTTTTGGAATCTGATTTAGAAAATACACATGCGAACATTTTTAAATATTTTATTTACATATGTACTTATTTAACACATACAAAACTTTTCAAAACGTTTAACCAATATCCTTCGTAGTCCTACAATATGCGAACTTTCTTGTGGTAAACTGGTTCAAAATCACTTACGTACTCGCACTCGTTTAGAGTTGCCTTTTTTTCAGTTACCATGTAGCCAGTGATCAGTTTTTGCGATGACTGTTGTTTCACTAGACGCTTGTGTATGTCTCGGTAGCCAGATAATCAATTATGTTCCAATTTGATTGAAATTTTCATATGCCGCACAAAAAAGGCCGCACAAAAACAGGTTTGAGTGTATTTCTAATTGCAGGTGAAATATTGACACATAACGTTTTATTCAAATTACGTCGATATTGTTTCTGAAAATAAATAACTTTTGTAATGAATTATACTTCTTATATGTAATGCTTGTTTAGCCATTTCTTGGTTAAAATTCACTAGTATTTTATAATTTGCAAAATATCTGTTTTTGCTAATGCCCTTGGTCCCAAATTGATAGATGTTTAAGCGTTTACCTAAATCTCATGTGCACATTGGCCTTTTAATTATAAGGGCTAATGTGCACATGAGTTTTTTCCTTTAATGAAATTAATGCAATTAAATCACCTTAAATGTCAGTGTGGGTTCATTTGCAGGAACTTTTGGATAGCTTGAGAAACTAGTCGATAGATGTGTTTATAAATCGAACACTCACTTTTCTTATTTGGATCTTCAATGTTTTACGCTCACTTTTCCATAATTCCGAGAAAATTCCGGAAATGGAACTAACTAGTTTGGTTCCATTTAAATATTTTTTTTAAAAATTTTAGTTACATTCAATATGTTAAGGCTTTGTAAAATAATGACTTAAAACCAAGCGGTTAATAGCGTTTGAAACTTTAATATTTTTTTTAGAAACGTATGGGGAGCTTTTTAAATTAAGTTATAATTTTTTTTTATGAATTAAAGACCATAAAAATACGAATATATTTTAAGTTATGAACTTAAATTAAGTTTTTGAATATAATTAGAACTCAAATTCGCAAAAAGCTTTTCATACGTCTGTATAATATATTTCGATATTTTGTAATCAATATATTTTTTTTTTAAATTAAAAATTGAAGGAGGAGTAGAGTTTTTAAAAAAAAACATATTTAGGCTTAAAAAACGCAAAAAATTAAATTTTTAAACATATATTTCTTCTTTGATTATTGTTCATATTCTAACAATGCAAAAAATGGCATATCTGAATTCATTAATAAAAATATTAGGATTTGTAAATGACCCTGCAATTAATTTACTTATGGCAAATAACACTTAAATAACTCTATTCAACCTGTAAATAATTCTAATATCTATCCCGGCTTTTATATGTGATTTAATAAACCCCTCTTCTAGCATTATCTATGTATTCTAACATTATGAATATTTAGATTATTGTATATATTGAAACTAACTCAATTTTCGAAAATTTTATTCCAATTTTATTTTTGAACCGAGTCATGTCAATATCCTTTGTGCTTATGAATTTTCCATTTCAGTACCAATACAAACTTAAACGCCAAGCAATGCGTTCCACAATCTCAAAAGAAGCGATGAATTTTTCATCATCCCCCCAAAAAGAATAAACGCTGACTTTGGTTTTGCTATTTTGGACGTTGTATTCTCGGTTCCCCCCTTTATTTTAAGATGGGAGATGTACTGTATTGCTTTTATATAACCTGCGTCCTCGGAAGTTGTGAGATGACTGACAGTTTCCAAAAGCGCATTTTTCTGTGGGCTTTCTTTTTTATCGAGCCGAGGGATTTTTCCCTTGGCGGAAAGTCGCGATGAATTGGCGAAATTTCCCCTGTGACAGTTCTTGGAGTTTGTTTGTGAATGATATTGGCGATGTCAAGGTAGGGTTGTGACAGGATGAAATGTTTTGCTCGGTTTTCGTTTTCTTTTGTGTTTTTTTCTTGAGTTTGTGTTATGTTTTTTTCTTGAGTTTGTGTTATGTTTTTTGAATTCTCTTTTCTGAATATTTACTGTGCTTAAGTAAACTGTTCAAGAGATATAAATTGTAATATTCTAAAGCCATATCTATATTCAATAAATCGAAATTAATACCATCTAATTTATTTATTTTATTTTTAACATTTTGAATCAAAGTTTTAATGTATATCGTTTAAATTTATATATGAGATAAATATTTCATAGAAAAATTCCTTAATTGTTTGTATATTTTTCTTAATTTTTTTCAATTTTTTCAAACTTTAAGGCTTTTTTTAAATGTTTATATTTTGTTTCAGATTCTTTGAACTGTAATACATAAGAGTTGGTATTAAAATTTTATAGAATACAGATATTTGATTTTTATATAAATATATATTCAAAATAATACAAAGTTTCATTGAAACTCAATTAAAAAAAAATGTAATTAAAAAATACTACTCATACAGATCATTCTCATACGGATTTATAATAAGCTTATCAAAAAACTTAATAGCAAGGAAAACCAAACATTAAGAAAATACGATTAAAATATTCGCTACTTGATAAATATGTAATTCCACATAAAATCTCATATAACTCATTAAAAACATACAGTTCTAGAAATTTGAAAGCATATTTAGAAGATTCCAAACTAAAAATTTAGCAAATAAAATAAAATCGTGAATTTTTAAATTTTTTGGGTATTATGTTCCTTTAAGTTAGAAATGTAAAATAAACTGGGCTCGAAATTCAGTTTCCATTGACAGCTGTTGGTTAGATACCCAAAAAGGTCATTTTCTTTCTTATAAGTTTTTCAGAAAGAAAAAAAAATATCTAGTTGTTTTTATATGACGATATTCACATTAACAAGTTTCTTTCGAGATTACGAACCTCTATTTTTCTTACTAAATTGTTTGGTTGTAAGAGTAGCTAACTAGCTTATAATTAGGGAGTTAAGAGTTTGAACCCCGTCGTCCAACCTTGTATAGATAGATGTAAGGTTGATGTATGTTAAATTCGTGGTGGTTCGAATGTCCTCACATTAGTTGTGATTTGGAAAGTGGAGTGCCAGCTGACGTGTTGTCTTCGTCATCTGACCATTGTTTCAAATTTCGAAACTCTTCATGAAATTTTTCTTCGAGATATATCCCAAATCGTCTCCAATATGCCATTATACAAATGGAATTAACTTACCTTAAATATCTGAATTATAATTTTATATTAAGGGAGACCCGAGCCGCAAATCCTAATCTTTTTTATTAATGAATTTAAAAATATCAATATTTTTTACATTATTAGAACAGCTTTTTCTGAACAATAATCATAAAAAAAATATTATTTTAAATTTGATTTTTTGCGTTTTTCAAGACTAAATAGTATTTTTTTTAAACACAACTCCTTTTAATTTTATCATAAAAAAATTTAATTGATTAAATAACGTCCAAGTATATACTACAGACGTATGAATATACTTTTTTCGGGTTAGTGTTTTAATTATTTTCAAAAACTTGTTTTAAGTTTGCAACCTAAAAAATATTAAAAAAAGTATGTTCATTAATTCGTAAAAAAATAGTTTATAACTTAATTTTAAAAAGCTATTCATACGTTTATTAAACAAATATTAAAGCTCGAAAACCTATTAACAGTTTAGTTTTAGGTAATTCTTTTACAAAACCTTAGCATTTTAAATGTAACCAAAATTAAAAAAAAAATTCTGATTAAATGACGAAAGTTGCAGACAAAAAGTAGATAGTCAGGTGATAAACGGTATCAAACATGTACAAAAACAAAACACCTGTTATTTTTCTTCTATTGCTTTGAAATTTTGTACAGACCTTCTTAAATATGTATAGCATCGTTTTAAGCAAAAAATTTAAAAAGTATTTTTTCGGAATTCGGGGCACAAGTTTCTCTTAAAGTTTTTCACATGTTTTAAAGATTCAGTTTACAACATGTTCGCATATATCTCTGACACAATTTTGCACTATAAACAGAACACTCCTTTTGAAATGTAACATAATTAAATGTTCTAAACAACTGCATCCTTTCCTTCGAAACTTCCGAAAGCTTTATTGTACTCTGTGATTCTTCCAACTTATTCCAAAGCGGGAGACCGTTGCGAATTCAAACTTATTATTTCCTGTCTCCACTTCAAGTAATTTAAATTTCCGTATGCTAATAACCCCTCATTAATTCTGCCACTTGGTCTTACTGTTGTTGCGAATCCGGAAAGAGCACAAACTACTAGAATGGAAGAATTTCTCTTTCGAAAGATTTCTTTAAACTCGTGTTGTTAGACTTAAAAACAATTTTCAAACTTCCTGCTGAATGACTAATTTGACGATTTTGTAATGAAGCCTAAGCGAGCGCTTCAAATGTGCATTCAGCTGATCCTTTTATGTTCTTGACAGCATTTCGGTAACAAATTAGTTTCTTTATATATTTAAAGAAGAATATACCTGGGTTTGTTTTTTATGCTTTGAAGTATAGATTTCCTCAATAAGTGGATTCTCTTCGAGTTTCACGTTCATTTATTGATTACGTATGTTCAACAGATGCTAAGCTGAGGTTACCTCGATCAAAAACTAACTTTTAAGTCATTGTGAAAATACACAGGGAAAACATTTTATGCTTAAACATTGTTATACTGATCTCAAACATTATTATACTGATCTCAAACGTTATTATATTGATCTTAAACATTATTATATACTTAAACATTATAATATACTTAAACATTATTATATACTTAAACATTATTATATACTTAAACATTATTATATACTTAAACATTATTATACTGATCTCAAATATTATTATACTGATCTCAAATATTATTATACTGATCTCAAACATTATTATACTGATCTTAAACATTATTATATACTCATCTTCTAATTTATATATCGATACTTAAGGTTTGGTGGCATTTTATGACTATTAAATGAAATGATAATTATTTTTATGAAAAATAAAATGTTATCATTTGGTTCTATAGAGCTATATAGAAATATCGTTAAAACATAATATGTGTTCTTAACATTTTAAATGTAATGAATTCCTTCAAAAAAGAGCTCTTGCCACGTCTTGTCCAACATGTTGGGTAAGACGGGACTTTTCGCTCTAAATTCTAGAAGTAAAAAGTGCAGAAAATTAGAAATTAAATAAAATTTACTCATTAACACTCACTCATTTTAACTTTTACTTACTTTACTCATTTTAACACTTGTTTTAATTTGCATAAAAAATCCATTACCTTTCACACAAAACATACACATGAATAGCGTCTTCATCTTCACTCTCAACATCTTCACTCTCAACATCTTCACTCTCAACATCTTCACTCTCAACATCTTCACTCTCAACATCTTCACTCTCAACATCTTCACTCTCAACATCTTCACTCTCAACATCTTCACTCTCAACGTCTTCACTCTCGACATCTTCATTTTCAACATCTTCATTCTCGACATCTCCACTCTCAACATCTCCACTCTCAACAGCTTCATTCTCAACATCTTCATTATCAACATCTTCATTATCAACATCTTCATTCTCAACATCAGCACTCTCAACATCTGCACTCTCAACATCTATACACGAGTTATCAGGCCACCAACCACAATCACTGCACCTAATCTATCCCACCTCTGAAAAATCATGACAATTAAATTCACTAGTCGTCTTTTTCAAGTTATTCACTGTCACTGGATTCTTGTCACTGAACACCCCTGTCACTGGACATCCCGTCTTGCCCCCTCAAAGCCACTTTCTTGAGTTTCAGGGTTAGGCTTAACTTTTTTTACTGCTATCAAAAAGTGTTTTTAGCTAAAAAATACGTACAACAAGATGGTATACTGAATAGCAATCATACTTACAATTAAACCACTAAATATTAACTTGAAGTATTGAGAAACAGTGTAAAAAAGGCCCCTACCTTTAGTTAACCATACAGCAACACATAGGAACGACGTCAAAGGCTATATCACTTGACCATAGAGGTAACACTCCAAGTGTAGTGATAAAGTTTTGAAAAATATCCGATAGGTGGCTACATTTATCGTGGAAAAATTACCCTTTCCCTTCTTGAACCGCTCTTTTGTGCTGTTCTAAATAATTCTCTAACATAACTTTTTAACACTTACCCAACTGATAAAATTTAATATATAAAATAATGAGTTGGTATATATCCCATAAATCATTTAACACAATGATATTTATCCCCCCACAACTCAAAAGATTGCATTCTTTCCTGAACTTTTCATCCAAAACATTCTTTTTTCCAAAAATGGACGTTCCATTTCCTGTCGTGACATTGATATACTAACCGTACTTTATGAGCTCCCCCCAAAATTCCTTTTAGAACGTTTTTCCACCCCTCGTGTTCTGTCACCTCCCTCATCAACAACCAGACGATAAATGATCTTTTGCTTGATGGATGACGATTCGATGACGATTAAAATTGTCGGATACGGTTCGATGGAGACTTTTCATAGTTCCTCTGAGTATATAACTTAAGAATGTTTGTGTGAATGCTTATAACTTGATATGTGCTGAATGGACTTGTATAGAATTTTACTTTCTATCAGTCTGTAAAACAGGATAATGATAATTCTGTTTTCGGTTTAAAGTTTAGATGTCGGATATTTCTAACCGTTTTGAAGTATTTTGAGTCTAAAAAATTAGTTTTTAACAATTATTTTGTGTGATTGTGAACGCAGTAACTAACGATTATTCTACGACAACAGCATATTTTTTTGGTCCCATGGCACGATGCATCAATATTAGGGTTAAAAATAAACGGCAATGTTCGCATTCGAAATTGGAGACTGATATTGTTTTATTTGGATTTTATAAATATTAAGAATACAAACGACAACATATTTTTATAGTATAATTTGACTTATACTGGAACCTATGTAATAAATTTTTCTATAAAGATACAAATGTAAAATAAAAATACTTATGTATATCTATCTATCTCTATAACTCTTTATATCGATTTTAATTGATATCGATTAATTTATCGATGAATTATCGATATCTATTTCGCTCTCTCTCTTTATAATATATAATCACGTGGTTTGTATTTTGGAATCATAGATCTATTTTTCACTCGCATGCGCTCTGTCTGTAACAACCCTAAGATGATGCCATCATCATCTGACGGCTATTCAAAATTACAAGGCAGTGTTCTCTGGTCTTTCCTTCTTGTTAGATTCTCTCACTGTCACCAATAGCCATAGCTCTAGTACGACTTTCAATTTAACTACCAATAATTCATTTGTAATAATATCAAGAGTATTTAAAATTGCTTTATTGGGCGAAGAGTTATTTCACCAAATAGCAATGAATCGCCATTTCTTTGGAACCCTCGCCACAGGGTTGTAAGGAGGATTGTAGTAATTATTCGGGATTAACTTGAGCTTACCAAAATGTTTCATCCGCCAGGATTCTCTTATTTGGAGTAGATTTTGCCTTTGGGGACAGTCATTTCTTGTTTCGTTGGATTGATGACAGCATTAATTCTTCTAGAAATAATGAATATATACTTGAGAAGCTTATCGGGGTGGATAAAATATTCGTGCAAGAATTTATGATTTGTTTATTTTCTAGAATTTTTTTGCATGTGTTGAAGTAGGAAATTAATCTTTACTGAATTAATTTCCAATTCTAATATTGGATGAATGCATAAATATTCTATGAACAATTACAAAAATGTTGTTTTATTTGAGTGTATGTCACGAACGTAAACAAATGCGAAAAAGTATATAGGATCCTTTCTTATACTAAACGATTAATACATTTTGGCACAGTATAGAAATATATTGATCGCCAAGACAGAAGGAAGATTACATGTTACGTCATTCCTTTATGAATGACGTGTAATAAAAAGCTATTTTATATTAATTTTGAAATAACTAGGGATCATTGTCCCTTACACTTTAACTCTCGTCAACCCATGGAGGTTTGCTTCGCAAACCAATTCTCGCTTCGCTCGCTATAAGGTATGACCCAAAAACAATTTGTCCTAGCAACAATACTTTTTTAGTTATATAAATCAATTCTACAAACTTTGATAGTTGAGACTGTGAAATAATATTAATATAAATAAAAATGTAAATTAAAAGTATGATCAATTCGGGATTTGCATTATTACTTGACAAGTTCTTGTTTGTCGCTGCTTCGTCGACAGTGCTTATTGTATAGTTATACAAAATTACAATTCACATCGGCATCAATACTTTATATTTTGACATGTAAATCAATATATAATATATAAAAACTATTATTAAATATGTAGGAAATGAAACTTAAGAATACGGGAGGCATTCTGCCAAGGCGTCTAAATCATTTTCGCTAAATCAGTGATTTGATATAAAAGTACATAAATTACAAAAATGTTGGTATACATTTGGATAATGTGCTGGATATAGTTTTCTGCTTCAGTTGTATTGTCAAATAAACAATTTGGAACTGCGTTTCTTTTGCAATATTGTATTACTTTGCCGAGCATTCTGTGGAAATCGAAACTTCAAAATGGCTCACACAATCGCCTAATGCTAAGAGCGATCGCAACGGTATGTTCGTGAACAGAGTTTCCTGTTGCCAACACACGGAAATAAATACAGCGTTTTTTTTTATCACTGCATAAGATAATTATATATATAGATTGTTAGTTTTGGCCATTCTTAGATTTTTTTCTAGTTTTCTATTGTACACTTTAACACAAATTAATTATTACAGTAATTACTCATCATATACAAAATTTTATTTAAAAACAGTGAATTTTAATTAAAAAAAAATTACTAAAATATTAATACGAAAGTGTTTCTAAACCAGTTGATCTCAACCTTTTTTCTTTCGCGTACCCCTTGATAAAACTTTTCAATTATGAATACACCCTTCTCCCCCATTCTTCTACGCAAAAAAAAAAAATACTTTTATAAAGGCAGTAATGTTTTTAATTTAGCTGGCAAATTAAACAAACCACTCAAATTGATGACTTACAGGCTATTATTATAGATTTGATTTATTTTAGTATTATTCTTTATTATTTTAAGTGTTTCCCGCCATTACTATTATTATTTTCTCGTACCCCCAACAGAACCGCCACGTACCCAGGGTCGATTACCGAATAGGCCCGTAAAACCTTGGCTTATACTTTAGATTTATGAGGGGCCCCCAAATTACATGTACTATAAAAATATCTTACACCCCTTACTAGTTCGCTACCAAATTCTTTTGATAAAAAAAACTTACATAAAGATACTTTAGTAAAAAAAAATAATTACTTCAATGTGTAGTTTAATCTGTTTCTAATTTAGGAAAGAGAAAATCTAATGAATACAAAAACATTAGGAATACCCAATAGTTTTTAACGTGTTTTAATACATATTTAGTCATGTAAAAGTACGATTTGATATCCCATGTTGTATTCGAAAGCAATGAGGGCCGCCCCGTTTGAAAGCGGGCTTCCCCTGCTTTAAAGTCTTAATCGGGCCCTACACGTACCCCCGGGGGTTCGCGTACCACAGGCTGATAACCCCTGCCTAAACTATACTTTCATATCTAAATCAAGCATTTAACTTTCTTCAATGGCCCACTTGGATGCACTCTTAAGAAAAGTTTCTTCAATGAAAATACTCAGCGTTTATTTTCCCCTTTGGACTGCCGCCAGATAGGAAATTATGTCTAGCAGGAATGTTTACATACACAAAGTAGCAGGGGGGGGGGGGGGGGGGGGGGGGGAGAGGAAATAGAAATGCATTCATTATTTTCCAAGAAGGGGTTTTCCGATGCAGCAATAACCATTACTGCCTTCCCGTTCGGGAAGGTACGCGATCTGAATAATTGACAAATTGATGCCATAAAGTGCTCCGACTGCAGACATTTATCAAGTCCGGAATCTAATAAGTTCCTAAAAATGGTTGTGGGGTGTATAGTTAGGGGGGATTGAGTGATGGTTGTTTTTATTGGATAGTTAGGGGGGCTGAAGTTTAGTTA
Source organism: Troglohyphantes excavatus (assembly GCA_963932185.1). Lineage (NCBI taxonomy): Eukaryota > Metazoa > Arthropoda > Arachnida > Araneae > Linyphiidae > Troglohyphantes > Troglohyphantes excavatus. The sequence continues at coordinate 27,836,873 of OZ010674.1, forward strand.
TGCGATTTAGTAAACGTATCGTCTTATTTTTAAATTATGTATTTTGTAAAATAGATAGGAGTAAATTAAATGTAGATAAGGAGTATAAGCGCCCTTACTTTCCTATATTAACAGCGCAGAGCTCGCGCTGGGCTTGAGAGCCACAATCTAAGTCTAATCGAATTGGAGTGGGACAAAATTGAAAAAAAAAGGACTGGGATAGCGCATTTTTTAAGAGCCGTCACTTATTAAGCCACACTGCGATTTGGTCCACTTTTGGTGTTTTCATTAAATACCCTAATACTACTATACCTACTATATAATAAATACCCTATTATAGAAAAGAGTATTATAAATATAAACTATCATCTTAACACATAAATATATTTACATATTGCACAGCAAAAATTATTGTCTAATTTTTATAAATCTTTTCACTCATGGTAAAATATTTTTTTCTTACTTTTGTGAGCGGTATAATAACATTAAATAAAATAAACCAACAACCACTGGTCACCCTGTCACCCTTTTGTCCCTATGAGCGAATAAGTGTAATAAGTCTCAGGCGTAATAAATGTTTAATTGAAGTTGTTAATGAAGATATATGTTTTTCTGTAACTTGCAACAATAAATTTTATTTCGTTTTCGACAATGTCACTTTCGAAAAGAGGAGCAAGTATTTTGTAGTTAAAAGATGTAAGCTAAAACGGAAAAACCTAAATTATCTGGGTTTTTTTTGAATTTCAAATTTAAATTCTCAGTGTTATTGAATGGTTTTAAACAATTTTATAAAAATTATTTCTGCAATTTGAATTTTTTCATTTTTGTTGAACGTGCACTAAGACAACTATAGACACATAGTTGCGATCAAATGAGATATAAAAAAAATTGCAGGATTTTTGTAGTAGAAATCGGTTTTATTGGTAAAAGCATAATTATTTTTATATAGTTATATTTATAGTAGGGTGTCTTGCATGTTTTTTTCTTGTTATAATATGAATGTATTTTATTTTGTTTATCAAAGATGTAAACAAAATAAATATGCATTCACATCCCTTTTCGAAAGGAAACGATATTTTCTCCATTGCACAGGTTTTTGTTAAATAATTATAAACAATATTAATTAAGTAAAATATTATGCACTTTTTCCGCTTAATACTCTATATACTATACTATTTACCTATTTAAACTTTTATTATCATCTCTCTCCGTGCCTGTAATGTTGCTTTCCTTGCATAAAATAAAATAGATCGTGCTGCCATCTTCCGTAAGATATAGGAACGATTTAATACAGTAAAATAGGATTCTTTTCTGTAAAAATAATTTATTTTTCTCTTGCAAAATATATTATTAATACGTCTACAAGAAAACATTTATTACATATTTAAGTGAGATCTGAGCCCCAAATAATAATATGTTTATTAATCAATTCAAAAATACAATTTTTTTCTTATTGTTAGAACTACTCTTTATGAACAGTATTCAAAGAAAAATATATATTATTATTATTTTTGCGTTTGTGAAGCCTAAATGAAATAATTTTTGAAAAACATTATTCCTTCCTTCAACTTTTAATATTAAAAAAATAAAATTGATTAAATAACGGCAAAATATATACTACAGATCTAGGAAGAGATTTTTGCAAATTTGTGTTTTAGTTTTTAAAAACATATATTATGTTCATAATCTAAACAATATTCACATCTTTATGGTCATTAATTCGTAAAAAAAATTAATTTATAACTTAATTTAAAATAGCTCTCCCTATGTTTTCAAAAAAAAATAAAAAATATTAAAGTTTCAAAATCTATTAACAGTTTAGTTTTAAGTAAATTTTTAACAAAGTCAGTCTATTAAACATGACCGAAATTAAAAAATATATATAAATTCTGAGTAAATTATGAATGTTGTAAATGTAAAAAACATATCCTCTAGCTTTAAAAATTTGTACACAACTTTTTAAATATTTTTATGCAAAAAAAAAGCGATTTTTTTTTTAAATTTGAAGCTTGAGTCTCTCCTTTAAGAAAAAATTCTATATGTATTAGATATGTTGTTTAAAAGAACACATTCGTATATATATTACAGATTATCTATGGGGGTGGGGTGGGAGCAGTCGGCTAAAATAGTCATTTCCGCGTTATTGTCCATGGACCATTGTTGCTGAGACAGAAGTTTAAAAGTGGTCCATGAGACTTCTTAAAAAAATATGCAACACCATTTTTGTTGATATTAACTTTAAATATGAATTTACATTATTTACAAATAGCGATAAAATCCACATATTATCTATTAGGTGTGGCGAGTCAGGTACCATTTATAATGTGTAGAAACTCGGTATGTCTTTCGGGGAGAATGACTTTACAGAGAGTATAGCGAACAAATAGCATGATAGATTCAATGTACAGTGGTCATATATAAGCTTGAGAAACTACTAACTAAGAAATAAATTTGTTTGTAAAAGGGGAACAGGTGTGTGACAAGTGTGTTTCTCTTGCAGCTCCCTCCAGCCTGTCGGGTGGCAAGCGCTCCGTGGAATGGGAGGGTGACTCCGGGCACATGAGCGACGTCCTTCCACGGGGCAGTCAGACCCTGAAGAGGCCCCAGCCCCGCAGGCACCACACGGTGGGCTTCGAGACGGGGAGCATGACCACCCTCCCAAGGGGGTCCATGGACCTCGAGGTGAGTACCTTTCCACACCGTCCACGCACATCTTTTTTTTTTTAATTGAAACTCCTTAATCCTTTTCGCGATGGCTCCACAACAGAAAAGTTTAATTGTTGTTTAGTATTATGATCAAGAGAGTGCGCCACCAGCTTAGCAATATCTCTTAATTTGTTTCTATTAGTTTGTAGACTAGTTTCAGTGAGATATGGAATAAAAAGTTGTTCATTAAAAAGGATGTATGGCTTGCTTTCTTTGCCTCTTTGCTTGGAAAGAGAACACATTTTCATGAAGCTTTAAGATTGATATTTATGGCACACTTGTGAGCTAATTCTTATACGTTCTAGGTGGGGGGAAAAAGTTTCGCATCGGGAAGAGTTCTGAAAGTATTTGAAAAGACGACTTATCTTACAATAAGAGGCGTGTAACTGATGACGGAGGGGTCGTTAATAATCCTTTCTCAAAGCCTGCAGATTCGGGGTAAGGCCATTTAGGTGTGGAAATACTGAAAAGCACAACCGAAGACGATCTGTTTAAGTCATTAAGGAAACGTTACCTGTCCGAATAGATGTAATTACCTGCTATGCCGCAAACAGCATACTTCAGACCACACTTTTTTTTAAAAAATTCTTCCATCAATACCATAGATCGAAAGTGTGTCAAAGTCACCGCTGTATATCATATCTGAATGTTGGTAAAAATTTAATAATAATAATAAACTATTTTAAGTAAATATTTTTAATATTCACAAACAAACTATGTATCATACCCAACATCAACTTTGCTGTTTTTAACGCATTTATTTTAAAGTTATTGTATACTTTGGATACAAGAAACAACAGGCAATTAAATATAATTTATAAGAATTTCCAAAAAACAACTTTAATGGCACTATAGAAACAATATAATTTTTATATTAATCATTATTTAAAAAAATTTATTTATAAAAAATGAATAACCAAGATATATTATATACTAGCAGTATGGCCCGGCGTTGCACGTAGTCAGTTTGTGAAGTAAGAGCTGTGCGCGACTTTTCTAGTTAGCGTATCCAGTCGAATATCGCTCTCTATACCCTGTCTAAATTTATTCAATTAACTTGAGCAGTTATGGAGATATCTTAACCAAATTTTAAAAAAAAATTAAATTACCGACTTTACATGCTATTGCGTATAAACTGTAAACCGCGTATAACTTTGTAAAATATATATATTTTGCAATATAAAAATCCCCAAAAATTCATAATTAAAAACGCTTTTCCTCATATAAGCCTATGTAATGTAATATGATGTCTTTAAAAATAATGCATTTTGCAGATAATAAAAATAAAACACTTGGCGATGTTGTTTAAATGCCAAATGACGTTGAATGCTCATATTATTAAAAAAAAATTATATATGTTTTTTATTGAAAAATAACCCCAGTAACAAAAAAATGCAATTATTAAACTTCACATTCATTATTTTTAGTACTGATAATACAATAACATATCGAAGCTAAAAAATATTCTGTTCTACCAAATGGAAATAAGTTATTGTATTTGGCGAAGTTTTTTGGTTGCCAATTGGTGACCGGAGATTTGGTGTCGTCTTTAATAACTATTTCTAAGAAAAATAAAGAATTATTTTATTTTGTAACTGTATACCCTGAAATTTCAGAGAATTGTTAAGTAGAAATTTTTTAAATATGCCAGCATCAATATTTACAGGCAATACTTTTCTATAAATCAAAATCATTTCAAATAATCATTTCTGAATTTCAATAAAATTATTCTGAAGTGAAACATTTTAAATAAGCAACATGGTATAAATATAGAAAACCTAAGTTCACAATTAGGAGCACCTATTCCAACGCTGTAGCACCGTTCCACTTCGTAACAAATAGCACTGTTGGCATAAATGTGATAGCGTTGGATAGGAAATTAAGCACCGACGCTTTTAAGATCTTGAAACAAATAAATGTTCGGGGCATGCATAAATACCCGTAGCAACAGACGAAACTGGTGGTTTATCTTCCTCCTTCGGTTGGCGAGGTTTAAGTTAACGACCAATTCCTATAATCTGCTGCCTAATAAATGTGCTTTTCAATGAAACATCGCAATAATAGAAGGCAGCCATTATTGTCGAAAAATATTTTTCGTCGCCAAGGTGATTTTTAACAATAATGTTATGAAGGGAAGACCTACATGTAAATTTCCCATAGGAATAATGTATAGGAAAATGGAAAAAATTCCATAACTTTTAAACGGTTGCAGATATCCACCTGAAACAAAGTGCAGATTTTAAACTGGAACCATATTGTTAAAATGGGGCAAGTTTCATAAAAATCCGTGCAGTAGTTTTTGAGTTAAATCCGGACAAACAGACAGACTTTGGCGACATTTGAAATTAATTTGGCAACATTTGGCGACAATTTTAATTCATTTGGCGACATTTTTAATTCATTTGACAATATTTGGCGATATTTTTAATTCTTTTGGCGACATTTGTAATTCATTTGGCAATATTTGGCGACATTCTTAATTTATTTGGCGACATTTTTAATTCATTTGGTGACATTTACTCATCAGCCAATCAAAATGAATCATTTATCTCAGTATTGTCGAAAACTATTTTTGGAGGCCAAGGTGATTTTTAACAATAATGTTTTGAATTCAAGATCGAGATGTAAATTTCCGATAGGCGTAATGTTAGAGAAAATGGAAAAAGTTCTATAACTTTTGAATGGTTGCAGATATCCACATGAAACAAAGTGCAGATTTTAAACGAAGAAAATATTGTTCAAATGGTGCAAGTTTCTTAAAAATCCGTGCAGTAGTTTTTGAGTTAAATCCGGACAAACAGACTGACAGACAAAAAAAATTTAAATGTGATTTTCGGAATCAGCGTATTCTAATTCGTGGAGAAAACTCAAAATGAGGGGTTTTGTTCGATTCCACTGACAGACACTCCATTCTTATATATAAGTATTGATTGTAGGGTCGGTCTAATGTTATTTTCTAAATATTGGATAGTCCGTGCTGCCATCTCTTGTCAAAAGTTTAAATATTATTTGTGGTGTAACATTTTATTTATTAAAAAACGTTGATAAATGATTTAGTATGTTTAATTTTTCTTAATGTATAAAATTAGAAAAAAAAAACTTCTTGATATACGTTTTTGGAAACGTCTGAAAAGTTTTGGCACATATATTCAAAATATCTTATACCTTACATTTTAACTAAATGGTGCTGACATCTTCATTTCACTATGGGAAACAAAGTCTATAATCTGTAACTTACAGGATTTTTTAAAATTTTTTTTTGCAGTTTAATCAAATATTCGCCATCATTTCTTTATACAAAGTAACCGTTATGCAAAGCAAACTAGCTTAAAATTTTTAATATCTAAACTAAAACATGAACATATTTTATTTTTCTTATTCTAAAAACCTAATATAAATTGAAAAAGTAGTTCTTTGATATGTATTCTTGGTTGGCTATCTTTAAATGTGGCATGCTTGTTCTTTGAATTTGCATGAATGTTCTGTACAATTTTATTACAGGGTTATCGTATGTATTTGTTTTATGTTATTGATAACTTGATTTCCGTGATTTAAGCTATAGAATATTTCCAAGTATGAAAATAAACTTCATTTTTTAAAATGTTTGTTAAAAAAATATAATGTTGGTATGCTGTATTTTAAACTGAATTAATTATTTTGCGTTATTAAATATTTAATTATTTTAGTATATGGGCGCCATATGCACGATCTGGCATCTAGATTAAATGATTCGGTTATTGTTAGACATAAACAAATCACCCTAAATGTGATCAGATATATTAAATTGACGTTTAAAATAAAAGGATAATTGGATACGTGTGGGGAAGAACCAGACAGCTCCAGTTTTCGAAATTGGTCAGGAAGGATGAAAAACAATATAAAAATACATAGCGTTTTTTAAAAAAATCTATCAAAAATTTATCAAATTTGAGTAAAACATTAAAAAAAATGCCTACTTAGATCACAGACCGGTTTTACTTTTTCAATATTTAGTCTGTTCTCTTTTTATTAAAAAAAATAATGGAGCTGTTTAGTTTTTTACACCTAACACTGGAATTCTGTGGTCAGGCTTACCAATAAAAAAAATGTAGATACTTCTACGATATCATCAATACGACTGTGAATTTCAAATAACAAAAAATATTCGTTTAATTTAAGGATTGCATAACAAATTACATATAAATATAATATAGCTCTTAATTATACTCTTTTAATGAAAATTTGAATTAAAAAATATTAGCTTTTAAAATGAATTTAATTGGAAGATTAAAATTAAGTTTAACTGCAAAGAGTACCTGCTGCAGTTTCTATGTTATCTTGAATATCTGTTAAGCTTTTACAATATTTCAGACTTTTTCTGCACCCTATATTTTTAGACAGCCTCATCTTTTAAATATCTGGTTTTTTTTGTAAGGTGCAACATATTCTTGAGCAGCATCTTTTTGTGCCCAGGGCCTTTATATCCCCATCCCCCTTGTCCCCCTTCAAAAGAAACCGTCTCAGGTACAATGGCCCCTGGATTGATTCCCTGGTTTCCATGGTAACTCGATAGTAGCCGGGTTGTCATGGCGACCAAACGTCTCCATCCGACAGGAGTTGATCAGAAGGGCTGCTGATCGTCTTTTGAGACACCTCGTCGCCAGAATGATAACCCAAACGACGCCAAATTGTCCGGGAATCTATATAGTTTTAAAATTATTAAAAATTTATTTTAACCCTTTTTCCTTGTTTTTCTTTGCAACAATACATTGATAATATATCTTCTAGTGTTGAATGATTTTTTTTAATGCATCAACACTTGTTTCTTCTATTTTAGTGCATTTTTGGGTTACTGCTTCTTAATTTATAAATAACATTTAAAATTTAAAAAGTCTCACAGGTAATTGTGTAAGAAATCAGTTTTTTTATACTGTGATTTTGATTAAAATCTGCTAATATTTGAATATTTTTCGGCTAATTCAAATATGTTTAACATCAGGTGCCTTAATTAAGTTTGATGGTTCCAATTGAATATTGGATACTTTAAGATGGATCCTTTATGATTATCCAATGATGCTTTTAATTATCTAAAAATTAAGTGTCATAATTAGCTGTCTATAAAACATAATTACTAGGGAAAACATGTGTTTAATAAACTGAAAGGGTTGATAAAGTAGTCTATTCAAAATGAACTTACCAAGAATTGTATTAAGTATTTCTTAGGTACAGCCGCGGAAAAAAAAACGAACCACCGATGATTATTTCGTTAGTTTTTATAGTAGAGCTAAACTTAATATACCATTTTGTAGGGAATAAAGTCTACTACACATTGATATACAAAAAATTTGCATAGGGGACTATCCTCATATTAAAATCCGCACCAACTTTAAAATTTCCAATAGCAACACCCAATTTTTATTCAATATTTAAAATCTACGACAAAATTTATCGTCGAATATCAATTTGCAAGTCATTTGGTTAAGTAGTTTTTTAATTATGAATATCGAAAGTTTAGAACTCGTAATGTTAAATGAATTTCTTAAACTTTTAATCATATCTTTCGAAATAATAATTTTATTAAGCTGAAATTTTTATGCGTGTTACTTCTAAACGACCCAAATAAAATACACTAACTTTCATTACTTATATGTATATTATTTAATTTTATTTAAATTAGGGTATTAATATTCATAAAGTTTATGAATAGCAACCATGCTATATTTTGATAATGATGAATTCAGAAAAACGTTTTATATGCATATCTAAAATTTCATGATTTTCCTCTTTGTATTTTTTTGGCAATATTATAATGTGCATCAAATGATCATTTAAGGGGTCATACACAAATTTAAAATCTGCAGAACTTAACAGAAATCTACTAATTTTGAGAATTAAAAGCGCTGTGATCGCGTTGGTATAAAATTCTAAATTCTTATATAGAGGCGAAGGGTATACAGGAGTGGGGGAATGAATGACCACGGAAAAATAAGAACCACGGCTAACGCCAAAACATTTTCTACCAGCGTACTTTATTTCGAAGTCTCACTAATACTTTGTTCACTATGGAAGTAGCCCCCCAAATAAGATCGATACATATTGTCTAATATCTCTGCATATAAATGTAGGAAATTAACTAAAATTTGTATTTAGATTATTTTGAGGGCGGGGAACATTTCTGCGCTATCAAAAGTAGGTGTTGCTATTGAAAATGTTAAAGTTGGCGCGGATTCGAGTATGAAGATAGTCCCCTATGCAAATTTTTTGTATATCAATGTATAGTAGACTTTATTTCCTACAAAATGGTATATTAAGTTTAGCTCTACTATAAAAACTAACGAAATAATCATCGGTGGTTCGTTTTTTTTTTCCGCGGCTGTACATTTTTTATGAAGTTTTGCATATTATAATCTTTAAACCTTAATTACTTCTTAATGAAATTTTTTACAAAAATAGAAAGGTTTTTAAACGTGAAAGTGTGGCCCTTATCCCCGAGTCACCATCATCGCCTAGCAACCAGAGGATAGCGAGTTCGAATACGGCTAAAATCAGAGACTTGACAAAAAATGTTAATATACAGTGAAATTGTGATCGGAGGGATGTCAGATTCGCTACGATGTAACAATACGTCGTTTGAACTTACCTTCAATTTCTACGGAGTGTATACGTGACTCGTGCACGTTAAATCTGATCGGAGTCCAATAATGTTCTGACGATTATTGAGGTTGTGTCGTCCTCTGGTGTTGTCCTCGTCATATGACCATGGTTAAAAACTACGAGGCATTGTTCCAGGGTCTTTTCTTTGAGGTAAACCCCGAACGTCGCTTTTAGTCCAATGTGTAGACGTTAATTAACCAAACCAAACCAACCTAAACTTGAAAACCAAACTATTTAGTTTGCATTTTGATTTTTTTTTCAGTATTGCTTAAGAGGTATATTTCGGAGAGTGTTTCCGTTTTTAAAAATTCAAAATTCCTTATATCAGAAGGGTCTGTCCGTATGGCCTGGTTTAGACCAGCGGCGAACATGTTATCGGAAGGTTTTGAGTTAGTTACTCGTTATCCAAATAATGTCGCCGTTAAGAGAGGAATGTTGTACTTTAAATCTTTATTGCCCAAATTCCACTACGTTTGTAGTGTCATGAAAGTTTGGAGATTGGGGTACCAGTGTTGGTGTTGTCTCGGTGTTTAACCATGGTTCAAATTTACGGCGCAGTGGTTTCATGTCTTTCTATCGGGTAAGTTTGGTTTGGTTTGATTAATTAACGTCGTGCTAGAGCTGAACAGTGGGTTATTTCTATTGGGCAAGACACACCGAGCCTTTGTCATTATAGGCCTCCATGGCCGAGTGGATTGGGGCGTCAACTGGGAATCCAAGGGGTTCCCGGTTCGAGCCTTTGCACGGACTAGACTAAAGAATAGTAAAAAGTAGTGATATTGCGATCGGAGGGTTGCCAACTTCGCTACCAAAATACTAGAATGTCGTCCAAAACATCCACAAAAATTAACGGCGTGAATACGGGACTGGTGCACGATAAATCTAATCGGGGTCCACAGTCCAGACGTCTATTGAAGGCGTTGGGTGCCAGCTCAGGTGTTGTCCTCGTCATCTGACCATGGTTCAAAAATACGAAGCATCGTTTCCAGGTCTTTCCTTTGAGACCGTCGCCAATAGTCTACTGTGCAGCTCTAGTGCGACGTTATTTAACCAAACCAAACCTTTGCCATTATTCCTTTGCGTAACTCTAAACGTTTCTGTTTACATTATTTAAACCCAACATATCAACGCATTTATTCAAATCGCCAAATAAGGAATTTCCCTGCCAAATCTGGCATATTAACTATGAATGAAGCAAAAAGGCTGAGTAGCATGTGAGAAACTTACTTAAAACGCTAAGACGATTAAGAGGCGTGAAATTCAATTAATTTATGCCCCAAGGAAAAATTTTATGAGATTTCATCCACTTCCCCTTTTTACCTGATTGATTGCGGACCGAAAGGAAATTATGTGAAAAAAAAATCCTTCTGAGTTTATTAATGCTTGATATTCCCTTCGAAGAATTTCTTGTTTTTCTCATGAACTTGTATAATTTATTTCGGAAGTCATAATTCATTGTAATTCTGCCGTAAATCTTGTGTGATAAGGTTGGGAACTTTTAATTTATTCTCCTTATTCCAGTTTCTTTTGTGGGTTTTATCCAATTTCAAATGACAACCGATCTTCCCCCAATATAGGATTCTTTCGTTATTTTCATTTGCTATTGCTGACGTTTATTCTAATTAAATGTCGACCCATTTTGTTTTCATTTCTGTAAATTTACCGTGGTGCTCTCTGTATTTTTGGATATATAAGAATAATGATTACGTTAAGATTAGTTTTTGTTCTGGAAAATTGAAATTTACAGTGTGGTCACAAAATGTTGTGTGTGGGTCATCGTTTGGTTGTTTAACTGCACATAATAAACAATTTTGTTTGTTTGACACGTTACTAAAGCTAAGCGACTTGTTTAAAATCGATGTAGATGAGCCAAATTACTGTTTTATTATGACAATACTGCTAAATGTGATACAGCCAATCAATGACCATCTCCCAACAATATGTGACCAATCTGTACTTTCGTATACAGGATAATGGTCATAGAAGTTGATTTAATAAATTGTACAAACTGTATGTCCTGAACCATCGCCAGGGCTTATCAAATATGTTTTTACCAATTTTCTGTTAGTCAAAATACCAACTATTTTTAGTGTCTGGTAATTTACCTGTTTTTTTCGCTTGGCTGAACAAAAATTAAATTTAATAAAAATTTTCAATGTTTTTCCCTAGATTTTTCACGCCTACGAGGGCCATAAATATGTTTGAAAATTCCTGTATTCTTGGCAAATGCCCAAATCTAGTTGAGAACCTTGTGTTTTTTAAAGCGAAATGTCTTGGTTTTGTTTAAAAAAAAAGCCAAACGTTTCAAAAATTTGCCAACTAAGTTTGTGATTTTGCCAAGTCTATAGGTATTTACCAACATAGGGGAGGGGGAGGGATCCCTCCCCTTCTTATTAATTTGAAGCTATGTGGGTTGTATTTAGCCTAAGGATATTTCGTGCAATAGCTAGCCTGTTACGATATCCGAAATGATTTCAGTTCGTATTATTGAAAAAATAATACTAATACTTCGCATTTCTGTTAATTTTCTCAAGTGTGCAATCCCCTCCATTTTGATTCACAAATCCTATTATTTATGTCAGATGCGGTGTTTTTAGTCTATAGGTTAGTAATCTAATGCTATGGGTAAAAATTATTTAAATTATTTTGACTATTTAAAGTTTTTGCTTCAATAAACCTAATAGGCAACTTAATAATATATTCCTTAAATATATCTTTTCGTTGATCGTAGACCCATAAAAAATTCATTTTATTATCAACGAAAGTTTCGCATCCTTTCATTTGATCTATAATTGAAGGAGTTCGCGCGTCGAAACGCCTCCTTTCAGCCAACCCGTGTGTCTGAAACCCTACAAGTGGGGGAGTGAGAAGAGAGCTTTCTCGTGTCACACTCGGGTTGTTTGCGGAGGTCGGGGCCCTCCACTTTACCCTTGTGTTTCCCGCTCTCTTCAAATACGTTTTGGGACGAGGAGGGATATCGATTGGGATTGTCTTAGGGTCCAGAGAGATTAAATGTGGGAATAGAAATGACTTGGTTGGATGTGTTCGGTTTGGATACCAGATGAGAGTCTGGAAAATACATATGATAGTTGGATCGTGTTATGCAATACCACTTAACCAACACCCTGTTAATTTTTTTGCGAAAACTTTCTTTAAAGCAAACCATTTAATAGAAAATCCATGCTGCAACTATTTATCTACATGTCCTGTGTCGCTACTGGTTTTATTTAACATAGACAGTGAAATCTTGGGCTTCAATTTATGCTGGGGCTCCAGTTTCTCAGTGTATAAAGGCGGTCAGCTTGTAATCGGAGGATTGCTAGTTCGAGTCCGTGCGGTGAACTTGGCGATTAAAAGTAAAAAAAGTATATCTTGCGATCGGAGGGTTGCTAGCTTCACTACAAAAATACTAGAAAGTCGTCCAGAACATCCAACAAATTATACTGGGGTGTATACGGGACCGGTGCACGATAAATCTGATCGGGGTCCAATGTCATGACCCCTATTGAGGTTGCGTCGGGTGCCATCTCAGGTGCTGTCTTCGTCATCTGACCACGGTTCAAAAATACGAGACATCGTTCCAGGATATTTCCTTCGTGATAGGCCTCGAACCGTCGCCAATTTCCCACTGTGCAGCTCTAGTGCGACGTTATTTAAGGAAACCAAACTAATTCATTTACGTTGGAAGCGACTTCCCCCACCCCCTTTCTCCATTGTATTTATGGGCTAACCGATTGTTATTGGACACTATGTACTTGACATACTCAACAAAAGCACGTTCTGGAGCACGCACACGGCAAAAAAAGCACGCACGAATTAACAAAAGTACGTTCTGGAATTTTGCCTGGTTTCGAGTATTGGTTGTTATTCGCTAACCACGTGCTTTTATTTTCACTAATGCAATCTGGATTGTTTTCCCTTCCACCTTTAATCTCGACTCCACATTGTACACAGTGTCTATCAGGGCGAAATTTAATTTCAATATAGTGTTAAGATATTAATTACAGAAATCGTATTAAAGTAATAGTGGCAATCATGTTACCTTACAATGCTTTAAAATTGAAAGAAATTTACCAACAGTGTGTGCAAGAGTGAAATTATATACTATAAAAATAAGTTTACAATAAAAAACGTAGGTTGCACAAATCAATTAACCAGCATAAAAACTTTCGTGTGCTTAAAACAATGTGTATTACTACTACTTAAAAGATTTTGTTGATTTTTTTTATCTGGAAACTTTGCATTATTTTCTATCATTTCTGTATAATCATCTTTACACTGCAAAACCTTCTCTAAAGGTAGATTTGTTGTTGTCTATTATTATCCTGTCAAAGTTCATTAATACCACTTGTGTTTTATGCAAAGCTTTTAAAACCTTTGACAATGAAAGTTCGGTACCCATTTATATATTTTTATGCACCGATAACTCAAAACAAACAAAATTTTACTTGGTATGTTTATACTCTGAGTTCCCAAACGGTTTACAAATGCTCATATGTTTACTTTTTTCACAGCCGACTTGGCTTCTAACTCAACGTTCACCATCCAATTAGGATAAAGTAGCACCAATCAATAATCCGACCGTTTAAACGCTAATCTAAAAGCAATTAGGATGCACATGCTAATATCCATTTACCCTTCCACATAAAAGCAAATTTTTCTGATATCACATGCCAATACCCATTACCACTTACCCTTCCAAATAAAAGCACATTTTTCCGATATATCCCCAGCGCATAAAACCCCACAATCATCAATGCCATTTGATAACCCATCCACTCCAGAACTTCCCTTCCTCTCCAGTATCCATATCAACCTTTTGGAGTCCGACTTGAAGTTAGCTGTCTCCCCATTCAAAGGCAGGCCAATTACTGCAGGGCCCCGACCAATTACGGAACTGCTGAACGTTGGAGGATTTAAGTGAAGGGAAATTGAATTTCGTTGTTCCTGATGTTCGGCTTCAGCGAACCTTCTTCCTTCTGGACGGGGAATCGAATTGCCCAAGTCTCGATGGACCCCTGAGAGTTAAAGTACCGCTTGTGGGGTATCAAATGATTCGGAATTTCCACGTTTGTTTGGAAGTTTTAAAAGTTGTATTTTGAATTTTGCCTGTTCCCGTAACTGACAGTAACTATTACTCGGTGATGGGATTCGGAAATGCGATTGTGACGTGAGTTGAGTTCGTTTGTGAATTTCGTCGAGATTGATTAAGGTAAATTTGGCATTTCGTTTTTGATCGATGATGATGAAGGATTTTCAAATATCGTAATGTTGTATTATGTGTTTTTCAAGTATTTTCCACAATTGACATAAAAGTCCTTACTAAACTTGAACAAAATATTATCGCTTGAAAAAAATAGTACCTAAAATTAAAAAGTATAAAATAGCAGTCCTAAAGAAGATTTACCTCTATACTTTTTGCGTCGGTATGTTCTTCTTTTGGTTCGCATTTTCCTTGGTGAACCTTTCTCTTAATGTTTGTCTGTACATAGTTTCGGTTAAACCAAAGAAAAATAGAGCGTTCCGCCAAGGCGTCAAAACAAATGTCGCCAAACATGATTTCAGTTCAAATTGTCAACAATGCTCATTGTTTTTGCAATATGTTTAGCATGCATGTGCAAATTGTTGCTTATTATATTTTACAAATACTCAAATTCGAATCAAAATTCCAATTGACAATTTGTGATTAGTTTTTACTCTAATTTGACCATTCCCTAATTCGTAATTACTATTACTTCATAGTTAGTATTCGTTTCGTATAGCCAAAATGATGTCAGGTAAGTTTTTCTTTCCCTGCCACTCAGTTTGTTTAATATACAGCAAGTTGCTCCATCCACTTGTTTATATTACATTGGTATTGGAAATGAAAAACCCTACGCCAAAGTAGACGATGGATTTAGCGGAGTTCCCCTTATTTCTGACTTTTACTTAACTTTGTATTGCATTTACCTATTTTGATAACGTGTTACAATGATGAGGACGATCCTGTGGTGGTTCTAAAACCAACCGATATTATTTTTTCTTTTGAAAATCCATAGTTCTTGTAGGAAAATAAAAAAAAAATGAAATAATCAATTTAATGTATATTTTTCATTTAATTAGAACATAGACTTTTTAGTTTTTTTTTAACTAACTATTTAACAGAAACGGCATTTTTGCTTGTTCGTTATAACTTTTTAACTGTCTTACTCGGTGATTATAGGTTTCGGTTTCTTCTTATTTGGGTCATCAGTATACGAATAAAAATTAAAAGCTCTTCTCAATCATTAACGGTGTAGTATCGAATTCAATACGCCCATCTGAGTCCTTGACTTTAAAATAACTTTAATTTTTGTTCAATTCTAAACTTCCTTTCGATACATACGCATTTAACGAATTACAGACCTTACGCATTCGCTTCATGTAAAAACCCATCCAGCCAAGAGAAAAAATTTCTCTTTTGCTATTTTCCATTCCTTTTCCGTTTTTTGTAGGGACGAGTGGGTTGTAATTTCCGTTTTCGTCTGTCTTCCTTTGTTTGCCCTGCACTTTCCGACGCTTGACACGGGGCCGTTCAATCTCCTTTTCCATTTTTTTTTCTCCTCTCGTTCTTTTTTTCTCGTTTCAATTTCGGTTTTCAAATGAAGATATTTTCTCACCAGTTGTTGGATTGGGTTTTTTTTCCTACACCCCTCAAGAATTTCTAAGCAAAATCTGTGTTGTATATATATTTTTGAAATTACGGCTGTCTCTTTTGATTTTTATTAATGAATTCAAAAATACTACGTTTTTTGCATTATTAGAACATCTCTTTCTGAACAATAACCAACGAAAAAAAATATTAAAAATATTTAATTACAAAATTAATTTAATTATTTAAAATTAAAAAATAAAAAAAAATTGTGATGAGTCCGTTTATAAGATTTTTCTGTGAAGAACCCGTTTATAAGATATATTTTTTATGAAGAGCCCGTTTATAAAATAATTTTTTGTGAAGAGCCCGTTTATAAGATTTTTTTTTATGAAAAGCCAGTTTATAAGATAATTTTTTTATGAAGAGCCCGTTTATAAGATATTTTTTTTTATGAAGAACCCGTTTAAAAGATAATTTTTTTGTGAAGAGCCCGTTTATAAGATAATTTTTTTGTGAAGAGCCCGTTTATAAGAATTTTTTTTTGTAAAGAGCCCGTTTATAAGATAAAAAATATTATGAAGGGTCCGGACTAAATTTTTTTCTGAGCTAGCCTTCTGATATTATATTCGTAAATACATTATTCCTATCACAGTCTCAACAAATTCACGAGTTTTGTGTTTAAAATACCTATTCTAGTTTTATAAACATATATATATTACACATATATGTATGTATTGCATACATATATGTAATACATATGTATGTATGTAATACTTCATAAACAAGTCACCAGTTTATAACGTAGGGGTTTGTAACTTTACGCATTATTGTATGAAATTAAGTAGCTTGAAAAAGTAGATATTTTTTAATATTGAAAATTAAATTCGGGTATAAAAACAACTGAAAAAAAAACGGTTGTGTATGCAATTCAACGATATCCAGCAACATTTCATGCATGTGTTCTTTTCCATCCTATTTTTATTATGAAAAAAAATGGCAGTAAGCGATAGAAATTTCGAATATGTTGAAATGCTTTCAGTAACTTTATTTGCCATTTTTTAAAAAGAAGTAAACCAAATAATAATAATAAAAAAGCTACGTTTGATGAAGAGGGCAGCAGTTGCTTAGTAACTTATTTCACCCCTCTCTTGTTCAAGAAGTTTTTATCTTGCATCCTGTTGTCTGATTAGGATTTTGAATTCAGAGAAAATGTTCCGTGTGCTCCGTTTCCTTTGTACTGCAAAAAAGCTGAGTAAATAATTATGTATTCCCTGAATGTAGAGTTTCCGAATTTGGCGCAAATATCCCACTGTTGGCACTATCGAATAGTTTATTTATTATTGTGTGGTAGAGTGTATTTTAGTTAGTTATGTAGTTATTTAAATTTTTCTTCAAATGTTTGAGATATTTATAAATAAAATTATATATCGAAATTTATGCATTGTTTTTATTAATCTTTTCAAAAATGTATCATAAGTTGAGAAAAAAGTTTTAATACCAATTGATTGAAGCCAATTTTCAGCAAATTTCAGTTATTTCAGAAATTTAATTTAAAAAAAAATTAAACACAACGTATATAGTTTGGATTAAAATAAAAATATTAAAGTGGTATTTATATTTCATACATTTGATATTAATAATTGATATTAGAATTTGATATTAATATTAAGAATTTTTTTTAACTATCGAAATATTTGAAATGTTACTATAATTTTTTTATGACAATTTCGTTTGCCATTAGTGAAGATATTTAAAATATTGAACAATTTATCCATTTGTTAAATAATACTTAAATATTGTAACCTAGATGTGAAGGTCTAGTAACATATATGTATTACTTTCTTTATCATTTCAAAATTTTAGAATGATTTAATTTACAAAATACCTGTGGAAAATTTCACAAGTATTATTTATGACGTTTATATAATAAAAAAAATTCATACACTTTAATTCATTAATTACATTTTCTTACTTGGCGATATTGGGAGCATTTTAATTGACTTTGGCGAGCATTTATCCGAACAAGGAAAAAAGCTAACATCAAAGCAGAATAAAATAGCGAGACCACCCATAAAATGTTATTTTTCCCAAGTAATTATTTTGTACTTATCGTTCCCATTTTTCTTCTTTTTTATAGAATGTTTGATCTTTTCCGAGTCTGTTGTCTCCATCACTACCTTTTTTTCTACTCAGTATAATTAGGTGGTTAAATCCGAAATGTTTCATTTTTTCTCAGGAATTTATTTTATTCTAGACTGTTGAAATCTTCTTAGTTTTTTTTATTTTATAAATGTACTTTTTTTTAATACCAGATTCAAATGTCTTTCTTGTTTTTCTTCCATTCACATTTGAAATAAATGTTATTAATTTATGTTTCTATTTTTGTGTGTGTGTGTGTGTTATAAAGATTTCAGAAAAATTTAACTTGGACATTTTAAAATAAATCTTCAAAACTTTATTTTCTGGATCTTTTTATTAGTTTTACAATAAGTTTATATCTTATAGTTTTGTATTTCCCTGATTAAAGAGCGTTGAACTCTGAAATTAATATTGTACCAAAGTTGTTTTGATTATTTGAAGTATCCTATTACAGAGTAATTGCAGTTCCTTGTCTCATCTTATTGAAAAAAAAAATTATTTTGATTAATATTTATATATTTATTTTCTCAATATCAAGACCAATTCAATAAAATGTTTTCTGTATATTATTAATATCGAAAATATTAGTTGTAGTTCCAAATACTGAAAATATTGATTTCAGTTTAAAAAAATGCCGATCTATGTAATGCTTGACTAATCAAAAGTCTATTTTCCCGGTACTTGTCTGATTCGGTATATAAACATCATATAGGAATAAGTAGTTGTGTTTTCAAACTTGTCAGCTCGTAGTATGCTTATTTTAAAAAATAATCAATGTCTAAAACGTCTTTTCTAAAATAATAATAAACTATTGATTTCTAGAAAGCAAATAAGTTTCGGAACAGAGTACTGTTATTTCAGTTTCTTTTCTTCGTACGTTTATCTTTTATTTTTATAATGCGTACCCAACTTCACAACTAATTTTTTTGGAGATTTTTATGATTTTTTTTTTAATTTAACAAAAAAAATATTAAAAGTAATTCATAAAATATTTGTCACTTGTCGTAGAATTTCTCACAGCAATTCCGAAAACATGATGCACGCATTAAAAAAACGTTGTTTTCTTTTAGTTACAGCTGTAAATGCACCTTTACTGTAAAAACAATTCTTTAACAGGAAAAGTCGTTCTACAGATTTTTTGCGTTATATGACTATAAAGTCAAGTTTTAAAATCAGCATGTAAATATAATGTTACGATTTTCATAATTATTTGTATCTCCATGAACATTTAAATCTGAAGAATTTTACTCAAATCATCAATGCCAAAGACGTATGGAATCTCATCTAGCGAAATTTGCCATTTTCCAACATTAGTTTTGTATTATTTATATGGAAGAACTCCACCACCGTGCTTATATTTTATAAAACATTTGGAATAAAATAAACATATGGTAATCCTTTCTCCCATTTACTGTAAAGCCTTCTACTCATATTTTCTAGACTTCCAGGGGAGGGAGGGAATGGTCATGGTTTGAAAAAAAAAATAGCTCCTTACATATCCAGTTTCTTTTTATTTGGTGTTTTTGAGAAATATATACCGGATCCAGAAACATCGGGAACAAAAAAATCCGGAATACAGATAAAGAAATTTTGTACATTTCCACTGTGTTTTTCTTCTTCTTCTCTTGAAATGCATTTTGTGCTTTTGGAAGATTCTGAAAACATGCATAATATATTTTAGTGTACGGAAAAGTTAGATTCAAGTTGAAAAAAATAATATATAAATTGTTCTCGCGATACTTTTGTTTGCAGTATTTAAGTTTGTAAGAGTTGGTAATGGGGTTTTGTAAAGAAATTAACGTGTCTATTGCAAATGGTTTATGTATTTTTATTGTATAACATTACTTTAGATACAAACGGGAAGCAATGGCAATCATTATCTTTGCTATTTTTTTAGATAGTGTGCCGTTATTTATATTTTATTTGAATATTAAAGACATGAATTTCCAAATTTCCTCATTTTTTATTTGTTATGCAGAATTGATGTTTGGAGATATTGTCCTAGGTACAAAGAAAACGAACCGATACCAATTTATAATATGCTACATATTTTTATGATTTCTTATAACTTTGGAATTACGTTACTTATTTGGATTATTTATTATACGTTGATTCCTTACTAATAATAGACTGGTTGTAAACGCTTAAATATTAGTTACAAAATCTTAAGTGTGAAAAGAACTTAGTTTAATACAATTTTGAAATCTACTTATTCGTTTATATCTATAGCAATTTATCACGATTGGATAAATTTTTGAAAACATAAATCTTCGGATATTATTGCGTGCCTTGATATATTGAAAATATCATTAAACTAATACAATTTTAATAAAAATTTAAATTAAGAATACAATTTATCTCATAACCATAATAAATTATATATTTCAGAGTGGAAACATACCTGGAAAACTAAAATCAGGGAGTTTTCATGAAATTTTTTAATTCTGGAAATATCGGGGAATTTTTCGAAATTTCACAAAAAATCAGAGAGATTTTCAAATTTGGATAATTAAAACGGAAATTATCGTCTCTTATGCCCTTTATTCTGGGTAGTTTAGTTTCAATATTTTCTTTTAGTTCTGAAAAAGAATTTTAAAAAAAATCAGGGTTATGCACATTTTCATATTTTTTGTAAAAATGTGAACCACTGCTGGAGGGGGATGATGCAAAAGCAAAATGTGTTGGACTTTCGATTGTAAGCAACATGTGAGGGTCTAATGAATATGCTATTTATTGAAGATTGGAATAGGAAATATGAAGCATATAAAACATTTAAAGTTATCTCCAAAATAAATAATTGGAAAAACTTGCTTTTTTTACATTATCTGCTCTTCCAGAGAACATGTTTAATAACTATTATGCCTGTCGCAATTGCGTAATTTGTGTTGTATCGATAAATTATTCTTTTAACTGTCAATAAGTAGGTATTGTGTATAATTTTTCATTTATAATGCAATATATTTATTGGATCATTGTAGCGTGGATACTTTGTTTCTATGCAAAGCATGTGTTGCAACATTTCTTAATGTAATTGTAAAATCATGGAAATTTTTGTGACACCATCATGGAAATCAGGAAGCTTTTTTTTCAGAATTTTGTTGCCACCGTGTATTTTAAATTTGGAACTTTTGGTTCTAAACATTATATACCACTATTTATTTATATTAAAAAGAAATGTGTATTCACAAAGAGCAATAGTGACCCATTTAGTCCTCAACGCCTGTGAATAAACGGTAAAAATATAAATTAGCTGGGAAGAGAAAGGAAATGCTAATAAGTTAATCAAGAGAAAATAAAAATATATAACATGTGTAAAAATATATTTCTTATAAAATATTTGTAAAAAACTAAATATTATTTAAATAAAAATTGGTTTAAGGCAATGTATTTGTTAAGGACAATTTCGAGGGTTATAATTATGTTTAATAAATTAGTCAAACAAATTAACGTTTCTATTTTTCAAAAGACCAAAGCAATAATTTCTTAAAGTTAATAAAAATCACGCATATTGAAGGATCCGAAAAGCAATTGCATTTTACGACATTTGCTCTTAGAGCATAAACGAACTATTCCCATTTACATAGGCGCCATTTGTAAGATATACGGCTATATCCAAAGGTTCATTTGCAAAGGAATAATAATTTAATATCCTTGCCCACTACCTCGCATTTAAACTCATTACCGAAAAGAAAAAAAATGGCAGTAAATATAAGAAATGTTCTAAAACTGAGTCCTGCTGTTTTTTCTCACTAAAAAGAATTCCAAACGTAATGATATGGAATAAAAAAGCAACAGAGATGGGTTCTAAAATGCTCTTTCGATTGTTTTGTACGTACTTACTGCCCTTTTTTTTGTAATGGGAATTTTTACTTTCGATTTTTAAAAGCAATTAACGATGCTTTGGAGAGGAATGGCATTCTAAAGATTAGTGTTTCGACGGATAATGATTTTTACAGAGTTTTGGAATATATTTTGCGTAATTGTTTATATTTCCAGATATATCTTTTCTAAGGATATTTTGTGGATCTTTAGGCCTTATCCTTTATTGTTTAATTAAACTAGACTGTACGAAAATGAAAAATTAGGAATAATTAATTAGTTCTGGTATTTTAATTTCATATTATTCTATCAAAAAAAATATTTTATCATCTATAAATTTGTCATACAAACATATTTGAGACAAAAATTGTAGTAACATTATAATATTTTACAAGCAGGTTATTAGTCTTTTTTTAAAAAAATAATCGGTTTATCGGTTATTAACAAATAACGTCGACTTAGATGTATAACCACGTACATTTAATCTAAACGTTTAGCAGCAGTTGTTGGAGACTAAATCCAAGGTTTTTCTATGGAGCGTAGCAATATCATTCACATTTAGAAGTTTTATTGCCAAAACGGCTGCTAAATCTTTGGTTTCAATATAATTGGTTTTACTTCGAAGCGGACAATAAGCATATTTAAAGTGTATAAATAAACATATCTTTACAGTTAATAAATAAATATATAAACAGTAAATATACAAACATATTAAAAAACAACGATATATAAGCATGTTTAAAGTTAGTAACAACATATGATCATATTTAATATTTAACTTTCCCCCAAAAGTCGTTTACAAATTTTACATGTTGGTTCATCAGACTATAACGAACGACATTTACATAGGAAATTTTCCATGATTCTTCGAACCAACACGTAAAGTTTGTACACGAACTATTTGGATTTGTATATTATTATTAGTGCAATTTGTAAATTTCCTTTGGCAATATATCGATTATGTGTTCTAATCTAAAAAAAAAAAATCTGAATTCGATATGTAAGGTATACAAGCTTATTGGTGTGATCCTGAAGTTGGACTGTATAAAGATCTTCTCAAAATTTAATATCGTTTAGAAATGTTGAGTTCGATTGATGCGATCATCACTTTTGTGTGGTTAATTTCAAATGTAGGTTTATGAACATCAGTTTTTTTTCTAGGCCTTCGTTAGATATAGCCCAGTAGAGATAGGATTTTGGCTTGCAAAAAATGGAGTAGTTTTGATTTTCGGATATGTTGTATGTATCGACCCCCTCATGAAAATTCCAAGTTTTCGACCTCCCACCCCTTGTGCGTTTTCCGCCATCTTGAAAAAACCGCTAAAAAAAGGCACTTTTTAAAGTTTTTCCTCAATAACTCTCTTCCAGTACATTTTAGGTTAAAAGTCACAATTACAATTTTAAAGAGCATTAAATTTCCTACAAATGTCATGTATAACATATTGGAAAATTCTGAATATGTACTGAGATATAGGGCCGTAAAAATCTATAAAAATTTCAAAAAAATGAAAAAAGTCAAATATGTCGTTAGTTTTACTTGAATAACTTTTTTCTGTGCAGTTTAGCGTAAAATGCATTATAACCAATCTTGTAGAGGATTAAATTTACTACAAGATCCATACAAAATATTTGTAATTACTACGAACAGATGCCGAGGACTGTTGAAATAACAATTTTGGTGAAAGTTGGTTGTAAACTGCAAATATCACCCTTTGTTGAAATTAGTATTCCTGAAAGTAATATCTTTAATCTATTATGTATGTAATATATACATGTAGTTCACGTATGTAGTACATGAACTTGCATGCAATACATGAGATTTATGTCAAATTTAGGAGAATACAAAAACTTTACAATGAAAAACAAAATTTTTTAAAGCATTTACATATACCTATATTTAAACTTAATACAATTTGAAAATGCATCTTAACTTTTGTTTTAATGATATATACAAAATCTCAAATTAAAAATCCATCATAAAGTTTTGTTGTTTTAGCACAGGTGTGCTTGATGTATAAAGTTCATTACTTCAACCAATAGGCTTTAGATCGTCAAACTCGTCTTCCATGTTCAATTCAACCTCTGGTGCATTACTGCTGGACTGGAATCTACAATGAAAATATACTACGGAGCATAGAAGCCCAGCTTTTTTTGCAGCTGCATTTGTTACCACAAGTCTTTTTGCATTGGTACGAAATCATGTTAAGCAATGCCTGTTGTGCTGGTTCTTTATTCATTGGGACTGGAGTTAGGCCACCAATATCCTTCTTCCAGCCCCATTTGAGAGCGTCTTTTTCATACCCCATCCAGGTTTGAACTTACAGATAAGTTCTACATGCATGATATTGAACTGCATCCTTAGTTGGATGTAGTCAAGCCAAATAGAATTTTGTGTTTATAGCAGCTTTAGAAAAGCGAAGATACCGCAACTCATCTATAGAAGTGTTTAGGTCACCGCCAAAAAGGGCCACAAGGAAAGTTTCAGTGGCTTCTGTGATGTTTTCTTTTTCTGCAACTGGATCTTTGAAAATGGTAATACTTTCATTGTGGAATACATCACTTTCTAATGTGGTACAAAACTTCATTTTCCCCTGCCGAAATAGAGCGGAGATTGTATCGCAGCCACTTATCGCATGTAGAAAAATAATGTTTTCCACAATATTTTTATATATTTTGGAGTACAAGGCATCTGCCATGTTGCTCCTACCAGATTTGCAAAAGAACACATTGTCTGGTGCTAAACCCGTGACCAATACTAAAAGGTCAATGTATTCACCAATAACTACAACAGATTCATATACATCTGGGATCACAGAGGTGCTAGGAGTAACAGAAATTATCATTCCCATTGCATGAAATGTACCTTCTCCATTCAGAGTGTTAACGTTGAAGTCAGCTTTATCAAAAATGAATTGGCAGAATGCATTTTTCTTGAGGGTTGCGTCCGCATGAAGTACAGCAGATAGCTCAAATATAAAAACTTCATCATAACTGGAAGAAAATCCCAAGGATGATAATAAGATGAAGTGGTGATCCAAATTTCTTGTACAAATAAGTACCTACTCCAGAGAGAAGGGATGACTAAAAGGACCGTGATCTTACTGCGGCTATCACTGAATGTGACAATGTCACATTCAGTCCATCCAGCTGGCCTTTCTTGTCTTTCATAATCACACTTTCCATGAAATAAAGTAAAGACGGTAGTATTACAGACTTCACATCCTTAAGGAAGTCAACTGAAGGTGTATACACACTATTGTCATAAACGTGAAAACGAATGTCTTCTGCGATGACGTTAGCTGCAACCTAAAGGATACGAAAACGTTCTTCTTCCAAGTTTTTTTTCCTTTTGCCGTACCCAGTTATCACTGAGAATTTTGTAACTAGTCTTTTTGAAACATATCACTGATGTATGGGGATGTGAGTCAGCAATCAATACATCATCTCCATATTGTTTCCGAAGCCTCGCTTTTATAATTCTCATATCTGGACGAAACTCTCCTTCAATCTGATTAACCAAGTCTTCAAATGAAAACTAGCACCAGTAGAATCGGGTAGAGTGAAAATGTGTCGAAGTATTTTATGCGCCCATTGGTTCCCACATGCATTGACAATACTCAAAATTGATTCTTTCATGGACAGTTTTCTCACACAAAAACACTTTATCACGTCTATCCAAAGTGTATTTTTTCTGCTTCTCCTCGAAATCCTTAGGTAATTCGTTTCCACAGAGGAAGCAGTGATGTTTGAAAGTGAAAACACATTCATTCAACGATCTACGGAATGGTCCAGGCGCAGTCTGAGAAACTGCCCTTCGGAGGTAAGCTGCAATCAGATTGTCATTATTAGTTCTTTTGGCATGAAGTATGAACCCTGACTTCGTTCACATTATTCAGAAAAGCAGAATGAGTTGAAAGTTTACGCTTTACACTGGACTCACGTAATTCGCCTAGCTCTTTCACTACGAACGTTTTACCTTCACTCAAACTTTCAGCACAGATAAAGCACACAGTTCCATATAAACTCGACATTTTGAACAAAAAAGCACATACTACAGAACTTAAAAACAAAAAAAAACAAGCAAACACAACAGAACGAGAACCGAAACTCCTACAACTGGAAATATGCAAGAAAAGAAAGGGAAAGTACGTGCGACATTGTTATTGTTATTTCAACATTTCTCGGCATCTGTTCGTAGTAATTATAAATATTTTGTATGGATCTTGTAGTAAATTTAATCCTCTACAAGATTGGTTATTATGCAATTTACGCTAAACTGCACAGAAAAAAGTTATTCAAGTAAAACTAACGTCATATTTGACTTTTTTCATATTTTTGAAATTTTTATAGATTTTTACGGCCCTATATCTCAGTACATGTTCAGAATTTTCCAATATGTTATACATAAAATTTGTAGGAAATTTAATGCTCTTTAAAATTGTAATTGTGACTTTTAACCTAAAATGTACTGGAAGAGAGTTATTGAGGAAAAACTTTAAAAAGTGCCTTTTTTTAGCGGTTTTTTCAAGATGGCGGAAAACGCACAAGGGGTGGGAGGTCGAAAACTTGGATTTTTCACCAGGGGGTCGATACATACAACATACCCGAAAATCAAAACTACTCCATTTTTTGCAACCCAACCCCTTTTTTTGAGCTATCTCTACTGGGCTAATA
Source organism: Troglohyphantes excavatus (assembly GCA_963932185.1). Classification (NCBI taxonomy): domain Eukaryota; kingdom Metazoa; phylum Arthropoda; class Arachnida; order Araneae; family Linyphiidae; genus Troglohyphantes; species Troglohyphantes excavatus. The sequence continues at coordinate 27,863,436 of OZ010674.1, forward strand.
TGTGTTTTGTAGAAGTGAAATCTTGTTTTACTTTAAATAGCCAATGGTTGGGTATTAGTACACTACCACAACGCAAGTCAAATGACGTTACTAATCACATTACTAACTATTAACTAGCTGAACTATAATTTCCAAAATTCTTATAATGAGTTTAGCAAAATTTTAAGTTATATAAGAAATGAAATAGACTGTATATATCATTATTACAATTTTAATGGAATAACGATCCTTTAAAATTAATCAAAAAAAATTTAATGAAATAACGATCCTTTCAAATTAATCCAAAAAAATTTAATAGAATAACGATCCTTTAAAATTAATAAAAAAAATTAATGAAATAACGATCCTTTAAAGTTAATCCAAAAAATTTAATGGAATAACGATCCTTTAAAATGAATCCAAAAAAGTTTAATGGAATAACGATCCTTAAAAATTAATCCAAAAAAATTTAATGGAATAACAATCCTTTAAAATTAATCCAAAAAAATAAAATGGAATAACAATTCTTTAAAATTAATCCAAAAAAATAAAATGGAATAACGATTCTTTAAAATTAATCCAAAAATATTAATGGAATAACTATCATGCTGGTATAACGATCTCACGTTATAACAACATGATCAACAAAGATACATTTAGACAAGACGGTACAGTTAACAAATATAATAGACGACATAATGGGCGAGATATCGATCAACTTCAACAAATCTTAATCGTTATATTCTATGTTAAATTTATTTTTGACACATCTAAATATTCAGCCAATCATACTTATTTTCTCTTAATTTTTGAGAACAAGTGTATATACAAGGCGCTCAATTTAATTATTTAATTTACAGAATACTGACAATCGTAAGTTTATTACTTTTAATAAAGTAGATAAATAAATGTTATTTGCACTTTTGATTTAATACACTATCGTAACTTCATTAAAACCTGGAGTACTCCAGTAAAATTGTTTTCAGGACAGAACATTTTAACAATTATATTTCATCGTCTTGCTGTCTATCGCCTCCGGAAATTCCAGAAGGAAGCACGGAGTCACGACCCAATCTAGTGCGAATATCGCGAATCCTGCAAAAAATTATTTTGAGATTCCACAATATCTTTAAGTGCTCAGTTTTCTATAAGATATCTAGTGATAGTAAAAGTACAAGACTTTGATCGCCTGAGAGAATTGACTTTAACCATTCAGTTTTAATAATTTGAATAAATTCTTATGATGAAATTATATTTGGTTAAATTTTTTTTAAGTTTATACACTGTTTAATCAATTAATTAATCTCAGAATAATTTTGCGATACACGAGTATAAACGTTACATTAGAATTAAATTAAACAATCCTATATTGCCTACTTTATTCTATAAATTGCACTTTTATATTATATGTTTTAATATAGCTCGGATTTGTGGGATTTTCTATGAAAAAACAATACTATATTAGAAAAATGAATTAGCCAGTTGCTTGTAACATGAAGTTATGTGAATAGCCAACTAGGATTGCGAGTTGGTTCCGATCGAAATGTCCTGTCGTTGTTTGTGGTGTAATAGTTTAAAAAGTTCAGGGTAGTAACATAACTTGAAAACCGGGAAATCAGGGAATTATCATGAGGTTTTTTTATTCTGGAAATATCAGGGAAAACTGATGGAAATGTTCAAAATTTCACAAAAAATTAGGGACATTTTCAAATTTGGATCATTAAAATGGCAATTATGGTCTATTATGCCCTCTATTCTGGGTACTTTAGTTGTCGTCAATATTTCCTTTTAGTTCTGAAAAAGATTTTTTTTTAAAAGTACGGTTATGCGCATTTTCATATTTTCAGTTTTATTTTTGTAAAAACGTGAACTACTGCTGGAGAGAGCAGCAAAAGCAAAGTGCATTGGATCTCGAATTGTAAGCAAAATGTGAGGGGCCAATGAATATGCGATTTATTGAAGATTGGAATAGGAAATATGAAGCATATAAAACATTTAAAATGATCTAAAAAGAAATTAAAAAAATTGCTTTTTTTTGCATTATCTACTTCCAGAGAACATGTTTAATAACTATTATGCCTGTCGCAATTGCGTAATTTGTGTTATATCGATAAATTATTCTTTTAACTGTCAATAAGTAGGTATTGTGTATAATTTTTCATTTATAATGCAATATATTTATTGGATTATTGTAGCGTGGATACTTTGTTTCTATACAAAGCATGTGTTGCAACATTTCTTAATGTAATTGTAAAATCAGGGAAATTTTTGTGACACCATCAAGGAAATCAGGGTAATATCAGGGAACTTTTTTTCCAGAATGTTGTTGCCACCCTGAAAGTTGCTTTTCTTTCGTGATAGATTCCGAATCGTCGCTAATAGCCCATTATTCTACTCTAGTGTGACATTACTTCCACCAACCGTTTAAATATGTCTTTGAATTTTTGCTGTAGGTAATATCATTTGATATTACATAACCTAATACTGGTTAAAAAATTTCGTATAACTTTTATACTTTTGTGTATTATATCTTGAAATGAAAGATAGAACAAGCGAAACACTTGCAATGGCATATCTTCATAATTGTCAATATGTTTGTTTATAAGTCTTATTTGTCTTTTTGTACGAAATCCCCAAAAAACTAAATGAATATTTAAAGTCAAAAAGTATAGCAATTTGATAGACAAGGAATTAGTTTCACTCCATATATACTTTAAAATGTTCTAAAAAATTTAAATGTTGACGATTTATAAAAGTATGTTCTTAATTTTAGTTAAGTTTTAAAATAAACCTACTTACACATTAGTTTTGCTGGAGGCTTTGAAGCATAAATATTTTTTTATTAAAGTTCAAAGTATCTTAAACAACACAGAGAATATCCATTTAATTATTAATTCCAATATCTAGTACAAACTTCTGTTTTCGACAGTTTTATCCGCCTTGCAGCATTTCCAGTGCAAAAATAATCGATGACCCGTTTCCGCCGCCCCCCCTCATTTTTATTTTGAAGAGAGAATTTTCGAACGGTTGCAACTTCGAGCGAATAAAGTTTCCAAAAAATTCCATTTGCCAATTCTTCCGATGGTTAGCATTAAACTGGTTCCGGAATAAAGGAATTCACGAGGATTCTGCGTATTTTTATTTCCCTTTTCCCTCCTTGTCGAATACTAGCAATTGTGTTAAACATTTCAATCTAATGATGTTATATATTTGAAAGGAATTGAATTGTTGCCTTGAGAAAGCTGTTGTATTATATTGAACAGGATGAAATTCCGAATGTAAATTCTCTGTGCCTGAGGCTGAATATCTTCTAAACAGTATATATCGAATTTAAATTTCCATTCTAAAGAATTCTTGATATAAACGGGACTTGTCCATTTATTTCTATTAAATGTTATATTCTCATCCAACATTTTCAGCTTGCTTTTAAACTGGATTACTTTTTGAAACGATGGCTTTAAACTATGATCCTTCACTACAGTGTTTTTTTTTTAAACAATTGGCAGTAGTTGTGTTCGTGTATAGTATAATACACATATTTTACCTACACATTTACCGGTTAGGAACTTGTACTTTTGGGATGAATACAGGATGAATCGGAATTCTCTTTGCAAATTTAATACCCAATAGAACTAAAAGAATTAAGATAGCTAAAATATGTTGCTTGTACATGTAAAAAAACAGTTTTATTTGTACCCACAGATTAAAAAATACTTAAAAAGAACTGTGTTCAAATAAAACTTTGTGTTGTTGTTTTTTCGTAAAAGATTTGCTGTATGTAATTGTTTTCGTGTATAGTATAATACACAGCTTATGTGTATACATAGACTGGTTAGAAACTTAATCTTTTGAGCATTATACAGGATGAATCGAAATTCTCTTTACAAATTGTATACTCAATAGAACTAAAAGAATTAAGATAGCTAAATTATGTTGCTTGTACATGTAAAAGAAACGCAGTTTTATTTGTACCCTTAGATTAAAAAATACTTAAAAAGAACTATGCTCAAATAAAACTTTGTGTTGTTGTTTTTTCGTAAACAATTGGCAGTATGTAATTGTTTTCGTGTATAGTATAATACACAGCTTATGTGTATACATATACTGGTTAGGAACTTAATCCTTTGAGCATTAATTCTCTTTACAAATTGTATACTCAATAGAACTAAAAGAATTAAGATAGCTAAATTATGTTGCTTGTACATGTAAAATAAACGCAGTTTTATTTGTACCCACAGATTAAAAAATACTTAAAGAACTGTGTTCAAATAAAACTTTGTGTTGTTTTTTTGTAAACGATTGACAGTAATTGTTTTTGAGTATAGTATAATACACATATTTTACCTACACATTTAGTGGTTAGGAACTTGTACTTTTGGCATAATACAGGATGAATCGGAATTATCTTTACAAATGTGATACCCAATGGAAATAAAATAATTAAGATAGCTAAACTATGTTGCTTGTACATGTAAAAAAACAGTTTTATTTGTACCCACAGATTAAAAAATACTTAAAAAGAACTGTGTTCAAATAAAACTTTGTGTTGTTGTTTTTTCGTAAACGATTGGCAATATGTAATTGTTTTCGTGTATAGTATAATACATAGCTTATGTTTATACATATACTGGTTAGAAACTGTACTTTTGGGCATTAAATAGGATGAATTGGAATTATCTTTACAAATTTGATACCCAATACAACTAAAAGATTTAGATAGTTATGTTTCTTACACAAAAAGAAACACAAAGTTTTATTTGTACCCACAAATTAAAAAAATACTTAAAAAAAACTATGAACATATAAAACTGTATGTATTGTTACATGTAAAAGCAACAGAACTTAGATATATGATTTTTTTTAGGTTTTATTGTGTTTCAAAGTTTTAATGATAATTCCCATACACCCATGCTCAAGAAAAATCTCAGTGTTTTGAATGGTTTTGGAAAAAAACTTTGTTCAAATAAACCCATGTTTTTCCTGTTACATGCACAAGCAGCATATTTTTGCTATCTCATTTCTTTTACGTTTTATTGCGTGTCAAAATCGTAAAGTAAATATTCATTCACCTTGTACAAAAAATGTAAAATATTTTACATCTTTTTTTTTCTTTTGATACACGTATTGGTCATTTGGGGTGGGGCGCTTTATAAAATAAACTTGTATAATTGTTATGCTTCAACTAAGACTTTTACTATTTCCGGTGTCTGAAAAAACTTTCACCATAAATTAAAATATAAAAAACACATCACCGAATATTTCCCTCCCATAAATTTAAATTACGCGTTACATTTTTATTCATAAATGAAATACCCCACAGTCATTTATGCTCTCCAACAGCAACCGAAGACATTTATGTCCGTTACATTTATAGATCCCAGTTACTCTTTTTCCGAGCAAAAAAAAAATGCACCATCATCACATCTTCCTGTTTGTGTAACTCGAATCTGAACCATAAATATAATTCCGCGTTTTTCCGAACCCATTTCTCCCATTCGTTATTTTGAATCCCGAAAATCCTTAATAAATGACGCCACCTGAAATGGCCTGCCCCTGCAAGACATAAAAACTGAAATATCCCCCACATAGGGCTGTCGAAGAATGCTCTATAAATACTTCAAACATTGACGTCTTTTTTTTTTGCGAGGCTCCTTGTGGATCCCTTGGGGCTTCCTGTTCGTATCCGGACACGACACCGTGTGTCGTGGATTAACAAGTGCGAAAAGACGTGTGGGGGAGATGTTGTATTTTATTAAGAGTTTGGTGTGTATTTTTGGAAATTGGGATGTATTTTATTTTGATTTTAATGTGAATTTTCCATCTGTTTTGTTTCCAAGCCAGAATTCAAGTATAGGGTTTTGTTGATTGACGTCGCAATAGAAATGCACAATCCACTGTTAAAATATGTAAACAAAAATTAAAAAAAATATTCATAACTGAGTACATGTTCGTATCCGGATACATAAGTTTCAATTTTGAAAAAGACATGTAGTACAATGAGAAAAAAGCAGATGCTCCCTACATAAGTTGCCTTTAAAGGCAACTTATGTAGGTAGCATCTGCTAAAGCACTTTCAATAAATATCAACAATTATAACCGATACTTACCATGAATCAAACTCGAATCATCATGTACCGTAGTCCTGAGTCTTATACGTTAAACTACCAGGGCGACTGGAAGAAGTTATGAACAGAAGAAATGTTAAAAGCGTGTGCCAAAAGAAAGGGACGTAAGATTATTGAGTTGTAATTAACTCAGTTTCCATTTAAGCAATCGACATCAAATAACGCGGAAAACCAACTTCTGAACAACTATTTTATGTTTGTCATGTCGCTTTGTTAAAATGGCTTAAACAAAAGCTGATATTAGAAATATTAAATCACACTGCTTATTTATGAGAAAGTACGGTTACTTAAATTTAAGTACGACATCGCTCATTTACGATGCAATTGTACTCAAAGAAAAACGAGTAGGTGCAGGTAATACGTTATGCTTTATTATAGGTAGATTCACAAAATAGACTAAAAGGACTGAATTTTGTTTTTCAAAAGTTTGTAGTTTTTGTTTTTTAAATCATGTGGAATTTCTTTTTATTTTTAACTAAATGAATGTTTTTATAGAATGAGCATACATGCTACCATGAGCATTATATGACAAAAATGTTCCTGCTTTAGTTTTAGCTAGAAGTCCGTGGCTTAATACTAATTGAAATCATGTATAAAGTAATGAATAAAAAATAATTTCATATTCCAAACAAATGCAAACTTACATTTCCAACTACATTCTATCACCGTTTCCTCAAAACATTATTTTTGAGACAATAGAAAATATCTTTCAAAAAAGTAATACATAAAAAATATTAAAACTACAAATATATTTAAAAGACAATTTTGCGATTATGTCAAAGTATATTTGCAGCTCATTTAAACATTTAACCATATTTTAACGGCTGCACGCAGCAAATACACATTCCCATTCTGTGGCCAAACGCAACATTCACAATCGCCAAACTATTATTCTAATTTTCCACAAAATGGCCGTAATATTACGCGTCCTGTATCTGACATTGCAATACATTTGACCATCAGCCATTGAAGGCATCTGTGGGATTATGTGTATAATAGTAAGCCAACTGGAATAACTGAATTGCCTTGGTGACTCTGTTCGACTGTTAGCTTATTGTATACAACATTGCACTATCACAGTGAAATCTTTGATCGACTGCATAACTGGTGTTGGAGTTTTAGAATATTTTAGTTGAGTCCCTATTATTTATTTTTATGCAATATAAAATAGTCATGAATCACAACCTTGGGTGTTTAGATGTATGTGTGTAGTTTACGGTGATTTTCACACATATCCCGTGTGAAGCCTCTATATATATTCAATGAAATAGCCATTGAATAGCATATAGTTATTTATCGCCTGTGTGCATGCGTTAATTTAATGCTATGGTAAACCGCTTCGGGGGTTTTATATCCTTTAAAGGCTCTGGTGTAAAGGATAGTCTAACCGTTAGAGTGTAAATACAATCGGATCAACAACAAAATGTTTTATGTAATTCACCTTACATTTTTGAAAACTAATTAACAATAGAGGGTGGGAGATTGTTTGAGAGGAAATATCTAAACAACTCACAGACCCATTCTATTTATAACATCGTTAGCTAGTTATTTTTTATAATTTTGTTACAATTGTACTCAAAGAAAAACAAGTATGTCCATGCACTCATTTTTAAGCAAATTCTTTTAGTGGAGTTGTTGCCCAACAACTTCGCAAAAGTTAGGTTTATGTATAGCAAAAAAATAGTTTATTTTGTATAGTTAAAATGCCAAATAATGACAATTTCTACATACCCTGTAATATCAATATATTCCATACCCTGTAATATCAATATATTCCATACCCTGTAATATCAATATATTCCATACCCTGTAATATCAATATATTCCATACCTTTGGTTAAATATTTAGTGATTTATTTTACTTTGATATTTGAAAAATGTAATTATTACAGCTATTGCAATTACAATTATAACAAATATGCTATTATTGCAATACAATTATTTTACACAAATTTTACTTTATGGTAGCAATTGCAGTGATGGGGGGGGGGGGGGGGTCAACACACACAACAAAATTATTTTTGAGTGCCTGGATATTCCAGTTTAACGTATATAAATTAATCAATATTTTGTACTTCATTTGACACAATTATGCATTTTTCTGATTGGTTTAGTCACATTGAAAATAAATACAAGATGATTGTCGCAAATTGTTGGGCGATGGCCATTGTTTGGTTAGCTGTATTAGCGCAATAAATTTTTTTTCCAACTACTTCGCTTGTATTTTAAACGAGTCGCTTAGTTATAGTAGCAATAAAGTAGTTAAATAATAGAAAAATGAAAGTTTTATTCGCAGTTTAACGAATAAACTATGTCCATCGTCCAAATATATATGACCACCCTGTATATTTTCTATACGAAATTTGAATGTGTTCTAATTTTATAAACATTTTGATATATGTACATATATTTATTTTATGCCTTTTCTTTGTAGGTAAGTCATCTCTTTAAATTGCTGTGTGTTTGGACTTGAGGTATACATAAGAAAAACTATTGACATCTAAGTAAGACAAAAAATTATTCAGTTTTAATTTTTGGCATCCGTTTAATGCCAAGAACAGAATTTATCATACAGGAAATATATTATCCTTGAAAGCACAATCGTAATCTCTTTTAAATGTACTTACCTTGTTTTTATTAATACGTCTTTTGAGTATGGACTTATTTAGTACTTTATACTTTATACTTCTCAAAGCAAATAGTTTTAATTGCGCAAATGAAAGGACTTTATTTCTGCGTTTTTGAATTTTTCTTACTAATCGGATTACATATAAAATAGCAATAGTCGCTGTTATTATAAACAAAATATTAATTATTTCATTTCAAAATTAAACATTGAAAAAAAAACTGCTTAGAAACATTGTATAGAATTATACGCGTCGTTTTGCTTTGAAAGTTTTATATCATATTAATTATTCATCGTAAGGATTACTTATTAAGTAGGTTTAGTATAAAAATTAAATATTTTTTTATTCGTACTCAAGAAAATCCCCAGAAATTATTTTAATAGGATTATTTTGATAAAGTAAATGGCATGATGCGATTAATTGCAATTTTAGTTAAACTGTTATACAAAACAAATGTGAATAAATTATTTGTATGTTTATAGTCATAAAATAGAGAATCTATATATTCATATTATAAGTGTATTTTTATAGTTAGATATTTTACTATTTTTTTTCGCTGACTTTAATTTTGGATATTGTGTAATATATGAAATAAAAAAAATCTAAGTAAATAATATATGATAAAAAATCTTTTTGAGTTATTATTAACAAAATCGAAAGAATTTTTTATAGTTGGCTGTTTTACGATTTTATTGGCTGAATTTTATTTTAGATATTTGTGTAACATGTGAAATAAAAATATGAGTAAATAATAGTATGATAATACGAGAGAGATAAAAAAAAATATTTTTCAGTTATTGTCACAGAAATCGAAAGGCATTTATAAATAAAAAATTATGTTGTTAACTAGTATATTACCATCGCTTTAATGATATCTATTATAATTTTATTCAAGATTCGTAATTAACTATATTGTTCTGTAACTCATGTCCTCACGTTGAAAGTGGTGTGCAAGTTTGGAGAATCCTGTACGAAATGAAAATTAGTCCTAGTCGTGAAACTGTGGTATAAAATTACGGGACATTGTTTCCGGGTATTTCCATTAAACCGTCACTAAAGCCATTTGTTTACTTCCCAGTACGATGCCAATTTAGCCGACAAACCTATTGATTTGCATTCAATGTAAATCCGGCCTATTTAGACGTTATTCAGCCACATAGCGCAGTTCAAATATAATTAACTAACATAATACCTTTATATTCCTTTGTGTTTGCGCATGCGTGACAAATCCCTTTTGAAAAGAAACCTTTAAATTGCAATTGTCGTATTCGAAATGAACAAGCACAGCGATAGATGAGAATTACTAAAGCATCACCCCCAATAGAAGGCTTCAAATTATTAGCTATATACCATTGCATACCAACATCTCATTTATCCAGCATTCCGCAGTATCCAACACTGCATCCAACACCATTTCTCATACACAAAACAACGTCTTGACCACATTAAAGGAATCCCACCGCGGCTCTATCTAGTCCCACAACAACAATGGCCAGGCGGCCGTCTAATGACATTTGACCACCGCCGTTCGGACTGCATCATTCATTATTATTGGGGGGGGGGGGGGGTCGACCGTTCGGGGGGATATATTCCACTGCCATACAACACCTCCGTGAAATAAATCGTCTGGAGGGTCATGTGACGTCGAATCTCGATGAGAAAGACGGATGTTGTGACGTCATGTAGATAAGGCCGAGTGTTTGTTTGTTGGTTTTGTTTATGTGAGTTCGTTGTTGGAACCTGCTTTTAGAGATGTCTTAGACTCTATTAGACTTTAATCTTACGAAGAAACCTTTTTTTAAACGTACAACGAACTGTCAAAATTTTCTGCTATGCAAAAAGACATATAAATATAGAATTAAGTTAATTATATTCACTAGGTTTAGAAAAAAAATACCGCACACATTTAAATTGGAAAGTTGTTTGCCTTTATTAAATCAAATAATATGATTTCAGTTGAATTAAAGTTGTTGTTGGTTAATTAACATCGCATTAGAACGTCACACTGGGCTATTGTCGACGGTTCAGGGTCTATCTCGAAGGAAAAACCCGGAAACACTCGTATTTTTGAACAATGGTCAGATGACGAGGACACATGAGCTGACACCCGACTGAACCTCAATAGACGTCAGGACATTGGACTACGATCACATTTAACATACATCAGTGAACATACATCATACGAGAGTGGTAATTGAGGATAATTTCAGGCAACTTTTGCAATTTAGTAGCGAATTTGAAAACTCTCTTATCACGAAATCACTACATATTAACTTTTTGTCAAGCCCTCGTGTCGATTCGAACTCGCAGTCTTCTTACTGCTAGTTCAATTCCGTACCCCCCCCCCCCCCCCCGGCCACCGAGCTGGCACCCACGTAATTTTGAATCATACGAGTATACTGAGTTGTCTTCCTGCTCTCCAAATTTCTACTCTGTTAGCAATATGGGGACATTTGAACGATGACAAAAAGAAATTACACAGCTCATATCTACATAGGTCTGCCCATCTCTAGTGCGACGTTAATTCAACCAACAATCCCCTCTACATTGCCATATTCAATTGGATGACGAGGATCGAATTAGAAAAGCTCCGATTACGATATTGCCGCTCTCCCAATCAGGCCATCGCAGCTCCTGAAAAACTGTATGCTATTTTAAACTTTATTTTTTTTTAGTTTCAGTCTTTTGAAGTTATTGCCACTTTCCTCAAAAATACCCATCTAGAAACCCTTCTACAATTGAATATACCCCTATCCACAAGACATCATCATTTGCCTCGTGGTACTCCTCCCATGCTCTACACGGTTTCTTTTCCCCCCTAATGCTCCAACCTCTTCCCCCTTACCATACTCCCCACTTGGCTTTTTCCGCTGCATTAGTCCGACCGTCGATAACTCTGCAGCGTAACGGGTTAATACTGTGTTATTTCCATGAAACATTCAGGCCTTTTCGGCATCTGCGGCCTTCCTTTTGTTTACGACGCCGCCTCACGCAAAGGGTAAACGTCGAGCCTTTTTGGATAAAAAGAGTTAGGATGTTTCTATTAGATTCTCTCAGACACGATATCACGTAATGCCCCTTGTACGAGATGCTGACATGTTGTTGGGATTGTCCAAAGTGTTTTCGTGGAGGGGGACTTTGATTGCCGTCGGATTATTCGTGCTGCTTGAATTTTCCCGATATGGGGATTTTGGAGATTATAGGATCTTTTGTTCGGTTAAATGATTCTTTTGGAATTGAAAAAAGCAAATATTAGTAGTGATTCCATGGCCGTCAAATAAATGCACTGTGTAGAACATCAAAAAAATTCTTTATTTAATATGTTTAGGGTTGTTTAACTTTTAAGTAAGGTAATTGAGGTTGTTGGAAAATAGTTTAAGTAAGACATTTTAGAAATTATTTGAACCCTTTGCACTCCGTTGGTGCGCTCCGTTGGTACCAACATAACGACTCATTCTTTTGGTTCCCTGTTCTTTAAAATAAACCAGAGCAGCATGATCTTGTGTTTGAAAAACATCGATATTTTTTTCAACTCGTTCTTTTGCAGATCCAAAACAGATTATGTTTCTTTTTTTCTATAAGCATAACACATTCTAGGGTGAAGAACATAAGGATGAATAACCGTTCCGTAGAAAGAACGGAAAACGCAAAGAGTTCTTGGAGTGCAAAGTGTTAAGATGTACATACAATTGTCATAGCGCTTTAATATTGGCATACTTAAGTAATTAATGTATGAGTTTCGCCGCCTACTTTTCTGCCATTGTAAACTCTGAAGCTCTATTACTACATGGTTTTGAAACTGATTGGTTGTAGTTTAACGTTTGCACATGCAGATTATGTTAATAATTATCTAATTCCTTGGGGCAATAGTAAATAAGCTTTTAAATAAAGTTTGGCTCGGGATAGTTGGCGGCTGAAGACAGTTCTGGAGAGTTCAAACCGGCCGCCAATTTACTGGAGCCGCATTAAACTAATATTTAATCTTTATCCAATTCTTAATTTCAAATATTAATTTTTCAAATTATCTTAATATTTACGTAAATAAGCAAAACATATTTCGTAAATTATAATTTGAGATTTTTTTGTCACAAAAATTTATTTCAGCTACTTAATCACTGCTACTTTCCTTATAATCATCCTAATTACATTAAATTATATTGAAACGCTGATAGTACTCCTACAAAACTGCTTAGACACTATATCAATGAATATTTATTCTTATTAAATTTTAAGTACATTTTTCTCAGCTATTATCCTAATGAAATTCAAATTAACGATGTGAAACTACTTATTTAGTCATATTTTTTCTCTTAATTAAATTACTTGTAATTGTCTCGCCTGGTTATTTTTACTGTGCGTTTTCACTCTTTGGGGAACAGCGTAAGTTAATTGCGTGAAAGTAATATCTAAAGTGGCGTTTGTTTGTTTTGTGAAAGTAACAGTTTTTCGTTGGTTCATGACAATGTTTCTTTTTTCATTTTGACAGTTAAGCCAGCAAAATTAATTTGTAATGTAAATTTGTTATTTTAACGCGCATGGTTCTTAATTAATGGGATAATTAATGACAATCATGCCGTGGAATTTGTCTAGAATTATGTGAAAACTTAAAAATAAATTTAAGTTTTATTACAGGCCTTTTCTTTTGCTTGTTAAATTTACGAAACCTCACACCTACTTTCTGTAAATACTAATATAAATACAGCTGTTGTATGTAGTTGTCGTTTGGGCATAAATTAATTATAAATGTTTTATTCGGAATGGTTAAGAATTCGTTTTGTGGCTTTTGTATTTTTATATTTGTTTGTTATATTTTTTATTAACTCGGCTAATCTAATGAACCTCGTACACCATCTTCTAGGTTCGAATTCCTGAAGCAATAGGATGTTTCTGTCTTCGTGTTGGGAGCGACTGTTAATTGCTTATCAAGCACTCCCTAAAAAAAGTCGCAACTTTACACATTATATGTACCAATAACTTATATAACCAATAACTTCCCAATGAATAACGTAAAATACCTCAGCAATAGTTGATGTTTAAAAATGACTCTGTAGAACAACTAATCAAACAATAAGAATTACGGAGCGCAAATGCTAAGGCAATAGGTTAAAAATAAATTATTGATGTGGTTTTTTTTTGCACAATTATACTTTAGAATTATGTGTTTTTTCCTTTTTAATTTTAATGCAACATACCATTCGAATGATTAGTAGAAAAACTAACTAAATCCTTTGCAGAAGTTTTGAGTTTTTAGGTTTTTCCCTAGACGAGGTCATTAAAGCTTGTGTTAATTCAATTACCTATCCTTGTTTTATTAGTAACAATAAGTATATAATTTATTTGTTAAAACCATTTTAATAATTATAATAAATTTAAGAAGACTTAATACCACAAAAAAAATCTTTTATAAATTTGATATAAGAAAAGTATTTTTATAATGGTTAGATGTAAATTATTTAGCAAAGTACATTTAGAAGAAAACCATTGCAAAATGTCTTAAAACTTGTTAAAAAATTATTTTTTTGTTACATTTTTTTTTGTTTTTGTTTTTTGAAGGTTTAAGGTACTTTTCAAAACACTTCTCTATTAGGGAGTTTTATTTCTTTTTTGGAAGTTCAAACATTTTTTTATTTCTTTTACTTTTTCATCGATTTTGGCGGATCGAGTTTCCTTAAATATCATAACATAACGTTTTAATCATAACATTCTTTAGGGAATTCAAACATTATTTTAAAATAATATATTTTAGTTGACATTTTCATCTATTTTGGGGTACCGAGTCTCGCTCAAGTATAATAACATGAATTTTTTTTTATCTTTTCAAAATATATTTTCGAAATTAAGACTGATAAACGATGCCGTTTCTCTTCAGTGACATTAAACAAATCTACATCTACATTCAGCAGTCTTCAGCCTTGAAACCAAACTCCCCTTAAACCCGGCCTTGATTGAACGTCACCCGACAATCATCTTCTTGCATATATAAATCCCGGTCCTCTTCCCCGTCTCTGAGCATCCCTCTTCCTCTCCATCTTCCAGAGATTATCCCCATAAAAATCCATTTCCGCCTCATAAAACGGACAGAAACTTGCTTTCCGTATCCGGTATCAGCCATTCCGATGTCAGGACTGGGATTTGTTGTGCTTTTATTATCATATCTTGGCGACTTTTTTACGTGTCTGTTTTTTTTTTAGAAGGTAGGCATTTTTTTTTGGCGGAATTTCAGATTTTATTTGAGCTTGGTGTTTACTGCCTGTGCTACATGTCGTTTGGATAGTGGATATTTAGTTGTCTAATAAATAAGTCTATTAAATAATGAATCTTGTAGTCTTAATATTTTTCTAATTCATATTAAAAAATTACGTATGTCTGTGTTGGAACATGACGAGAAGAGACGGGTTTTGATGTGAATAGTAAGACTGTAGAAAATTTGAATAGGGATTGATTTGTGGCAGATTATAGTATAAGGACAGCTGAATTTCGAATAGAGATTGATCGCCAACAAAAACCTCGACAATGGAAAGAATATCCATTGTCGAGGGGAATATCGAAAGAATATCCATTGGGAAGAATATACCCAAGCTTTTACTAAATGTTTTTACGTTAGTTTCCGTTTCTTTTCCCTTCGATATAGATTCTGAATAGTCTTCAATACTCCATTGCCTAATTCTAGTGCGCTGTCAATTGAAGTTAAAAACACATAAACCTTTTGCGAAATTTTGTTACTACTATTGTGAATGAAAATACCTAAAATGACTAAATATTGTGTTCTTACGTAATTGAAATACACTGAAAATTACATTCCCGTTTCTTTTCCCTTTGATATAGATTCCGAATAGTTTTCAATACCCCATTGTCTAATTCTAGTGCGCTGTCAATTGAAGTTAAAAACACATAAATCTTTTGCGAAATTTTGTTACTACTACTGTGAATGAAAATACCTAAAATGACTAAATATTGTGTTCTTACGGAATTGAAATACACTGAACATTACGTTCTCGTTTATTTTCCCTTTGATATAGATTCCGAATAGTCTTCAATACCCCATTGTCTAATTCTAGTGCGCTGTCAATTGAAGTTAAAAACACATAAATCTTTTGCGAAATTTGATGGCTACTTTTAACTACTATTGTGAATGAAAATATCTAAAATGATTAAATATTGTGTTCTTACGGAATTGAAATACACTGAAAATTACGTTCCCGTTTCTTTTCCCTTTGATATAGATTCCGAATAGTCTTCAATACCCCATTGTCTAATTCTAGTGCGCTGTCAATTGAAGTTAAAAACACATAAATCTTTTGCGAAATTTGATGGCTACTTTTAACTACTATTGTGAATGAAAATATCTAAAATGATTAAATATTGTGTTCTTACGGAATTGAAATACACTGAAAATTACGTTCCCGTTTCTTTTCCCTTTGATATAGATTCCGAATAGTCTTCAATACCCCATTGTCTAATTCTAGTGCGCTGTCAATTGAAGTTAAAAACACATAAATCTTTTGCGAAATTTGATGGCTACTTTTAACTACTATTGTGAATGAAAATATCTAAAATGATTAAATATTGTGTTCTTACGGAATTGAAATACACTGAAAATTACGTTCCCGTTTCTTTTCCCTTTGATATAGATTCCGAATAGTCTTCAATACCCCATTGTCTAATTCTAGTGCGCTGTCAATTGAAGTTAAAAACACATAAATCTTTTGCGAAATTTGATGGATACTTTTAACTACTATTGTGAATGAAAATATCTAAAATGACTAAATATTGTGTTCTTACGGAATTGAAATACACTGAAAATTACGTTCCCGTTTCTTTTCCCTTTGATATAGATTCCAAATAGTCTTCAATACCCCATTGTCTAATTCTAGTGCGCTGTCAATTGAAGTTAAAAACACATAAATCTTTTGCGAAATTTGATGGCTACTTTTAACTACTATTGTGAATGAAAATATCTAAAATTACTAAATATTGTGTTCTTACGTAATTGAAATACACTGAAATTTACTATCGTATATATTTAAATTAAGCATAGAAGTTATAGAAGTACTTCACTCCAGTTGTGCTCTGTAACAAACTAACAACCAGAACCTTTTTCGCTGTATATATTTATAATAAGAAAAAAGAGCCGTAAAACGTCTTTTTCACTACCACTAAAAGAGTTTTATTTGGCTATATAAAGTAATCGACAATTGTCTTTTAAATTCAACGAAGAAAGTCTGGTTAGGGAAAAAGCAGTAAATAACGCCCCGATCGAATGTACTTTTGTATCGATTTTTTTTTTGCTGACACGCACGACCGTCTATTGAAAATCAATTGGAAAAGGAAATGCGCTAAATGCAATGAGTCGCTAATAACCTAATAACTACCGGTCGATATGTATTTATTTAAGTCGTATATATATTTTTGTTTGTCGCATTTTATACGTAAAACATATGTATTCTGAGAAACTATTTCCGATATTTCAAAATTGGTCTTGCTTCGTGAAACAAATGATTACTTTCTTCTTTTGAAATCGATTTGAATACTACGTCTATGGCTATACTACGAATAACCAAACTTATATATATTTTCATTTGCTTTAATATTTGTTTTAGTGTTTTTATTTCACATATAAATTTCGATTTCTGTTCAGATGATGTCTTACGTATTAGTTATAAGAGTTCTCTAGAATCAGTTTAGAAGAATTGTATGCGTATGGCCGCATTGAAGCTATGGCGTGTTATTTAGAAAGGTTGGGAGTATATTTATAAGAAAGACCCGGAAAAGCAGCCTCGTAACTTTGTGTCACGGTAAGAAGACAACACCTGAGCTAGCACACAACTGCCATAACTTCCATACCACGACCAACGTACGTGCATTTGAGAAACATGCGCCTTCTCCGTTTAGAACGCGATTCTTCAATTGGTCGACTAGCAAAATAATACAAGACAAAATAATACAAGATTGCCTCTTTTTTTAACCAGGCTATACTTAATACAAATTTATGAATATTTTTTTATAATTTATAGGACAGTCTAGATTTATTTTTTAATACCGTTAACAAATATAACAATATTTAAAATAAAACTCGTCATATAGAACATTGCTTTAAGAATATGAAATACAACGTAAAAATACACAAAATACTTTAAATCTTGAGATAAATCTGGATATTTTCGTTATCTAATGAGACTTTTGCCGTTCCAATTTTCCTACTTGCTGACCCACAAAAGTTAATTCAAATCAATTTAAATAATTTGTGTTCTTGGGCAACACTTTAATTTATGGGTTTATTTTATTCTCACTTTGCTATGTACATAGACTGTTTTTCATTCCTGTTGATGAAAAGAGTTGTATCTTCCGAAATATGTCCATATTTTATGTATTTTAATTGCGTATGTTTTGCGTTGTATTTGTATTTCATATAACTATATTTAGTTTGAAAAGATATTAAAATATAATATTTTAATGGTATTGTTGTTTTAAATTTAACAATTTTACATTGCTCTAAAGGTGTATTATTCGGAACAGATTACTTTTAGTTTATTTCGAATAGCATTAAAACAATCCATTTTATACAATAACATAATGTTATTATTATAATATTACTAATATATAATATTTGTAATGGTATTAAGGTATTAATGTTTTGGATTTTTATTTTATTTAACTCTAAAGCGAATATAACGAACACTGTTAGTCTATTTCGAATCGCGTTGCACATTGGAGTCCATTTTCCCCAATAAAATTTACTAAGTCTATTTTATTTCCAGAGTTTTGAAATGATCATTTTCAACTGATCGATTTACTTTATGGAGGTTCCGCGACTGATATTTGAAGAGCTATAACCATCTCAGAGTCGTAGGGATATTGCCATTTTTTCTCCCCTCAAAGGAAAATATGTGGTTGAACTTTCTTTAAAAACGATTTCCTCTTTTATTTAATATCGATAAAAGTATTTCTTCACTCAATTTTTCGGTGTAAAGAAGCAATCCCACTATTGCATTGGTGAATATTTAAAACAGAAAAAGAGAAAAATTGGCTTTACATTTATCCGTGTCTTTTAAATGCAATCTCGGTTTTTTTTCAGTATAAGACTCCTATATCTTTTTAATGGTTTAGTGGGTTTTTATCGAATATATTTTATGACTTTGAAATGCAATGTAGTTTTTATTTTTAAGCCTAACCTTATTTGGTATAAATTTTGTCAAATCCTTATTCATTGGAGGGTATTTTCATTTCCCAGTACTTTAACAAGATCAGATAACTGTGATAACTTGATGATTAATTCGTAAGTTCGTATATTTATTTTATTTGCCACTATGGGTTTAATTGGAAAAAAAAAAGATTTGTGAAATATCGTAGTAGCTTCCCGAGGTATAAGTTTTGGACACAGACGTACTGTAATTTAAATATATTTCTGTGAGAAATAATTTTAATTGCCTTCAAGTTGTGTAAAAAATTCATATATTTAATTCTTGAATTTTCTTATGTGATTCTTGAAAAAATAAATCATAATATATCGGATAATTTCATATATTGGATAATATAGGATAATTTCATATATTGGATAATATAGGATAATTTCATATATTGGATAATATTGGATAATTTCATATATTGGATAATATCCGATAATTTCGCATTTTATAATTTACTAAACAAAGGATTTATTTTTTAATGTAGGTTGTGTATACCTAAGTGCAGTATTGGAAAAATTTATAGGACTTTTTATGTATGTGCGTGAAGTTTTTAATGCATTATGAAAAATTAACTTTATTAATTTAAATTTCTATATAATAATCATCTAGACTGTTCTAATGTATTGGAATGTGCCAAGCACTACTTTATTCAATGAAATATATTACATCATAAAGCCTATTTTTTATAAACACACTTCGCAATTATATATATATATATATATATATATATATATATATATATATATATATATATATATATTTGTTGTTGAACTTTATTGAGTTCTTATGTTATTGTCTAGAAATTGTTTAAACTTCTTTCTATGCAACTTTGATAATTTTTAATTCAGTTTGCAAAAAAATTGAAAATAAAAATATTGGTGCCACAAATAACTTCAGAAATAAAGGGGAATTTGAGAAATCCTCCCTTTGATCAGCAAACGTTCAAAACGCGTTTTCCCCAAAATTTATAAATATTAGATTAGTATATCAGTGAATTCGCCTTTGCATTATCCATAAAACCAACCTATTATATTCATTCAAAACATTTCATAAAACTTGCAGCAAACAGCTACAATACCATTGAGCCATAATACAATTGATCCCCAATACAATTGCACTGCAATTGTTCTATAAATCCTTACCGTAACTATGTGCATACCAGCAAATGCAGTTTTCAAACTCCACTGTAAATTCAGAGTGGCGTAATCATGTACCGTGCCGTGCTATTAAACCACCCTGCAAATATACACAGAATCCCTCCGCTGCTTAATGCCCCATTTTAATCCATTGTTCATCTCTAATAGCCACCGTAATGTTCTGCGCTTTACTTACGCCAACCCCTTGAATCCTTTCTCCTTAGAATCCGCACATTTGGGTTGGTCTCTATCCATCTTGCAGCAACGTGCAATTAGCATGTACGTAACGTCCCACTGCCTCTTCCAAGCATTAAGTAGTTTTGATGTTCCTGTATCATTATAACGCTGCTGGATGTTGTAGTATTGCTGTTGAAAGTGTGGGGTAGTTGGTAGGTGGATATATATATTATGGACAAGAGCGTGGGTGTAAATTTTGGTAAATTTGAACTTCTTTATTGGTTTTTCGTTTTATGCATACTCCTTAGAAAGTTTGTGAGTTTTGGATGTTTGGTTGTTTATATAACATCGCACTAGAACTGCACAATGTGAAATTGGCAACGGCTTGGTAACTATTTCGAAGGACAGACCCTGGAACACTGTATCTTATTTCTTAACCATTATCAGATGCCCAGGATATTAATTGAACTGAAACCCCACTCAACTTTTACATAGGCGTGAGGATTTGTGATCAAGGCAGATTTAACATACATCAGTCCTATTTTCACCGCGGATTATATTTGGCAACCCCAAAAACGAATCTGGCAATCCCCCAATTATGAAATCGCTGCGAATCAAACAAACGACCCCTCCCCCGTGCTAAGTCCGATACTCTAAACACTCGGCCATCCGTCGGCCTGTGGGTATTTAGTATCGTCTTTACAATGAAAGCAAATAGGGATATTTTGAGGTACTGTCATCTATATGAGCCTGTGCGTAATATATAGGTGCTTGAAAATTTGTCAGAATTTGCTAATAGTTCCATTTTTGAAAAAATTTTACTATTTGCAAGGCAGTGATTAAGGAATGAGAAAAACATGACACGACACTTATTATTGGTCTTTAACTAAAAACAAAAATCTATCGTCATGTATCTGGAATATTCTAAATTGATTATAAAAGAGCTTTTGTGTTTTATTTAAAATAACACTATTTTTAAATTATTTAACAATAGTGTGTTTATTGTGAGGTAATTGTGCTTGACTGAGCTCTCGTAACCTCAACAAGCGGATTAAGTCGGCATCGACAGAGTAGCAACAAAAGATAAATGTACATTGAAGAAGCCGTATCCCTTGTTGTTTTATAGAAAGTTTATATGTATAACACGTTAAAGAATTTGTTCAAAACAATCAAGAACCTCTGAGACAAATTTCCAAATCTCATTGCAGTGGCGTGATAATAAAATCTACCTCTGTAAAAACAATTCAGAAATTAACTTTAAAAGAAAGCAAATATTTAAAATAGTACGTAAAATATTTTACCCGAAAACTCAGGAATCCTCAGAGGACCAGTAAATAAGTGTTCCACCAGGCTCTAGTCCCACCTTCACCTTCCTGCTCGAACTCGTTTGCCATAATAGTCTAGTGGAAAATATATCCAGGACGTTCCAAACTCAATTTTCTCTTCAACAAGTGATTTCGGAAGGCCTTTCGGAAAATATGATCCAAATTATCTTTTTACTGAATCCCTAATCTTCTGGCGCTTTGGGGAGAAACAAACTTTCTCCCATAAAAGTTTGTTTTAGGCACGTTCTGTTATCTGAGATCCTCCACCCCCCGTTATAGGGGAGGGGGGTTAGACGTCACCTGCCCAATTAATATGCAGTTAACGGCTTTTGTAGGTGATGTGAAGCCTCGGTTAATTAAATCATTTTGCCGTTACGTGCGAGGCAATAACCCGTGTTTTGAAGGGGTGTTGGTTTTTTATTTTCTTTGCCGTTGGTTTTTCGTGTATGCGAAGTTAAGTTGTTGATGGTTTGGCGATTTTTTTTTATCAACATGAAAAATGAGCAAGTGATAGTTGGTTTTTTGTTGTTAGGATATAAGTTTTTTTTTTGCTTTGCGTAAAGAGTTAGGACTTATCCAATACTTATTTTGAGAAGAAATCCCTTACTCACTTATTAATGTAGGTATGTATAGCTTAATTTATACCGTATATATTAATTATTTTTTATAAAGGTGAATTTTTTTATATATAAATTGTGTAAATAACCATGTTCGCCTACAGATATATTTTTAATATTTTTGTAGTTTAAATTTTGCCAAAGCGCTCTGCAATCTCTATATATAAAGATGAGTGTATGTTTGTATATTTCTTTATTAAAAAAAATCTACAGATTTATTCCGATTTTGATGAAAATTTGAACGCTTGACGTTCGAAGCAAGGGGAAGATGAATGAATGAACATGAAATTTTTACCCGCCAAACTCCTATCCCCGTTTCCCATCGCTTAACCCCATTGACTTTTTACAAAAATCTAATTGCAGTACTGTAACAATGGAATATTTTAACATTGTAACAATGTAGCATATCTTTGCGTAGTTAGCTATAAGGATGAATAAAAAATCCATTCTGATTCTTGATAAAAATGTTCCCAAAATAATAAAAAATTGCCAAATCAATAAAAAATGTCGCCAAATGAATACAAATGTCGCCAAAAGCATAAATATATCACCAAATGAACTAAGATATGGTCATGTATGTAAAAAATATATCAAGGAAATGACAAAATTATTGTCAAATAAAATGAATATCGTTTTGCACACACCTGCAAAACAAGAAGGTTACTGTCTACATGAGATTTTGAAACACCATCCATGTCCTTCCCCTTAGTTAGACTAAATGATTTCTTACTACAACCGTCAAATGGCGACACGGTGAAGAAATCGGCCAACTTTTGAAGTGTTTCATCCAAAATGACTGAATTCGCCTTCGCATTTTTCTATCGAACTAAGCTATTTTATTTATCAAAAACACGTTTTTACCCTATTGAAATTAACTTGCAAATATTGAGATCTGTACATAAGTCAATGCATTTAAGAAAAGTTGTTTGTGTTTTCCCATGAATCGTGTAATGTGACAAAACACGTTTTGAATGTATGCTCCTTATTTAAAATAATTGCACTGTTACTAAGTGGTTTGACATTAACATATCAGTTTCTAAAAAAGATACAAATCTGAAATTGTGACAAAAATCTACGCTGGAAGTTGATGAATGTTAGATCTGTGTTTCTGATGTCTGACGAAATCCTTAACAAAAGTCACTTTGTGCAAATTAAATAGAGACCAGTGTTCTTCTCGAAATGGAAGAGATAATAACAGAGTCGTTTCTTACATACGTGAGGAAGGGGTGCTAGATTTATAAGAAGAAAAAAAAGTATTTTTATAACTGTTCTTATTTTTAAAATAAAGTTTTAAATGTCGAAACACTTAAAATAATTTTCTAGTTAATGTGTACTTTTGCATAATCATTAAAACTTCTCGCATCGTCCATCTTTTATTCTTACGCCAGCAAGTTTATCAGAAATTATGTAAATTAATGGAAGTTGTGAAAATAAATTGTGGATGTAACAGTTACAATATTAGGGAGTATAGGAAATATTTCCATTATGTAATTCTTCTCCTATTACGTAATTCTTTGTTTCATTGCTCATGTTCTAATAACTATTATATTGACTCTACCGTAATTAGGACGCAGCTTGGCCATAATTGGCCCTTGTGCCATAAAACCCCACACAACCAACCAACTACCGTAATTAGTTATGAATCAAATGTTATGCAATTGTTTTACTTATATTATAAGATATGCATGGTTGGTAACGATAAAAAATACAGTAAATTTACAGAGAAGTTATTTTAAGCATAAATAAACTTGCGCAGCTACGTGGTTTCGTTTTTTAGAAACGGTCTTCCAGTATAATATCAATTCCATTTGCATTAAATAACATACATTTGTATATTTCACTCCAATGGAAACGTTCCTGTTGCAATGCAGAAAAGGAGGATTTGTTTTCACTGCTCTATAGTTTTATTTAAATTCTCCAACACACCTGACTTTGTAACAAACTTTATTTTAATTACTTTAGTGGAAAAGGATTTCAAAATTTTCCATTTTAAACATGGGAAATGTTCTGAAGTAGAGATTTATTCTAGGAAAACTGACGATTTCCCAAATTGATATACACGTTTGTATTCCTTATTTCCTTTGATCAGTGGTTCCCAACCCGTGGTCCTAAATGGTCCGTGGAGTTCAATTCCTTAGATGTTTCTTTTTTTACTTTTTTAAAAACGGGTGTTGCGCATAATATGTGATTAACCTTAAAACATTTAAATTGAAAATCAAAATTTAATTGAAATATAAATAAAATAAAATGTTAACCAATTTTTAACGTTTGCATGTTAACCAGAATTGGAGGTCCATTGTTACCTTGATCTGACATAATTCGTTAAAAACTGTAGACTTTAAAATTGAAAAATTTATTTACAAATCAAATTAATATATCAAGTACCTAATAAATTAAGTACCCAAGTATTATTTTAAATATATTTAGGGGACTGTGGTCCGCGACTTGCCAAATTTTCGAATCAGTGGTCTTTGGTCATCTAAAGGTTGGGGAAACACTGCCTTAAATGGAATACAGCTATTAACTTTATACATCGAAAAACAATTGAGGAGTCAAAACCCTCTAGTATTGTAATTCTACTTTAAATAATTAGGAATAAAATACATATATATTACTATTTTTTTACAGACAAAAATACTTTTTATTTTTACGTTCTAGAATTTTTCTCTATTAATATCGCACCTAAATATTACAACACTCTATCCCTTTAAATTCGCTTATGTATACAATAAAACCTCTCCTCTTCATTTCCACACAACACACCGTGCGCTGAGCGATCGAATTGACCCTCTCTACTGCGCAATGCGCAGGGGTGCCGCCCCCTATTCTCTGCGTTTCCATGGCAACCCGGGCAGAAAGGGAGAGAGAGAGAATCTCCTACCACATCGGAAAAGACCCTCTCCTCGTTTCAACTTCAAAGCGAAGAGAGATGGCGACAAATTAAAAAGTCGTCGTGTGCATGGGCACGCTACACACCCCCTAACGGGCTACCCCCACCCCACCCCTTGTGAAATATCGTCTGGAATTATGGATGGAAGGCTTTAAGAGGATCAGTGCTTTTTGGATGCATCGATATATGGTGTGCGGTGTTATTTAATATAGTTTGCACTCTATCTTCGAAAGGATTATACTTCGTGCGGTTTTGCTGAAAAGTTTTTCTTCTAATATTCTTAAAAATTTAAATGTTGAGGAAAATTTAAAGAAGTCGCCTGTGTATGTGGGGGATGTGTTTAATAATGTGTGGTGTTGTGGTTTTTGAAGGTGTTTTGCGACTTTAAAATTATTTTCAAAATGTTTCGATCCTTTAATCGCCTTGAATCAGCAGTTAATATGTGCATTGACGTATCCAGTGGATTCAAAAAAGCTGCTTTAGCCTAAATTTTGTGCACGGGCCTATCGGATTATCGCTCTTGGAATATACAGAAACAGTTATTAAAAGTTGTTGTGGTGGTTCATCTTTGCAAGAATCTTTCTGGATATAAAGTGTATTCGTAATAGTTGCTCTAAGGACCCCCGGGGACGTGTAATTGAGATCCCCTTGGGGTCCGAAATCCTTCCACAAACCACGTGTTTTGTTTACTACCTACAATAAACGAATTTCGCTGAAACTCTCCTAGGAAGTAGTATGACGCTTGAGTGTTAAAAGTTGTGTGTTTGGATCAATACATTCGATTGGAGTTTAGACTTTAAAATATCGTGTGCCACAGGATTACTTTTTATTCTTCGATTTTTCTATTGACTTGATAAAAAAACGTGTTTTTCGTGTAACTCGAACGAATATCTTTTTGCCAATATTCATTTTCAAATCAGCGTTTTTTATGGATAATTCATGTTTGTGAGAATCTCAAAATAAGTGTACTAGGACAATTGATTTCTCCTTCAAAACCTTTTCAATAGATTGTTTAAAAAATACTACGATTTATTTAATTCATTAAATTAGTATTATAAAAAAATTAAGCATGGTTTTGTTGGTTATTTGCTGTGCGACTCTCGCTTTAAAAGAAAAGTTTCAAAATTCAGTTCCATCGGATATGTTAATTAAAAGACAAAGAATGTAAGGATTTTAATGTATTAAAATTAATTTTTTGAGAACTGACAAAGGAAATGTGAAGTTTAAGCAAAATTTAAACATATCTTACAAATAATCGTATCAACCAATACATTTTTCCTTAATACAAACTGAAATCAATGAATAATATTAAGATATAATCGATTTCATTAATTAAGTGTATGTCACCATCAGATATTACATCCCTAAAGTTGTTGTTCATACTTAAATATTATATTGATTTGAAATCCAACATTTCACTGTAGTACATAACCATGTGAAAAAAATGGGATCAATATATATGTTCCTTATAACTCATTAGCATTCGTGTTACCTAACAGCGACATCGATTGTTCTGTTCATTGACGTTATCTCTATCGTAGTTTTTTTTATTAAAGTTCTACAAGGTTTTCTGAAAAATAAATATTATACACCTATCATATAAATGTTTATTTAAATAAAACTGAACACAAGCAGTCTCCAGCGTAGTAAACTTAAATCAAATTTCAAACCATTTTACGGATATGACTTCGCACATAAAATTTTAACTAATTTCAACTCTTACAAACAGAAATATCTATACTCACGTTTATGTGATAACGCTTCCATTTCAAAGTAAAGATTGTCTCAAGCTCCCAGTACACAAACGAATTATCCAGTGAAGTCGTCTGACTTTTTGAACACCTGGACCATCCATTCAAGTCCATGCGTCAAGCGGGAAAAAACATGTTCCAAGCAGTGGTCCAATTCCGAGATCCTCACCACACCCCCCAACAGCAGCTGCAGCAGCAGCAACAATCCCAGCGAGTCCAGCAGCAAACAGCTCAGAAACCGCCCTTGCATCCCGTACATGCCCAATCGGGCTCGTCGTCCGATTCGGGCGGGGGTGGTCAGTCCGGGTCCGCGACCACCCCACCCAACAGGAGGTCCAGGAGAAGGAAGTCCCTCCTGTACCAGGTGCTCATGTCCCCACTGCGAAGGAAGTCGGGGTCCACCAATACCTTGAACACTGTCGCGTCTGGCAACGGCACGGAGGGACAACAGCGACAGCCGATTTCAGTAAGTTGTTGAAGCTTTAGTCTAACCTCTCACTGGTAATAATTACGTTGCAACTTTTAATCCACTGCGCAACCAAAAAATCCCTCTGCAGTTCCTTTTGATTATTTAATTGCATTCAATTCAGCTTTCGCATTCGCCAAAGTGAAGGTTGAAAATCGCCAAACTTGTATTTTCACAATACAAAGTCGTCAAATTGGCAATTATTTGCCAAAGCTGCAGCGATGTAACTAGTGAAATTATATTTCCCCCAATAAAAAGAGTCGTAATGGATGCAATTTGAGTTTTTAGCTGCATGCAACTAAATACTTTATTTGCATGTCCGATTGTTGCTATTGCACGGCTAGCTAAAAAGTTGTCTTGTTCTGTTGATGTATGCAGATTACATAATCCGGGTCACCAATTGTTAGCTATGTGGTTTTGAACTCGAGAATTTGTTCTGCATAGAGCAGTGATTCCGAACCTCTAAATGACTACGAAACACCTAGTCTACAATTCGACAAGTTGCGGATCATCCAGTCTAATATTTGACTAAACGTGGAAACCTCTTTTAGTATTACTTAAACATACTTAGGCACTTACTGAATAAAATTTAAATAGCCCATTGTGCAGCTCTAGTGCGACGTTATTTAACCAAACCGAATATAATTTAGATACTAAATATAACGTAGGTACTGACGTATTTGTTTTGTAAATTAATTAATTAAAAAAATAAGTTTTTAACTTGGAAACTCCATATTATTACAAATATGTATATCTGGCATGCTTATAATACCAATGGAATGTATGAATTTGCCATTTGTTCACCAAGGAACACTCCTTCCAAGCTGAATGACATTCAAGAACATCACAACACTCTCTTCCACAAAATTCATAGACCTCGCTTTTGAATCCATTGATAAGTCAAGCAAACGTTTTCAACAACAAGAACTAAATTGGAGATACAATTTTATTTATTTTATAGAAAATAAATTTTAATTAATGATTTAGCTTTGGTTATTAAAGGAAAATATTTCAGACACTGATTTTTTTTAATAATTTTTTTTTTTTGGAATTGGTCATAAATCTCGGACCACGTTGGACCTTTCGCGGACCACGGTTTAAGAACCACTGCATTAGACCTTATATACTTTTCCTCATAACCGAAATGATAGTTAAGGTCGGGTGGATGTATCCGCAATATTGCCGTAAAAGTTTCAAGTCAAGATGGATCCAAAACAACACATTGTCGTTTGTTGTGCATTAATATACGTTATTTTGTTGAAATTTGCAAAACGGGGCATTGTCGTATTTCTAGTGACACTTCATGTTAGCCTGTCCTGATTTAAGCACTTAATCAATTTACATATCATTTTTGAATGATCGTCAGTCTATGAAATTTAACTCTAGATTGGTGCTTTTCTCCAGACTTCCAGACAACCAACATGAAAACATAAAGAATATAATACATTAGACGTACGAATTTTCTCTAAAATCGACGGCCGTTAAAACCTGGATAAAATACTCATAAGTATATAGAATTGTGTTCAAATCCAGATAAGTCCAATCGTTCATCGCGTAGCGGTGACCGGCTGGTGAACGACAAGTCATTTACAATCCCGGTTAACACAAATAAATACAGTTTATTTCAAACCTTATGTTAAAAGTTTTAAAATTTAACATATCTACATATAACATCGTCCGTTATATTAGCTGTGTTAAAATTCGAAATGTGTCATAATTTTTTTGATGATTGCATACATATGCGTAAACATGAACTAACAGGCGTAAACATGTATGTGTTTCTTTGGTCTGGGACCCCTTAATTTGAATAACTGGCTCAAATGCCTTAAAATGTATGTCTTTTATTAAAAATTTATTGCCATGAGCCGCCAATAGTTTTTAAAACTTTACGCTTCCCAAATCCTATACATTTAGTATACAAATGTTTGTTGTTGTGTATACAAGTGTTTGTTGACTCGAAATGGTTAATATTGGAACTTTTTGTAACAATAAGAATATAAATTAGGCTTCTTTTTAACACTCTCAACGTTTAGGAAAATGTCAAAATTGTAAAGTTTTCTCTGAAAGATTGTCTTTTTACATACGACAGATATTTATAATAAATAAAGTCATTTGATATTATTACACTGCAATTCTTATTCCGAAATTTAAAAATACATTAGTAAATTGTTTCCAAATTTCACATTAACCTAAATTAACTATTCGTTAATAATTAACTAATGTACTTGTTAACTGAACTCATACCGATAACTGCCAGAAACAAATTTAAACGTAGACGCTCTTAGTTAATGTTTTTATAGCAGTTATTTAAAATACTTATTTTAACTATTGCTTGTAATTCTTTGGCTATAACATTTATTTAAAAATAAATAAACAATACCTTATGTATAGCAAGATATCATGAATATTCATAAATTACTTTCCTGCTCACTTATTTTTATAAAATGTATATTAAACCCGAGTAGAATTACACATTTTAATGAAATTATCTATCATTATTTACAGTGATTTATTTTCAAAAAGATTAAAAAGCATACTCAACATATAAATATTACGAATAAAAACTGAATATTTTAGAATTATTATTTATTAATGTGAGGTACTTAATCTTAAACGTATTCATTGTTAAACCTCGAAAAAATTATTTCAGAATCTTATCTGGATAAAATTTAAACATAAACCCTTCTCTCTTTTCAATTCTATTCATCCATGAATAAATTCAATTTATTTTTATTATTTGCCCATCTTTCTTAACAAACATTTTACGTCACAGAATCTTTCCCGCTTCGTTAATTCTAATTCGCGTAACGATGTTCGAATTTGGTTTTAAGTTGCCACCATTTTTCTAAAAAGATTGTTATTATTATTATAATGGCTGCTCGCGATGCCACAAGGGAGTTGATAAATATTTCAACATTTTAAAAATCTTTTGCATGGATCTTTTATTCTATTTTTGCAGTTGCCGTTCCAGTTATCAATGATTGGTTTCCAAGTATCGATTATTGCAGGCCGTTTTCGATGGCGTTTTTCTTCATTATTGATTCACTTTTAAACAGCTGCTCAAGAAGTTTAATTATCAGTGTCGTTAGGTGGCAACTGAATTTTATATTTAAAGCATTCTCAGATTGGTTAAATAATTATACTTTAGTAATTAAAATTTACGGATTTCAGATTGTTAATTTGATTAGAAAATATACATGCTTAGAACACTTGTCGAACAATAAATTTACCCGTTCACAGCAATTATTCATAATATGATTAAGAACGACTTTCTAGCCATAGTAAAATACTTTACCACTAATCTAAATTATCAACTAAGGTCGCGCATTCATACCTGCTTTTTAAAATGACCACCACAACTTGATAGTTCGGATCAGTGTTCACTCTAGAAATAAAAAGGGGCAGGGTGCTGTTGGCGATAAAAAGGAACCCTGTTTTTTAAAAGGCACTTATTGTTTTTAAAAGGGCACTTTAAAAAAAAGTTTGGGTTGGGCGTGTCCACCCATTGACACATCGTACACGTGACCAAACAAAAAAAAACAGTTCAAATGTTGGTTGACATTGCACTAGAGCTTCATATTGGGATATTGTTGACGGTTCGGGGTCTATCTCGAAGGAAAGACCCATATAAAATTCATGTATCTTTATGAATATACTACTAACAATTAAAAATTTAACATTTGTAAATTAATTTTTCCTTATAAACCAAATATGTAAGTTTCCCTAATCAGACCCCCTTACAAAACTAATGCAAAGGCTACTTAAATCCAAAATTTTATAATAAAATGCCTAATCTTGTAACCTCGCCCCAAACCATCTACTTTTTTAAAAAAAAACTTAACATTTCATATTTGAGCACAGGCAATCAATAGGATTGGTGGGATGCCCCATGCTCGAAATTAAAGCGGAATCATCGCGATTGCACAACACGCGCAGTTAAAAAGGAGGTTGTTTTTCTACTGTCATAATTCACTTAATTTCAGTTTACACACAAAAAAATTTAATCGATGCCTTTTTTAAAGACAGCTAGGGAAGCAAGGATGCTTGTGCTTGACTGAAAAGGGCAAGAGGGGCAGAAATTTTTCAAAAGAGGGTGGCATTTTTGAAAAAGGGGCATGAGGCTATCAAATGAAAAAAGGGCAGGCAGGGCGGACCGCCCTTCAAAAAACGCCTAGATTGAACACTGGTTAGGGCAAATTAGATTGGCACTGTCATTGTATGGCTGTATTTTAACTAGGTCATTCTTTGTACTCAACTAATTTGCGTTCACCTCGTATATTAGATCTTCATAGTGTTTTTTTACGGTATATATTGTTAGAGAAATAAATATTGTTGACAAAACAAAAACATGGTAAAGCCCCAATAAATTGGCGTCTAAATAGCGTCCTGTAAACAATGTTACATCACTTCTGCCATTTATACAGAGTCTAAGTATACTTGTTTTTTTTATTATTTGAATTACCCGTGCTTAACCGTTCATTTCCCCTCATCCTATCAATAGAATGATTTTACGAGTATTTTTCACGATACTGAACTGAAGAAAAGCAATCCCATATTTCTCAATCGCGTGTAAAGGTTCCATTTAACCCGCAGCCATTTTAGAAAAAAATATTCTTCTTTTTTCTCGACTTCGTAAAAAGCGTCTTAATTTCTGTAGATGTCATCAGTTGAAGTACCTTCATCATGTACGTCCGCTTTATATCGATAAAAAATATTATACTTAATGGATATGCTTATCTTTAATTACATTTGAATCAAATATTTCTTTGAAATAATTCCAATAAATCACATATGTATCTTGAATGTCAAATGACTTTTGCTTAAATTATGGATTTGGAATTTTTTTTTTACAGTCACGAATTATCACAATGAAAGGTCACTGTCCTCCCGTTTTCCAATAATATAATTAGAAAATGTTGTAATTACTCGCAGTCAGTGTTAGCGGTCGTGTGTCGTATTTTGCACATAAAAATGTCACTTTGACGACTGTGTGACGAGATACATATGCGATAATTCCAATAAATCGCATATGTATCTTGAATGTCACATGACTTTTGCTTAAATTATGGATTTAGAATTTTCTTACAGTCATGAATTATCACAATAAAAGGTCACTGTCCTCCCGTTTTGCAATAATATAATTAGAAAATGTTGTAATTACTCGCAGTCAGGGTTCGAAATTAGCTTTCTTTGATTGTTTTTTGCACATAAAATTTTCATTTTGACGACCGTAATTTTATACTCAGTCGTCATTTTTTTTAAGTCTAACGTGGATTTTCAATAATTGTCTCACATACTTTTCTGTAATTTTGTTAGTACAAAGGTCATATTTTTGTAGTACAACAAGGTGGTAACATAACCTAGAAAACCGGGAAATCAGGGAATTATCATGGAAATTTTTAATTCTGGAAATATCAGGGAAAAGTCATGGAATTTTTCAAAATTTCACAAAAAATCAGGAAAATTTTCAAATTTGGATCATTAAAATGGTAATTATGGTCTGTTATGCCCTCTATTCTTGGTAATTTAGTTGTCAATATTTCCTTTTAGTTCTGAAAAAGAATTTTTAAAAGAAGCCTGGTTATGCGCATTCTCATATTTTTAGGGTTTTTTTTTATTTGAACCACTTCTGGAGGGAGAAGCAAAAGCAAAGTGTATTGGACCTTGAATTGTAAGCAACATGTGAGGGACTAATGAATACCTATGTGACTTATTGAAGTTTGGAATAGGAAATATTAAGCATATAAAACATTTAAAATTATCTACAAAAGAAATAATTTGAAAAAAACTGCTTTTTTTTTGCATTATCTGCTTCCAGAAAACATGTTTAATTACTACTATGCCTGTTGCAATTGCATAATTTGTGTTGTATTCATAAATTATTATTTTAACTGACAATAAGTATTGCTTATAATTTTTCATTTATAATGCAATATCATTGTAGCATGGATACTTTGCTTTTATACAAAGCATGTATTGCAACGTTTCCTAATGTAATTGTAATATCAGGGAAATGTTTGTGACACCATCATAGAAATCAAGGAAATATCAGGGAACTTTTTTTCCAGAATGTTGTTGCCTCCCTGTACAATTTGAAACGTACTTCTATTTTTTTTTTTAAAGAAGCTTTAAAGATTGTAGAAATAACGTAACAGTTAACAGCTCTGCTTCCGCAATTTTAATTGTTTTAAAATTACGAATACACAGAAAACTTTAGCAATTACAAAAAACAAAATACTAGGTGCCCTTCCCCTGCTCGCAATATATAAAACTTGTGGAGTACTAGTATTTTTAGTTTTATATTATTTATTTTATTATGTTCTTAATTTTTATATTATAATATTTTATATTATATTATAATATTTTATATTATATTATAATATTTTATATTATAATATTTTATATTATAATATTTTATATTATAATATTTTAAATTATAATATTTCATATTATAATATTTTAAATTATAATTTTTCATATTATAATATTTTAAATTATAATTTTTCATATTATAATATTTTACATTACATTTTTGTGATAAGTTTTTATTATTTTAATTATGTGTTGTTATCATTTTTACAAATTTTAGTTATTCTAATTTTGAAAGTAATCACGTTTTCCATAAGTTAACTTTCACACACAATATATTATATGATGAAATCTATTTTGTATGCTTGTATAGTATATTGATGTTTACAAATACACTACAAGTTATACTGTTATTTTCTGTTCGTAAATATACTAAAATTTATACTATAAAAGTCACATTTGGGATACAAAACATGAAAAATGCATTTCACTTCGCGCTTTCAAATTTTCGAAGTTTGTGCAGAATAATCTAAATAAATAGCTTTATACTATATTCCGAAATTTATATTGAATTTTCTCATACTAGAAACTAACATGAATCGCTATCAGTTAGTTTTATAAATCTCTGAAGATTTGATTAACGGACTGCTCCGAAATCGCCATTTTAATCTATTTTTGCCAGACATAATTGGCAGCTTGATTTAAGTCTACCGATATATTCTTAAGTGAGAAAAATGGCGACACTTTAAAGATTGCCCTGAGTGGTTTGTTTACTTACCGAGTCTTTTTTTTTAAAGAGTGAAAATCGGTTTATAATTATCCGCTGTGTTGTTTGTATTAATTGACGCGCCTGAAGAAACAGTTTATGGGATTTATGGGCGTTATTTAAGCTCCGGGGGTTTTACTTTATTCTAAAATAGAGTAATTAACAAATTGGAAAGAATATTTGGGATGCGCGTTCTTTTAATTAAACTTTCGCCTGGTTGTTTACTTTATTGCTGATTTAATCGCTTATTTATTGACATTTCTTTGAGGTTATGTTAATTTTAAAGGGAATAACTTCATAAATGAACTCTTGGGACAAAAAGTTAACGAGACAGGTGTTTAATTCATCTTACCATTTTTACATGCTCGTGGAACGTTTTAAATTTATGTTTAATACATTATTAACTTTGCGAATGAATTATAATTACAGTGAGTTATCATATGTAAAAGACTATTATTATCTTGAATAAGTTGCTGTGGATGATATTTTGTTTGCACTTAATGGTTTATCAAAAATAGTTTACTTTTCGTGTGTATGAAATAGACTGAATTTATAATAGTTTGTTTTGACGTGTAGGGTGTTTAAATAGGTTCCTGGTAAAAAAAAAGAGCATGAAGGGTGACGTGGACTGTAGCGAAAACATGCGTAAATAAAACATGAGTCTCTAAACAGGGTTGGCGCGGATACAGCTATTTCATGCTCGTCTGACGCTCGCAAAAGTCGTTCTAAGACACTAAATAACGTAAAAAGCGTTCAGTAGTTTTTTTCGTATTCAAAAATGATGCCATTTACTGGAGTTTGACGTTACAAGCCTTAACCCTGAGGCCATCTTAGACATGACCCACATATATTTTTTAAGTTTTGGCAGTTAATCATTTAGTTTATAAAATATTTTGTTTACTAGTAGTTCTAGGAAACAGTAGACCTCGCAACCAAAAAAAGGCATTTATGGGAGTTATTTAAGCTACGGGAGCTTTATTTTGTTCTAAAATGGTGTAATTAACAAATTGGAAAGGTTATTTAGGATTTAAAAAATATGTCAAATTTAATCACTTCAAGCAGCATTGATGCAAAATTTGAAGAAAATCGAACAACGCTTTTGGTCGTAAATGCGTAACAAACAAATTTACAGACAGACAAATTGCTGAAAGGTCGAGTTGAAACAAGGAGCTCACTTACGCTTGGTCAATTACGAATTTAAAAGGAAATACTATTAACGTTGCACTTTATGATATCTAAAACTTATCACTAAGAAACACCCGAAATTAATATTGAATGTAATTTCTCCCTCCTTATTTTGTAAAATAATCCAGCCAACCATTTTTTAATGTACCAAACTCCCATAATTTATCTGCAAAAGCTCAATATTTAAAAAAAAAAAGTTAATTTCGGTTCCTGCCTGAAACCCTCAAAAACTTAGAACATAAACCGAAAAGAAACAGTTTCTTCCGAAGGTTGTAGGACAATTTTATGAATTTCTGCATCCCCCCCTCGCAAGAAGGCATCCCCGCTCGGCCATCTGTTGCGAAGGTGCTCCACTTTTTAACGCCACTTTAGCATCTTCAACAACGCCTTGTGCTCGCCGACTCCTATTTATAAAGAAAAATTACTGCCCTGCGAAAGGTTGCTACACTTTGAAGTGACTTCTTTATACCTTACCCAGCTTATGCGCTTGCTTTGTTCAAATTCTTTTCGGTCTCACCCTATAAACCTTGTCTTCGATACTTTATTCTTTAATTAGAGCAAATACGGGTGATGTGAAAAGTTGTTAGACCCTTCCGTTCGTTTAGGTGTATTTTTTGTGTGGTATTTCAATATTTGGTTTTCAGTGTTGTATAGTTTAGCGTTTTTTTTTATGTGTGGCTTAAGGAGG
The DNA here is from genome assembly GCA_963932185.1 of Troglohyphantes excavatus. NCBI lineage: Eukaryota > Metazoa > Arthropoda > Arachnida > Araneae > Linyphiidae > Troglohyphantes > Troglohyphantes excavatus. Next base: position 27,899,664 of record OZ010674.1, read on the forward strand.
TTGGATAATTAAAAACAGTGTTTGGAGTTGTTAATTAACTTATTTTTGTATTAACACGTCTTGTAAGGTTAAGAATCTGTTTTTTGTTTGTTTTATTTTTTATAGAAACAAAGTTTGTTGTTGGTTGTGCTTTGTCTTTTTTATAGTCTATTTTTTAATTAAAATTCATAAAAAGTACTTTATAAATTATCGTTCAATGTATTTTAGGGATTCGTGGTATTTGAATAATTTGTTAATGTTCTCCATTGATATTTTTTAATAAATAATACTAACATGGAATCCCATTCACCAATTTTTAATGCTGATTGTTATACGCTGTTTAACCTTCTCTCTGAAGCTCATGGGCGTGATATCACGTCCAGATATCTCCAGATTTTCCATCAATGCATCCAGTTTTTAAACTGATAAAAATACTCTATTTTACATTATTTTTAAAATCTAATTTTTTTAGGTGTAACCTAAAAGCTATCTCTTGACAATGAATTAAAATTTCGGTAAAAATATCAAAGTTCACGCCGTTTGTAAAAATATCAAAGTAAATATCAAAGTTCGTAAAAATATCATTCGTAAAAATATCAAAGTAAATATCAAAGTTCGTAAAAATATCATTCGTAAAAATATCATTCGTAAAAATATCAAAGTTGTTCAGGAAAAAATAATTAAACTTTTAAAAGTAAAAACAATTTTACAACTGATAAAATAGAGTGAGCGTCAGTTGGTTAAATGAAAAGTATTGATATAAATACATTTTTATTAATAAATGTATTAGACGATTCAACAGTCAGTCAGTCAGTTTATTACTTTAACCCCATGTTTTAAAATTTTAATTAAATAATTATTTTTTTGAACCGAAAGAACCAAAGTGTATTATGGTCATCCACTCACAAACTCTTCAGTTTAATGTTGTACGATAGATGATCAGAAGCTTAATAAACATTACATTTATAATGATATGTGCAATATCCAAGTGACATTAACAAATACTCTCTGTGGATTATATTCATTCATCTTGTGTACTACAAATCGCATTAGAAGGAAATAGGAAGAATATTTTTTGATACATAATTGATAACATTATGTTTTAGAATTACATTAATAGTCAAATATTGTACGTGTTACTTTACGAGAAATAAAGATAAAAGAATCTGCGTTTGTTGTCTGATATTAGCAAAAGTTTTGGGACCAGAACTGCGTATCTTTTTATTTTCTTATATTTTTCATGGTTTTGTTCCGCTTGCTAGACTTCCTCTGAAAGTTAATTCTTCTAAATCCTTGAAAAGCATGAGAGATGCAAACCACTTTTATTTTCTAGACCATTGCATAAGAGAATACTAACTGATCCCTGTTTCCTGATTTTGTGATGCATCATTAGCATTTATTGCACTTTAGAAAATCTCTGTGGATTTTCGTTCTTCGAAATGACTTTGTATCGTTTCTTAAAGAAACTTATTTATATTTATATATTTCTTTATTTGCACTGAAGTGTAAAACTACAAAATCCGAACATGACGTGCTCCTTTATTTGTAATTCATATATTCCAACATACATCAAAATAAATATTTGTGTATGACTGGTACAGGGGAAATACGATTGAGGTTCAAGTTTTGGTGAAATAAAGATCCAAATTCTTAATGTTTTGATACATGGCAATACTTTTATTATACCAAGTTGTAAAACGGAATGAATGATAACAGTTCGTCAATAAAAATAAAACAGTTTGTCAAAGAGACTTAAAACTTTGTGTTTCCATTTTCCACCCAATCACTCCAAGAGAACCTTCATCGTTCTTCACATGAACCTTACATTTGTAAAATAAAAGCATCCATTTCTATCTACCTATCCATCTTTTAAAACTTTTCCATGTATCGATTCAAGAAGTACTTTCGATTCGTGAATCGATCATGTGAATCGATGCTTAGGATTGAAATCCACCGAATGGATATTCGAGCAGCTGCGAACAGCCATTCCTCTCCCTTGGTGGCGGATATTGCGTCATTTTTTATCCTTGCGAACCTCTTTGTTAAAATGTGTGTCTCGAGGCAGGAAAGCATCTTTCTAGCGACTTCCTGTGGTATTTTGAGGTGTTTTGTGTTTATTGCTGGTCTACGGGAATGGATTGTCTTGGGTCAAATCCAACGCAAATTCTAGGAAGTGGTTTTTCTTTTAAGTTTACGAGTTTTGAATAAAGGGTGAAAAAATAGTTTGTTTTTGAAAGGGTACTGAGTTTGTCATGCATTGTAACGCGAGTGGGTTGCGTTGCCCGGTCACGAAAATATTGATGTCGTTCTTAGAGTGTTTGCACAACTGTGGACGTTCAAAATACTATTAAACGGCATCTTTACTATTAAAATAATGTTTAGATTTTAACTTTATTTTAGTGTCTTAAAGTTGATTATGAGTCTGGGATTGCTTGTATAGAAGAGTGATGAACTTGTAGTCGGAAGGTTTAGAGTTCTTCGATCATCATAAGTCTAACTTAATGTTTGTAAGACAGGCAGAACTGAAACTTCTGGAAGGCTCAAAACTTGTTTCCTCTATGGGCGTGTTGAAGCCAATGTGGAAGCAGCCATACTATACCCCCCAATTTTTTTTAAGTGATTTAGTGGTTTTTTAATACCATAGAGTTGTAAAAATATTAAATATATATAAGTATTATATTTTCTTCCTACAGAATTAATTTTTATATTTCCAAAAATATAGTTTTTGTTCTTGCTTTTTATTCATTTCAACTTTGACTTCCGAATGACTTTTTGTTTTAATAGCAGATTTTTAATAGAAGAAAATAAAAGAAACCTCTGCCAAAAGCAATACATGTCGGCTTTTTTTTATCGTGAAAAATACTACGAAATATCGCGGCAGCGATGAAAGTGGGATTCAGTTTCAATCCGTCAATTTGCTTCAAATCAACAAAATGTCTTGCCCAATCCAGAAGTTATAGTTAGAGATCAGTGATAGACATGAATTCAAATTAGGCCATGCAGAACCAAATTGTAAATTTATTACTTCAGCAAAAATTGTAAAATACATAACACATATACACTTAACACATCTGTGTACTAAGATATCAGTACATCTTTATCTTTTTCTAAACATATCTTAAAATGTATTGGATGGATAGCAATAATCATTTAATGATACGATGATCAATTTGAAGAATGTCTCTGTACGTGTTATAATGTTTTTTATAAACATTCTTTAGACAGTTTTAAACTATTTACACCCTTTCAAATATCTGACCAGTCGGAATTATAAACTCGGAGGGAGTTATTCACAGACATTATATATCACTAGTATACATTAAAAACAATTATTTGTATTAATATTTTTCATATATCACATCACATTACCGATACTCAATCTAACCATGAAGGTTAATGATTCGCCAAGAAAAAATGAAGGTTACTTCAGCAAAAATTGTATAACACATATACACTTAACATCTGTGTACTAAGATATCGGTACGTTTTCTTAATAATAACCTAATATTTTAACTGGATTATATTACTAATATATTATATTCAACTTATTTTTTGTTAAATGTTTTTGTTAGGTCTTGTTAACGACATACTTTCCATTCAATTTTATCCACGCTTAATGTGCAAAAAGAACAGTCCAGTCCTTTTCAGCATTAATATGATGAATAAATGGATTATGCAACAAAGCAAAATAAAAACCATTAAATTTATACTGTGTCGGAAAGTGAGCCAAAAACTGTACAATTTATAAGTAGCAAAAAGTTTGTACAATGGTTAACTTCTAATGCCTTGATTAATTATTCCTATAACAATAGTTACATTGAAAAAGAATAAGGAACTATAAATTTGATAAATGGGACTTTTGCGGTCACTAAGCGTAGTTTAACTGAATAAAAATTACTTTAAACTTGAAATATTAGTTTCGGTTCTTTCATGATATGGTTATACTGTGGAACAAAGATTAAAAATTAAAATCCGTACTAAATTGTTTGAAACAATTTCCAAATTTAGTTAACAGTGTTGAGGTCCACAGCGTTACATGACAAAACATAATAGATTCAATCGTGTAAATATGCAGTTTTTGAAAAACGTGAACTTTCTACATATTACTGTATTTACACACAAAATCTCTTACATTTTCTTTGCTAGTTCGTTAAAAGAATGTCGAAAAACTAGGTTATTAATACAATTACATATTACAACTCATTACAATACCATATACAATTTTAAAATATTATAAATAATGATAATCATGATTAAATGAAATCGTATAATGGAAGTCCTATATTTAAAAAAAATACTTTTGAAAAGGAAAGTAATGCAAAGAAAAGTCCAAATCTCTCACTTTCACCGATCCACAACGTGACTCCAAAAAAAATCGATTCTTTCTAGACAAGTCCTTTTGCATTCGATCTATTTCGGGATATTACGTCACTTGGAGAAAAGGGATATAAATGAAATTCTTACACCTGCGCTCGAAGGTATAAATGGAAATATACCTTAGTAACTGTTTTAAATATTATTTATTTCCCTTTTCCAATAATGTCGTTATTTTAACAATATCATGGATTAATTGCTATGTAGTTTTAATTAGAATATCGATTAAGATCAAAGAAATGTTCCCAATATATATGTATGGCTACGAATGTCGTAACATATGTTTTAATTAAGTTAGAATATAAAAAAATATTTTTAAATTTTAATGATTTGAAATTTTACATACTACTTTTGCTTAATAATACTATATATCATAGACAGTTATTAATACATTAAATTAATTACACAAACTGTTATTAACGCAGAATGAAGGTTTATACAGTTCATAAGAATATTATTAATCCCATTGATGATAGTTTTTGTAATCCCATTGATGATCCCATTTGTAAAACATAATGTGATTGGTTTACTAACAAAAATTATTAAAAATTACAAGTTAATGATATTAAAATGTATTATTCTCCAAAACATTGAGTTAAAAATATATGAAACTGATTTCAACTTTACAACAAAAACTACATAAGCAGCCCAAATGCAAAAGCAGTTATATCCAAAAAATTCGAAAAATGAGATTTTGGAATCAATAGGTACTTTATAACTTCGGCTTCAATTTTAAAATGTAATAAATTTGTAAAAACCTTATTTTACTAATAAAAACTCAAAAAAAGAAATCCTTAGAAACAAAAGTATCTATATCCAGCGAACATGTGCATGAGCGTTAGCGGTAATTTGATTTCTGATTGGCTGGAATGATGGATATAGCTGGTTTTGGTTTTTGCAAGAAAAAAAAAGATGGCGCCGCATACAGTTGCGAAATTAGTTAAAAACTTTCATCCACTTGCAAAACTAGTTATGCGAAAATTAAAATTTAGATTATAACTTATTTTGTAATCTACACATAATGAACATACACCAGGATGGTAACATAACCTGGAAAATCAGAGAATTATCAGAGAAATTTTTAATTCTGGAAAAGTCAGGGAATTTTTTAAAATTTCACAAAAAATCAGGGAATTTTTCAAATTTTAATCCCTACAACGGCAATTATCGTCTGTTGTGCCCTCAATTCTGGGTAATTTTGTTGTCAATATTTCATTTTAGTTCTGAAAAAGCATTTTTTTTTTTTAAAGTATGGTTAAGCGAATTTTCAGTTTTATTTTTTGTAAAAACGTGAACCACTGCTGGAGGGAGAAGCAAAAGCAAAGTGAGTTGGACCTTGACTTGTAAGCAACATGTGAGGGGCTAATGAATATGTGATTTATTAAAAATTGGAATACGAAATATAAAGCATGTAAAACATTTAAAATTACAGGCCTCGCAACAGGTCCCTTTTTTCCCTAAAAGTCCTTTTTGTTACTTGAGGTACTTAAAAGTCCTTTTTTTCAGAATATGTCCCTTTTTCCCTTATTTTAGCAAAAATAATTTTTCCACCATTTATGACTGACTATAATAACACATTTCTGGCCCTTTCTCATCCTTATTTAATTTTTTTTATTATTATGTAATGGTCATTATAATCATCTTCTTATATATGCGCTGAATCTGCTGCTAAGGTGTTGCAACTCTCGAATATCATTAAACCAGAAAAAGGCTCGTTGTTTTGCGTTTGCAAATGTAATTAATCACATTAGTGTGAAATGTGGGCCTAAGTGTAAACTGTTCTTCCAGGGCCACTGGATCTTGTTTATGCATTGCATCAAAAACAAATGTAAATTATGCATGTGAAAGTGTAAATTGGAATTACACAATTTCCCAGTACCTCATATTCTAATTAAGCAAATACTGTTCGATTTACTTTTGATTTGAAAAATAGACTTTTCCTGTAGTAAGTAGCATCCTGCTAAATTTCAAGAAATTTGGCCAAAATTTAAAAAGTTGAGATTATTACGAAATGAATTTTTAAAAAACACTTTCGCACACATTTACTAACTTTTTTAATAACGATCCGATTTTCTTCACATTTGGTTGGAATAATGTTTGAAATTGTAGAATGCTATGTAGTTTAAAAAAAAAAAAACTTAATTAAATTATTTTTTCCAAATATTTACTAGGGACACTGGAAAAAAGAGTGACAGGAAGTCAAAACGATTCAATGTATGTTCTTAAACATAGTTTTGTTGCTGCAATAAAACGCATGCATTCATTCTCTGTTTTATGTTATTCTAGCTATTACCTGCGGTTTCGCATACGTAAAAAATGGTCCTTCATCGGTTCTTCAACCCTCCCCCAATCCCCGTTGTATTCCTTCTCTCTTTTTCCCCCTCAACAGCAAAAAATATAGAGTAGGCACCCCCACTGTATAGTAAGATTTTATTCGTGGAAACATTTGGGCCCCACGCGGTACACATTTCAGAAAGGGAGTGGGTAAATAGCCAACTATGTTGATGTGGCCTACCTTTTCTACACGATGGTAGATAATTTATACCTCAAAGGTCGATTCTCCGTGGAGTAATGGGGGCTGAAGCATATACTGCAGCCAAGATCGATCCACCTCCCACGCGGAACAAAGGTCAAAGGAGGGAATGAGTTAACAATCGCCCTGGTCGACGTGTTCCACCTTCCTCTACACGACGGTATGTCATTTATGCACATAAACTCATTGCACATGGAGTTATGGGGGTTGAATTGTATATTGCAATAATTACGTGCAACACCCCTTACCAACACGGTACAAAGGTCAGAGGGGGGAATAGGTTAAAAATAAACCGGTTCGAAAAATCACTTTCCTGCACACGATCGTACATTATTTATCCCCATAGGCTGTTGTGTCTCCAACCCTGACCGAAAGCATAGACGATATAGTCAAAAACTGGTATAGTGTTCAGAAATAGCTTATGAAACGTACCATTTCGAGCTTTCTTTCAAACGAATAGAAAATAATATATATTTTTTTAATTTACAACTCTTTTTACTCCGTTGCTTTGTTCCTATAATTTGGTCAACATAAGGTTTAAAATATTCATGAGATTTAACAAATTGTTTTAATAATATTAATAGTTTTACGGTGCTATATTTAAAATGGTGATAGTTAACGAAAATTTAACGCAGGCTAGAATTTTGTAGGTCCCTTTTTGTCCCTTTTTTTAAGATATTTGGTCCCTTTTACCCTAGGGACAAATGAAAAAAGTGTTGCGAGCACTGACATTATCTACAAAAGAAATAATTTGAAAACGAAATGGCTTTTTTTGCATTATTTGCTTCCAGAGAATATGTTTAATTAGTATTATGCCTGTCGCAATTGCATAATTTGTGTTGTATCCATAAATTATTATAATTGTCGATAAGTATTGCTTATAATTTTTCATTTATAATGCAATATATTTATTTGATCATTGTAGCGTGGATACTTTGTTTCTATACAAAGCATGTATTGAAATATTTATTAATGCAATTGTAAATTCAGGGAAATTTTTTTGACACCATCATGGAAATTTGGAAAATATCAGGAAACTTTTTTTCCATGCTTTTGTTGCCACCCTGTTATTGTAGCGTGGATACCTTTTTTCTATACAAAATATGTATTGCAACATTTCTTAATGTGATTGTAATATCAGGGAAATTTTTGTGACACCATCATGGAAATCAGGGAATTTTTTCCCAGAATGTTGTTGCCTTTTGTTTTTTTGGTTATATAATAATTATTGTATTAATAACATTTAAGTTTTGACAGTTTCGCGATTTACTATATATATATATATATATATATTTTAGTGCATATAGCTGCTTTTGCATCCAGGCTACTCAAATAGTTATTTTGTCAAGAAAATCGTTGTATTGGGGGGAAAACCCTAAATACCACTTAATGGCAGGATGACCGTAAGTACAAGGGGAAATACCCCTGACTTGAATGTCCGCCAATCCATTACACAGCCCTACTACTCCTAACAGGTGATCACCATAATCCTAAGTACCCCAAACATCCATTCATTCATTGGTCAGTTATGCACCACACCCTTGCCATTGAATCACGAGACGGCCATCCATCTGTGCAACAAACAACATCCACTCTCTTTTGCACACTACTTCTCGTGTCTACGTCGGCGAAAATGTTGCAATTTGGCGATTTTTAACGTTGGATTTTGTCTAAAATACTTTAATTTTTGAGCCACGCTCGTTACTTATTAATATGTTTGTGTATTAGCTAATTAAAAATTTTAATAATGTCTTTAATTAGTTTTTAATTATACTAAATTTTAAGCACTATGTATTTTTTTTTATATTTTGTCATGTTTTCTTTAGTTTTTCGATTTAGTGTAGTCATAAATAGTCGGCCTAATTCATAAAGCACGTAACTCCACACCATGGATTCAGCAGCCGAAGCGAAAGCTACTTGGCGACGAAAATTCCGTGACTCTTTAATGTACAGATATTCCGAACACTTCTTGTTTGTATACAATTCCACATTTAAAAGGGATTCACTTGAATTTTGTTGCTAAGCAACTTTTGCTAATACTGCTGAATCCTTGGTTTCTGAATTAAGCTAACTATATGAAGATTTTTTTTTAAAAAAAAATCATGATTTCAGCATCTTATTTCAGCTACAGAGATGTACTTTCAACGTGCCAAGTTATTAAATAAAAAGGACGATAATAGTCCACCTATGCTATGTTTAATGAGAAATGAATTTTTTTTTTCGTTTCATAATCACTCCACCGTCATTGATCTTACCCTGGATCTTTCTTATATTTTTAAGTGTAAATTTGATTCTTGTTTTAATTCTAATTAATTATAGGGTAAAATATACATAGAATCAAATTTTTATTTAAATCGGTTTCGCCCAAATCGCATTGCTGCAAATAAATTCTAGACTTAATGCATTTTTTTATATAAAGATTTGGCGATATTGGGAACCTAAAACTCGCAGCCATAACCCAATTTCAAAGAGACTACAAGAGGTAATCCTCAACAATCCTGAAGTATATCGATCGTCTGTGCCTTCTCCCAAGAGGGGCTTCGAGATTAATGTTGCTGCTACCCCCTTAAAAAAGGTCGTGGGGGGGAGGGGGCGCCACTGGGACCCCCGATTGATCTTGTTTTGCCATAAGTTAGTATCAAGTGTCGAGCGGCGTGTGGAATAAAGGAGGTGGAAGAGGTGGCGATTACTCAAAAACGATTCTTGGGGAGAAAGTTGGCAACGTGCCTTGACGTATTTCGGACGTTTCTTGACGGGGGAGGGTTGGGGGGAGAGTGTTTTGATGGAGCGATAACTTTAAAAAATGATTTCGATTATCGTTTGTGGTGGTAGTGTTGTTTTTACATGCGTTGGTTCCCCTTGTGTTTGATATAAATGTTTTATTGGAATTCGGTATAAATATTTTGGATGCTGTACTTCAAAACAAACTAAAAATATGTCGAAAGTTCTGTAAGTTTTCAAGTTACAAGTAATATAAGGGATGTTTTTGTTTCATTTATGTTTTTTTTTCAATTGCTAAGGTTTTTTTTTATTTTATAGATTCCTCAGTTTATAATGTATGGGATTTATAATGTAATTACTTATCATTTGATACTAAAGTTTATTAAAAAATCTCAATATAAGTTATTTAAAATTCGAAATTTAAATTTAAATAAAATGAACACGACCCTTTTGGAAGCAGTCACTATTTGAATATTTAATTGCATAATATAAAGCCAATATTTCGTGCGCTCACTGATCCTAAATAGTTGAGAAAAATTTGCATTTAGACCAATAATCAATTGAGAATTACCAGCGATCCTACTTTTTAGTTTTTCAAGAAATTGTCTTTTTTTTCTTCTGGTACACTATTCTCAACTAAAATATATTTCCAGTCAAAATGAAGTTTTAGGTATCATTAGTTTAGTTTAAAATCTACATCTTAAACCAAAATTTAATTTATTTTACTAGAATGAAAAATATATATATATATACAAAGATATTAGTCAAAAAGTAAACAAACATTCTCTATTTTCAAAAAAAAGTATGGTAATTTTCTTCTAGTCCAAATCCAAAATTAAAATTAGAATCACTAGTCTAATTACAATGTATTCTACAAAAAAATTAAATTTGGTGATTGTATACTGAAAACTTGTTTAGAAAAGTGTACCCCACAAATTTATTAACCTAAAATCCTACAGTTATAAAATTATATTTTTTCTAAAAAGTGTACTATAAGCAGAAAATATTGTGTGTGTATATATAGGTATCGCAATATAATTTAATAGCTATCTCTATCAAAATTTGGTATTTTTACTTTTATTAAAAAAGTATATTTAGAGTATAATTTAAAATATATTGAAGTAAAATAAAATCTTTAAAATTCCAGTATTTATCTTAATTTCCTGGTGTTTTTACCGTGAGCATGTAAATAAAGTAAAAGTCATCTTCTATCTCTAAGTGGTGAGGGAAATATAGTCTGGTTCATATTAATTGGCGTTTGGGTAACGTCTCTTAATACTGAGGTTAGCCAATCAACAAACGAGTTTATGCGAATTGACCAATAGGCTGACATTGTAAACAATGTGACGTCGCAGACGCCATTTAGCCAGCCCCTAATTGAAAACTGCACAGTTGTTTTCACTGCAAAAGACTTTTCTTTACATTTTCAAAACATGTATATTAATTTTAATTATTTCAATGGATATAGCTTTTAAAAAGCATTCCAACGATTTATTTTTTAAAAATGTTTCATTTTAAAATATGTTAACAAACTTAAAATCCATGTGCATTTCTAGAAAAAACTGGAGATCCACAACCAAATATCGACTCCCCAACCGTTTAGAGAGTTCAACACCACCTCAACCAGTCCCAACATCAGACCCACGCACTTTAGCAGAGGGATGACGAAAAGCTCAGCAGTAATTTCCCCCAATAATCCTCCGGACTTTATCCGGTCTTAATAACCTCCTTTTGGCCACCTTCGGCCGAGTGCTCCCGGTAAGTCCCTTTTGTTTCCTGGAGGAAAGGGACGGTTGTGGTCTTTTGGCGGTAGATTGTTGGCGACTTTTCTTCGTGTCAGGTCTGTATCGATTGCTGGAGCTTCTTTCTCTTCGTTTTCTTGGAGGATTTTGTTTGGTTTCCCTTTTCCGCCTTCTGGATTAACCTTCATCAGGAATTGGAGGCTGATGTCCGGAGGAAAGTGGATTGTATTTCCTTATTACTGCTGGATAACTTATTGGGTAGTGATTTCGTTAATGAACGTCGCACTAGAACTGCACAGTAGGCTATTGGTGACCGTTCGGGGCCTATCTCGAAGGAAAGACCCGGAAACAATACCTCGTATTTTTTAACTATGGTCAGATGACGAGGAAACACCTGCACTGGCACCCAACGCCTTCAATAGACTTCGGGACTTTGAACCCCGATCAGATTTTATCGTGCACCAGACCCGTATACACGCCGATAATTTTTGTGGATGTTCTGGACGACTTTTCTAGTATTTTGTAGAGAAGTTGGCAACCCTCCGATTACAAGATCCGTTCGTCCGTCGCACAGGATTGAACTAGGAATCCTCTGATTCCCAGCTGACTCTTTTATGCACTCAGCCACGGAGGCCGCGGGTAGTGGTAGCGAAGTTACTTCTCTTGATGTATTAAAAACCTCCAAATAACAAATCTAACCTGTGAAACATATACTTTAAAACAACATATACCCGATTCTAAGTATTATAAGTTAATCTTCAGTTATACAGACATCAAAATTTACCTACATTGTATCGATACTCTTATCCTTACACCTCCATTGAATTAAGCGGTCTCTCGGTAGCCCAGTGGATAAAGGCATTCACCTGGTAATCAGAGTGTTAATCTAATTAGAGCCTGTGCGACGGACTTGACAAAGAAAAGTAAAAAAGTAGTGATCTTGTGATCGAAGAGTTGCCAAGCTTCGCTAAAAAAATACTAGAAAGTCATCCAGAACATCCAACAAATTATACCGGCGCTTATATGGGACTGGGCACGATAAATCTGATCGGTTCCAATGTCCCGACTCTTTTGAAGGCGTGGGTGTGTCAGCTCAGGTGTTTCCTCGTCATCTGACCTTGGTTCTAAAATAACGATGTGCAAGTGTGAATGTGGCTGTGATAAGTCTCAGTACGAGGACAGAAATAGGTAGCCGGAAAATGTATAAACCAAATCAACCATTGACGTAAGTCTAGTAAATAGAAAACCTCTAATAGAAATAATTAATTAACTTTTTATTGTTTGATTTATTATACTAGAATTAAATGTATTTTTTATGTGCATTCTATTTGACTTTCAGAGGATTTTGGTTTTTTTCGGACTGTTTTAGGATAAATAAACATACAGTCCAAGCAGAAAAATCCTAGCTTGGAGATTCAATTTGGTTAAAACCCCTTGACGAAGAAATCAGTCGTTTTCCCATTGCTTTTGTTGCTATCACAATTAATTTTAATCTTGTTTCTGCGATTTTTTTCTAATAGGTTTTAAACATTAAATTTTAAATAATCATAATTTTTTTTTAACTTTTGAAGTTAATATTATATTAAGTTGAGGGGGGAGGTGCCCGGGGCCTGAAAAATGGGCTCACATTGATAAATCCACATGATCCTCACATACATTTCATAAAAGTAAAAATGTTTAAAGGACAATCCCAATAACTTTTATGATTTATTCAAATTTTATAATTTTTATTTGGCTTTATTTGTTTTCTAATTTTATGCATACACGTGTATGAGAACCTGACTACTTTCTAAAGTGCAATTTGTTGGGATTTAACATAATCAAAGGACAAACAAGTGTAGATGGATCTTACATTGTATAGTTGTGGTGAATGGTTCTTGGACGTTTGTATTTTTGCTCTACTGACTGGTCATAATTACTTTATTATGTATTTTAGGTTTTGGAAAGTTATAATAATTGTCTTATAAGTTTTCTGTACTTACTTAAGAAAGTGGTAATTCATTGGTCTTATACAAAAATATACAAAATAGGAAATTAAATACAGTAGAAACTTCAATTATCCGAACTTCAGTTATGCGGATCACACAAAGCGGATCACAGTTATGTGGATCTGGATCGCTTTGCGAAAGCACTTTCGCGTTTAAAAAGTTTTTTTTTAAAAATCACGTTTGAAAAGTTTTTTATCGGGCAAAGTTAATTTTTTACTAAGAAATTACGTTTTTTTTTTTTTAATTATCTGGATTGGATCTTATCCAAATTGATCCGTATAATTGAAATTCTGTTGTATTTTCAATAACCTATTCTTAACATGTTCAACTTTTCTTAACAGACAATGTATTTTTATAGAAAGTGTCGAATTTCATAGAATAATCATAGCAGCTTTGAGTGAGAAATATCGAAGTATGTTTTTCCAAATATACAAAGTGCCAAAATTTATTTTAAAATGTTTTTTTTTAGAAAATATAATTCAATATCAACACCCGATCGTCCTCCAATTTCCCTGACCTAGATAGACTCCTGAAAATTCTAACCCATCAAATCCTGTGAACGCCCAATAAAATCTCCTTCATGTAAGCCCCCTGCCCCTCCATTCCATCATTACACTGACATATTGCACAATCACCTATTCCTGGTCGTCGCCATAGCAACCTCTTTTCCGAAAGCAGTAGCCAAGCGTCATCTTTCTGAGGTTGGTCTCTGTACGAAAATTTCGCTGGAGCGGTAAATGGAGCAGTTCTTCCGCTTGTCAACTGCTTCTTTTCAAACCCCTTTGGATAGGTTGACGTACTGGATAGGATTACAACTAACTGCGTGTGTGGTATATTATTGTATGGGGTCTTTGTACATGGGGTTTAAATTAATCCTTTTAGGAGTTGAGGATAAAGGCAATGTAAAACATGTGGGCCTTCTTGAATCAAATGAAAGACATGAATATTTTTTTACGTTATACACTGGTGGAAAATTGCTAAGGACGGATCACAAACAGCTATATAGCGCATAAAAAATTGAGCGTGGTTGGATGCCAAGTGAAATAAAATATTGTCAGAATGCTAGGACATCGCAATAAAGATAATTTATTGTGCTCTGAAATCCAGAAGGCTTTGAAAAGTGTTCAAGGGACAAAATGGTCACTTTATGCTGAATACGTAAAATTTAAAAAAAAAAATGAAATTACAGTCTGCAGGCGTTCTAGCGTAAGATGTCAATACGGGATATGACCACCATGGAGGGCGATGCAAGATTCCGCACATCGTGTCATGCTTTGTACAACATTATCCAGCAGCTGTTGGGGTAATTTATCCTCTGTCAGTGCACGGATGAGGGTGTCCTTTTTTATTTGAGGGCATTGTCGACCAGCAATTCGTCAATTGATTCTTTCCCATTCAACTTTGCTTTTGAACAACAACGGTCAACACCATACGCGTCAAATTATTTATATCTTTTATCAGTGCTACCACGTGACGAACATGTTCGGCAATCCAAAATTTGCATACGCACAACACGTCTTACTGTATTCCGCATTTATGCTAATTTCCACATTTTTCTGCTTTCCATTTTGTAGTTGCTATTGTCATCTGTCCTTAGCAATTGTCCACCAGTGTGTAATATGTATTGCAGTAAATATGCACAGAGTGTATGATAATTATTTATACAACTTTGACACGCAACAGCGCATTTGGCCGTGGCTGTCCACTACGTGGCCAAGTTGGTCAGCTATTCGTAAAGATAATTCTCATACACCTGTGTTAAAAATTATTACGACCTTACACCAAAATTTGCTACCCATTTAGCTGTAACCAACATTTGGTGCTTAGTTTCACCATTTTACGGTGCTACCACGGATTGGCGAGACGTTGCACCAAAACTCATATTTTCGCTTCACTATTTTATGGTGAAACGTTGAACCAAAATTCGAGTTTTCTTAGTATTTTAATAGTAGTATTTTAGTAGCGAAGCTGGTAATCCTCCGATCACAAGATCCAAAGATCACAACTTTTTTACTTTTTTTTTGTCAAGTACACCGATTGGGCGCGAACTAGAAATCCTCTGATTCATAGCTGAACGCCTTTATCCACTGGGCCACGGATGCCCTTGTACGTCGTTGTCTTTCTTGGAGGGGATTCCCCGGTTTGTTGATGTAGTGACAGCGAAAATTTTGGTTGCAGTTAGAGGTTGAACCAATTATCGGTGAAACCTCCGAAGCGAGCTGCCAGCTCGGGTGTCGTTGTCGCCACCATCTGACCGTATGGTTCAAAATTACCAGGCAGTGTACCCGAGCCTTTCCTTCGGGATAGATCTTGAAGATTGCCTATTGTGTAACTGCAATGCGACGTTAACTGAACTAGCCAGAAACTAGATACTAAAATCTAAAAGTAGATAGTTTATTTTATTCCATAGTAACACAATGGGTCAGTTGCTGTGATACCATATACAAGCCACAGCGCGTTTTTCGTCTATAACCCCACAAAGGAATTTTTATCAAAGAAAAAGCCATGTGGTATTTCCTTTTTGCCCACCGACACATAAAGAACCGCATAAGGGCCATGTGAAAAGTACTTGCCTAGCCCCAACCGATAATGCGCCATTGCGTTTGGGATTATTTTTATATGAAAGATGGAACAGAAAAGGAATAAAAGATGGCGGAGTCATTCTGTATTATTGGGGAAATATTCTCGATATGTTGGGTTATTTTATAGATAGAGAACTCTCCTTTTCTGTTGTGGCTTTTTGGAAGGGAGAATGACTTAGTTAAGGTACGGAATCAATAGAAATGGATGGGTCGATGGGATTTTTACTTGAAGTAATTTTTGTACCTTTTTGATGTTGATATTGGAAATTGAATTTACAAATAATGATAGTTCTGTTTTTGTTTGTCGTGATTGTGTTTTGTTTGGAAAAATTTATGCTTTTTCTCCTTTTTTTCTGTTTTGAAAAGTATTCACTTGGAAAATTTTAGATATCCAATAATGTGGTTAACTAGTTGGAGAAGGTTTTTTGTGTCTCATAAATTAAATTAAATATTAATTTCTAAGCTTCCATTGTCACGTATAAAGTCTTTTATAAAATATAATAAAATAAAATTTTGAAATCAACTTTATTTATAAAATATTTTTTTTTTATTTCCCACTTTTTGAATTTGAAGAATCTTTGTGTTAAATGGACTTTTGAACTTTAAATTTATCGTGACATAGATGTCTTCAATTTTATCAAAGAGATAGGGTTGCCATTTCAGGTAATATCTTCATTATCCGACCGGGGGTTCAAAATTACGAGATGATATTTTCGGGAATCCCGAACCACGTAAATAGCTAATTGTGTAGCTTTAGTGCAACTTTATTTTAATTCAACCAACCAGTAATCATAATTGGAGGGTTGTGTGTTTGAATGTTGTTGTCTTCCGAGTACAGGGAAATCGTAATCGAAAGATTATGAGTTTCGTTTGCAGTCGTCCGTCAAAACATTTGTGTTGTAAAAGGGACTCATGTATATTAGGTATCCTCGTCATTTTATTATGGTTCAAAATTACGGGCAGTCTTCTCTGGTCTTTTATTCGTGATAGATCCTTAACCGTCTTCAATATCCCATTGTATAGTTCTAGCGCGACGTTAATTCAACCAACATAGTACACTAAACATTCAAAATTCCCAATCGTTTTTTAAAAAAATTTAAGATATTTTTAACGATTATTTTCAAACATTTTTTTTTTTAAATTGTCTAGTAAAACCAAATATATGTATAAGTGTAAACAAAATTTAAATTGATATCAGTTGTTAAATTTTCCCAATTTTTTAGTAATATTTGATATTTAAATATGTACATATAAACATGCTATAAGAGACCAATTTTTAGTTTTAGCGTTCTTTGTACAACATCCGTGCTAATAAGTTACTTTTATCCTGTTTAAAATAATTGTAATGTTCCTCTACCTTGAAATCCTACTTTCTCAATTCATCATACGTCTAAACATTCAACTATTTTGATATAATTTAACCTACTGAATTACCGAGACAAATTCCTTGCAAAACACCCTCCACTAAATCCCCCCATTCACTCAGTATCATTACAAAACCCAAGCGAACCTTTGCCAATCTGCACACTTAATACAGTTATCACCACCGAAGTGGCATCCATCCATATAACGGACAGCGCTTATACCATGCTCCAGAGGTGTTGCTCTAATCCAAGGGAGCCCTGCTTTCCTGGGCACACATATTGACGCGTCCTCCCTAATTGCTGAAGGTGGTATTTCGCTTGGAAATTCTGGATGTGTGATTTACAGGAGGGACGGCTTCTCAGGTGGATAAGTAGCCACCTGGCAATCTGGTCTTCATTAGGGTGAAAGCCCCTCGCACGGAATTGTTTACCAATCAGCGATATGGAACTTCGATTGGAACGAGATCATAATTTCGTGGATTGAGGGAGATTATCGCCGGAGATGCCAAGTTTGGCGAAAATCTTCAATGTGTGGGAATGGTGGTGGTTGGATCAGAAATGAAATGGGTTTTTAATTAAAAGTTTGGAAGATT
Organism: Troglohyphantes excavatus; assembly: GCA_963932185.1. Taxonomy (NCBI): domain Eukaryota; kingdom Metazoa; phylum Arthropoda; class Arachnida; order Araneae; family Linyphiidae; genus Troglohyphantes; species Troglohyphantes excavatus. The sequence goes on from OZ010674.1 coordinate 27,917,540, forward strand.
TTTTTAGTGTTTTAGATCAGAGTTCCTGAACTACCTGAGTTCCTGATTAAGCAACAGGCCCCTAGCTAAAGGTAAAATACGAAAGGAGACTTCCTTTTTCTTTTATGCTCATGGAAGTTTCCAGCTTTCGGGGCATGTGTACATTTAATTGTTTTTAACATGGACGATTAAGGGAAGAAAAAATTCCTAAATTAATTTTTTAATTTCTTTTAATTTTACACAGCTTTTACTAAGATTAAAATGTACACAAATTTACCCTACTAAAACGTAGAAAAGATAACGTCACAAAAAGAAATTTTAACTTTTAGTCTCTTACTTGTACATTTAACACCAGTTGGTTTTGGTTACTTTGGAAAATTTACCAAATTTCATAACATTAAAATATTTTTTTATTTGTGACCCCGCAGACCCCTAACATCGACCGGTGGATTCGAGGACTACCTTTTGGAAGCCGCTTTTTTAGAAAATTCATATGTTTTTTAAATACATCGGATTTTTGCATTACACAATTTTTTTTAACTTGGCGATTTCTTCCTATTTGCGAATTAGAAACTTGTAAATTGGCATTCGTGAAAACTGCGCAGGTTGGCATGGACATAATTGGTATTGGATGTAATTGTAAAGCCTTATAAAAAGTAGAAATGGTGTAAAAAAGATCTGCTTTGAAAGTTCTTCAATTTTCTATTGAATTGAATTTATAAAATGTTTGTAATGAAGTAATGGTTAAAATATTCTTTTAAAAACATATTTGTTTAGCAGTAAAGGTAACAAGAGTCATTCCCCAGTGTACATAAAATTTGTTCGATTATTTGAAATATTTGTACGAAATCACGTCCCTCATGTAGAGTACAACTTCTTTCATCACACTGTAATAATTTTTAAAAATTATTATTATTAATAAAAAAATTATAAAATTTTAATTAAAATACACTACTTAGAAAACACCGAGTCCTCACACCCCTTTAACTACCGAGCCAATAAAACACTGAGCGGCACATCATCAAGAATTAAAAACAATATAAATTTCGAATTCAATTCTTTGCTATCTTCTACTAAATTTTACATTATTCATATACCCCATAATTACTGCAACACTTTCCAGTATCCAATCACCCATTAACGTCCCAAAACGCTCTTCACCAGTCTTAACATAATCTTATCGAATATCTTTGGGTTTATGCCAGCGCTGTGCCTCTCACAACCTAAAAATTTAATCCGGACACTTTCGCCCCCCTCCCCCCATGGCAAATCCTGTGACACAATATCGTAATCTACTTTTCCCCTTCCTAATGACGTCATACCCGTGTGATGTCATGAATAACTTAAAACCATCCCACTTTTAAGCCAATAACATGTCCTAGTACATCCATTAGTAATGAGGGTTAGGGAATGTAACAGAAATATTTTGCACGCGCGGGACGGTAGGGGATTTTGTAATATTCGAGTTGGTGGTGTTTTAATCATTCATTGTAGTATTGATTCTCCCACGTGGAACTTTGCCGAAAGAATTGTTACTTGGAAATCACTTCCCTAGTGGTATTTTAAATTTTGGGATGTCATTATAAATATTTCGAGGATTATGATGCGTTTTCGCTGATGTTTGAATTGATTTATCAAAAATATTTCTGAGAGTTGTATGGTGTCATGTTCTGGAATATTATAATAATTTATGTTGCTTCACCAAATATGTTGCTAATAAGTCCTTTTGACTCATTTGGTTGGACCAGAGCCTATTTTATGGAGATGTCGTGGCTTAATTGGACATCCGTAATTTATTTTTAATTAGTCAAAAAAATAAAATTGGATAGTAATAAATTCAAAATGGACAGTTGTGAAATTCAAATCATTGGAAGTGTGTATTGGATAACTGTAAAAAAATCACAATGTGGGTGGTCAGTAAGCTGGGGATTTCGTCAGTTGAACTGTCCCATAAAAAACTGTCGGGCAATTGTAAATTGTGCTTATAATAAACAATGAGTTGGGAATGGCATGGCTTCGAATATTGATGTATGACTGTACCAGAATCACCAGCCAATATTAAAATCATTTTAAATGTGTTCTCAACTCTATATTTAAAAGTCCTTGACTTGATTGTCGTATTGCAATTGTGTATAAATTATTACAAAGCATATGAATATTACAGAGCATCAACCGTTTTCACTCCAATAACATCCCCAACTTTCAGAATGACTGTATAACAGTACCAGAATCACCAGCCCATATTAAAATCGTTTGAAATTTCTTCTCAACTCTATATTCAAAAGTCTTTGACTTAATTGTCGTATTGCAAAGGTGTATAAAGTATTACAAAGCATCTAAATATTATAGAACATCAACCGTTTTCACTCCAATAGCATCCTTAACTTTCACGTTCTTTATACAAAACAGTTATACTTAATCCGTTTATGTTATTTTCTCCCACAGCCTATGGTGCTGCCACTGAACGATAAAAATCTTTTATGAAGTTAGTAAAAGAACAAACTAACAAAAAACACAAAGTTTTTTTAGTCGCAAAAACATGCTGTTCTTATTTATTTTGAAGAACAGAGAACAAATGAACACTTCGTTATTTTATCACCTGAGAGGTGACAGTGGATTTCAAGGGGTTAATTTAAGCATGCAAGACCTGAATACTCGAGATAGCATCTCAGGAACACATAATGTTTATTTAACAGCAACCTATTTACTCTTCAATCTTTTCTAATCTCACAACACTCGTATGTAAATGAAAGAAATTATAATTAAAATTATCACCCTTCACAACTTTCCAACCCGACACCTCAAAAAGAAAATCTGGCGATAAACTTGGCACCCGCTAACGAGAGAGAAGGCGTTTGGCGGTTGAAAAAAAAAGTTCTAATGAAGTGTCACAAAGGAGCGGGACACTGTCACCATTACCGAATTATTCACGGAAAATGTTCGAATTAATTCCTTCGACCATGAAGACATTTCTTTTCCCCACAAAGAATGAACCCTCAACAAAAGGTTTCCTTTTACAGAAGGCGATAAACAAACTGAAAAGAAAGAAAATGGCGACCAGAATTCGATCCATGGTTGCCGTTATTGCGAGGCATATGTTCGATAAAATTCGCCAATTCATGCGATGCCTTTTCATTCTGTTAGCTTGAATAAAGAAAATATTCTTCAATCCTTGTGTCGATTGACAGAACTAAAAAGGTTTTTGTGCAGTATTCGCGAAGAAGTAATACTTAATTCAAATAATGGATTTATTTAAAGCAAGCGATTAAGTCACCAGTCATCAATAAAGCCAAAAATATATTAAAAGTTGGATTCCATTAATTTAGTTCGTATTCCAAATAACGGTAAAAACTTTTTTAATCTATATTGCCAAATAAAAATTTTAGTGCCATTAAAATTCTAGTAATTGAATAAATTTTTTGCATTTTTATTAATAAAAGCATTATATTATTTGTATGTATTAAAACGGTTTGTGGGAGCCTTTTGCTTTAGGCCTATGATTCATCTACAACTTTTTCACAAAATAATATATTCTAATTACTGGACTTGGACACTAAGCACGACCTGGTGTCGAGATACATGAATCATATGTCCTTTGTGATTTGTCAATAAAAACAAAGCTTGTTTTATTTCTCCAATCACATAGGCATTTCCGAACACATGCTTTTGTTTAGCCTCACGATTTAATCTCCACGCTAGGTCGTTGTGTACTTGTCAATCTTTAGTAGCTCATCAAAGCTCTTTGAAAATATACATGTTGTCTATTATGATAGGAATGCATATTTTTGTGAAAAAAAAATTAATTATGTTTTAATATATTAAATAATAAAAAAATTCTGAAAATTAAAAATTCTCTGCCAAATTGGCAATAACTGCGCCAAAAGTTCCACAAGTGCCGTTTCACTTTAGAATATTACAAACGGATACACACTATCAGGAAATGATCATTGAGATTTCGTAAAGAAAGAAGCCAAGACTCCAACTTTGTTAACTTCACACCGCTATAAATAGAACAGTAGCACCCTAATTAAGTTTTCGATCGCTGACTTCTTGCCCGAAGTTTCAGTTTCCAAATTGAGTTTGAAGAGTTGAAGTAGGACACGTGACTGCTGGCAAATTGTGGAGCCCGAATCCATTTAATCATTCACGTCACGCAGTTCCAGTGACACTGGCATGGGTGACAGTGATACGTAGCTTTTCCATTTTGTGAACAGCGAGTTTGTTTTGTTTTTTGTCCTAATGAATTGAAGACTAAGTGGGATGAACGGCCATGTGCTACAGCATTTACGGGACATGGGCATATTTTTTAAAATATTTGATAGCCATTTTTGTATTCTAGTTGTATTTTGTTTGTTGGGAAATAACTGAAGTTATAGTCGTTATTCGAATAAAGTATATACATGTGTTTCTGCTATTAGGCAAATAAGATAATTTATTATAATTAGTTGTAATTGCTAGATTTTATTGAAAAAAACTCGAATGTTTAACAAAAGTTCCAAGAAACTTTTCTTGCTGAAATGAACTTTTAAATAAACTAAAAAAAAAACTAATAAACTGTATACATAGTTTTCGATTAGTAACCATATTTGCGTTTTGATCGGTTAAATAAGTAATATTCGTTTAAATGTTTTGTTTCAATATCGCAGGCGAATAAATCATTTTTTATTGTAAAAGCAACGCTCAGATTGTTGCAACTTTTGACTGACAAAGTCAAAGAGGCATCTCGAAATTGGATACTTGTAATAAAGCTAGATGACTGGAAAGGTATCACTGAAAGGTATTACATGCTTAATTCAGGTTGATGTCGTTTCCTTACATTTCTACAAGTATCTTCTATTTAAATCTACTGTGAATACTACTTAAAGATATTATTTAATGATAAAAAGTTCAATATAAAAGCATGGGGCAACTTTTGTAAGCCTCATCTACTCAAATAACTTTTTTTTTAAATATTTTAAAGATAAATATGTGTTGGAAATATAAATTAAAATCTTCTACAGTGGAAACACACTTACCGTTTCGGTATTTTTCTCATTCCTCAGAAGGTTTAAATAACATATTTTGCTACTTTTCATGATAAATTAACTCTTCTGGACCTGAACATATTGTAGTTATAATCTGCATTGGAGACTCAACGTAAGAGAATAATTGATTTAAGATGGTGGTTTATTTAATCTTGCAAAGTTTTCCTCAGCTGATATGTGGTATCTTCTTAGTCGGCGTCATATATACTTTCAGCATCGTTTGACCCATAGGAGGATCTCCAGGAGACCGCACTGTCCAGAAAATGGACATAAAATAAAAACACAGGATTGGTAGGGTGGAACGGATAGACATTTGGACCCGACAATTAGAATACAGGATAGAACATACAAAACAGGATTTATTTTTCATTTGAAAATGAATGCAAAGGAAAGTCGGAAAAAAATCTAGAAGGAGTTAAAACGTGGGCTCCTTATTAGCAAACTTTAATAGTTACTGACTGATTTATCCAATAAAAAAAATTAACTCTTTTTTTTTTTCCTGATCTGTACCTAATCATTTTTTATTTCCCATAATGATCTTCTAATTTGCTATTCAGATTTCAACTGCTCAACGATCCCACGCAAATCCTATTCTATTATTCTAAGATATATCTTCAACAACCCAGTACCTATCCTTATATGGTCACTGGAAACCGTGTGAATCTAAACTTTCTCATCGATGGCAACACCTCCTACACAATCCTTCCTAAATCAGTGCATTCTTAACTCAATATTCAAAGATGTAAGGTAGTGTCTCTGAGTACCGACCTTGTAGACTCTTTCTCTAACAGAAACTGAATAAACCAACTTGAAAACTCTAATACGGATCCATAACTTTTTCACCGAAGTCCATAGCATAATCTCTTATACTTAAAACGAATTATTATTATATGTATGTAACTTCCAAATTCCTTAAATAATAAGAAAACAGTAATAGTTTTAGTAAAGCATTATTTAATTTTTTTTTTTAAGTTTCACTAATTGTTGGCGAGTTTCTTTCTGAAATCCCCTTACTAATAGTTCCTCGCGCCAGAATAAATGCGACCACTTAATGACCGCTGAATCGTGATTTGTGACCACTCATCACCATTATTAAAAGTAATTGGGTTAATTGAGCTGTAAGCCGTTGTAGTTTGAGAGTCATTAGTTGCGAGATAGTTAAACGTTGCAACGTTAAAGTTGTTACAAAAATTCATTTATTCTCGGGTTGGTTTAAGAAAGAACTCTCAATTAAGGAAATTCAACTACTCTTTTAGCTTAAACTTCCTTATTTCTAAATATACTTTCTTGTTTTGAAGGGAAGTTAATTTACATTCTGCTATTAATTAAAGTTTTTATTACCTACAGTATTATTTCTATTTAGTGTTTCAATCCCTATTTAAAATTTAAGTTTAATTATGTTAATTGCATATATTGAGTAAATTTGCTCTATGTATTTTTAAATGCATATGTATTCGATTTAGTTTATAAAACTTTTATTCTTTTATCTTTTTTTTTTAAAACTTGTTTCTCCAAGTCTATTTAAAAAATTGACAACTCTAATTAGTTTTTAAAAAATACTTCTACTTTTACAGTAACTTTCCAACATCTATTTAATCATCAAAAACACTCAATTTGCATTTTAACTCGACTTATTTTACTTAGTATCAAAGTGTATTGAAATACCTTCACTAATTAATACACGATATATCATTGTAAAACGTTAAACCAACGAATTCTTGAACACATGTATTGTTTCTTCATTTGAAGTCCTTTATATCTTACTTATAAGTGTGCGTTTTTGTTCACGATGAAAAAAATTACCCATGTGTTTATATTAAAATTATTAATTTTAATTAAAATTATTAATTTTAATTAAAATTATTAATTTTAATTAAAATTATTAATTTTAATTAAAATTATTAATTTTAATTAAAATTATTAATTTTAATTAAAATTATTCATTTTAATTAAAATTATTCATTTTAATTAAAATTATTAATTTTAATTAAAATTATTAATTTTAATTAAAATTATTAATTTTAATTAAAATTATTAATTTTAATTAAAATTATTAATTTTAATTAAAATTATTAATTTTAATTATAATTATTAAAATTATTAATTTTAATTATAATTATTAAAATTATTAATTTTAATTATAATTATTAAAATTATTAATTTTAATTATAATTATTAAAATTATTAATTTTAATTATAATTATTAAAATTATTAATTTTAATTATAATTATTAAAATTATTAATTTTAATTATAATTATTAAAATTATTAATTTTATTTATAATTATTAAAATTATTAATTTTAATTATAATTATTAAAATTATTAATTTTATTTATAATTATTAAAATTATTAATTTTAATTATAATTATTAAAATTATTAATTAATAAAGTTTTGATTCCATAAACTTTTGAAAGCCTTTATGCAACAAATATTATAAAAGCTTGACTTAACAAACGCGACAAATTTTTAAAAACTTTATCAAACTATTTATTTAGATTATTCAATGAACTTTCCAAATATAAAATGCATGGAGTAAATTCCCTACATCGCATTTTTAGAACACTTCAAAAAAAAGTTTCATAATCATGTATGTACAATTTAATTAAATAACTTATTCCTATATATGAATCAATCTAATGCCTTTAATTTCAACAAAAAATATATTTAAATAGTTATTACTTTACTGTTTATAGATATTATTATTAAGTAATTAAAAAGTATATTAAAATGTAAGCAGTCAAGATATCATTCAAAGATTGGATTTAACGTTTTATCAGAGAGAAATCAATCCAAAACTCATTTATAGAATCTCATAAGATTACCAACACAAAAGTCAGTTTCTTGCAGACAATCCCATGTACGATGATATCATTGTCCTTGGGGATACAAAAAGCAGTTTCTTCTAATCCTTAGCAATAAAGACGAGAAAGCCCTCCCCCCTCCTTATGTCACGTGACTGCTGACGTCGACACTCCACCCCCTTCACCCATGTTCATTATGCCACCTCGTTAGCCCGATGATGAAGGAAAAAAAAACTTCAACTGCTAACAACAAAAATTAAAGGTGAGATGATTATCGTCTGAAGAGAAGTGGTTGTTCCCTTCGCAGACGATTTTTCGTTTCGCAAATTTTCCCTCTTTTCTTCAAACGATTCTTTGGAACGGCGCCAAATGAGGTTCCAAGGGACTTCGGGGGATCGAAATTTCGCCGGGAATCGAGGAATGCAGTGAAATACTTGGAGAGTTTAGATTTAAAATTTTTTTTTTGGTAGCAAGCCCTTTATATTTGTACAAATCTTGTCACAATGTTACCAATAAACCTTGTACGTAAATAATTTCTTTAGATAACTTAAATGTTTCCATGCATTTATTTTACTTAAGTAATTACATAACATTTAACCTTCGTAGTAGAAACTTGAGAAATGTGCCCTTTGAAATGTAACTGTTATTTATAACCAATCATGGGTGGTACTCTCAGAATAAGCCATTACTTTTGTTCACTCTGTATATCTTATGTTAGCACACGAGGTAGAAGAGATTGATTTAAAACCATAAAAAAAATGAGTAAGCACTGTACCGTAAGGTTTAGTACATTAATACTTTGTACTCACACCTTATCCTTCTTGCGTTTTCGTTAAGCTTTGGTAAGTATTCTCTCCACACTTTCCATAATATCATAATTATTGGCATTATTTTGTTCGTCCTGAGCCTGCTTTTTCAACCGGTTTAAGTTTCATATGGCACAATTGAACTGTAGAGGGATAATTTTGGCTCCAGTGTGAAATCTTTGGCAAATCGTCCCATTCCACTCCACATAATTTCCTCACAAATGGATTAAACCGTCAACTAGACAAACGGAATTCCAGAAACTTTATTTTCAACTTAAGCACATACTCGGCACGATCCGTCTATTGGAACTGAAGTTACAGCGATTAACCCGTCTAGAGTGCAAGGAGAAGAGAGGGGGATAGGAGAAGCCATAATAGTAGCAGAATATGAAGTATTTCCGACCGGTTCCGCGTGTCAATCTGTATCCCAAGATGCATTGCACTGATAAGTACTTTTATGCACTTCGACCGGTTTTCGTGTTCTGCGCATAACGAAACTGTTGGCAGTATCCCAAGATGCGTTGCATCGATAAGTACTTTTATGCACATCGACCGGTTTTCGTGTTCTGCGCATAACGAAACTGTTGGCAGTATCCCAAGATGCATTGCACCGATAAGTACTTTTATGCACTTCGACCGGTTTTCGTGTTCTGCGCATAACGAAACTGTTGGCAGTATCCCAAGATGCGTTGCATCGATAAGTACTTTTATGCACATCGACCGGTTTTCGTGTTCTGCGCATAACGAAACTGTTGGCAGTATCCCAAGATGCATTGCACCGATAAGTACTTTTATGCACTTCGACCGGTTTTCGTGTTCTGCGCATAACGAAACTGTTGGCAGTATCCCGAGATGCATTGCACCGATAAGTACTTTTATGCACTTCGACCGGTTTTCGTGTTCTGCGCATAACGAAACTGTTGGCAGTATCCCAAGATGCGTTGCATCGATAAGTACTTTTATGCACATCGACCGGTTTTCGTGTTCTGCGCATAACGAAACTGTTGGCAGTATCCCAAGATGCATTGCACCGATAAGTACTTTTATGCACTTCGACCGGTTTTCGTGTTCTGCGCATAACGAAACTGTTGGCAGTATCCCGAGATGCATTGCGCTAACGGCTTCTTTTGTGAGTTGTACATGTACTATGGCCTATCTTTCCCCCTCCATTGTCTTTCCCAAATTCGAATCCTTTTCCGTCCCACGTGGTACACAGGTCACGGCAGACCGATTTTAAAAACGTATTAACTTCAAAAATCGCTACGAGGTTTTTCCACTGCTCCCTACCTCCCGGATACTTCACCAAAAACATCAAAACACTTTCACCATATCCGAATAGAAAATAATTCAAAGAGAAATAGCTCCCCCCCCCCCCATAAACTAATTAGAAATACCATCCGCCCCAAGGGATCGTATAAAAGAAAAACGAGACGGGTCAAGTAAAACAAAACCGCAAGGGGGGAGTCCCGTGATTTCCGTCATCTGATATCGTCTGGTACTTAGAGGGTGATTCGGGGGTGCATGCCAGAGTGGGCAAACAGATGAAATTCTCAGCGGCAGATGGGGGTGTGAAGCGGCGCGTTCCTTCTCATATCTCGTCTGTGCATTTAGTAGCGTGTAATGAGGCCCGGTCTTTCCAAGCGGAATCGCATATTAGCGTGGTTGGATTGTTTCATCTGTCCGGCTTTGATTAATGTTTCTGGTTCTTGATTTATGTGTGTTGTAGTGAAGGCTGGTGATTTGTGTAAACGTAAGTTTGGCGTAAATAATCAGACTTTCCAGTGAGGTATCTGATTGACTTGGGGTCCCTAATTAAGTTGTTATTTAAAGAGTTGAAAGGAAAACAACGAAGGCCCACTTTTTGTTGATATTATATTGACCTCAAAGCTACAAAGTTGTATTTTATTTTTAATAAAATGTTATACGAAAGAAAGATAATAGTCCATCCAATAAAAAACCTTAAAATATTTAAATTATGAGCAGGTCTATGAGGTTTCGCTTTCTGCGTAATCATTCTAGATGGACTGCCATCGATCTACCCCTAGATCTTAACTCTACTTTTAAAAAAATTAGTTAAGATATAATAAGTTTCTCCAAAAGAGACGTTATATTAATTAATTTTTTACAATTTACTTTATTTATTACAAAAGTTCAAGTATAACATTTGTATATATATATATATATATATATATATATATATATATATATATATATATATATATATATATATATATATATATATATATATATATATATATATATATATATATACTCAAACCTGTTTTTGTGCGGTCTTTTTTTGTGCGAATTTTTTGTACGATTTTTTTTGTGCGGTATATGAAAATTTCAATCAAATTGGAACATAGTTGATTATCTGGCTACCGAGACATATACAAGCGTCTAGTGAAACAACAGTCGTCGCAAAAACTGATCACTGACTACATGGTAACTGAAAAAGAGTCCACTCTAAACGAGTGCGAGGTAGTATCTGTGCAAGTGACGAAAGCGATTTTGAACCAAGTTCGTGTATTGTCAGACTACGAAGGATAATGGTTATACGTTTTGAAAAGTTTTGTATGTGTAAAATAAGTACATATGTAAATAAAATATTTAAAAATGTTCGCATGTGTATTTTCTAAATCAGATTCCAAAAGGTTTGGCGAGATTCCAAGTAGCTGTCAAGCCTCGTGTCTTGATTTCGTTTAAAAAAGCAATTACTAGTTATTTCGTAAGGTTTTGAGTTATTTTCTATGTGAGACTTTTTTATGCGTCCCTATCCACCGCATAAAAAAATTAATTGTGTTGCGAAAACTATTTTTTATAGCTACTCGTGAAGTTTTGTGCGAATTTTTTTTATGCCGTCCCTATCTACCGCACAAAAACAGGTTTGAGTGTATATATATATATATAGTTCAAAATCTCAGAAAAAGTATTGCATAATTGATATAAGCTCTTTGCTTAATTTGCCTTGTCATGTCAAGTAATAAATGGCGACTATAACATGTTTTGATCATGATGTAGTTATTTTTAATATGCGATTTTTATAATATAACTATATTTTAAGCTGTAACCTTTGCATTATTATATTATTAATACTCACATAATACTTCTCCGTCCTTTAATAGTATTTTTTTTTTAAGATAACACAGGTTCAAAACCTTTCGATTGTGATATTTGGCGTGTCAACAATGTGAATATATAAAACTCCAATCATTTAAAGAAGTTTTGCAGTGCTAAGGTAAAATTTGTAAGGTTTTTCAACTGCTTAATAACGGTCGACCGTTGTGTTGCCAATCCACAAAAAGGAATACATTTTTTTTTTGCTGTAGAGATTGCATTTATAGATTACTTACTTATATAGATTTAATTCCCGTATATTAATTCCCTTTAAACCTGTAATTATTATCTCTGTGCGTTAACACGTAAAAAAATGTACCTATTTTTCCATTGTTTATTTATTATGCACACAAATATTTTTAGGTGTTATTAACAAATTTAAATTATAGTTCATGAGGGTAACTAACCATCTTTACCGGTCAAAATTTGAATTAAAAAGATGTAAAATACGATATTTGTATAAAAAAAATTCATTTAATAATGTTCAAACCCGTTAGTTTTTAAATCATCGAAAACGATAAGAGGTTGAAATTATTTTAAATACTCAAATTTGAAATACCAGTTTCCTAACCTAATATGCAACTTATAATAAATAATTCGAATTTGTTATTTAATGTACATGCGCTGATTTTATTTTATTTACTTGCCCTTCATATTGCTAATAGAAAAAATTATGTTTAGAAAGTTTCAGATACTTTGAAATAAAAATATCGTTTGAGATTTTTTTACAAAGCTTTACATACTTTCTATTTTTAATTTAATGGAAAGACTACTGGCATTCCAAAGAACGAAAAATAAATACCAAAAACTATATCGTATTCCTGGAAACTTCTTTTCTTATCGTATTCATTTTTTTTTTATAGTTTCAATACCTTTCTCTCCTTTTTGTAGAGGAATGTGAATTAAAACGCTTTCCATTTATCACCTTTTGTTTCCAACCCCATGCTTGTCACTGCCAACACATCCTCGCATTATTTACTTCTTCTAGAAAAAAAAATGGCGCGCATATAAGTCGAAAAAGGTGTTATAACATAATGGAACCAAACGGACCTTGACTGCATGCATTCCAATAGCAGGGAAAAGGATACGTGGATTAAGTATTGCCATTTTTTCCCCCTAAACTTTTAAATTTATTCGAGAAACGTATTTTTTATCGTGCTTTATTGTCTGGAAACATTCTCTGATGGATTTTTTTCTCGGGTTTTTTTTGCGAATGAAACAAAATAATAGAAACACAACCCGTAGAAAATTGATCTGTTTTTAGGAAAGCGCTTAATATGTTTCGGTGTGTTAAATAAGTTTCGGTCAGTGTATTTTTTTGGATGCAGATTGAATCTCTCTTTATAAAAAAAGTTTAATAAAGTATCCCCCTTTTGGAGTTAATTCATCTTCTCGAATAGCTTCATAAAAAAAATTGTTTTTGCGCTGTAGATTTTACTACTCTGTTTAGTATCTAAAAATGAATTATGACTCGTATTTCACTGTTTTTTAAATTGAAAAATATTTTGTGTGTGGAATTTTATATAATAAAACTTTTAAAAAAATCGTTTCTTACAATACAAAATATTAATTTTTTTCTATAATTTAAAGATAATACATTTTAATCAATAAGAAAATAAATATCGAAGTTTCTCTTATAATTATTATTTTTATGTGTTATTGCAAAAACTAAACATTTCTACACTTTTTTTTAAAACAATGTTTATGGTTTAATATTTTCTTATTTACACACTTTTGTTAGTTTTCTTCACAGTGTATGTGGTTTGGTGTATGTTAAATTTGGCATATCTCATATGTACTCCCGTTGGGCATGGGATGAAAGTTTAAAGAGAGGGGTGAAGGGCAAGCTAAGAGGATGTTCTAGTCGCCTAACCGTTGCTCAAATTTACGAGAGTATTTCTCTTGGAATATATATCTCTACTCCAGTTCTAATTATAAATTAACCAATCTATACATTTGAAACAAAGAATTTGTATTAAAGTTTCAAAACAAATATATATGAACAGTTTTTGTAACGTTAAAAGCACAGTAAAAAAAGTTTTGTTTTTCATTTCCTAGATGTAAATTTTTGCTATAAATATTTATTGCTTATTACTGTTCTTCAAACACTTTGAAGATTTTCAGTAAATATGATAAGTCTTTTAAAAAAATTTAAGCGCATGAAATTTCATACTAGAAAATTTAAAGCGCACACTAGAAATCTATTACTAGAATGTTTTTATATTTTAATTCCATCGATGAATGGATTGTACACTTGAGTGGAAGCTTTTATAAGAAAGGGACAAGTGTTCAAATAAGAACTTTATTAGTATATATGCCTTTTTATTGTTTGACCTTTTTACCAGAATTTATTTTATAGTATATCAGCATTGGATTAACTAAACATATCATGATTATAGGTTAATATTACTTTAAGAGTCAGTATTACTTACAATAATTATTTAATGACAGTTTTATGTACCATTAAGTATGGAACACAGTTACTAATAGTAACAGTCATTCTAAGTTATTTATTAACCTAACGTTCAGTTTTCATTCCCTGTTATTTAACGATCTCCGATAATTATTTAGAAATCACAATAACTTTCCTCCAATTACAGTTAAGTATTTAAGAATTTTCCACCGACACACAATATTCTCCCTCAAACTAATCCCCCCCCCCTTCCCTCATCCAAACCCCTCGAGGTTAAATTAAAAAGGACCGCCCCGCTCAATTTGAATTCTGTAATTATCTTCCTAAACCCCAGCGATAAACAGAGGCCCCTTTTAAAACTGGCCCATTTCTTTAAAAAGGAGCGCGAATACCTCGAGTTAACGGCCCAGAATTTGCTCTAAAACTAATTCCTGGCCTATTTAGCCAATTAATCTTCTTCCTCTAACGTTACTTGGTGGAAAATAGTCGAGGAGATGGCTTGAAACTTACTATGTTGTCCTCTGGGGATACGATGCTTTGCCTTGCTTAATTGCATCACAATGGGGCCGAGGATAGCGTAGTAACGGTCGGTAAGTAATATATGTGGAGGTAGATTTACTCGTAAGAGCGTGTAAAAGGGTTGTTTAAATCTATAAGCGGGGGGATTTAGTTTCCCTTTGGTAGTTTTCAGTTCGGTTTTCGGATTGTGGGGTTTTTAATTATTTTTGAAGTAGTTAAAAGAGGAATTTAGGTCCTTATCGATTTTCCAGAGTATGCATAAGACTAAATATGTTATACTTGTAGGGTAAGTTTCATTTAAAACTTTTTGGCAACGTTTTGCTGGAGAAATAACATTTATAAAAATATTACTTACATTTATGAAGACATTACATTTATATAAATATTACTTACATTTATGAAGACATTACATTTATATAAGACATATATACATTTATATAAGACATATATACATTTATATAAGACATATATACATTTATATAAGACATATATACATTTATATAAGACATATATACATTTATATAAGACATATATACATTTATATAAGACATATTTACATTTATATAAGACATATTTACATTTATATAACACATATATACATTTATATAAAAAGTTAATGACCTCCGTCGGTACTTAAACCCGTGATCTCTTGTTCCAAATGTAGGACCCAGTAGCCCAGTCGATAAAGGCGTTCAACTGGTAATCAGAGGATTTCTAGTTCCAGCCCATGCGATGGACTTGACAAATAAAAATAGTGATTTTGTGGGAGTTTTGCCAACTTCGTTACAAAAATACTAGAAAGTCGCCCAGAACATCCAACAAATTATACCGGCGTTTATACTGGACTAGTGCCTGTCCAATGTCCAATAGTCGGGGTCCAATGTCCTGACGCCTATTGAGGTTGCGTCAGGGGCCAGCTCAGGTATTGTCCTCGTCATCTGAAAATGGTTAAAAAATACGAAGCATCTATTCTCGATTCTTTTCTTCGAGATTGGCCCCAGAACCGCCCGCTGTGCAGCTCTAGTGCGACGATAATTAACCCAATCAACTTTTTTCAAATTCTGCATGCTACCTGCTAAGCTACAAAGGCACGTTTCCAGATAAATCGTAGAAATACGCAATTTTTTAAAAAAATGTTAAAATCATTTATCATCTAAATGGACTTTTACGAATTCGAGCCTTAGATGCACATCTCCAGAATGAATGGTACTTATATATAAATTTTCAGCCTTTTATACGCTTAGGAAGTAGGTGTTTTGTGATCCACAAAGAGATATTTTTATTTTATTATAGAAAAACTGGAAAAGAAGATTGTTTGTGAAAAAAATTGGATGTGGCTGTGTCGAAGCACGCCCTCATTTTAGTAAAATAAAGAAATATGAATTTTCGTTAAAAAAATTTTACCAACAGGAGAATGTTCCACCTAACGTTTCGGGCTCCTATAAACGATCTGTATGATAACACTTATTTCAAGATTTCACATGCATCCTACCGAACGAGACTAAATTGACCTCAATCGCGCTATTTGTCACAGAGTTATAGTGTTGGAATTTATCATCCTAAAAACGTAACGGAGTTTACGCATGTAAAGACGTTTTCATGTCAATATAGAATCATAAATAATTTGCAAAATAATAGAAATATGTGTATTTTGTTTGGCTGATAAGTGCAGCCTACTAAAAGTTAAGACGAAACATTCAAAACAAAATATTATCCAAACGCAATATTGCATGACTTTTGATAGTTATAAAAACGTTACTACATTTTTGTTACATTGTAAATATGAAGCCCTGATTTCTTCAAATGTTATTTCAATCCGAAGATTTAGTTAAAAGTAAAACTAAAACTGTTTAATACAAACAAAGTAAGAGTTAAAACTCCACTTATATAACGTTCAAAATGTTAGATTTTTAGTAAATAGTTTTAACTTGTAAAACGAAAATGAAATCACAATGTTGTTTTAAAAAGCAAATGTTTAAATTCCATGCCGTAAAAGTAAATAAAAATTATTATGTTTACATTATTTGTATTAGACTGAAAACTGCAAATTAGTTTCGAATAACATCTGAAAGTTGTTTTCATTGCGCAAAGACTCTACTTGTTGAGAAACAGGTTTTAAAGATACAAAAATTCCCTCACACTCACCCATTCGATGATAGTTCGTGAATTCGTATTAAAAACACATAAACTTGTATGCTGTAATAATGCCCACTGTTATTGGTAAATTAACACAAGTTATTAATTAACAGTTGCGTATTTTGTGATAAATTATATGAAGTTCTTTAAAGGAGATTTCTATACTAATTTTTTGTTTATAAATTTATTTTGACATTTCGTTTTTTATTTTTTATTGTAATTTTTTAAATGTTTTTTTTTTTAAAGAATTGTCTTACAAATTTTTCTTGGAAACCTACATTTTTTACAATAAGACTTATTTTAATCGCCCAATTCCGAAACATCTTTTGTCCACTTTGAAGAACAAGACCATCACATTTTTTTCGTATTAAATTTTATTTCTAGACCTAGAATTAAGCAAAGTGCATGGTTCAAAAATTCGAGGCATCGTTCCCTGGTCTTTCATTTGACATAGACCCTGAACCGTCGCCAATAGCCCACTGTGTATCTCTAGTGTGACGTTAATTAACCAAACCAAACATAAGCAAAGTGTGTTGTTTTAAGTGTAGAACAATATATTTTCTATAATTCCATGTGTGTAAATAACATGTAATACATTAAAAAAATTATTTAAAAATGTGATGAGCTTGTTTTCAAAAGTGGCCAAGACTTTTTGGAATTGATTAACTCATTTTATCATTTTAATTTATTCGCGTAATATCAAAAAGATCGCCAATAAAATTGCATTACATAAACCAATGTCTTTTCTGAGATTCGAACCCATGGCATTGCATCCCAGTTTACTACAACTACACAGTTATGAGACATAATTTGTTTCTCCACATTTAATAACAAGAATTTAAGTTATAAATCCTCTACTTGACCAAAAATGGATTGTTTAATTTCAGTAAAATAAAGCAATTCGAAACCACAAGTTTCGAGGACCTCCACCGCCTTTATCGTTGTTCATTTGCAAGCAAATGTTTGCGTAATTTGCATTACAATGAAAGATATTCGCATCCACACCAGGGCTCTCGCATTCTAAATTCCTTGAAGATTTTGGTGTTAAATAAAAAAACATCTTAAAATTTAAATGCAAATTCACAAGAGCGCAAACATAAAACGGCATTCAAGGAATTCAGCATATGCAAATTCTTTATTTTATTGAATTATGAAAACTACCACTCAAAACTTTTAGAGTAGTCAGTCCCATGTGTGTTGCTTATGCTAAAGTCCTTCTATCCGTATCGCGCACAATGGATTCTTTTGAATTATTAAAATTCTTTCCAAATATAAATCTATCTTAAAATATTTTATTTTTAATGATAAGTGCTGATGTGCCAACTCCATTTTACGTTCAAGCGTATCTTTATACGCGAGTAATTTTTGTTTTCTATAAAAACATTTAGAAGTAAGTGGTTTGTAAAGTTTGATGTATTGAGAGAAAATGCGAAATAAATAAAAATGTATTTCGTAAAAACGCTTTAGACCCATTATACACGAACGGGTAAAACCGATTGAGCTTCTCTGTGATTCGAGGATTCATACCACGTGGTATGAATTCTCGAATCACAGAGAAGCTCACGTTCATTTTACTCGTTCGTATAGAATAGGCCTTGCACTCTAGTCATAATATTAGTAAAGACCAAATACAGTTAGTCTAATGGCTTTTTATTGTGGTTTAAATATTTTTATTATTGAATGAAAGTATAGCTAGTGAGTTTCTGGCAGCGTATTCACTGAGCTCAAATAATCACTGAAAAGAAAACTAAGCGTGCGCGACCGCTTTACACCCTTTTGGGCCAATGTAGAAAAATATAATCCTTTTCCATTATGTTTGGCATAGGATAAAGTGCAGGCATCCTAGTTTTAAAACCACATTCTTTCAAAAATACATTAAATGTTACACATTTAATGTTTTCCCATACTTGCTTTTTTACTTACAAAAAAACAATATACTAACACAACAACTATAACGGTGCAAAAGCGTAGGTGGACTGTTTTCTCAACATTCTCTTTCGAATAGTATTCATCCGCGCGCCAGGATACAGTGCATTTTTCCTCAATGGGTGTAATCAATCCAGTTACGTTTTTACCTCAGTGAGAGTATTTAACTATTTAATGTTCGATAATGATTTACTATTTTACATTGAATCTTTAGTTAACGTTTCTCTATTCAGCATTGTTTAATTGGTTAAAGTCGTTACATAATTATACCATGCATAATATTAGTCGTGAATATTTGTAAGTTCATACTTTAGTATCAAGTTGAATGGAATTGAATAATGTCATATCATCCATATTATTATTTAACAAAAAAAAATATTAATTAAATACTTGTATTTATCCAATGTGCAATGTGTTACTGATAACAATGAAAAATAGTTAAAATCGTTCTTTCGCATTTAAATTGATGAGAAGCATTTGTCTTTACAATTAAATTAAATGAATTCGATTTATAACAAAAATAGGCATTAACGTATCTCGCATGCAAGCTAGTAAACATTTATGAACGAAGCATTTTAAAATAATTTTAATAACGGTTACTAAAATATCTAAATACAAGTGCCTGTTCTCCAAAACTCTAATATTCTTGATTTCACAACCCAAACATTGCAACTAAATTTATCTTTCGAATATTAAAAAGTCCACTTTTAAGCTGCTCGGAAATATATTTCAAACCGCAAACTCAAACAACTCTAATACTCCATAGAAAATCCCCTTCAGTCTGTATATGATTAAAATTGCGCTCCAATTCTCAGCTTCTGCTTGAATAGGAACCACGCATATTGCGTTTGAACAGAATCTAAATAAATTCTCCTTTATTCAAATTACTCCGACCCTTAGAAGTATTAAAAAATCCTATGTATGTTTGGTCTCTTTCGTTTTACGATGAAGATGATGAGTTGTATCTGGATATCGATCCGTGTCGAATGTCCTCAGTGGTGGACGGCTGAATCGATATTTGAGAAGTCAAACCACTGCTGTCCTGTTGCCTTCGTAATGAAGCTGGGCTTAGGAAGTATATGCCAATAGAAATTTCTTCTATTGAATGAAATTTTTACGATTTATGTAGGATATGTTTTATAGTTTCAATTTTTTATTTTCATGTTATTTTCTAAATGGCCAATTTATTGGTTTTTGAATGTAAAAAGTCGGTGCTGGCTTTACAAAATAAGCTCCTGTTAAACACCATTCAGCATTTAACTCGTAAATATCTGTATAATACCCACAAAATCTTTATATATAATTCTCCTACGCGGTGATTAAAAAACGCTGTTTTTCTCTACACGGAATGGCGACAGTTTGTTTACAAAATTATGTTGCGTCCGCATTTTTATTTTGCCATTATGTAAACCATTTTAACGATTAACCTCTTCAATTCATTGGTAAATAATTATTTTGATGATGTCAGCTTAAATTAGAAAGAATATAAGTCTTATTGTATTTAAAAAATAGAAGTTTGTAAAAACGTATCCAAACTTTAAATGAGCGGAAAATTGAGTGGGTGTCATCCGTTGGCAAGTTTGAAAACTAGATAACTAGATTCATATGAACTTCATCTTTATGACGTATTAACTTAGTAAATTACACATTTCTGGTAGGCAAGATTATGGTAAGCTTAACGTCAATTATGGCCAAAACAAACTACTAATAACGTTAGAAATTGAACTAAAACGCAGGAAAGGTATGAAAATAACGTGCAAAATAATAAATAATAGTAGGCTTGCCAGTGGTACCACAACTTTTGAAGTTTTTAGTAAAATAATTAAAAAAGTATTGTTACTAGGACACATTGTTATTATGTCCTACCTTTTAGCGAGCGAAGCGAGAAGTGGTTTGCGAAGCAATCCTCCGGGGTTTGGCAGAGCGTCAGCGGATCTTTATAATACCCACAAAATATTATTATTGTTTGACCGTTACAGATATCCAAAGTTTCATTATAAGTCCCATTCTATATGGACGAAAAAAAAGGAAAAACAGGCTTTTGCATATGACTCTGTGATTCGAGAATCCAAACCACGTGACTTGTTTCGTCGAATCGCCAAGTCATCTGAAAAATCTCGCGCGCGTTTTTCACTCTCGTGTAGAATGAGCCTGTGTGTTAACCGCCTTCAATGGATTTGTTGTTTTCTACCATCCACATTGGCCCACTTGATGGTTCAATGCTCATTGTAAACAAAATGTATGCTTATCCTATGAGTTTAAAAATTAAACTTTTATTCATGAACATTAATAATCTACTTGGCCAGATTAACCACACTATTTATTATTCCCATTTGGAATTGAGCTTTTTAGAGGTTAAGATGAATCCATTTTTTTTGTCATATGCCTCGCAAATGGGTCAAAAATGCTACGAAAGTACTTAATATCATATTGTCCAATCCTTAAAATGCACTCTAATATTTGATGAAACTTTTGTCATTTTTGACGAAACAGATGCCTGAAATTAAATATTTCCTCAAACTCGGGATATTCATTTTGTCGTTTTTTTTTTTAACGAAATTTATTTCGTCAAAACTGAGGCGATAAACGTATAAGAACCAATTATAAGTTAATATCCCTGGAAAGGGACATAAAGGTATCTGAATTAATTTCTTTCGTCAAATATGAGGCTCTTAAAAGTGTCGTTAAGGAATATGTGTAAATTACCTTAGTCATAAATTAGACCCTGAAAAGAACCGTAAATCTGAGTAAATTACTTTCGTTAAAAATTTGAGGGTTTTTGTTTCGTCAAAAGTTACGTGACTAAATGACGAAACTATTGTCAAATGTGACGAAAGGCCTTGGAAATAGCAGTAATATCAAAAATGGGAGTGTCATTTCTGAGTGTGTAGATAGTTCACAAAATAAAAACGAAAAGTATTCTCAATAAATTTTCTAAATTGCTAGCTGTAGTGAAACCAATAAAAATACATAATATTTACAACTTCTCCAATTGCTTTATTTTCGGGTGCACTTATGACAAAAGCTGTTTGTACGAATCTAAGTAAGGGAGTTAAAAAATTATATTTTGATAAACCTCAGGCATCCGTGCTGTAATACCATTGTTTTCCATCGTCTATTTGTTGTTGTATAACCTTGTAATTTAGTCTTAAATATTATTGTAACTTTACGCATACTGTGTATTTTGAATTAAACACGACTTTACTGTGACGCCGTCGTGCAATTTATTTTTAAACGAAGAATAAGCCAGCTCAACTGTTTTATTTTCCTCCCTCTTCAACTACCATTTAAGGTAAATAAACAAATATTATAAAATTATCGTTTAAATATTATCTTAAACTTAAGTTTGAAAAAATTCTACCAACGTATTCTTTAAAATCAAACAAACCTTTGCAGTGATTTTCGTTTCCTTGAGAATCGGCTGCTGTTTGGATTGCTACCAGTTTTAAAAATTTATATTTCAAGCATTTTTGTTTTGAATAGAGCGTTGGACTTCTAGAACGAGAGGTCCGCGGTTGCAGTTAGCTCTTCGATATCGAATTATTATATTATTTGAAATCGTCCTCATTTCTAACGAAATAAATTTCTCTCTATTTTAAAAAAAAGTAAGCCCTAGGGGGAAAAAGTAAGTCCTAGGGGGAATTTTCAGTTCTTTCAATGTTATTCAGATCGTATCTCAAAATGTAAAAGTCCTAAAATTACGAAATTAAGTGAATTTGTTAAGAAATGTTTGATAAATAAGAAGAATATATTTTTGTTTCAATACTGTTATTAGTTTATAAGTTATTTAATATTAAAGTCGTCGTTGATAAAATTTCGCTTAGAAGTAATTTTGTCCGTCGAGTTTCTGAAACACTATTAAGAGAAGAGATCCAATTTTTTTAGGGAGTGTACAAATAGGTTTGAACTGGAAATCCAAGTAAGCATTTTTTTAAATTCGAATTAGTTTTGGATTTATAAGTTTTTTAAACATTTAAACACGCTCCACTTTTTGAAGTTTTTTCACCCTCATTTTTGAAACGTGATTTCTAAATTGCTATAAGTCATTTAAAATAACATATTCTCTTATTCAAAAAAATATATTAATGTTCGCTAAAACTTCCTCTTTCTGATGTTATAAAGATTATATTCCTATCTTTACAATTAAATTAGATATAGTCAATTAAGATAAGTATAAAAAGTAGCGAAGAAGGATAAAAATGTCGGATATTTCGAGAAAATTTTAATTTGCGACTTTTTGTCTCATTGTTCCGCTTGCATCTCAAAAGGTAAATGTCCTAAAATTATGAAATTATGACAGTTTATTAAAAAATGTTTGGGAAAAAAGGTGAATATATTTGTTTTTTAATACGATTAGTATATTAGACGTTATTTTATGTTAAAGTCATAATTTAAAAAAATTTCGAACACAATTCACACATTTTTAGATACTTGTCTTCCAATTTTCAACAAAAAAATAAAAAAAAAATTAGGGATACAGATTAAACTATTGGCTACAAATGATCCAGAGCGTTTGTGAAAATTCGATTTAGTTTTGTGGTTATAAATTTTTAAATAATTGACGAAATGTCTGAAATAATCGTCAATTTTACGCGTAAAATTTTAAGTGATAAATTAAAACTGCTCTAAGTAGTTCAAAAGTATACTTTTTTCCCGTTAAAAAAATATAGTTATATTCGTAAAATCTTCCTTTCTTGAATGGTATGAAAACTGAAATTCTATCTTAAAAAATAAATTAGATGTAACTATTTATGTGAAGTACTATAATTATTATAAAAAGATATTTCGGAGCAAAATGCCAACGTTGGCAAAATGCCAATATGTATGTAAATCCAAATTCCGTAGCTTAATATATATTTTAATGGGGAATTATTATTAGCGCCAATTCTCAATAATCTTACTTTATATAAATAAAAGTTGGCGAATTAGGCTTTTTTTTGCTTGGCGCGTTTTATGCTGTTGTTTGTTTACACGTTTCGCTTTTAAATGAGTAGAAACAATTGCGTTGAAGCAGTTCTGCAGTTGAGCTTTTCCAGTTATCAGACCCACCACAACGGCGGCAACGTTTGTGTGTGTGGGAGGGGGGGGGAAGCATATCTCCCCCTTCCCCCCTGTAAACTTGAAACCCTAAAAGTTGGGGTTTTCGAATTTTAAAAATCCCTGAGTTGGGAAAATTTATGCTTCAAGAAAATTAATATTATTAGCAAATGAAAGCGACGGAAGACTAGAAATTGCCCAGCTTGTATTAAGATGAAACTTAAATTAGATCTCAAAACGGAACACTGCATTGGAACATGCGTGCAACAAATCAATACTTTCGAGAGAACTGTTTAATATTACCTATAAAAAGCTGACAAATGTCTAGAAGTTGGAACTGTGATTTTTTTTAGCACTGTTGCGTTGTGAATTTTGAATCGTTAAGTGTGGTCTGGTTAATAAATGTCGCACTAGAGCTGCACATTGAACTACTGGCGTTGGTTCGAGCAACGCGCCCTTGATTGGTTATTGGTACGTATTTACTTACTACATCAAGGACGCTTTGGTTCGAGGCCTATCTCGAAGAAAAGACCCGGGAACGATGTCTCATATTTTTAACAATGGTCAGATAACGAGAATAACACTAGAGCTGGTACCCTACGTCTTTAAGTTGGGAATTTTGAATCGTTCACTTTCGGAATTTCGGATCGTTAAGTTGGGAAATTTCTTGTCTCAACATCCCAAAAATAAATTCGTGTGACGGCACTGCCAGTAATAATTTATATAACTAAAAAAAGTATTGTTGTTAGGACACATTGTCATTGTCTACAGTGTATGAAGCCGGTATTGTTTGCGAAGCAAACTAAAGAGGATTGCGTAGCAATCCTCCGGGGGTTGGCGAAGCGTTAGCGGAGCAGGGGGCGGAGCCCCCTAGTAATTAAAAAAAACGACAAAATTAATTCCCTCAGTTGACGAAATATTAAATCTGTGCATTTAGCACTCATTTGTTTCATCAAAATGACGGAAAGTTTCGTCAAATTCGAAAATGCATTTTCAACAGTGTGCACACTAGTTTTTCATTAAATGTTTACCATAAAGAACACGTTAAAGGAAAGACCCGCTACTCAGTATGTCACTTTTAATTCACCTTATAATTAATCAACTTATTAATAAAATATTAACTACCTAACAATTTGCACAAAATGGCGACTTTTCCTTTCATGCTCATTTGCATAATCACCGCTTTTGACGTTGCTGTACGGTATTGCCGAATCTGTATTCCATAATATTTATGCTGTTTAGTTTACGTAATGGTTTCCAGGCGCGCTCGTTAACTTCCCATCAGTTTTCCGCGATGATGATTTTTAATGGAATTGAAAAAGATAAACGTTATTCGAAGCCTTTTGAGCATTTTGCAATACTAACCCTTTAAAAGAAAGGCGGCGACGATTATTGGTTTCCATTGTTGTGCATAATGGTTTCGCGCTATTATAAAGATTCTGCTGTATAATTTGTTTTGAAACTTTATTCATTCACGGACATACCGGATTGATTGCATGGGTTTTAAATGTGAAAATATTTTATTTAATATAAGTAGAAATACGAGTCCTAGTTTTCAATCTCAGATAGATGTATTGAAATTATCATTGTCAACGCATTACGTCACTTTGCAAAGCGGTATTGACCAAAAGTGTCTGAATCCAGTCTAAAATTGCATTCAAAGTCATGTCTTTCGATAAAAAATTACGTGATTTTCAATCGTTTTTAGCCCTCCTGTAAAATTTATGAAAAGTGATATATCTGGTTTTGAAACTAGTAGACAGAAATACAACAACATGACTTATGTCTTTGACTATTGGGTTAGGAATGCACTGAGTTAGGAAGGATTGTGCAAGATGCGTTGTCATAGATGATAAAGTATATATTCACACGTATACCAGTGACCAAATAAGGGTAGGAACTGGGTTGTTGAAGACGTATCTAAGAATAATAGAATGTGATTTGCGTCGAATTAATGCGCAGTTGAAATCTGAATAGTATTTTAGAATATCATTATGGGAAAAGATTAGTGATTTCGAATATATCAGGAAATGAGAGTTAAAAGATACGTGGGTACATTGTTATATATACATGAAACTATATTGTAGTTTAGTATACCAATCTAAACAACAAAAATAATTTATTTAAATTATTTTGCAATGAAATATAGCTATATAACCAATGAACAATATTAATGAACGTTGTACATTAAATAACAAAAACCTGTCGTGAAAGTATCAAAGTTAAAAAGTCTTCCTTGTGCTATAAAGCAAAAATGAAGCCAAACTTATAATATTGGATCTTAACAACAAGAAGTCGTCGTCTTAAATCTATTTCAATAAAAGTTAAATAAAAAATAATCGTTCCTGTACTATGGAACATTCTTTTCTTGAAAGTATATTAACGCTATGTCATCAATATCAATTTTATACAAAGCCAAAGCTTTCATTTTATCTATTGACAGTCTAGCAAGTGTAGGGAAGGAAACACTTCCTTATTTCTTTTAAAGTATCGATAATTTAAATGTATAATATTATTGTTTCACAGGCTAACTTGCCCA
The DNA here is from genome assembly GCA_963932185.1 of Troglohyphantes excavatus. Taxonomy (NCBI): domain Eukaryota; kingdom Metazoa; phylum Arthropoda; class Arachnida; order Araneae; family Linyphiidae; genus Troglohyphantes; species Troglohyphantes excavatus. Next base: position 27,943,841 of record OZ010674.1, read on the forward strand.
TCTACGTAACGAATCGAGCAAAAACTTTGTAGTTTAGGTTTATTTGGTAACAACATCTCGCTGATGATTATGGTAAACGATTCAGGTCTTTTTACGAAGGTAATATTCGAAAATACAGCTCAAGAACAACACAAACTTTTATTTACAGCTTAAAAATAAAATTTTCAGTAAAAACATAACGAGTCTTATTTCACTTCAACGATCCTTATCTTCTAGTACTCTATATTTAAAAAAGAAAATTTTTTAAATACTTTTAAATCAAATATTATTTTTATAATTATATATTATACAAGCAGAAATGTTTACCAGCCATATTTGTTTATTCACCGCATTAAACGGTATATTGTAAGATTTTAGGGTAGTTTTAAATGTGTTGAATGTATGTGTATTTTGTAAACTTATGATAAAATATAACATATCAACAACATATTTTGAAGATAGAAATAAAACAGTTCCATTTTTCAACGAAGTCCACCTTACAAGGCATCTCATTGGTTGATCAAGTGGCAATGTTGGCTAGGACCAGATGGTCGGAACCAATCGTAGAATATTTCATAACTTTTATTTTTTTAAATGTTTGTATGTACAAAATTAGAATCACTTAAATCTAACTTGGTTTTTCATAGGCATTTAACCAATTTACATGAATTTCTTTTTCTGTATTATGTTGTGAAGTGATTTTGTCCCATTTAAAGTATAAAAAATATGACAAATATATGCAATGTTTTGCTTCACCAACACAACTCTTGGTGAAAACATTATCCAGTATAATAAGGCAATTTAGCAAATCGCTCGCAATATATTTTTCTTTTCCCAACTCAATCGGTAGGTAGAGCCAGTAAGTGATTGATCAATGTTTTCTCGCGCTAACTGCTTCGGTTGGTACGAAAATCGAAAATCGATACAATTCGTTCCACTTGTTTCCGTAGACGATGGCTTACTTTTTTCGAACGAAAGAAAAACTCAACGTTTTTTATTGGGTTCTGTTTTGACATTTTTTTTTCTTTCCTTTTTTAGCTGTACGTTAACCGGTGTTAAAAAATAGATATCGTCGATTTCTATAGCCATCCAGATGGCGCTGTAGTTAAGATTTTTTTTTTTTTTGTTACCAAACGATAAAAAAAATCGAGCCATTTTTACATCAATATATCAATGAAATTTATGTGAAAATATTAGTAGAATATCGATAACCTGTAACGTATTTTTCTAGGGAAATTATTACTGCCACCAATGTGAAGAAGGCAGATTTTTAAAAAAATATTTACATAATTGCTTAAATTCGATTCATAAACGGAACTTTAATTTTAAATTAAAACTAATCCAAACGAGTTTAAAATCTAAAAATTATATAATTTAAGAATAACTGTTGTGTCTGTAATATTTAAGCCTAGAGAATAATTATTTTAATTAGCTTATAATTTTTTATAGATATAAATTAATATTATTAAATAAATATTTAGTTTTCGAAATCGTTTGAACTTGTTAAGAAATCACAATTCCAGCGATTATTTCTGTAATATACTAAACAAAATTGGAATTCTTCTTCGTCACGTTCTTTTTTTGTTATTCTTAAAAAGCATGTAATTCATTCATTCGAATAAATTTATTTTATTTCAGAGCCTTGTTAAAATCAATTCAATTGTACTTACTATTCTAATTTACTCGTTCTAATTTACATAACAAAAGAATTGTGCTACTTTTTTATTATTTTAGTATTCCGCACTTACATAATCGTTTGCAAATGATGATTGAAAAATTAAAATATCTCACGAATCTGTAATTAACATATTTTTTTAATTTCGCTGTTTTAAGAATTAACATTTTCGTTCTTTATTGTGTTTCTGTGATTAATTTTCTGGTATTAATTGGAATAATTAGTGGTTTAAAGTGTAAAAATATTTTTTTTTTAATTTTTATTAACTCTGAGATTTCTAGTTTCTTTTCTTAAACTTTCTTATCTTCATTTCAATTATTTAATTGATTTATTAGTATTTATTTTGGCTATTTGTTATAACGAAATGCAAGAAAAATCCTTGTTTTGTAAAAAAATGCAGAGGGATAAAATAAATTCGGATTTATGAATAGGTGTTATAAACATCGCATTATTAGAACACACTAAAATTTTTACACTGTAAAAATAAAAAAGCGCGTCAATGATAATATAGATTATATTACATTATCAATCTAATTGATATTCAAACTCAAAGGATAGAAACACCATGTTACGTTTCGATTTTTATGAAAATCCACCTAAACTTAAAAAGAACAAGCTAAATAATACGTATTTAACCCTGCAGAGGTCGGTTTGCTCAATGTAAGGTGAATCGAATTGAAGTTGAGTACTGGAATGGCGTCGCTTACTATTAGGGACCGCCTTAAGTTATTAAGCCTGAGATTCACATGCACTAACAAATGATCGATTCGACTAAACGATTTGAGTTATAAGAAGAAAAGTGTGACTAGAAGTTCAAATGTTTGTTAGTTTGTTTCCTTTAAGGATTAGGATATTATTTTACATTGTGAGAGGGTGGGGCTAACAAAGAAATTATTAAGTTCTGCGCAATGATTAAAATATTTATAAAATGTATTTAGTCATGTTACAAATTGTTATCCAAATCTATTAAAATGTATATGACATTAGCAAAAGATTGTGTGGGGGATATAAAAAAATTAATTTTCAGCCCCTTGACAATGTTTAATGAAAAAACCAAAAGCGGATCATATCACGATGCAGTGTGTAATAAGAGGCGGCCCCTAACAATAATACGTCATCCCATTATTTCTCTAAATTTCGTCCCACCTCCTATTGTTCCTTTCATGCACTCCAGGGTTAAAAAGAGCAGGAACTTGGGGGTGTAAACTATTCCATAAAAAGAACACAAATCCCAAAAACGTTCCTGCGAATGGTTACTATTGTAATAAAATTGACTAACATTTTGATAAAATGGAAGCTGCCACTGTTCTGTACCTAATTTGTTTTCTTTTCTCTCGTGCAGAGTCACCAGCGCAGCCTGTACCAGCCGCCGTCCAGCGTGTACGATGAAGACCCCGGCATCATGTCTGAGGTCGAGACTTCGGCCACGGGCTTTAGGAGAGCGAGCAAAGCGAGGGCGAGTCTGCCGATTGTCCGAACACCCTCCAAGACGCAAGAGCGGCCTTTGGGTAAGTACTCGCTCTTTCTCACTACTATCGTCTCTGTCGGTGGTAGGGACTTGCGGCTGAAGTGACCACGGAGTAAAGAAAAAGGTGGAGAAGATTTGGCGAGATTTCATGAGACGTAAGTTAGCAACCCCAAACAAACCTAGTTTGCAGTGATTTTTCTACAAGGGATGCATTATTCTCAAATTAAGGAAAAGAAAACGCATGTTAAAACTTAAAAAATTACTATTTGTGCAGTTGTGGGATGCAGTACAAGTTCCAAATCGATAAAGGATGCTATTATTTCCACTTCATACGTAAAATAAATTATCGCCAAGTACTGGTACAAAGTAGTGCTTTGGAATACCGCCAAATACTTCGCCAGTACCTACTTTTTAAGCGATTGCTTACTTCGCATTGCAAACCGGTTTTTGACTTTATCGCACCTCCACCTTCTTCTTTACTCCGTGGAAGTGACCATACGTCCCCGTTTGCTAGGGACACCTACTGAGCTAAAATAATCATTGGAGTGAAGACAAAGCGTGCATGAACGCTTTACACCCTTTTGTACCAAGGTAGAAAAATATAGTCCTTCCACATGGTGTTTGGCATTTGGTTTTCAAAAATACATTAAATGTTACACATTTAACGTTTTGACATACTTGCTTTCTTACTTACAGTAATAATAATTTTAAAAAATATTAATTTATTTATCAAATATTCAAGACCGACGAAACACGAATAACGGTGCAAAGGCCAAAGTAGAATATTTTCTCAAAATTGTCTTCCAAACAATATTCATCCGCGCGCCACGGAAAAGTACATTTTCCCCCAATGGGAGAATCCCCGGTCTTTCCTTCGAGATAAGCCCCGAACCGTCGCCAATAGCCCACTGTGCAGCTCTAGTGCGACGTTTATTAACCAAACCAAATCCCCAATGGGAATAATCACTGTAGTTCTTATTTTAACTCGTTAATAGACACTCAGTTTGGATTTCCATTGTTCTACTGAATTTGTGATTACATAAGCAACATAACCCAAGTTATATATCCAAATTATTGTTACTGGCAAAAGATTAGAAATGGTTACTTCAAATAACTATTAAATTGTATACCTGTTAGAATATCGATGTCTCGAGTGTAAAGATGTATTCATTGTATTGTTTAAAATTAAGGGTTAAGATATCATTTGAATTCTCTAATTGCAATCTGTATACTTCATAATTATGATCACTGAGCTAGAGTAATATAACTATTAACACTGGAGCGAGGATTAAGCGTTGCTGACCACTTTACTCCTTTCGCATATGTTTGCGTAGATTTAAAAACGTATTTCTGGCTTTCAAAAATATATTAAATGTTAAACATTTAACGTTTTTGTATACTTACTTACAAAAACAGTGTCACATGAGTATACTTATGTCATTTACCATATCTGTTCACTGAGATTTCGATTGTTTAATGAGAAAACGTAGTTTTATGTCTAAATTCAGCTACTCAAAAATTGATACACGCAGCTTATAAAGCAATACATGAAAATATTTTTGTGATCATATAATCAATCTAACTTGTTATTTAAATCATTGTCGCAGGTAAAAGTTTAGAAATGGATTTGGTTAATTTTTGACAAAGCTTTAATTTACAGTTTCAATGACTTAGAATATCAGAATTCCATAAATTGCAAGTTGAAAATGGACTAATATTTGTAGAATTTTTAATTATTCTTGTAACTATCTTATAGGTGGACATGTTAATTTGAGTTAAATTACTTTATTATAAAATTCCATAGTAAAATCATTGTAATAGAAAAGCAAACTATTATTTACAATAAATTGGCAATCTTTTTCGCTATATTTGTTTTTACAAATCTACTAAAAAAAATTTATTGTAGTTTGTATTATGAATTAAAAAAAAAATTCAAATCCGTTTGTTGTAATTTTTCGCCTGGAGTCTGCAATGGATTACTTTATTCATTAAACACGATGATAATTCGCTCCCAGTAATAATTCGATAAGGGGTATTACTTACATTTGTCTTGTTCTTTAAACACATAGTACGAGTACATTGCACTTGCCTATTATTATACAATTATTTATTGACCTACTCAACTGTGAAATTATACATTAATTCCATATTCGATTACAATGCGTTTTTATTCTGGGTTTCTTAATTAAAAAAGTCCATGTTTTAGACCATTTGTCTGCCCCTCTTGTTTACTCCTTGTTTAGGAATACATTTTATTTGAAAAAAAATATTAATAAAATTGTCATTTGGATAGTTAACTCAATTGTTTTCAAACAGAATATATTATCAAGATATTTATGAATATCTAACTATACAGCCGTTAGAAATAATACACGCTTGTTTATCATATAAAATTGAGGGGGGGTGAACCAAGTGGTACAAGTGACTTAAAAAAATAGAGTTAACGGCGGTTATGGATAGTTAATACATATGAAATGTTCGGAGACAAAGGGACACAAGCAATTGTCTGTCATGTGCCGAGATGTAGCGACGTAAGAATAAACTATTTCAAGATTAATCTGTTTTAACTTTAAAATGCGTTTTCACAAAATAAATAAACTGTCACTTGTACCCCCTTAGCTTCTCAGCCCCTCAAAGTTATTTCCATTAAAAAAATATATTAATCGTAATTTCTGAGTTACTTTGTTTTTTATGCGATGAAGTGGGGGGGGGGGGGGGGGCTCCAGCTGCTCAGTAGGTAAAGGCGTTCAGCTGGTAATTGGAGGATTACTAGTTCGAGCCTGTACGATGGACTCGACAAAGAAAAGTAAAAAAGTAGTACTCTTGTGATCAGAGGGTTGCCGGTTTCGATACAAAATTAATAGTAAGTCGCCAAAAACATCCAAATGATTATAATGGCGTGTATACGGGACTGTTGTACGAAAAATGTGATCGGGGTCCAATGTCCTGACGCCTATTGATGTCGCGTTGGGTGCCAGCTCAGGTGTTTCCTCGTCATCTGACCATGCTTCAAAAATAAGAAGAATGGTTCCCGGGTATTTTCTTCGACATAGGCCTCAAACAGTCGACTACAGCCCACTTCGCAGCTCTAGTACGACGTTAATTAACCGAACTTATACGAGGTAGTGATGGCGAATATTTTCACCCGACCAAAACCGAACTTACTTGATAAACATGTACAAATATCTACACTATAATTAATATTCATAAAGCCGTATGCGATCCGAGTGCGTGCCCAAATCCATCGATATTTACAATTCTCCGTGAACTAAACTTCCCTAGAACGAGCCATTTTAACCACATCACTAAACCCCACTTATAATCTCCGTTAATATTCACCCAGCTGGAAGCCCCAACTTTACCAAAACAGTTCAAACTCTCATATTCAAAGTGACCAGCCCCCATCCCCCACTCATTACCAAAACATTGTCCTCACCGTGAAATCTTGCCCGTTTAGCATATTCAGGACGCCCTTACCCCCCTTTGCGTATTGTTATGCGGCGACTCATCCAAGAAATTCACTCTTTGGGTTTGTTAATCATTGCAATCGTCTTTTCTGGACAAATATGTCGGCGAATTAATAATGGAGTGGCCATCGGGAAAGATCGTAGGGGGGGCTAAGGAATTAATTTGTTCTAGAATCTAATTATGGGGTGCAGTTGGATTTGGGAATTAATGTTTATCGAACGACCTTTTGTGGGAGTTTTGTAGAATCGTTTGCGGTGAATTTTCGTTGGGGGAGGGCATTTGTGGAATAGTTATAGGATTGTAAAACTCAGGAAACAGAATTGCGTTAGTGAATTGTTAAAAGTAGGTGCTTGAAAATAAATAAAATGAGTACTCGTTTTTGATTGCATTCGATTTTTATCATGGCTCCGAATAAATGAGTTTAAATTTTTAAAAAAGACATGTACTCAAATATGAGTAGATACTTGCGTACATAGGGTGCCTTCATAAATCACTTTCAATAAATATCGACGCTTATGTAAAATTAAAAAAAATATTAACTTAATTTCAGAATTTTTTTCTCCATTTTTTCATGTTCATACAAAATGGAAACGTATAGATGGCCCATACAGCGAGGGGACTTCTATGAACATTTAAAAAAAAAGACCCCTGTTTTAGTTTTAACTAGGGGTCCGTGGCCTACTGCTAATTGGGAACCTGGTCTACATAATATTTCAAAATTCTGATCATATGCATATCTGTCGTGTGCATAATTCTTGAATCACTATATCGTAAAACAGAAAACCCAATATTAAGAGCATATTTCTTCACACCTTTGTGCTGGTCGCTCTAAAATAATAAATATTTGTGTCGTTATTATCCCAAAAAGATCATTCTAAGTCAATCTATTAAATATTACTAAGTCAGAAATTTAAAATTAACAGACTATGTAACTCTAGTGCGGCGACTAGCCAACCATTACAAATTAACAGTATCTGAAATAGGATATTTTTATTATATATATATATATATATATATATATATATGTTTGAGAAATTCCCTTATTCTGTTACATCAAACACAGTGTTGAAGTATACTTAACGTTACTAAATTGCATTGTAGTATAAAAAGAATAATCAATTTATTAAATTTTAATCCTAACGTTTAGCTCTTTATGTTTAGGGCACATCATGTACAACCTATTTTGACAAAAATATTTTAACGAAAGTTATATTATTATATTTTGTGTAAGAAACAGTGTATATAGACCAATGTAAAGACAAGGTAAATTAATTTTTATTTTAAATATATAACTTTAATAAAAGCATTTGGCCGATCGACTGTGACTTTAGTAAGTATTACTTGTTTTTCACATTTATATTTTATACAGTATAAAGAGAATTTACACTCGAAAAATCAAATATAAAACTTTTCAATCTCCGGATTTCTTAGATTTTCATGCATTTATATAAATAAAACAAACTCTTGGAATGTATTGTGAAATAATGTTTTTTTTTGGTGGGGGGGAGTGGGATTGAATGCTTGTTAAAACTGCATTCTTTAAATATGCCATCTAACATGAACCATCCTGTTATATTATAAAATACAGAGTTTATCATTGTAGTGACTTATTTTTCAAGAGTTGCGAAAACAGTTATTTATTTTAAAGAAAAAGATAAAACTTCTTCAAATCTGATTCTCCGATATTGTGCCGACAAAAGAAAGAAAACACATCCCACCGTAAATAATGTTTACAGACATTCCTAAAGCCATTTTCAACTTCTGGAATTCTACAACTCTGGTTATGATTTCAATGTAAAGAAATTGTTTATTTGATTTGCTTTGTTTTTTTTTCGTGGCTCTAGAGACACTTCTGTGTAGAATGATACAAAAAAGATATACGATGTATATAATAAAGGTTTCCGCTTTGACGAGTTTCTAGGTATGATTTGTATAAATATTTAAGGATAATTTTGTTATGGCATGTTAATATTTCGCTTTATCTGCATTAACTGTTATTTTATCCAGGTCTATATTTTCCAAAACAGTTTGCATTGAAGTTATAATATACCATACTGTTTTTGCGGTATAGTTGTAAAATTTCACAATAAAAATAGAGATTGTAGCTGTCGAACTCTTAAACAAAAATATACATTATGATACAAATATACCCGTATCTATTGGAAACTCAACTTTAAGGTCATTTCCAGAAAAACGAATATTGTAGTCAATGGTTTATTTGTGTTATTAACACTTCTAAATAATATTATTAAAACGCATGCTTGTTATATATATATGCAGGTGAACATAATAAGTCAAAAAGGAAGGCTTCAAAAAATTTAATAAATCCATACAGATTAAATTAAAAGGAACTAATATATTTTCTCGCATACATTCTACTGTCTACCGCTACCAACTCGTGTCAGTCTGACGGCTGCCATAGACACGGACGATTTTGTGCCAGTGGTGCAAAGACTAAAAAAAAATCGAAAATAAAAATTTAGATTTCTTAATCACCCATCCCTTTTGCATTTCACTCTCAAAAATGAGTAAATTTGTCCGCTTCTATGGCAGTCGCCAGGTAACAGAATTCTGGCGCGGGACTTTCTTCTGGTGGTAAGACATTAGAAATAAATCTAAACATCATTAAATAGGATACAAAAAATAAATTTTAAATTAAGGTACAATGTAAATATGTAGTAGATATATTTTGTAATATTCAGCATTATTGTTTAATAGATATTTCGCCCTTCACTAGTCTTAACTTCTTTTATCTCTTTTACAATGAGTTTATTGTTCTTTTTAAAATAAAATAATTGAAATAATTCAAAATAATATTTTTTTATTGATTTTTATGAATATTGTGTGATTGTGCAATCGCGACAGTTCAATCAGAAATTAGTCACTTAATTATCGTAGAAGAACCTTTAAATACCCAAAGTTTTCTAAGGTATATGTCTCACTTACCAATGCCTATAAACCCTTTGCATTCAATGTTCCCCCTCAGTAGATTAATAACTGCATGTTCTTTTTCACCATTCTTTCACGTGAGTATTATCAGCTTGTTCTTAACCATAAAACCTTACTTTTTTTGCTAACATGTTTCCCGTTAATCCAAAGTCAAATATGTTGTTTTTTCCTACACAGAATAGCACATAATTTGATGTTTCACTGTCTTAACGCCTCACTTTTGCCCTTTGTTAAAATGGCACTAAATGTCTCTGCATGGTGTAAAATAGCACTTTTATTTGAGAAAAATACTGTGTATAGGAATAAAAAGGTATTAAAATTAAAAGTTTTCAAGTAACTCTTTAAAAAACCAGGAAATAGAAACAACTGCTCTTTAAAAAGAACTTAAATATATTGCCCTTCGTTCGAGTTGTTGATACGTTCATTAGCAAGCCAGTCGGACCAATTGTCTGGTCCTACAGTTGTTGCCTTTCAAAAATGGCGCCTAAGATATTTTAATTAAAAGTAAATCATAAAAGTAAAAATAAAAACCTATAATATATATAAAAAAAATTATAATATATTTATTTATCATATATAATATTTTTCGCGTTTTTGTATTAGTATTACAAATAATTTATTTTAATTTGTTTCGCAATTTTTGCAGCTATCGAATGTATGTAGATAGTCAATACGATTACAGGATTATATAGAATGTAGTTTAAAGGGAAGTCCTAATCTTGCACCACCTCCACACAATTCTGGGTAATCGACACTTTACCTGTACTTTCACTCACACTCTCTCTCTGCATGACTTTTCCATTAAGTGTTTCTTCCTTTTTCTGTTCTTCTCCCCCGCCCCCTGTTGTTGAATGTGCATGTCGCCCCCTCTGTCTGTCTGTCTGACCCTCTGCCTTCACCTCTGTTTTTCAGTCCAAACCGACCCCTTATCCTTCTGTATCAACGACAGGCCGCACGATTGTCCCGTTTTCTGGAAAAATCTCAGGGCCATCGTTGAAGAGGATGTAGTAAAGGGCATGTGCCAACAAGGTATTTTCTCTAATCACCACACTCTCTTCTTCTTCTCCTTCTTCTTTTTCATTCTTCCCATCTCCCCCTGTAAATTGTTTAATGATTCTTCTTTCACACGGCTGCGGTGGGATTCTAATTTTCTATTTATCGATAGTGAGTGCCCCTACCTATCCCCACGCACAACAGAACAAAGCGATAATGGATGAGGTTGACTTATACACCTCCTACCGCCAGCAGAAAGCTCAACGACAGAATTATATTATCTGGCAGCTGCCATAGAAATTTGTGAGTTTACTCGTATCTGGGTGCGGAATGTAAATTAATCCATAGGGATGTAAATTAATCCATGGGAATGTAAATTAATCCATGGGAATGTAAATTAATCCAAAAGGGATTGGTTAGATTCTAGTTGGCTTAGTAAGAAGCTAGAGTTGGCTTGGTAAGAAATCTAAATTCGCATGTTCGTTCACTGGGACTTCTTGCCTTAGTACACAAATTTTATTTGCTTTTCCGTATCAAGAGTATTTGTAATAGAGATAAATTACAATTAATAAAACATGCATTGCTAATGTACGTTATTATAGAAAATATTATATTTCATATATGATGAGTCTTTTCTTTTGTAAAACAGTTTGGCTTAAAACAAATTTGGTATCATTCCATTTTTAGTGATAAAATGAATTTTCTGCCCTAAAAATTCAAAGGGAATATAGTATATTAAAGCGGCATTTTTCTACTTCTGTTGTAAATGTGATGTCACAGTTTTTCTTGTTAAAGAAGTATCATTCCATTTTTTGCGATAAACTGAATTTTCTGCCCTAAAAATTCAAAGGGAATATAGTATATTAAAGTGGCATTTTTTCTACTTCTGTTATAACTGATATCACAGTTTTTCTTATTAAAGAAAAGATTTACTATGTTTATTCCTGTCCCTTTTGTATATATTTGCAAACGACCCTGAATACAAGAATGGCTCGAACTAAACTAAACACCATAAAAACACAACCCTCTAAAACAGATTAAATTTATCTCACCACTTGTGTAACAATTTTAATACAATTTTGTAAATATTTTTTTTATATGCAACTGCATACAGACATTGAACAATTGTTGATTAGGATAATTTTGCTATTAAATGATCATAAAAGACTGCTACATAAATATGAAAAATATTCTTTTGTATTTTCCTAATAACCTAAGAAATCTCGCTCAAAAGTGAATAAATAGTTGATATAAGAGAAAATATATTTTTGTTATTCTTCAAAAAACTATTCACAAAGAATGGAGGAAGCGAAAAGCAATTCTCCCCCGAGAAAAGTTTTCCGACAATATTAATCTGTTATTCTAATTTTTTCGGTCATTGAAAATCGGTTCCGTGTAAAAACAGGTAAGATCCACTAGCCTTTCTTATTAAAGCTATTCAGGGAGCCGGAAACCTTAGAATATTTTGTTTCATTATTTCTATTTTGAAAATATCAATATTTTCCTTTCAGATTCTATTTTTAAAAAAAAAGATATTTAGAATTCATTATTTTCGGCCAACGCCGAAGTAATTTTGTTTTTAGAAGTTTAAAGACACAAATATGTTTGTGTTTTTTTAAAACTTCAAACCTATTAATGCTTGTGTTCGCAATATCAATGCTGGAATATCCAGTTTTTCTAACGTTAAACCCAAGTTTTAAATTTCTAAAACTTTACTTTTCAATGTATTTTCAAATTCACTGTTTAGCGGTATTGATTAGAAACATTATCTTTAAAAAATATTTGCTCAAACATAAAGATATTTGTGCGCATACTGGAAACAAATATTTAAGCTTGCATACAGTAAAAAATAATGTAGAATTTTGAAAACCATTTTAGCACTGGTTGTTAAAATAAATTAATGAATAAATATTATTTTTAATAAAGTTTTAAGAAAATTTTCGTTTAGAAAAAGTATAATTTGTATTTTGAAATAAAGGTATATTTTTGTAGCAAAAAATCTGAACTATTACATTACGTTAAGGATTAAACAAAAGTTCCTAAAATAAAACATACACAGCATAATTTAGGCGTTATTTAGCTTCTGAGTAAAGCTTGAAAGAACATATATCAAGAGAACATACCATGTTTGTATTCCTCTTATGTAAGTACTAAGGCTAACGCTTTTGAAATATTAGTCAGACACCTCTTTTTTTTTTAAGCAGCACCCACGCTTTGTGACCATGTGTACGTTTGCATGCAAGGAAGAAGACTGCAACAGTCATAAAAACTTCCAAAAGCATGTAGAAAGTGCGTATCATATAACGGTCAGGTTTAAACAGCAATTTATCTTAAGAAGTTAATTGTATATCCTCGCTCAACAAGACTTATAGACGCATGTATATTTCAATAAGTTTTCAATAGATTTAAGTTTATAGTAGTTTCCTATTTAATAATACGTCAAACCCCGTTATAACGAACCCTCAACGGACTGGTTCAGAAGTTCGCTATAGCCGAGGGTTCACTATATCCGAATTTTCAAATATTGACGATATAAAAACTACCTAAAGTCTTTAAACACGTTTTGTGCGAAACAAATTACTTACACTGAACTCTGAATTGCAATTAGTAATGGGCAATAAATAAAGTAAAAAAAATATTTGTTTTTAAAAAACAAATTAAACAATTAAATTAATTTGAGTACTACTTAAATTTATTTATCTAAAGTATGAAAAGAAGTTTTGATTTTTTGTTGAAAGCATCAAGAGTCCATTACATTTTTATCCACAGTTTCTGTTGCAAAGAAATTATGCAAAATGTCCACAGCTGCCTTACCCTTAGCATCAGAAATTGACGAACCTGAATTAACATCCCCTTCGAATGCAATATCTGTATATAAACGAAAATCACCGTTTTCTATTATCTTAATAATTTTCGCTTTATCCTCAATGGAAAAGGCATTAGTAAACAGGAGCGATTTTAAACCTACGCGAAGTCCACAAGTTAAACGATAATCTTCAGCAGTAGAATTAAAGGAATAAGCAAAGAATGTATGCTAAACCAGTTGAACGGGGGAAGGGGAGGAGCTGAGCAGGGGAGTCTATTGTCACCTTTGAGGAACCTGGCTTCTGTCAAAGGAACAAAGAGTAAGGAATGTGGTCGGGGCGAGTAAAATTTATGGGAAAAACCTGAAACTAAACTGGAAAAGTGTGAATTTTAGTTCGCTACATCCGAATTCCTTACTTTTAAAGATCGTTATAAGCATTTGAAAATACATTAGTGACATAGGAGTTCGGTTGGGACCAATTGAAAAGTTCGTTACAACCGAGGGATCGTTATATCCCGGGTTCGTTATACCGAGGTTTGACTGTATTAATATTCGCATGCAAAATAACATACATATAGTTATAGATAGAAAAACACAAAACTTCGACACAATAAGATAATCACCCAAACAATTGTTATTTTTTAGAAAATTCAAAATTTTCATAGGTTTTCAGACAAAGACTCTTGACGCCTTGTAAACTATTATCTGTAATTGAAAGGTACAACAATTTTGAATACGAGTCTTTCTTTTACTGCTTTGTATCTGCTTAACCCTTTGCACTCCAAGCACACTTTGCGTTCTTTCTACGGAACTGTTATTCCTCTTTATGTTCTTTTCCCCAGAATTTTCAATGCTCGTAGAGAAAAAGAAAATCACAATCTCTTTTGGATCTGCAAGAGAACAAGTTGAAAAAACGATAATTTTTTTGTAAACCACACTGTTCTCGTTTATTTTAACCCTTTGCACTTCGATGTCGCCTCTCAGCCACCAACATAACGACTTGTGCTTTTGGTTCCCTGTTCTTTAAAATAAAGAGAACGATCTTGTGTTTAAAATACATCGATTTTTTTTTTCAAATTGTGCTCTTGCGGATCCGAAACATATTACGATTTTCTCCCCTCTATGAGCATAAAAAATAGTGGGTAAAATAACAGAAAGAGAAATAACTGTTCCGTGGAAAGAACGCTATGTGCAATAGGGTTAACACGTTCAGTGCGGTACGGTGTCGGTTGACCCCGGGTCGCACTTGTGGATGATTACGGAATTGACCGTCCGAAACTGAAGGTGTTAAGTACGGGCTCGATATATCTATTGAGTCCGTACTGAACGTGTTAAAGAACAAAGAATCAAAAGAACTGGTCGTTATGTTGGTGACTGAGGGCGTCAACGAAGTGAAAAGCGCTAAGGCAACTTGACTCTTATATCCATAACAAAATCGGATATTTTTTTTAATGTTACATAACCATGTTATATCAACTCGTCCCTCCAATTATACTTATATTGATGAATTAATATGATATTTGAAAATATCTTATATTCTTACCAAATAATTATTAAAAAAAATCGATTTTATCATGGTAATTACACTTTTAATTCTGTTTTCAAAAACTTATCTTTAAAAAAATTTCAAGCTTTCTTCATACCATTTGTATAGAAACTGATCTTTTTTATTAGATAATTTAACTTTAAACAAAAAAATCTTCTAAAATTACCGAAAAGTAGTTTAAACATACCAACTAACGTATATTCCCAACAGAACATTAGTATGTAGGGTTGGGTATCTAATTAGCTCGATTCCGCCTAAACAAGTTGGTAGGTTTTCAGTTAGGCGCTATAGCTTCACGGTTCTTGCCTTCGCCAAACAAATATCTGCTCAACTTCCATCGCCCTAATTAGTACGTGGCCACTATTTTAATGAGCTCTGTTTGCCCCGTGCATGCAGATGATGGATCATGGCGGGGGAGTGAGATGTCAGGGTTATACTTATGTTTCTTGGGGGGGGGGGGGACTCTCATGATTGATTTGCAGTCTGGTTGATTTTTTTTGAGAGCTTAAAAAGTCTATAATAATAAGTTTTAAAAGAAACAAAGCAGTTTTAATTGCGTTGAAATGTTTACTAATGGCTTTTTTTTCTAAATGTACATTTAGTATTTTGTATAAAAAAAGTGGGCGGTCTTTTTTATGTACTTGATGCCCGTACTTTAGGGGAGTAGATTGAGATAAAATACCTTTTTGTTGATACTTATTCTGTTATGTATTTTCAGCTGAATGGCTTTAAAATTATATAAGTCCAAAAGTAAAATTTATTCAGAAGAGCATTTAAAGTTTGCAGCTCGACTTGGCTATACTGTTTACTGGAACAACATACAACTCTTTATTGGGCAGCCTATTAAACTAGAACCCACACCGCTTGACAACGATAAATATAGCTATCAAGTAATGGAAAGTGACATTAGTTAAATTACGCATTTTTGGGACTTTTCTATTTGTCAGCCAATCTATCCAAATTTTGAAGGTGCAAAACACGTATTAGAATATTTGAGGATTAAACATTCAAAAGTGTTTTGTTACACTAATATTATTCGTGGGGTAATGCAAATAAATTTTCCTAAATGCATCTACTCGTATAAAGATTCCAATTATAGCAAGTCAATTGCAACGAGGCATAATGTGTTTTGGAGTGTGGAACCAGATTCCAATTATAGCAAATCAATTGCAACGAGGCATAATGTGTTTTGGAGTGTGGAACCAGATTCCAATTATAGCAAGTCAATTGCAACGAGGAATAATGTGTTTTGGAGTGTGGAACCAGATTCCAATTATAGCAAGTCAATTGCAACGAGGCATAATGTGTTTTGGAGTGTGGAACCAGATTCCAATTATAGCAAGTCAATTGCAACGAGGCATAATGTGTTTTGGAGTGTGGAACCAGATTCCAATTATAGCAAGTCAATTGCAACGAGGCATAATATGTTTTGGAGTGTGGAACCAGATTCCAATTATAGCAAGTCAATTGCAACGAGGCATAATGTGTTTTGGAGTGTGAAACCAGATTCCAATTATAACAAGTCAATTGCAACGAGGCATAATGTGTTTTGGAGTGTGGAACCAGATTCCAATTATAACAAGTCAATTGCAACGAGGCATAATGTGTTTTGGAGTGTGAACCAAAATTCAATTATAGCAAGTCAATTGCAACGAGGCATAATGTGTTTTGGAGTGTGGAACCAGATTCCAATTATAGCAAGTCAATTGCAACGAGGCATAATGTGTTTTGGAGTATGGAAGTAGTTTAGTACGGTAGAAAGTTCAGAAACGAATCCAGTGATGTATTAATAATTTATGAAATTTGGGACCAAACACGTTTTGAATGTTTGCACCTCATTTATAGATGCATATAAATATTTTTCCAATTACTTCATTTTATATTTCGCTTTCAAATTTCTCAGCCAATTTCCAAAAAATTCATCAAAGTTTTGAAAAATATTTCGCCGTATAAATTAAAAATTTCTAAAATGGTCGATGTTAAGGGGTTCCACGGGGTCACAAAAAAAAAAATTGTTAAAATTCATTGAACAGTCACCATTGGCGACTTTTCTGAAAAAGTTATATTCAAAACGATATTCCAAAACCAGTGCAGTAACTAACTTAAGTGACTATTACAATGTTTTCATTAGTTTAAACGAGTGTTAAATATAAAAGTAAGAAGCTGAAAATGTAATTCAACTTTGAGGTGTTATCTTTTCTAGTATTCGTTGGGTGAATTTGTGTCCATATAAAAAGCTGTGTAAAATTAAAAATTATTATAAAACAAATATCAGAATTATTTTCTCCCTTCTATTTTCATGATCAAACAAAATTGAAACGTATACATGCCCAGAAAGGGACTTCCATGGGTACATGGAAAAAGAAGTCCCAGGTTCTATTTTAATTTTTAATTAAGGACCCGTGGCTTAATGCTGATTGGGAACCGCTGATATAAATCATTCAAAAATTTATTTATTAATTATAAGAACCTGAATAAGCGCAATCCCAAAATTAAAAAATTGCCTTTATAAAAAAAAGCTTTACAACATCCATAGGTATCTCACTGAAAAATTAAACACACCGACTCACCCTTTCTGTCGAAGAAACTCAATTAAAGTTGCCACTCGTGCCGGACTAATTTATTAAACAATGCCAAAATAATTTATTAAACAATGCTCTCTGCGTAACCCCCGCAATTAGTGCGAGTGTCATTTCATTAACGCTCTGCCCTTGCATTCAGGGCACGTAATGTGTTCTAATGGTTGTGTTACGCCTTTGTGCGTGTGCCGTTAAGGGTTCCCTGTTGGATGTGTTTCGTACCTTTTTAAAGAGACGCGAGCCGGGGACATGCAGGCGATGAAACACGAAAATAATTTCCCCCTTGTTCTTTCTATAAACAGAACGTGATTTACACCAGTCCCATTAAGTTAATCACTGGTCCTGGTGTGTATTAGGGTTTTTTGTTGTTTTGAAAGAAATCGTGGGTTCGAAACGGTGAGCGTAGGGGATATGTGATTTATATATGAGGACCAAATATTTTGTTCCGAAATAAAATTAGATTATTGCATCACTGAACTCCCTCTGACTTTCTATATCTAACTGAACTTTTATTTTGTTCATAATAGATTTTGCCCCGTTGAAATTAATTTGCAAAAAAAAGGTATCTATATACGAGTTAAAAGATTTGGGAAAAATTATTTATGTTTTTACACCAGCCACCTCAACGTGATAATTTTTTTTCGCTCCTCACACCTGTTAAGATAAAGCGGGGGCGGTTGAAACAGCGCTAATAGTAGGCGGAAAGTAACGATATTGGTGGAAGTGCAAGGAGGAGGGTTGCGACTTTCATGTCGGAATCTGTCTGACATAAATAACCTTAGATAAGCTTAAAAAAGACATTGAATTATTAAAGAAAATTCAGCACAGGGCTACTAAAATGGTCAAAGGGTTTTTAGGCGTGAATTATGAAGATAAAGAAATTTGAATATGTATACTCTGGAAGAGGGAAAGGTTAGGGGATATTTGATTCAATTTATCAAAAAAGGGGATGTGGAGGGTTTATATTTTAATATGAGTGTGATAGAACGAGAGGTCATGGGTTTAAATTAAAGAAATCTCATTTTAATCGGGAAGGGAGAGCACTATTTCTATAATAGGGTAACAGACAAATGGAACAACTTGCCAGTGAATATTGTTAATTGCACATGAGTAACGGATTTTAAGAAGTTAGATAATCATTGGGAGATAGTTAAGAGGCACTAGCTGGATCAACCTTGTTGTGCCTTGAGCCTGATGTTGGTCGTCAATATTTGTATTTGACAGTATTCGGTGTGTATATATATATATATATATAGGTTATTCGGTTTTAACCTATATATATATATATATATATATATATATATATATATATATATATATATATATATATATATATATATATATATATATATATATATATATATATATATATATATATATTGTAAGCTTAGTTTAATATTTTTATCCCGATATCTCCAATAAATCCTTTTTCCAAAAAATAAACGGCTGTAAGGTTACTCAATTTATTCTTCTTTCTACCTTAACGTTTACATAATCAATGACTAACTGACATGGACAAGCTAAATTAAATCCGCACAAGCATTGATTGTTCCGAAACAACAAATGGCGAGGAAAACAAACAACACAAAAAATAGAACGAAAGTTGTCTCAATAAAATAACGCCAAGTCGCCATCCCGTCTCGCCAAATGAGTCTCAAGTCGCAAACAAAAGAACCCGTATGAAGATCTAAACCCAGCATTTGATGAGAATCCAAAGCATCCCAAGGGTGATCACCATCCCACTTACCCGTGGACTTTACGACTGACGTCACCAACATTGGTCCTTTCCCCTCTAGAATATGTTTTCACTCACCTCAGGCGAACCTCAGAATTTATTTTACTGCGTCTCTGGGGCAGCCTCAAATAAAATGGCGGTTATATCCTCTCTCAACGCCTTTTCCTATTTCTAGATTATTATTTTATTTTTTTGTACATTCTGTTTTAGTACTTCCTGCAAATACACGCCCGCTTTTTTTATTTGGTACTTAACCCTTTTCGGTTGGAGGGCGTATTGGGATTCGTTTTATGCTGTTTGGAAGAAACGCTTATGTAAATTTGGGGTTTGGGGTGGGTTATATTAGTTTCCTCCGATAAACCACTAAGTTCTAGTGTACTTTGTGCGGTTGTGGTGATCGTTTCTCTCTTTCTGGAGTAACGCCAACGTTTTCGTGACGTAAATGCAAGTTCGGGAACATTTTTTATCTGTTTAATGCAAAAATTATTGATTTCTTGAAAAACTTTCAAATATTGATAATATAAAATATAGATATACATGTGTCATATTTTAATACAGAAAAGTGATATCCGTTATCAAGCAGTTTTAAGATATTTTTTTAATGAAGAAAATATTCAGGGCTATTCAAATTAAAGTCTATCATATTGGAATTATTTATATAATACAACATTGCAATAAATAAATCCAATAATGTATTAATAATTATTCATTTATTTTACTTTTTATATGAGACCATACAGAGATTTTGATTTGCAATTCTAAATTATAACAAGATCATAGGATCAAGATTAACTTTCCTGTAACAAAATGAATTCGAATTAAACTAATTCACGTGGGTCTAACTTCAAACGAATCAATTGATTTCCATGAAAGGTCAACCAAAAAGAAGTTTAAGCGAAATTATAAAGCAGTATATCTTTTCAAAGCACATTGACTCCTTGAAGAAAAAAATATTATATAATATAACCTAGAACTCAAGCTTATATTTTCTTTCAACACAGGATGTAAGAAACCTAAACCCCTATATTGAAATCCGACTCCTAATTTTTCTGTCCATCCAATAAAAAAAGTCGAATTTTATGCATAAAAAACACTGCCACTTCAACTCTCCAGAATATCCAATCACCTTCGAAATGCTATCGACCGGTATTGGGTTTCTGGTTACGGTTAGGGCTAAACCGTGACACGTATCCCATTATGCGGTAGGTTGAGGCTCGTCTCCTAGATGGTGTCGTGATGTCACAGGCCCTGAGGGTGTGGGGGGGGGGGGGGGGGGGGGGGCTTGCATCTTTTATCAGAGGTTCGAGAGGCATGCCTTTCCTTTTCAGAGTTGCCGCGTGGAATATTCTTTGATGCACCGAACAGTTGTTCCGTGTACGTGATGCCTGGAGTAGACAGGGGGATAAAAATATGATAAAGAAATACAAAGGAAGTTTTTCGAAAAGAAAGTTTTTTTGTTGTTGTTTGGGGAAAAAAACAACGTGTGTTGCAGAGTGTTGCTTTAGGGAGTTAGAAGAAAATGAAGGGTGCATTTGTGGAAGTTTCTTTTGTTACAGTAGTTTTTGTGTTTAATGTGCTTTGGATGAACAATATTTAGAAATAATGATAGAATGTTTCATAGCGTCATATTAAACTGGATCAGGTCGACTATGGGGAAAATATGATGTTTTGGTGATTACAAATATTTGATGGCTAATTTCGTAATTTTTAAATATGAAAACGATTGTCTTCTGTTATAATTGTCTGAATTTACAGTGAAACCCGATGTACTATACTTTAACGTTTTTTTAAAGGATGCTTTTTAACGAAAATGTTGTGCATTATTTAGATAATAGTATTGAAAATATGAATAATTTTTCCTAAAAGTATATAACAACGAGTGTTCACCTTTTTCTTGAAATTGAAATTCAAACAACTTATATTAGATAAAGGACTGTATTTTCCCATATACCAAGCTGTAAAACGGTGAAAACGATGATTGTCCAAAGAACCGTTAAAAGATTAGAATGTTGTGTATGAATATGAGACGCGGTTTTACGTTTTTTTCAAAATGGACAAAGACATGAAACTTTGTTTACATTTTCTACCATTGTTCTCCCCCTGTACCTTTTATATTAAATTAAATTATTCATTATTAAGAAAATCTGTTTTGGAAACTGAATTTTTTTTTATTCGTTTGTCGGTTGTCTGATTATCATTGGCACTAGATCTGCAAGTTTAGACTGTTAGCAATGGTTTGGGAGCTAATCCATAAAAGACATCAGGGAACACTGCTTTGTAATATTAAATGGTGATCAGTTGATAAGGGAAATACCTGAAACACATATTATTCTCCATACTACCGTCAACGTGAACACATTTCAACTGTCAGATATACATACTGCGGTTCCAACAATCCAGTGAATATCCATTTAGACCTCAGTGAAATGAGCTCACGATCCTCTAATTTTGAGTTCACCGCTCTCCCAGTTAGACTACTATAAATGCTCTAAAAAAATAATATTTAAATAAAAACCAGTTAATAAAAAACTGCAAAATGTACTACAAATATACTACAAAATGCTGAAAATATTTAAAGAAAAAAAAATGCTCCATAAATTGCCAAATTATTTTAATTCACGTGTCGCAAATATCGAGTTCTCCTCAAATATAAACGAAAATAGAAAAAGAAAAAAAAAAAGAAACGACTATCAACTACACTGTTGTTAGGAAGCCAAATAAAAATTCAAAATTCCCCTCCCAACTCTAATCATATTTTTTTATACATATTTATAAAAAAAATCTCCCAAACACATCATGGAGAAGGAAAAAAATAGCGCCTCTATAAACAAATCGATATTTATTTTTGTTAAAAAAGTGGCGCGTTGTTGGTGTTGATTTTGTTCGAAATATTTCCCTGGATCGTTGTCACCCCTTTCCTGGGATGATTCTGCCGCCAAAGGTTGGCCATTTTGTTCTCGGATGGGTAAAGGGCGGTCTCTTCCTGGCACCGTTCCCAGTTTCAGAATCGTTCTTTAAGCCCCTTCTGATGTACTGGAAGGGGGACGTCCACAAATTGCTATCTCGTTTAAGGGGCGTAGAAAAGGGTGGTTTGGGGGTGAAACAAAGTGGGGTAAATTATAGATAGGTTGCCTGGTTTTGTCAAAATTGAAGGATAAGTATTATAGCACCTTTTAAGTTAAGTAGGTTTAAAATATTAACTTTACAACTAAAAGAACAATATGCATTTTCTTTATCAATTGCACTTTAAGTTTCTAAACTGTGTTCGAGGCAATAGCCCAATTGCATCCAAAGGGAGCCGGGTTACCATATTCTCAAAGAAAAACACAATTGTTTATCGCCCAGACAAAAGGTTGTCGTGGGCCGCAAGTGGAACTTTCCGGTATTCGATATGCATATCTTCAATATAAAAGTGGTAATTTATGTATTGGTTTTTGATACCGTAAAACAAAACTTAAGTCAGCCAAAATTTGTAAATCAATGTGTCATATTAAACATGACTTTCAATAAAATCCACAACTGCGGTAAATAAATGGGTCGACCTCGTCATTCGACCATCGTTCATCGTATACGAAAACCAAATATACACTTTTTGTATAGGAATATAGTTTTCTACAATTTTATATGTAAAAATGTGCATGGCTTCTGTTTCTACTTAGAGCATCAACTTAAAATGTAAAATCCCCAAACCGAATTTTGATTCAAAGTGTCGAATCTACTTTAAATCAGCTTAATTTTTTTTAATTTGCTATGATTCAGGTGTTCGTAAGATTGAAATGAAGTAAATTCGTGTAGATTTATCATAAAGGGAAAAAAATAAATTAAAAACTAGACTTTTTTTTTTCATGTAAGCTACCTTCTTTAATCCTTTGCATTCCGAGCGATTTTTAATATGCCCTTTCTGCAACACATTCATTTTTACTATTAAATACCAGCTACTACAGGAGTATATTACCGCAGCAGCGAGAACAAAGTTATCAACTTATATTACAATGTCTCCACAGAAACGACAGTATATATGATATTATTTGAAAACGACGAAGTTTATGTAACAAAGTTAAACAATTCGAAACCAACAAATAGAGAAATTAATATTTTCTATTGCAATTTTATTCTTTGCAAAAGCTAGTGATTATACTTATGCTACAATAAAAGTCGGAACTTAAAAACCAATACGTAAATTATTAAAAATTTCAGCATGGGAAAAAAAATTCTGTGTGTGTTTAATTTTGGAAAACACAAATAATTTTTACAACTTTTTACTTCTATCCACGGATATCTAACTGTAACTTCTTGATTGAACAAGGCATTTTGTTGACTTGAAGCCAATGTGGAAGCAGCTATGCTGTGCCCAACTTTTATCGCTACCCAATATTTCGTATATTTTTCATGTTAAAATAAACCGGCCATGTATTGCTTTTGGCTGGTTTTTTTTAAAACCCATTTTAAATGCAATCTGCTATTAAAATAGAAAGCCATGTGCAAGTCAAAGTAGTTAAAAAGCAAGAGCAAAAACTATTTGTTTGACAATATAAAAATTAATTCTATAAAAAGAATATATAATATTTATTTACATTTAATATTTCTACAATGCTATGGTATTAAAAAACACCACTAAATCACTTCAAAAAAATTTGGGGTACAGTATGGCTGCTTCCACATTGGCTTCAACACGCCCACAGAGGAAACAAGTTTTTAGCCTTCCAGAAGTTAAAAGTTCATTGCTTGTAACCCTTCCTTTGACTGATTCAATGCACAGAAATAAGAATGAACGTACCGTACGTATGCTGTTGAGCATCAACCTTAATCCTCGTTGGCAGCTAACATGTATGAGTGTGTGGGACGTAATAGTTGGAAATTTGCCCATAGCTTAGCAGAAGGATTTACTTTCAATTAATAACCAAATACTTGTGTAGTATATATCTCCTTTGTCAAGAGCTGTTGTGAGATCTGATACAAATATTTTTGAACAAAGTACTTTGGGTAGTTTTATTTTATGTATGTAAAGGGGCTGTCGAGAAATGTCACGCCTTTTCTCCATATTTTTGACACATCCCCCCACCCTTTTATGTCACACTTCGCCATGCCCCTTCTCCTCTGTGTCATATGTCACTTTATCCTACTCACAATATCCCTTCTTAGTATTTTTTTTCGAATTTCCGTTATATTCATTTTTAAAAATAATAAAAATAAATGTGTTTTATATGTTCTACCTTTAATTATAATTGTCTGATTGTTGTCTGATAATTGTCTGTAGATTTCTATCTGTTCTATCCTGTTGATTGTCTGCTCTGTACAGTCTCCAGTAGACTATGAGGGCCAGACAATGCCGGATGTTTTTCATGCATATGTCAAAAAAATAAAACGTTCATCGTCTTTCTCCAGGACCCTTCAAAGATTAAACAATTTTCAATGACCCAGAAAAGTACAATATATTGCGATTATTAAGGTATATTAATTTTAACAAAATAAAATATTTCAAGTTTAAATTGGTCATGATAAAAATAAAATGAATCTAATAAGTAGATTACTTGACGACCCAATATTCAAAATTACGCCAAGTAGTTTCTCGCATAACCCATTCTTCTGAAAGAAAGAGAGCAGCATCCCTGTTGTCGATCTCGCCAACAAGGCCCTCAATCCCTGACGTGTCACAACCTCGGCTCGCGAGGTCCTTGAAGCGTGACTGAGGCATCGTGTGTAGCTGGCTTGAGAGATATGTGCCATTCGTCACTTTTTTTGTGTGTGTATGCCTGTCCCGCTTATCTCCAGTTTGGCGTCTAAAAATAATAGGGATTTGCACAAACGAGGCTGTCGAGGGCTCTTCGGAGATCAAGAGCTTTGGCGGGATGAAATGGGACCTGTCGGGTTTTAAGGGATTTGTGCATGTGTGGGCTTGAATGTTGAACTTTTCTAGTACAATAAGTGGTTTGATTTTTTAGAACCGAATAAGATGATGCTGTGTTGTGGTCTTTAGGGCTGGGATTTTTGATTTGGGATACGCGAGACCCTCAAAAGTGGTCATTGAGACATGCTTGCACTTATAATTCCATATGCACTCTATGGATAGCACTCTCATTTTTTAAGAATTCTGCAATCGTCGTAGCTATTTTCGTCATATTTGACGATCGTTCCTTCTTTGACAGTGGTTTGTTATTCCGGGAACACTGCCTCGGGGATTTTTAACGAAACAATAATCCCCTAAGTTTTAACGAAAGTGATTTACTCAGATTGATTTCCTTCCTTTTTCACGGGAATCAGCTAATTTTTTTTGTCCTAACACATATATTTCACACATTCAAAAGTATTGCCATAATTAAATAATGATATTCCGAGAACACTGCCTCGTTATTTTGAACTGAAGAGGACAAAGCTGACGTTCCAAGTCCCAGTCTATAAAATCATGTTTGAAGTTGATGAAAGATGTCTCATACACTATAAATATCTATAAAAATATAATTTAAAGATTAATATATATATGCACTTATTGAGGGAAACAAGTCAAGATTTTTTATTTAAGTTGTTTAATTTTTTAAAAAAAAGCTTCGAAGGCTAGTATACACTTAAGAGTTTTTCGCTCTCAGTCATTGGAAGTGACTTCCATAAACTTCAAGTCGCCTTACAGTAATTTCAAAACGATGGAGGTACTATCCGAAAACTAGCATTCCTGCCCATCTCGAAAGTACTTCCAAAAACTCGCAAAAATAGAATAACGAACATCGACGACGAGTGACGACGTCAATCGACTTTGACGAAAAGCAGAATGACGAACTATCATCTCGATAGTGTAGGGACGTTTCAAATGATGCTTCCAAAAAATTCCTGAAGTTTTAAGATTATAAACCGACTCGAGTGTATGCGATCGGCAAGTCTCTGCGGGTGAATCCCCCATAAAATTCGACTTCCAGAAAGTAAATTTTTCTGCCGTGTATCCCGCACTTAAAGTTTTATGTAAAATGTATGTAACAGATTAACATTAAAAAGCCAACTTTATACTTGCACCTTATTTTGTTATTTTAAAATAAAACCTAACTTCGCATTCCTGTCTTATCGAACTTTTAACCTCACGCATGCTGCTTTCGAACATATTTTTGTTTACTTTTATTCCTTTTGTCCTTTTTTTACAAAGCACTTTTTGTTTCTGAAAATCAGACTAACCTGGACTTATGCCAAGATTTCCTGTAGCTTCCAATTAAATCTGCTAAGTTGTAGGGGCGCCCAAGACCCAGGCTTCGATTGGATAATCTGATCTACTATTTTTAGAATCACGTCTTAAATATAAGGGGGCATTAGAAAAAACTTTTTGAGACGAAATGGAAAGAAGTTTGTACGTGCTTGGAATACTTTTATGGCTGCTTGCTTTTTTAAAAAAAATAAAACTTTGTTTTAACGACTGACGTTTTATCAAGATGGCAGTAAATCGGAATTTTTATTTTTAAGACTGAATTTGAAGAAACTTTCATGAAGTTTTCCAGATAACGTGTGAAACAGAATGACTTTAAACAAGTGAAATTGTTATTGAAATAGTTCCTTTTTTTCTTTATCTATAAATCTTATTTTTTAAATTACATCAACAGTTATAATGCTTATTTTAGTTGCCAAATACATGCAAGATGTCATTAAATGCATATATTTTTATTAAAAAAATTCACTGTTGATATTCTTTTGTTTTCATTACGATTTTATAAGTTTCATAACTTTAAAGTTTAGAAGACAAATATACAGCTTAACATACTTTACTTTTTATATTCTTGTTAATTTATCACAAGCATTCGTTGTTTTATCAAAATTAATCCTTTTGTAAATCTCATTTAATTTAAACAGAATCTTTGCAAAACGTGTCAAGTATTAAACAAATGCAATTTTAAATAACTTGATTTTTTTCGATCCTGTTTTTTTTTCCTCCTTTTAACAGAGAAAACAAAATTCTCTTAAGAATACATTTTCATTTTAAAATAAAAATTGTTCAGTCAATCTTTGAGATAATTAGAATGTATTTGTATTCGTTGTTTCGCTCTTTACTCAAAGCGATTCCCACAAAACCATTTCTGTTCTTTGATTTCCGCAGAAAACTTCGCCATTTTGTTTTGTTGCTTCTTTCACATCAATATTTTCCCGCTTCCCTGCCAAGCAAGCTTTAAGTGCAGCATAAATATTCATCAGGCATTACTTTGTTAGTGTTTTCCTAACACATCGCTCTCATACTGTTGTCAAAACCAATAAAATGAATTATGAAATTAATCTTGCTCCCAGCAGTACTTGATTAGCATACATAATCCGTAACTTCTGGAATATTTT
The DNA here is from genome assembly GCA_963932185.1 of Troglohyphantes excavatus. Classification (NCBI taxonomy): domain Eukaryota; kingdom Metazoa; phylum Arthropoda; class Arachnida; order Araneae; family Linyphiidae; genus Troglohyphantes; species Troglohyphantes excavatus. Next base: position 27,971,337 of record OZ010674.1, read on the forward strand.
ATTTATGAGAAATGTAATGCGCGTATCTTTCACTAATTAAAGAACAAAATGGGATATTGAGTTATTTCGGAAATGTTTTTACATTACTTTCCGCTTAAAGTTTTTTATTTAATTGAAGTGCAATAAAAGTGTGCGATGTTTCTAAAATATTATATCAAAATGTTGGCTTATTTAGTATTGAGAATGAAACTTTATCAGTTTTAGTTGTTTTAATTACTTGCGGTTCTTTTGCGTTTTTGTCATTTACTTTATCATTTTTTTGTATGTGTGTTCAACGTTGCGTTTTTAATGCATTTTGTAATTACATTTCGTTTTAAAAGGAGAAAGAGGATTTAATATGTTCCAGTAATAAACTGGTAATTTGGTTATTCAAATCCATATATTTAGCTTTTTAAGTCATTTTTATGTTTTGAAATTGTACTGACTTATAAATCGAAAATTTCTTTCAATTAATAAATTAATGCAGATGATTAATAGCCTCGACTAAAAATCAAAATTAATATCCAATAAACTGAGAATTTGCATAAAAAGGTTTTAACAGTTAAAAGGTTTTAACAGTTAAAAGGTTTTAACAGTTAAAAGGTTTTAACAGTTAAAAGGTTTTAACAGTTAAAAGGTTTTAACAGTTAAAAGGTTTTAACAGTTAAAAGGTTTTAACAGTTAAAAGGTTTTAACAGTTAAAAGGTTTTAACATTTAAAAGGAAAGTGTAATACAGCGTTTACGTATCCTGATACGATGCGGTTGATTTCAAAAATGTATAAATCAAAAAACTAAAAACCTTATTTTGCTAATTTATCAAGTATTTCCCTATCTTTGTCAAGTTTTTCGTGTGCATTATTCGCGTTCCCCGTCCAGGTGCTACCACGCTTTCAGCACTCAATCGATAGTTCTCTAATACTCCCAACAACCCACGCCCAATTTTTTCTTATTCCACTAATTAATCTTTTAATTGCAGTTATTAGGATCCGGTTTTCCGCCCAGGTGCCTCTCTTCCTTCACTCTCCTCCTTCCTTTCGCCAAAAGAGCGGAAGGCGGCATTAATGGATCTGCTTTGCCACCGGTCTGTCCATTAAACTCCCGAGAAAAGATGTTTTCCCCTTCCATCTCACTTGCAAATAGTCTCAAGGAAGTGGAGGGGGGGTGGATTTGGCGAGGAAGCGCGCTTTTTGACGAGATCATTTTATACTTGATAGTATTAGCTGAGCTGGTCACTCTGATCAATTGGCGAATGGGTCAAAACTTGATTTAGCAAAACAACAAACCAATTAAAGAGACGAGTGAAAAAAAGAGTTAACTAACATTTTTGAAAAAATATCATTTTGATGTTGATGAAAGCTTTAAGGGCATATGCGTCCTCCCTCAAAATTGTGTGGATCTGCTTGATTTATTTAGGTAGATACAGATCAGTAAAAAGTATATACTTCACTTGGAATAGTTCGATTTCATTGAGCGAATCTAAATGCCAAATGCGCGAATACGCGCCAATTTTGTTAACCTACCACCATTAATCATTCTCACGGTCGATGAATAGGAAAAAGTATCGTGCCAATTTTTTCCTTGGCGACAAACAACGGATGCTCAACGGAAATAGACCCTTGTCTTCCAGATTGTTGTCAGTGAAAAAGCTGTTTATCTTTTAAAATGATTTTGTCAGGTAACCCCTTCTTCCACTTGCCCCTTCAATTGCCTTATCCGAATCATGTAGACAATGTGACGTCACAGAGGTCATTTAGCGAGGTATACCATAATAATTAGATACTATACAGTAGCTAATTGATATATTTGAAATATTCAGTTAATTTTCAATCCTGCAGCGCTCGCGCTCCTAAATGCAAGGTGAATCGAATTGGAGGTGAGACGAATCGGAAAGATTCTTACTGGAATGACATCACTTACTATTAGGGACCGTCATTTATTACGCCTGAGGGGCTAGCAAGAACTAACAAATGATCTTTTCGGACAGATTATTTCGCTCATAAGGAAATAAGGGTAACCAGAGGTTCGAGTGGTTGTTGATTTATTTTATTTAATGTTAATGTACCGCTTGAGAATGTACGAAAAAAAAATCTTTTACCTCGTCTGAAAAGATTTATGAAAATTAGACAAAAACTTTTTGTTGCGCAATATGTAAATATATTTATGTGTTAAGGTGATCGTTTCTTATTATACTCTAGTCGAATGTGTGCTGGTCCTTGGCAGGGTTTAATAAAAAAAAGTGCATCAAATTGCGATGCGTGGCGTAACAAGTGGCGGCTCCTAACAAGAATACGCTATTCCAGTCCTTTTTCAATTTCGTTCCACCTTTCTATTCGATTCGCCTTGCATTATTCCTCTCAAGCACAGCGCGCGCTCTGCAGTGTTAAGTTTGGTAATCTATAAATTCCACATATGTTTAAGTGCTACATCAAATACCCTTGTGACGAAACCAGAACCTATTAAACCCAATGAGTGGTTTCCACAAAATATGACGATACATGTGGGGTTCACTTCATATGCCCGATACTGCCTGACTGCTAGAGTATCGGCGTAGCAAGCAGAAGTTCCTTGGTTCGATACCGAGTGGTGACAACCAAAAAGTACATATCCCAGCATACTTTTGGGGCATCAAAATTTGCGATGTCCCTTTCTAGCAGAAAAGTATGTGTGTAAACATTATTTTATAAACAAAAACCATGATATTAAATCAGATTTTAATTTTATATATAAACAAAATTATATACTCTTCAAATTGCATTCTAACAGTTTCGTATGTTTACTATGATTCCATAATTCGTAACATATAAGTAATTCTTTATATTTTGTAGGATTTGTTTTTGATATTTCACTTTTAAAGTAAGACATAACAAATTTATTTTCAAAAAATATAAAAAGCTAGCTAATCTGACATACATTTAGTATACCTAGGGTTATTAAAAAGTGGGTTGGCGATTTTTTTATTTTCGCCTCAGTGCTCTGTAATTGTCTAAAAACTTAAGCTCCTCTTCTTGTTTGTGTGTATTTGATACGACTAAGTAAACAACATTTATGCATTTAACTTTAGTTGCTGAATTCCCGTCAGTTCGGCAACCCTACATGCCTCGGCCCCCCACCTCCCCTTGAAAACCAGCGAGAAAGGTTAATGACTTATTACTTCATCACAAGCTCTCAACTCATCCAAGCGTTGTCATGACAACCAGAGAATTCCAGACGGTGAAAAATTAAATCCAGTTACGGTTATTGTGTCTTATGCCTCCCCCTTCCTTCCCCCCATCTCAAAATTCCAACGGTGAGGCACTACCCCCCTTGCAGCCTTGTTCGAATTGTTGGGGGGGGGGGAGGTATAAGAATGCTGAAGTGTTTGTAGCCAAATGCTTCCAGGTTTGGAGAAAAAGCGCTTAAGTTGGCGACTACGACTACTTTACGATTTTAAAGTGGGTAACTTTAAATTAGGTGAATTTTTTTCAAAAAAAAAAAAAAATTATGAAAATTATTGTACTTTAATTTTGTTTATTTTATTTTTATTAAATATCAATTAGATCTTTATAAAATGCACTATTAACATCATAGTTTGGCGATATTTTTCTCTGGTTGGATATTTCGAATTTGTGCTTGGCAGTCCTGAATCGGTGTCTCAAGGGAGGGAAAAAGGCTTTACAGAATCTAGAATATTTGGAAAAGTGAGATGGGGTGGAGAGGGGGGGCTAATGGCTTGTTAAAAGATGTTATCCTTCAGTTACTAGAGTGTGCGGGGGACAGCTTAAATATTTTATCTGCGTCGCAGATGGTTTTCGTAATTGTACTACGTGTCTTCTTTGAAGATAGTTTTGTTTAGTAGTTCCCTTAGTTATTTGCCGGCTGGTTGCATTATTACTGAATAAATTATTGTTTTTATGCTCGAAATTGTTTCAACAAGTTTCTTTTTCTTACTTTATTAGAGTATTTTTCACACTATATGTTTCAATTTTTTAACGTTACACAACAATGCATGGTAATAAAAAAAAGTTATGATGACATTTGTTTTTATATTTACATTTTATATTTTTTTAATATTGTGAGAAAAAAAAATGATTGGCTTTGAAAGCGTTTCACGGACATTTTATCTTTTGGGTCGTATTTAAAGAGTTTTGATTGATATTAAATGTACTGACTTTGTGTACCACTTTATTTACTAAGTATAAAAGTAGAAGCTTTTCAGAGTTGTTTTTTTAACAGAAAATATTTTAAGTTAAAAGCAGACTAAATTATTTTTTGCTAAAGTAAAGAATATTTTTTGAAAAATAGAAAAACTTCACTTTTGTGTATATTAGTACATACAAATAATTTAAAAGTGTAATTAACACGTATAGTTGCCGAAAAAAGCTCACATATATTATACCCATTTTCGGATCGGACATCGCCAAAATTCCGCCATCGCTGATTTTGGAAATAATTTATTTTTTTTCGAAAATGTTCTCCTCACACCTTTAATATCCATAATATGAAATTTGGTGTAATTCCGTTCATTAGTTTTAACTACAGCACTAACTACTCTGAGCAGGGAAACTTATTTTATAACAACCTTGTAGAATCTGCTTAGAAATGGAAAATGGTGTTAGTTCATTTTTGAATGTTTGTGACTCACATCACTTGACAGACTGCCCGTCCTCCAGTTACTAATCAAAAGTTAATGAATATATCGATATACTGCTAAATGAATTTGTAGCGTCCTGGAGTTCATCCACTTTCTTTCGGTTCCAAGAAATCGCGAAAGGCATGCACCACTGCAACCAGTGTTTATATCTCAAACCAATGAGAGATCGACAACGCATGAGACCCCCGCAGGGGACGGGCCGAATGCGATAAACACTAACGAAAAGGAACTCATTCCCAGCTATCCAGCCATAGTTCCAACAAGCACATATATTGTGCTCCTCATGTAAATGCAATAACATTCATTTAACCTTTAAATGTAAATCCTTAATTGTTAAACTTGCATAATTAAATATCATTTGTTTTCTAACTACTATGGCTATCATCAAACTTATTCATTACCACTTAATTAAACCTTCTGATTATCAATGGAGTCTCCAATAGCGTGGCCGTACTATCCAAACAAACTACTGCCGCCGCAAATTCACTGGTAATTTTTAAATAAAATATTATCTACAAACCATAGTAGGCTTGGTAAAGACCTGCTGACGAAGTTTTCTATGGTAAAAATGCATCATTACACGATATGTCTCGATCTAAAATACGCAAGCCTTGCTACATATAGTCCGAGGTATCACAAAAAAGATGCCATGCTCCCCACATTTCTCCATGGAACTGAGAAAAAAAAGAGCAGTGCAGCCATGTTCCAAAAAAGGAACAAATCGAAATTACGAATTTTCCTCCTAGCTCCTGCTTGCGAAATTCGCCAACAGAATAAAGAACGCTTCTGTTTTCGCTTCGGTAAAGAATTTCGATTGGAATCCTGGAATAGAACGTTTCTGGTGGGAAAAAAATTCTATTTGAAACTCTGTTGTGCGAAATCACTTTTTCCATCAAGGATTTGTGTCGGCATCAGCTGCGTTGGGAGTCCTTTTCATCAAAAGCTAATTTTGGTGTCCGTTCTTCTATCATTCTGATTCGTGAACTTGTTTTGAAGCAGAGAACTATTTGTGCTCATAAGGTTCAGGTGACTGTAACTAAAATATAATTAACTTTTAGGAAGGTAAAGAGTTTGTTTTGTATTTATCCGACTGTCTGGTGAGCTTTGTATTTCTTTGTTGAGGGATTTGGAGAAAATTTATGATTTTTATATGAAGGGCAAACATTCAAAACGTGTTTTGCTATATTAAGATAACTGACCCTAGAGAAAACACATTGCATTTTCTAAATGCATCGAGTCATATACAGATTCCAATCTCCGCAAGTTAATTTCAATGAGACAAGCGTGTTTTGAATGAATAAAACAGCTTTTTCAAAAGAAAATTTGGAGGCAAATTCAGTGATCCAAATTTTAGAAACCTTGGTCAATACACGGTTTAATAAATCTGTGTTCCTCTTATTTGAATAAAAACTTTTGTAAAAAGTAATAAGTTATATTATGCAATAAATTAGAAATTGCTTGATCTTAATTAGCTACTTGTATTTGTCAAAATAGCTGATTTTAAATATTTTGAACTTAATGAAGGAAGGTCTTTGAACGTTGGGCGATGTTAAGGATTTCGGACTTCTAGCGTTTACAGATGATAGAACTTGAGCTCATGAGTTAAAATTATATAAAACACGGCCTAATCAGGAAATTATGTTTTATAACAAGGTTTAACAAACGGAAAAGTTTGCTTTATATTGTTGATAGTTTGAAAGGAGTAATAAGTTTTTAAAATATCCTTTGGGGAATTGTAATAGACTAACATTGCTGAGCTTCAAGCCTGTACTAGGTCTTCATTATATGTATTTGTGAACACGTCTTGCCACTTCTGACCCAAAAAAAGTTTAATTTTTAAATTGGAATTTTAGTTTTTTAATAGATATTATAAATATTTGTAATGTTTAGCACGTTTTTTTAATTTAACTTAAAATTTCTCATGTAAAAAACAACTACAGTGCTTAAAAATGAGCACATGAACGTACTCGTTTATTTTTAGTACAATTGAATCCTAAATGAGCTATGACGTACTCAAATTTAAGTAATCGTAATTTCGCAAAAATGAGCAGTGTGATTTAATATCGCTAATATCAGCTTCTGTTCATGCCATCTTAATAAAGCGACCTGACACACTTAAAACAGTTGTTCAGAAGAAGGTTTCCCACATCATTTGATGTCGATTACCTAAATGGAAACTGAGTTATTACAACTCAATTATCTTACTTCCCATTCTTTTTGCACACCTTTTTAAAATTTCTTCTGTTTATAACTTCTTAACGTCGCCCTGATAGTTTAACGGATAAGACTCTGGACAGCGGTGCCTGCAGATATAGGTTCGATTCCCGGTAAGTCTTGGTTGTAATTGTCGATGTTTATTGAAAGGGATTTATAAAGGCAGCCTATGTATGCTAGCATCTGCTTTTTTCATTCATTTTTACCCATTGTACTCATTTTTAAGTACATGTCTTTTTCAAAACCTAAGTATTCTGAGCCATGATAAGCATCGAATGTATTCAAAAATGAGTACATTTTACTTGTTTTTAATTTTTAACTCTGTTGCAATGCATAAAGGAACAGCACGCTTCCATATTATTGCGTTATCAAAGTCAACATGAAATAATACCCCCTTGCTTAATATTATGGTGTTCATTAATTTCCGATTTAATCTCTGAGGCGGGGGAGTATAAACCATAATTGTTCGATGACAGATTAAATTCCACGGAGAGTGCTCTCCGCTGAGACTTCGTTTATTCTCTAATCTGCAAGTAAAATTTCAATTTTCTAATCTGCAGAGAATTATTTTGAGATTTATTCGTCATTAAATAATCTTTTGGGGAAAGTTTCGTGGTTCATTGTATGCAGCTGTCTTCAATTAGGGGTACAGCTCGTGGAAATTTTCGATGTGATATTTCATCAAAATATTATCCGATTCTGTTTAAATAAATAAGTCTAGATTTTTTTTCTTATATATGTTACCGTTGAAGTATGAAATCCGTTATTTCATAGAATACCTAGTTATTCCATGAAATAACTGATCGTGTCCGTTCAAGTGTAAAACTCTCTTGTATTTCATGGTTTAACTAGTTATTTCATAGAATAACGATCTGCAGCCCGTTAAAGTGTAAAATAAATGAAATTAATGTTGGATAAATCTCATTCTGAAGCCTCTGTGGGGTTTACCGTCCGTATCCCAGTGCCTGAAGTTGACAGAGGAAAAAATGATGCCAAATCTATTTTAGCTATCATCATAAAAATAACCGAAGAAAGATTTTTCCAATTGGGCACAAGAAACGGCCGCATAAAACAATTATATACCCGATCCCAGTTTTTATGGTACGTTTCCATAAATACCATTTATACGCTGCATAAATTAGATAAATTGCTTCTTTTTCATTTTAATTGTCTATCATTAGTTTAATTTAATTTTAGATAAATTGTTTATTTTACACTTTAACTGTCTCTCATTAGTTAATTATTTATAGAATACCTAGTTATTTCATAGAATAACTAGTTAAAGTGTCAAATTAATAACATATTACACACTTTAACGGACACGATCAGTTATTTCATGGAATAACTAGGTATTCTATGAAATAACTGCATTGTATACTTTAGCGGTAACATATATATATTTTTAAAGTTCATTACTTTTATTAACTCATATTTTTGTATCTAGGATTCCAAATGTGAATCTATATCATGTATTTGTAAAAAATAATTTGAATATATATTTTTTTAATGTCACCAATTAGATGGCTTCTTTTAATAAACAAAATTGATGTTGAGATTGATTTTAAACGACCTGAAACGAACTTTTAAAAATTAAGCTAACTTGTATGAATATATTTCAATTGTAATCAAAATAACTTTTATGCTGTAAGAATTAAGGAAGACTAGAAAAACGTATATCCTAGCATGTATGTTCTTTAAAATTAAAATTAATTTGTAACTTAAGAGTTTCAGGTCTCTTGAAAACTGTTATAAAGCATCACATGCATATTCTACTGGCTAAGTAACACAGTCTGTTCATATAATAATCAATAACAATCATAAATTCCTTAAAATCGTATATGTAAAGTTAAAGATGTTTTTATTACATGACACATTTAGGAGTTAAACCATGCGCCTTTGTTTGTTTAACGATTACTTGTTTACAAAATCAATCATGTTAACTTTAGAATTCCGGGATATTTTGACATCAGGCAACATTTTTACAATATCTTATATAGCGCATGTTTTGGTTATATCTTTATTTAGGAAAGTGTGTAAAAATAAATTTGATAGAAAATAAAAATAACATATTTCTAAAAATTATTATTATTTTGGAAAATTAAATTAAAATAAGTTACACTTTAAATAAGATAAAAGAAAACTTTATATATTTTTAAATTTCCATGGCATTTAATAAAAAAAGTAAGAGATCAAAGAGTACATGTTCGGGGATAAAAGCATTATGCGAAAAAAAATTTAAGGAACCCTTATTTTAGTTACTTAAATCCTACTAAAAGTATTTTTCACAATTAATTATAAGACACAAGCATTTCTAATGAGTTTTTTCATGCAACTAAAAAGCCGCTAATTATGAACACAGAAATTGTATTTTAAACAAGTCTGGTGTCGGTTAAAGAAAATGCGTTTTTATTTTGTGAAAGATTAATAATTCTTATGTCTAGTATGATTTAGAATCTGTGATAATCCTCCCACTAATTGTTTTTTATTGGCTATTTTTCGAGTGTTAATCCAGTTTTCTAAGTTTTTATTATGCTTAATTGTATTAACACGAATAAATATTTTCACTAAATAAAAAGTTACATATTTAATGCATGGATCCTCTTCTTATTTGGGAGCTTAAATTGGAATAGTTTGTCGGCAAACTGCAAAAACTCACCAACATTTTTGAAAAAAAAAGAGTACTTATAGAATTTAAATACTCCATAATATCTTTTCTATCAATGCCGCAAAGTCAGTAATTGTGTAATTTCGCTTGTTAAAGAGATTTCTTGTGTTATTAAAAAAAGGACTTACTTAATACCCAATATTATAACCGAAATACTAATAATACGAAACTGTTCTCACGTGTTTCTTCTGTGGGTGTTACTTTTTTTCCTCTGAGATGCTGTGTTGATTGATTAATTCAATCAACTAACCAACCAATCCAACGTCTCGAAGGAAAAACGCAACCGCGGTAGAAAAAAACTTTCTCTCTACCTTAAACGCCAATGACAAGTTATCAGCGTTTCTCTGCTAGCTTACTGTTGTAGTAGCAAAGATTGTTTTACAGTATTATTTAAGCACTGTGGGAGAAACAACAAAACGATATTATCGAATCGTTTTCAATTAATCTTTATCAAAAATAGGTGATTAAATTGTTTACGGATTAATAATAAGTTATCAGATTTTCGGTTGGTTAGGTTTATTGGCGCAAGAGCAACTAAGGCTATGCTGCGCCAAACACTAGGTGCCGCAGTACACAGGGCTTAAGATTTTCGGTATTTCTACATGTTTTATACTGTTCTAACTCCAAATCAAAAAGAGATTTTTAAAAATTGGCTAATGTGTGTCAGAAAGAATTATCTCAAAATTGACCAATGATACACAACTGTTTGGGGGAAAATTATTTGAGTATTAGGGATATGAAGTTAAAGTCAAGATCGAATATTCCAAAAGAGGTTGTCATTGATAGATTTTGATTTTCAGATATTACTCGTATGCAGATCTATTTTTTTAAGCCCTGACATTAGCATGTTATTTTTTAAAAATCTTTTTTACATGAAATTTAATATATGAGCATTAAATCGAAAAGAGGGGCATTGTTTTGGGGAAAACCAGCGTGAATATTAAGATGGTCAAGAAGGAGATAAGATCAGATCGCGGGCCTAGGACGTTACTATCGCTAATTTTTTATCTCAACCGGTTTCTACCCAGCAAAACAAGTCAGCATAAAACCTTTAGCAAAATTTTGAAATTGGAGGTTTTATGCAGGAAAACTGCAGTTTTGTTTTTTATGAAGATCTATAAAATTAAAGGTTTTGTTTCTATATCCTTTATAAAAACTGCAAAAAACCTGCAAAAAAAACTTCAATTTTTAAGCATGAAAGGAAAATGCAGATATTTTGAAGGTTTTATGCAGGAAAATTAAAAACTTCAAAAAAAACTGCAGTTTTTTGTTTCAATATCCTTTACAATACCTTCAAAAAACCTTCAATTTGACAATTTTGATGAAGGTTTCATGCGGACTTTTTTTGCTGGCTATATAAGTTAAATATGCTATATATGAGAGAAAGTGCCTAATAATGTTTAAAAATAGTCTTGTGTGTGTGTTGTGTTTTTAAAAGTGTGTTGTTGTGTCTGTTGCAGGTCTCGTGTTTCTGCAGTACCAGAGCGAGACCAAGAGGGCGCTGCTGCCGAACGAGATAACGTCTATGGACACTGTGCGGGCTCTCTTCGTGCGCTCGTTTCCCAAGCAATTGACCATGGAGTACCTCGACTCGCCGCACATCCGAGTCTACATACACGACCCTGCAAAGGACATGTTCTACGAGCTGGAAGACCTCAGGTGAGATTCCTCCCTACACACACACACATTCCCTCTTGATCTCTCGCCACATTCGGAATTACAATAACCCTTGATTAATCAAACAAACTTAACTGGCCTTTTTCTGGGATGATTAGTTGTAACATTCACAATTGCATATTAAACAAACCACAACATGGCATCATATTTACAAAACACCTGTTTGGATTTTATTGGTAAGTTAAGAGATTTTTGCTCGCCTGATTTAGGCTGCTCTAGCTCTGTTATCCTTATATGCTTAATCCTTAGGAAAACTCACTATACCACGTATTTTAGAACAATAGTCAGTCGTGGCCGAGCGGTTAAAGGCGTCAGATGGGAATCCGAGGATTCACGGTTCGATCCTGGGCGATGGACTTGACAAAGAAAAGTAAAAAGTTGTGATCGGAGGGTTGCTAGCTTCGCTACAAAATACTAGAAAAGTCGTCCAGAACATCCGCAAAAATGAACGGCGTGTATACGGGACTGGTGCACGATAGATCTGATCGGGGTCCAAAGTCCCGACGTCTATTGAAGGTGTTGGGTGCCAGTTCAGGTGTTTCCTCGTCATCTGACCATGGTTCTAAAATAACGAGGTGCATGTATGAATGTGTGTGTGAATGTGTATGTGTTCCCGGGTCTTTCCTTCGAGATTGACCCCGAACCGTCGCCAATAGCCCACTGTGCAGCTCTAGTGCGACGTTAATTAACAGAACCAAACCTCAGTACAGACAGACAAAACGCACAATACCACATATTTTAGAACTAATAGGCGTTTGGACATTAGACCTCGTATATCCGTCACGTATACACATCAGTGTAATTTTTGGGGTATTTTTAGACTAATGTCTAGTATTTTAGTAGCGAAGCTGGCAACTCTCCGAACGCAAGATCACTACATTTTTTTTTTATTTTCTTTGTCAAGTTTACTCAGTCGGGCTTGAATTTGCAATCCTCTGATTGCTAGCCAAACGCCTTTATCCACTGGACAACTGTGGCCCCCCAAAAAACACCTGCTACATTTTACTTTTAAAGGGCAGAAACATACTGTATTCTTTAAGTCTTACTTATACTAACTTATTATTAAGTCAACCATTCTCAGCATAGCAAGCTGAACGTTTATTATTCGATTCCGTGTAACTACCAAGAGCCACCGCACTAGAAAGTGGATGACACGAAGATGGCTATATAAAATCAAATTAATAATCAACAAAGCCTGTGGGAATGGCACAAGACTTGAGATTGGAAGGCTTTGAATTTTTGGTTAAGGTACTGGTAAGGCTAACCAACAACACACGGTGTAGAGGGACTGGTGTGCTATAAATTTGTTGTGGTTCAAATGCCTAAACTTAGTCGTGGTATGAAGTATGCAAAATGGGGTGCCAAACCACTTGTTATTTGAACCAATTTCCTCCGACCGTAGTTGAAAATTACAAAGCAAAGTTTCTGGGTCTTTCCTTCTGGAATCGAGGCCTCCGTGGCCGAGTGGATTAAGGCGTCAGCTTAATCCAAAGGGTCCCCGGTTCGAACCTTTGCACGGACTAGACTAAAGAACAGTAAAAAGTAGTAATATTTCGATCGGAGGGTTGCCAACTTCGCTACCAAAATACTAGAATGTCGTCCAGAACATCCACAAAAAATTAACGGCGTGTATACGGGACTAGTGCACGATAAATCTGATCGGGGTCCAAAGTCCCGACGTCTATTGAAGGCGTTGGGTGCGAGCTCAGATGTTGTCATCGTCATCTGACCGTGGTTCAAAAATACGAGGCATCGTTCCCGGGTCTTTCCTTCGAGATAGGCCCCGAATCGTCGCCAATAGCCCACTGTGCAGCTCTAATGCGACGTTAATTAACCAAAACCAAAAAAAACTTCTGGAATCATCTATGGCAAATCATATAGCTTTAAAGGGTGAAGTTAATTCAATCAATAACCACAAAAAAGTACTCAATTAATATTATACCTTTAATATAAATCACTAACTATTTTACTGTTGAATGATCAAGGTCTCCTTTTTAACTAAAGAAACTATCTTTAAGGTATCCGAACACGTTCGAAGCACTTTTTTTAAAATGTGTCAGATAAGAACTATTTAATGCAATTTTTAGATTATTTGTTAGTTAAAACTAATTATATATCATGAATATTTAAATTTTATTATTTTAATTATTAAAAAAAGTTCAATAATCATTGAAAATTTTACGTTTTTTTTCAAAAACTTGAAAACTTATACAAGACATACAAATCAGTTTATATTGAAAATTTTACTTTTAAAATAAACTACATGTTATTATCTAGTGTTCCAAGTAAAATTAAACATATATATAAAAAATTAAATTTTTGGTGACACACCGAAAATTTATTATAAGATTTTTGACAATTTTACAACCTTACAGTTCAAAATTTAGTCCATAAATAAAAATATATTAATGATTTTCAAACAATTTTAGTACATGCACTAGAATACACTCTACTGAATATGGACACAAAATTTAAAGACAATATAACAATAATATTTTGAGTTATGATATTTGAAATTTGATGTTTTTGAATAAAAATCAATTCTGAGAAAAATGCCTTTAAAGTATAAATTTGTCTATTATTAATATTAAGAAAGTTTCAACAGACTTAAAATCACCCCAATTTATATGTTATACCCTCCTCTTGCTCATCTTTAGCCAAATTTCCTTTTTTAGCTAATCTATTTTTTTTCTGACAACTTTAACATTAGGTAAATTAGGATTTCAGCAGCATCGGCAAGTTTTGTCTCCAGTGTTCTGAATGCAGACTTGGACAGTGTGCCAATATCAATTGAAGAACATAGTTTTTTAGCAGCCGAATTCCCTTTCCCAATGAGTCTTAGCCCAAATACAAATGAAATATTTACAGAACGCAATTTGTTTGATTTTTCAGAGGTGCAAAATGTATTTTTGTATTCGCAGTTTTGACATTTCACCGTCATATTTGATGCCAGTCCAAATACAGACTCTTGTAGAAGACACAGTCTACTGCTTAGGCAATCAGGGCAGCACAAACACTTTATCACATTAGAGAGAATTTGAATATTAATTATTTAAATTCCACTTATTTCAGTTCGAGAATAATTGTCCAAATAAGAAGTCATAGTGAGCTTCTTTTCACTTGCTGTAGGCACGTTGTTCGACGCAGATGGATCAGTTTCAGTGGAACATACATATTTATTTCCTCGGAATTTTTTCTTACGAATAAAACTTTGGTTTCTCGAATTCCCCAAGGTGCTTTAACATATATGAAAGAAAATTTGGAGAATTAATTAAGTTAGGTCTTTAAAAAAAATTATTAAACAGATTATACAAAAATAAACATTGCTGCTTGTAAAGAAATAAACAAGAGAGTAAAGTTGTTGGCATTTTTAATACAAAAACTTCTGATATAAATGAAAATATTTGGTGGCTAGATTATAGCAACATTAAAATAATAAATATTGCAATTAAAAATTAAAAAAAGTTGAAAATTAAGAAAAAAAACGATGCTTCTGCCTCATTTCCGGTTTCGGAATGCTACTTCCTGTTCCATTTAATACGTTTCCACTTGGACTTTAAATTACTATAACTTTTGTTCTAATTGACGCACAACTAAAGTAAAAACTGTTTTGGAAACTTAAAAGTGCAGAAAATCGTATTTTTAAATAAAAAAAAATTTGGTAATTTCAGTCAAAATCACCTTATTCAACGTGTGCGGATACCTTAAGCAAGTTTATATTTAACTATCCAAATGCTCGTAAATTATCAGAACCATTCAGATCTCTGCTTTGAGTTGGAAATGAATGGGGCAAAGTGCCAGCACTTCTGGCACTGTTTACAAAATGTGGAGGAAGCTTGGCTGCTGCGAGATTCAGTTATCAGAATTTGGAAGATAGGGCATGAAATAACAATGCCAATCTTTATTTACACAAAGAGGGTGTTAATTGCGCTCTCGTTTTCTTTGCCATTAGCCGAGAATCTTGATTAACGTATAAGCCCACCCATATTACTCTTTGACACCAGTGGTTCCCAACCTTTACATTACCATTGACTCGAATGTTCAATAAGCCTCGGACCATCATGTTTTTAATAATATTTTTAATAAAATACTTAAGATATTGAATGTAATGTAGATACTTAATATGGTTTGTGTATTAAATTTTACAAATAAATGTATTAATTAAAATTCAAAAGTTTCTAACGTTATGTCTTATTAAAGTTACATTTCAACATTAAAAATATAAATGAAATATTCAAACTTACTCTTATTCTCCAACTTGCATACTTTTGGGCTAAATAGTATATTTAATAATATTTGTAAATGTATTTAATAACAGTTGATAGTAACATTCCTTCAAATACAAAATGGAGGATTGCATTTAATTAAATAAATCTTAATCTATAAACTTTACCAATACACTCTGATGAATTAAAACAATATTTTCTCCAACAAAGTTCTATACCGTACTCTTATCTGGTTAATTGCTAAATATTCAAAGCAAGCACATGAAACAATTAACTTGGGATACAATTTTGATTCTTTTGCACCACATAAATATTAATTTAAGGTGGCTATTTCAAATCCTATAAGTGTCTAGATCCATGTTTCTCTGTAGGTTTCAACCTGGTTTAACTCACAATGGAATAAAATCGTTTCGACCAATAAAAAGGGCCAATAAGGTACATTACTTCTTTACAAGTCGGGAATATAAAAACAACAGAAACGCGTTATTATATTTGTGTAATTCATAAAAACTTGTTTCGGTGTCGATTTTTAAAAAATTGTCTTTGCTTGTATATTTCGAGATTTTTTTTTTAGTTGGGTTGGGAGATTAAGCAGACCATATATAACGAAATTATCATATATATGTCTGTAGTAAAGATCCCCTATACGCCTCGTAGACGTAACGAATCTCCACACATGGGGTATCAAAAGAAAGGGAATTCCGACGGATGACATTTTCACCTCATAAATATCAACGGATTTTTTATTGCGTTTAAAAAGTAATATTTTAAAGTTTTTCTTTTACACAAGTCGTTGATGATGCTGCCAACTGTGAACGGGCCGTTAAACTTTTTGATTTTGGCCATAAAAGATTATTTAATATCTTTCACCCGAACGGGTGGGAGGGGGGGGGGGGTCATGGGATAATTATCGCACAGGCATGTGCCAGTATAGTAAAATTTGCGTTTTATATTTGATTTAAGTATTTGGCTTTTTGTGTGGCAAGCTACAAAATTTTATTCATGACAGTGACTTATTCGAACTAACTTTTTTTTTGCAACTGATTATATTGTTGTTCTTATTTTCATTCCTTTCTATAGTATGATTCAAGCCTCCTATCTGTTATGTCACTTTAATACATTCTTTCTTGTTTTGCGTTTTTACACAATCATTTTTTATATAAAGAAGCAATTTTTTAGTTTTCTGTAGAATAGCACTAAAGCATCATAATTTATTTCACATATGATATATTAGATACACAATAAAAAATAGAGTTTTAAATAGACCTCTGCTGCGGTTTACATAATATAATGATATTCACTTGATATATATCGTAAAAAAATAGACTACTATCTCTCCGTTTGACCGAAAAATCTACAAATAAAAACTCAATAGTTAAGTTAAACGACAAAAAATGTTAATTCTAAAAACCTCTCATTATGGTTTCACAGCGTTTCGCGTATACCGGAAGGTTTTTTTGTTCTTTTTTCAATCGGTAAAACATAAGATGCTATGCTAGATTAGTCCCAAGCCCTGTTTAATATCATTTATGGCGCTTACATCAGCTTGAATGGAGATTAAAATGTGTTACTTCAGCAGAAGTATACAACAGAACAGAAAAAAAATGCAGTTAGATAAAATCGGTGGTAAAGCAGATGTACCATTGGCCCAGAAACTAGCTTCCATGGTTTTGATTAGATCTTTATCATCTACACTCGTTTTATTTTAGATGTTGTTGTAGATTCTTAGAATGCTATTAAATCTCTATACGAGTGATCCACGTGGAATCGTGAAGAAAATTAAACTTTTTACTCTTGAACACATTTTATTAAAACTTGTCTTTCGCAAAGACTACTAAAAACTAGACAAATTAACTACTCTTTATTAAATATTAATAGTAAAAATACATTTGAACGTTATATCTCATTTGAAATCCAAGGAAAATGTGTCTATTATTTATAAATAACACACTTTTAATACTAGAACCATTTAGGACTGTTCATTCGTTAAAAAAAGTTATTAAACTATGTGAATTATTTTAGGAACAAGTTATTGTGAATGAATATAACAACAGAGTGATTACATAAAAGTGCGAAAAACAAAATAATTTTAGCAAACATTTACCAATTCCGTACAAGTGCATAAATCCCGTGATTTAAAAACATATAAAAAAAAGAAAAACTTATAAAAACTACAAAAACAAATTACAAAAACTCACGAATTCCATATGAATTTGCCGTCCCTCTAATAAATAGAAAGTGGTTAAACACTGTGAACGACTTTTTGTGCATATAAACAACACATCAAGTAAATAAAAGAGTGAAAATCTACACACTTAAAACAAACACATGTTTGTCTACAGAAAGCGACGAGAAAAGTAAATAAACTTATTTTCATATATGAAGAGGAAGTTAAAAAAAAATGTATTAAAAAAATATAACGATATCAAATATTAAAAAAATACACAAAATACTTAAAATAATTAATAAAACACTCAAAAATGTAGGTACTTGAATTCAATAAAGTTACATAATTTTTTTAAATGGATTATTTTATCATTAGATTAAAGTTCGTGCACCTATTATCTAAACCTATCAATACCAGTGTCACTTTTTACCCGTCTCAAAAAATGACCATATGTATGACTTCCAGTCATAAATCTTGTTCCCCGTGAAGCCCACTAAGTGTTTTCCGTGTTGTGTGACTTGCCCACATTTCTCATATTTCACGACATTATCCTTTATTTATGGCTTCTCTAGCTGTCAAACATGTTTATCCGAAAAAGGATATTAGTCTTCAGTTCTCTTGCATTCATAAGAAAAATGAATAGCGTTTTTTCCTATTTTTTTAAGTACTGATGTGGAAAAATATTGTGAATTAATGAGGTTACTTTTATTTATGTACACAGTAAAGGTTTATACCTGTTATTTTGGATGGACCACAGTGTTATTTAGTTTGTTAGAGAGAGGAAATTTAGAAATAGAAACTGGAATTTTCAAATTGTAAGAATTTGAGTTTAAGATCCATTAATTACATTAATTGGATCATAAGATTAGTATCGATCCTTGTAACAGAAGTTTTAAAAAATACAGAGATTCAATCCAAAAATAACGTTAAACTAAACCTTTCTAGTTTCAAACCAGAATTCTCGACCATCCGACCAGTGTAGAAGAAATGCTTGTGGGTGCACAGTAGTTGTCATAATAACTCCGCATATATCTAAACATCAGAAAATAGGTGTAGCTTTATATGCTGTGATAGTTACAAATGAAAGATGCAGGGATGGAAATTCTGTGCCAATTGCGCCAGAGAGCGCCAAACGTGGTATCCTGCGCCAACTTGCTACAAAACCACATTTATGTGCGATTCTGCGCCAATTTTGTCTTAGATGTGGAAATAAAAGAGTTTAAATGATGTAGAAGAAAGTTGGAAGTAAAATAGTTCGCCAAACCAACACGCCAAACCCAACCACACCCGACGTCGTGTCCAACACACAACTGTCCTAAACTGCTCTACACACAAATACAACCGTCGGATCCGACTGTGGTTGTCCCGACAGTTGGTCTGTGGTGTCGGTGGGTGTGTAGGAGCCTTTATAAGAATCAGTTGCTGTATGCTTTTTTGTTGCTCAGCTTTTTTAAAGTTGCCGTCAGGACCTGATTACCGAATAGGCCTGTTAAGCCCAGGCTTACACTTTACATTTTTGAGGGGATCCCAAATCACACATATTACATACATATTATTTAACAAACCTACGTAGTTTGCCACTAAATATACCTTATAAAAATCTCATAACAAAAAATTATTTTTAAAAAAAATTACTTGTTATGTTAAATGTGTTCGAATATTGGGAAAAAAATCATACAGATTAGGAATACACATTATTTATTAATATGTCTTAATATATTATTTATAATGCGTTTTATTTTAATGACAATAAAGGTTATATATATTAGTGCATGTCAAAGTTCGATTTGATGTGTCAAGGTCTCTATATAAGAGCAATAGGGCCCCCGTTTGAAAGCGGGGTTCCCTTGATTCAATTTCTTAATCGAGCCCTGGTCAGTGCAATTGTTGCTAGTCCTAAGTAGCGAGTTTCTGTTGTAACGCGTTTATAATGTGTGTGTTTCTGCAGAGACATCCGCGACCGCTCTGTGCTGAGGATCTATGAGCAGGACGTGAACGGGGGCGGCGTCTACAGCACCTACGACCAGGATCTCAGCTACTTCTCAGAACCAGAGTTCGATTCCGAGTACCAGCATCAGCACATACACAGGAGCAAGGTATACTTCTCCCTCTTTCACCCAAATAAGTTTACTTTATTGTATACTTGTCAAGTACTGATTTCATATCCAAAGTTAAAGGTAGACAAACTAAAATCATCTATCGTGTGTTTTTTTATTCCATATTCCCCAAATAACGCCTTAAATTGAATTTTAAGAGTTAATCTTGTATTAATTAGATAAATATTTTGAACGAATATAATTTTACACTGTCACATTATTCATAATTACTTTTTTACACCAGTAGTCGTTCATCATCCAGTAATACCACTAAACTTTACCTTTAAATTCTGGAACACTCAAAACTTGTTTCCTTTATGAGCGAGTTGAAGCCAATTGCAAGCAGCCGTACTGTATCCCAATTTTTTTTCGTTTTTAAAGTGATTTAGTATTGTTTTTTTTAATACCATAGCACTGTAAAAATATTAAATGAATATAAATAATATAATTTTTTCGTATATATATATATATATATATATATTGCCAAACAAATATTTTTTTTCTCTTGCTTTTTAACCACTTTGACTTGCAAATGACTTTCTATGTTAATCGCAGATTGCATTTAAAATGGGTTTTTAAAGAAAATAGAAAACAACTCAGCCAAAAGCAATACATGTCTGCTTATTGTAACATGAAAAGTATACGAAATATTGCGTTGGCGATGAAAATGGGGTACAATTGAAAACCCTTTCAATTGGCTTCAAGTCAGGAAAATGTCTTGCCCAATCCATAAATCACAGTTACAGATCATTGAGTAATATCAAGACAACTTTTTTATCTGTGGCTCGGGTACATTCGAACTCTTATACTGAACACCTTTTTATAACAGTATATTTACCTATTTTCTTTATATTTATTAATAGAAAATAAGTATTTTTGCATCAATTAGAAGAGACATCTCACAGATGACATTCGATTACTTTTGTGTCTGTGGAGGCGTGACTACTGGAAAGTTAAAAACGTTAATGGGCGAAGCGAATCTAACAACTAAACTCCAATAATCTAGTTTTTCATAAGAGTGTGTCCAGTTTTAATTTATACAAGTTTCAAACTTGGTATATTTTTTCTTCATCTGTTCCTTGTTCTAAACTGACATTTCCTTATATATCGCTTTCGATAGTACTATATTAAACGTTGTCATTTATATTATTAAAGAAAAGCTTAAAGGGGACGTTTAGTTCCCAAAATAGATTAATCCACTTTCATAAATTTTACAGGATATACTAAGAAAGCTTTAGAGCCATGTATTATGGTATGCTAAACTCAGGAGTTTGAATGTATTTTTAAACTGGATTCAGAAATGTTTGGTCAATGCCTCCAGTGGCGTAGGAACTTCTTTTTTTTAGGGGGGGCTGAATTTTTTTTTCAATATATATATTGTTATACAATATAAAATAGTACGGAGTTGCGAGCTATTAAACAATTAAAAAACAATCAATGCTTTAAATTTTTACAAACAAGTGTTAACTTGTTAAATGTTTTAACTTGTATCCGTTTTTGTTTGGACAGCTTTAGAATATAAAGTAACCAGAAAAAAGTTAATAGTAATTTCAAATGTCCGTATTGTACTCTAAAATATGAATTTTTTCAGATTTGAGGAATTCGTCTCTATTTAACTTTCTTTAACAAAACGTAATTTTCTAAAAGAAGAAATTTCATCTATATAAGCTGTTTATAAAATTGTGCATGAACCTGATGGTTTTATTATTTCGAAGGGAATAAATTATGGGAAATACGATTATAATTTATGAAATGTCCATAAATAATATTTTTTTTATTTAAAAACATATTTTTTACATTATTCTTAAAATTACTCTTTAAAGCTTTAGCGTTAACAAAACTTAACATCATTATAATTAGAGTTACTGCCAATTGATAAGCATAATTACAAAACATTTATCGTTAGAAAAGATTGTATTACTTTTAATTGACTTTTAGAATATAGAAAAAATTACTTAACTGACAAAACAGAGGAATATGCTGACAGAAGAAATCAACTACCATTCGTTTGTAAAAAGAAATGCTTCCTAAGATTGCTGTCTTTACACTAAAAAAAGAAACTGTAATGTGGTTGTAGGGAGGAAGCAGCCCTTCCATGACTTCGACCCCTAGGGGCAAGTTTCAGAAAAGCCTATATAGAAAACTGTCTACACACATGGGTCATTCACAATGGGGGGATCATCATTCAGCTAAAATCGACTATAAGGGTGAGAGACAGTAAATTACAAACAAATGGGGACGAACTATACAATTCCCAGCTTTGGTCGCCATTCACATGTCTTGAAGATGAGCGTATACTAACTAGATGGCGGTACATAGCTGTAGGCATTTTGCAAACGAAGTACAGCTGTTGACGACAAACAGGTAAATTTCAGGTGTTTCTCACAAAAGGTGACATATGACTAATGATATGTACAAGTCGTCTTCGATTGGAAACAGTTGAGAAAGAAACTCATTGTCCTCTTGTACCTTTCAAAGCAAATTCCTTCCACTTTAAAACACGTTTAGAATAAATAAGAGGTGCTTCCTTTCGAATGCCTCTTTGTAGGAATTCTCTCTTTCTACGATTGGTTTTTTCAGTATTTTTTTTAAAGTATAATATTAGGGGGGGCTGAGCCCCTTCAAAATAATTCCTGGGGGGGCTCGAGCACCCCCAGCCCCCCTACTTCCTACGCCTATGAATGCCTCTTTTCTAAATGATGTAGTGAATTAAGAACTTGTAAAAAATCAAAAATAAATTATAAATGTGGATTGAGTCGGTTTTTAAACTAATCGCCTCAAATATTCAATAGCCAAAGTTCAACGAACATTGTATAATAAACCTTGATTATGGGTTACAGTAATTAAATTATTAACTTAAATAAAAAAAATCTTAGTTCTACTTTAAAAATCATCAATTCCATTACGAAATAACTTAACGAATGTGTCATCCATCTTTTCTTTAAACGCTTCTCAAAAGAGCGAGTAGTCTCACTCAAGAATAAAAATATTCCTCCTACGTTCGGTCTCAATCCTTCCATCCCAGACGATCCTAAATCTACCCCCCCCCCCCTTTCCCCAGACACTAATAACTCACCACTTCCTTGATCTTCAGCGGGGCGGGCTAAAAACAACCATCAACAAACCAACCTCCCCAAAAAAATAATTAGAACACACAGGTGCCTTTGTCGACGATCCTGCCTTCCATCGGTCTAGGGAGTAAACAGTTGGAACAGATGTCAATGCAGGATTGTAAAAGGCAGGCGGGAAAGAAAGTAAACGGTTCGGAATGTGCTATTTGTTCTCCTCCCCTCGCAGTGATTCAGCCAGCGATTCTATTTCTAGGCTTCCAAAGCTCCGTTGCCGGCTGCCGTCGGATATTACGGGACCTTGCCAGCGCAGTACCTTCCTGGTGGCGCGAACAGGACCCAGACGTTGCCTCATAGCGCTTCTATGAGGACTTATTCCCCAACCCCATCTCTTGCGGAGAGACAGAAAGTGCAGACACTCACCCCAGGAGGAGGTAGGAATAACACACTTCTAAAAGATACCTTCCACTTGTGTGCACCTGTGATCTTTCAAGCTGTGTCAGACAGGAAAGTTCGTCAGTATCGTTTCGGACGTAGCAAGGATTTTTAGTTATTTCTTGTTTACCTATGCAATCTTGTGGATTTATAAGTGTAGAGACGATCTCGCCTGGTACATGTACAGTAAATTTTTAAGATACTTTCATCTGTTGTACTGGTGTTACGTTTTTAATTGTCAAAGACTGTGATATTTTTTTTCTTTGTGATTTGCAATTAATGGTAACAGGACGACTTCGTTCGGATTATGTCAGCTATTCTTTGATCTGAAATAATATACTTCCAAAAAATATTTCTACCTGTGTGCATATTTGATCTTTCCAAGTTGGAGCGGATTATGTAAATTCTTGTGAACGTTCTTATATTTACGATATATCTTTCCTGATTATTTTTAATAGTATAAAGTACTACCTCGTTAGGTCATCTGAGATTCTCTTTCATAAATATTGATCTATCATTTGGAATAATACACTTGCGAAAGACATTTCTACCTGTGTGCGTTTATATTTCGAGCTGAACATATTATGCGGCGTACCTTTTGAAGGTTCGTCTATGTAATTTAACGGCAAACATTGTCTTTGGCATTTCTATCTTATTTTACCTATTCAGACCTTTTATTTATAAAGGTACTATCTTGCCTGACTCGCAAGTGGTATATTTATTCACAGTAGTGGACTTCCATCTTTTATAACGTTTTAACGTTCCCAAATCTCGAATACTACGTAGAAAACTATTAATCTTTTGTACATAATTGTACGTACGATCTCACCTGTATCATAAAAGAGGTATACTTTTTTTTTTCTAATTCATCAATCATTTTTTTATCATTCAAGAAATGGAAGTGGAACTTTCATCTGTAGTGCTCTTATAACATTTCCGATTGCCAAAGACTATTTATATTTATTATAAATCTTCTCTTTTGATCTCCACGTTTAACCTGAGGTACACTTTTTACACATGCAGGTGTACTTTCATCTGGATCCATGGAATTTAATTTGTTGTTATAAAAGTTGCCTTTCGGACTCTTGGACGAGTAACATTTCAAGATATTGCATCTGCAATTAAACTTCTAATATTGATTATATAAATGATAGAACGCAAAGCTAACTGCATCTTTTAGCTATTATTTTTACAAATGTAAGACGCTTTTCTTCTTTATCATATAGAATATCATGTATTGTTAAGGTTAACAATATTTTTGATTAGCTAAATCTCTGTCCCATAAGCTTCCTACACCTAATCTCATCTATAGTATTTTTATGTTCATGAGCTATCGCGGGATTATTTCTAGTCATTTGTAACACCTTCTCTAAACGCATGTCTAACTGATGTAGTGATAAAATTACTACAAAAGAAGCATTTGTTCTATTCTTATAAGAACAAACCAAAATTGTAGTGAATTTCTAGGATAAATCGTAATTGTGGTTTCGTACCTAAAACTTCTCATTTCTGGTTCATAACTATGTAGTTTTTTCGCGTGTCGGCTAACTTTACTCTGACATGTATTCATGGATTTGTAGCCTTCGAAGCTGTTGGTCAGTGGATTGAAGCAATTTTCTTTTGTTTGCGGATGTATAGCTATTATCAAAATAAATCATCCGATGATCATGCAATCTTATGAAGCTGAAATGCGATATTTTTTATATATATTGCGATGTATAAAAGTATAAGATTCTTGAATTCTTCTAAAGTAATCGGAGATTAAGCGTTTTGACTGTGGACGTCAAATTTCTTACGAAAAATCTGTTACCAGCAGCGCTAATGGATATTTCATCAATAAATAGTGGTGAGTATTTGGTTGTCTTTTATTCTTTCTAGCGAAAAATGTATAGTGAGTTATTCTTGTAATTCAGTTGTAGTCATAATTTTTAATAATGAACACTATGACCTAGAGTCGAGATTATATGTGATATCATTATAAGTTATAAGGGATACCACACGCGTCCAAATAATAAGTTTTCGCAATTGTATGCAAAAATAGAACACACAGAGCAAATGCTTTGATTATGAGCTTTTAAAACAACTCAAGGCGTCAGGACATTGGAACAGAATTAGATTTAACCCACAAGTCCCTTAAATACAGTGGGTGAGGGAGGGGGGGGGGGACAGCTAGGTTGAATACATCTATAAAATTGGTATGCGGTACATTTGCGCACAGAGGCACATAGTAAAAAAATACACCTTGGAATCATTCAATGGGGATAAAAGCCATACCACTATGTAGAAAAGAGTGGTAGCTTTTGAACAGGGCGATTTTTAACCCATTCCCTCCCATGTCATTTGTACCGCGAAGAGTGCAATGTCGCCATTAACAGAATTATACCCTTCGACCCCCGTAACTCTACGTGGGGATCTTATGGGGGGGGATCTTATAGGGATAAATAACATACCATAGTGTAAAGGAAGGTGGGTTATGTCAATCAGTTTGGTCATTTATTCACTTCTCCCTCTGACCACTATACCACGTGGGGCCCAAAAATATTCGCGATAAAAAACATTACGGTACATTGAGGGTGTGGCCTCATTTTAATGTCACGAAATGAACGAATTTGTCAACCATTTGATACCATCAATAATGGTATCAAATCGCTATACTCATGCTGGGATTCAAACCCGCACCCACGGATGCCTATCCGAGACCCTAACTATTCGGCCACCATCAGTTCAGTCTCCTTCGGAGAAGTACGAAATAAAATTGTATTCGTACACACACAGTCAAATTTAAATTAAAAATTAGAACAGCTATAAGCGGAGCAGAATGCTAACATTTTGTTTTCTTTCGAAATTACTATTCTGCCAAAAAAATTCATCGTCCGTAGTTGGGACGAAATAAATGCGATAAACTTCGAAATGGAACTATAGAGGAGGGGCAAACATTGACCTTGGATTTCATTGCCAACTTAGATTGGTAAATCTTTGGTTTCAATATACGTGGTTTTATAACTGACGAGGGCCCTGATAGGCAAGTGGATCCATGTTTGTCTAGCAGTCAGAGGATTGCGAATTCGAATCTAACTGAGTGGACATGACAAAATGTAAAAATGTTGTGATCGTGGGTTGACAGACGCAATACTAAAAATATCCAATAATATATACCGCCATGAATACAGGACTGCTGCACGATAAATCTGATCGGGGTCCAATGTCCTGACGCCTATTGAGGTTGCGTCGGGTTCCAGCTCAGGTGTCGTCTCGTCATCTGACCATGATTCAAAAATACGAGCCATCGTTCCCGGGTCTTTCCTTCGAGATAGGTATAGGTCCCGAACCGTCGCCAATAGTCCACTGTGAAGTCTGTTGCCACGTAAATTAATCAAACTAAGCCAACCTTTAACTAACAGCCTAAAATCAATTTGGTTTGGTTCATTAACATCTCACTAGAGCTACACATTGGGCTATTGGAGACGGTTCGGGGCCTATCTCGAAGTAAAGAGCAGAGAACAATACTTCATATTTTTGAACCATGGTCAGATGACGAAGACAACACCTGAGCTATCACATGACGCAATCTCAATAGGCGTTGGACCCCGATCAGATCAGGTGCACGACAAATCTGATCGGGGTTCAATGTCCTGACACCTACTGAGGTTGTGTCGGGTGCCAGCTTAGGCGTTTTCTTCGTCATCTAATCACTATTCAAAAATACGAAGCACGTAATTAAACATAACTGGTTGCTAGCGTAAACGGTACCTGGACCCCTCAAATCAAATATAGGAGGATAAAGAATCCGTTTTCCATTCTTGAAAAAGGGTCTTTTCTTCGAGATAAACCCCTAACCGTCGCCGATAGCCCACTCTGCAGCTCTAGTGTGACCTTAATTAACAAATCCAAACCATTCCTGAAAAACAAACAAATTTTATGAAAACAAATCAAAAGATATTTGATTTTATTTATTCGTCTTCCGACGTCATGGACATAAATCCTATTTGCGTGTGTTATCGTTAACTTTGTTTACATACCAGCAAGTAGAATCCTAAAGTTTGTTTTGTATTAGTAAATTGCTTAATTTTATTTTGTAACGAGTTTTTTTTTTTTTTAAAGTTCGGTTATTTAATTTTGAGTAAGAAAAGTTATTTTATATTTGTCCACAAGTAATGGTTCGTAGAAAAAGGCCTCAGACAACCTTTATTGTCAAAAAGCGAAGAAGAAAAAAACAGGCAACAAAGGTAAAATTTCAAATTCGCTAGCTTCTATTAAAAGAGTTGCACAAATAAAATGAAGAATTTTATCTTAGTTAATTTTAACTTCGTTAATCTGTCTTATTGTCCTTGGTGACTTTTCTTAAAATCCTATATTCGCAACGCTGACACGTTGCTTGGCGATAACAATTGGTTTGTTTTCAATTCCTCCATTTTTCCTCTGCATCGTCGTTTGGCGCCGGGTTGCTAATTTTTGCGAAAAAGCAGGATGACCCAGTAAGACAACCATAACAGACTAAAATTTCTTTTAAAAAAAAATTTTAATTCCTTAAAAAAAATTTTTTAAAGAAATTTTAGTTTTTATATCGTGGTTTTTTAATGAATTTTTCTATGTATTCTATCGGATTTGCTTAACATAAGATTGATTTAGGGTTGCATTTTCTTACATAAAAGTATTATTTATAAAATTTCTGTTGTTACAAGTAGACATGAATAACTTAAAATAAACATGTAGAGAAATATTGATTTAAAATTGCTAAAATTAGTGAATCAATGTCAAAAGGCATAAAATTTCATTTTTTTTATAAAAAATAAAAATATTATATTAATATAATAATTGTTAATCATTATCTTTTTCAGTAATTTTTTCTTAACTTTTTGGCACAGCATTATATTTGTATGATCCCATAAAAAAAAATGTTTGATAGTAAGACACTTTAAATAATTTTAGCAGTTTCCAGAAAATTTCAAAGCGTAACTATCACTTGACAAAACCACTATACTTTTTTATATACATTCTACTGCAATACAATTTGTATTTTTCAAATTTTTATAAATTAATGTAAAAAAAAATTCAGCTCATCAAATATAAGTAATTTTAAATGAAGAACATTTGATTTTTTCCTAAATGAATATTATGAAGACCTTTGCATATAAAATATAGAATGCAATGTCTTCTTATAAAATATCAAACTTTAAGAAAATATTGGGGTTTTCCTATAGATTTGTTTTCCCCTACAGAGGAAAACAAATCTATAGGAAAACTAACTCATGCAATCTAAACTAAGAATTGTACAGGTACAATTCTTAGTTTAGATTGCATGACCTTCTAGACCTGTGGTTTTCAATTAGCATTAAGCCACGGACCACTTGTTAAAAATACAATAGAACCAGGACTCCTTTTTTCAAAAATTTCTAAATTTATAATTTCTTTTAATTTAAACATTTTTTAATAAGAATAAGGTTTCACCCGACAAATACATAGAAAAGATAGCACTATAATCAGAAGTTTAATTATGTTGAGTCACTGATTAGTTATCTACATTTTACAATCATTTAAACTCATAAAATCGTTTTAATAATCACTTAAGTAAGTTACTGCACAGATTGTTCACATCTGCATGTTGTACAAAATGGATCAAATATCGTAAAACCTCCTCGACCACCCATTTTTGGTCAGTTTTGATAGTTAACGAAAATTCAATTAGTTTATCATCTTTAAAAATATTTTTCATCGTGAATGAAATCTAAGTCAAACTTTTGCATCCTATCAAGTTTTCTCCCTCATTTGTATACTTATGTCACTTTTAACACCAATTATGCCCACAGAAAAGTAAAGAAACTAATTCACTGATTCCAACTTTTGCCTAAAGCCTAACTTTAGCTCTCTACTAGATAGGATTAATCTTCCAACTTAACATTTTTTTCAACAGCACTCTAATAATAATTAATTTTAAATAGTTATATTTGGAACAGATGTAGTATAGGACATTTGGCTTGTGTTTGTTTTTGGCGACGAAAAATTGCCGTTAAACAGCACTATGACGTCATAGGGTTGCCAGATTGAAAGCCTCGGGAAAATACCAGCAATGTCGTGTGGGGTTGTCATACTATAAATTTATCGCCCCTATAAAACACACCAAAAAAAAACTTTTGTGCCAAATGTCCTATACTACATCTGTACCTTATATTTTAATATTGTTAATGCTAACCTATTTGCCATGAATCATTTAGTTTATTTGTAATCTGCATGAGTTTTAAAACGTTCTCTGCATCCAACAGGTGGGACGCTGCCTCCCCCAAAGCCTCAGCGGTCCTTCCAGCAAACCCTGACGCCATTGGGTAAGACTGTACGTTCCACACCTCCCCCTACCGGCCCCCCACCCTCCATTCCTTCTCCGAGGTCAGGACAGCCTCGCCCTCTGGGTAAATACTGCCTGGGGATGCAACCCACGATTACCTTCATGACCGCCAACTTGGCTGCCTTTTCAACGGACATTTGTGTTAAAAATATGCCAGATCATTTATATTGAATTCAAAGAAATAACCAAATTTTTTTACATCTATTATCGTCCTTCTACGAGAAGTTGCTAATATTTTTGAAAAACAAATATTCAAGAAATACTTCAGTTCTCTTCCGAATATATTTATGTTCATATATTTATGTTTCTTTTGATTTTATGGTTGAGAGGTTAAGTCATTTTAAATGTATACCGTGATCTATTCTGGAGATTTTGTGTATTAAAAAATCACTTACCTGTGTGATGTTTAACAATATTTTTTTTGAAATAACGGTATTTTAAAACTGTTAGAACTTCACTAATAAATTATTTGTTGTTATTTGGGTATTGAATCACAGTACAATGACTATATCTACATTGCTTTTAATTGCAAAGCTTAGTCTCATTCCATTATACTGGGTTCCTACAAACTTGGTAAACAGGTGTGATTTTTTAATGAAGTAAAAGAATTTCATTTTATTAAACGTCTAATTTCAGCTAGTAGTACTCTTAATTAGCCACCAGGAAAATAAAATTTCACCTAATTTTTGTTTTACTAATAACACATCTAGGTAAATAATCTGTAATTGATATGAAAATGCCCCAATACATAGAAAATATGGGTAATGTTTCAAAGAGCCAGAGGATTCACCGACATTTTACAAAATTAATACCTACCTAATGCCTACTTTTATTTAATAAACCTTAATATTTTAATTTTCTAATTGTAACAGAAAATCTACAAAAACCTATTTTTTTCTATTTAATTGTAAGTAGCTACCCTATTTGTTTAATGGTGAGAACCTTTTTTTTTTTAAATGTTAAGAAATTTAAAATAAACCTTACTCATTCAAAACAAGTTTTAATATTGTTAGTTCTGCCCTATTCTTAACTCAAACTTTTCATTTTTGTAAAGGTGTATATAGACACATAAAAACTAACTACAAACCATCAAGTAATCAGTAGCCATAAAAAAACATTACAATCTTTATAACACTTGAAAAATTACTTGTTATTTTTTATACTTTTTGAAACTTTGATGTTTGCTAGTGTACATTATATTTTATGTCTATTGGAACCATAAAGAGTAGACTCAGATTATATTTGACAGTGTTATACTGTTATTAATTAACAAGCAATGTTTTTGTAGTCTATATATGCCTTGACAAATTGAATTTAGCAGCGAGTTGGTGGTCATGATGTAATCTTGGTTTCTGCCTAGCATTTCTTAATATGCATATTTACATTATTACCTATGTATTTTTTACGATAATGTGTTCGCTTAAAAGTTTGAGAGCATAAAATTTTGTTCAGGATAACTAGATGGCAATACTAGTCGAAATCTTTTAAATGCAATGGGGGCAATTGTTGTGTGTCTCTAAATTATTTTTATAAAAGCAAAATTAAAATTTATTATGTTTTTATTAAGTACTGTATGTGAATATATTACTTTGTAGTTGTATTGAGAGTTTTGAGGGAGATTTTCTAAAATGCATAAATTCATTAAATGGTTGTAGGGTTAACATTATAAAGTGCTTAACCATTATAAGTACTTTTTAGGGTTTAATATACCCCTTTAAATACTGCCTTAAACATTAAAAAAATCAAAATCATTAGATCTCTGTTTACCCTTTTAGGACTGCTTGTACTAGTAGGGTTAATAGACTTCCTTGTAAAACTGATTTTTTTTTTTATCGAACACCACGATGCAAGTTGCACTGCATGATGTTCAATCAATAGAAAACTTTGGTTGTAATATAACGATAGTATGTACTTGCATTCATTTAATTATATTTAAGAGCATAGAATAAGCAATTTAATAAATCTTATTTACTGTTTCAACTAATTAAACTTTAAGTTTAATTAGTCGAAGTAATACTATACATTAAAACATAACTTTATTGAAAATATTTCATTTTGGGAGTTATCATAGAGGGACTTATTAATTGTAAATTGTAAATTATACATTATAATTATAAATTATACATTATAAATTGGAAAAATTTCAAGTTTTGGTATACTTGCACATTTTCTTCAATATTAACATCAGTGTTCACTCTAGAAATAAAAAGGGGCAGGGCGCTGTTGGCAGTAAAAGGGCACTCCGTTTTTGAAAAGGCACTTCTTGTTTTTAAAAGGGCACTTTAAAAAAAGTATGGGGTGGGCGTGGCCACACATTAACACATTGGACACTTGACCAAAAAAATTTCACAATTTGTTGGTTGACATTGCACTAGAGCTGCATATTCGGCTATTGTTGACTGTTAGGGGCCTATCTCGAAGGAAAGACCCGTACAGAATTGATGTCTTTTTATGAAGATATCACTTAAAATAAAAAATTTGATGTTTAAAAATTAATGTTTTCCTTAAAAACCAAATCTGTAAGTAGCCCTAATTAGACACTGTACAAAACTATTGAAAAGGTTACCTAAATGCACGGGTAAATCGGGCTCGCCGCGCCCAAAACGATCTTCTCTTTCAAAAACACACACACAAAAAAAAACTTAACATTTCATATGAGGGTACAGGCAACCAATATGATCCCTAGAATGCCCCGTGCTCGAAATTACCTAGGGATCATCACAATTTTACAACATGCGTAGTTAAAAAGGAGTTTATTTTTCTACTGTCATAATTAATGCACTTAATTATAATTTACACACAATTTTTTTTTAATTGATGCCTTTTTTAAAGAGAGCTAGTGAAGCAAGGACGCTTGTGCTGGACTGAAAAGGGCAAGAAGGGCGGAATTTTTGAA
This sequence comes from Troglohyphantes excavatus, assembly GCA_963932185.1. Classification (NCBI taxonomy): domain Eukaryota; kingdom Metazoa; phylum Arthropoda; class Arachnida; order Araneae; family Linyphiidae; genus Troglohyphantes; species Troglohyphantes excavatus. The sequence continues at coordinate 28,003,731 of OZ010674.1, forward strand.
AAAGGGGCATGAGGGCGCTCTCAAGATGAAAAAGGGCGGGCAGGGCGGACCGCCCTTCAAAAAACGCCTAGAGTGAACACTGTTAACATTTTATCAAATCTCCAATATCCTGATGTATTTAATACCAGTACTTATTGGTATTGCTAGTACAGTCAAACCTCGTTATAACGAACCCTCAACGGACTGGTTCAGAAGTTCGCTATAGCCGAGGGTTCACTATATCCGAATTTTCCAATATTGACGATAAATAAAACTTCCTAAAGTTCTTAAACACGTTTTGTGCGAAACAAATTACTTACACTGAACACTGATTTGCAATTAGTAATGGGCAATAATAAAGTACAAGAAATATTTGTTCTTTAAAAACAATTAAATTAATTTGAGTACTACTTAAATTTATTTATCTAAAGTATGAAAAGAAGTTTTGATTTTTTGTTGAAAGCATCAAGAGTCCATTACATTTTTATCCACAGTTTCTGTTGCAAAGAAATTATGCAAAATGTCCACAGCTGCCTTACCCTTAGCATCAGAAATTGACGAACCTGAATTAACATCCCCTTCGAATGCAATATCTGTATATAAACGAAAATCACCGTTTTCTATTATCTTAATAATTTTCGCTTTATCCTCAATGGAAAAGGCATTAGCAAACAGGAGCGATTTTAAACCTACGCGAAGTCCACAAGTTAAACGATAATCTTCAGCAGTAGAATGAAAGGAATAAGCAAAGAATGTATGCTAAACCAGTTGAACGGGGGAAGGGGAGGAGCTGAGCAGGGGAGTCTATTGTCACCTTTGAGGAACCTGGCTTCTGTCAAAGGAACAAAGAGTAAGGAATGTGGTCGGGGCGAGTAAAATTTATGGGAAAAACCTGAAACTAAACTGGAAAAGTGTGAATTTTAGTTCGCTACATCCGAATTCCTTACTTTTAAAGATCGTTATAAGCATTTGAAAATACATTAGTGACATAGGAGTTCGGTTGGGACCAATTGAAAAGTTTGTTACAACCGAGGGATCGTTATATCCCGGGTTCGTTATACCGAGGTTTGACTGTATATAGAAATTATCTTAAATCATGCACTACCTTTAAATTTTAAAATGCAATGTATTGATTGTCATATATACATTCGACCACTTCTTTCTTGCAGTGCCAATTGGCACCACGATGCCAATCTCACCAGAGAGGAGGCACGAACCCTTGGGCTCTTACAGAGGGGCCCCTCCCGACCGCCCTTACTCCGTGGCCGGGGGGCAGGCAACATATCACATCTCGCCCGAGAGACGCTACGACCCCTCCTACCACTCCTCCCCCGAGCGCAGGTAGGTAGTTTATGTTGCATGTCAATATACTGTGAATATTCTATTACTCAGTCCAATAAGTAGGTTTTATTTAAGTTTTAAGAATACAGTCTAAAAGTTGCATATATCTCTCTAAAAAGGAGATAAATTCAGCCAAACACAAATTCAGTCTCATAAATTAAATAAGGAATAAAGTATAAATTATTATAGTTCACTACATTCAAGTGTAAACAGCTATAGTAATAAAAACTTAAAAGTTTCTTTGAAATGGCTATCTAAAGACCCTTATAAAGTACCTAGAAACTATTTTTATATAGGGTGCAAAGAAATTCTTAAAGTTTCCTAAGGCTCTTACAATCTCATTACTACAAGGATAAAAAAAAATTTCAAAAAAAAAAAAAATTGTGCCATTTTATATTTGATTTTATTTTACCTTGGAAAGCTTCCTTTTCAAAAAGCAGAAAAAAGTTCACAATAAAACATAAATTTTATTAGCATATTTTAATGGGCTTCAACAACAACAAAAAACTTTGAACACCTGTGGATATTTTGCACCTATAATAAAACCTTCAATTTTTTTTTTTTAATTTAGTATTTAAAAAATTAAATTTATAGGTCCTATAAATTTATTATATGCATGCATAAAACTTTTAAGTGAATAATTACGAGTTATATCCTTACTGTATTTGTAGTGAAAATATTATTAAGGACCAGGTTCTAATTTTAAGTTTTATGAATATTTTTTTAAAGTGTTGTCTTGCTGAATATTGCAGGTCCCAGCAAGAGTCTGGCTACCTGTCGTCACCTGAAAGGCGCGTGGACCCCCAGCGATCCTTCTCTGGTTATTCCACAGGCTCTTCATATGAGGAATCTCTGTATGGTGGAAGCATTTACGGCACCCGCTCTGGGAGTGTTACTCCTGTCATCGACGAAGAGGCCAGGTATGCCACTTTCTACGTAACTTCGCCCTCAACTCGTATTGCCTCACATAATTAGAAATTTTGACTGGGTATAAGTTTTTTCTACTGTTTGTGAAACAGGACATATAAACACATACATTGAAAAATATGGCACCCGCTCTGGGAGTGTTACTCCTGTCATCGACGAAGAGGCCAGGTATGCCACTTTCTACGTAACTTCGCCCTCAACTCGTATTGCCTCACATAATTAGAAATTTTGACTGGGTATAAGTTTTTTCTACTGTTTGTGAAACAGGACATATAAACACATACATTGAAAAATATGGCACCCGCTCTGGGAGTGTTACTCCTGTCATCGACGAAGAGGCCAGGTATGCCACTTTCTACGTAACTTCGCCCTCAACTCGTATTGCCTCACATAATTAGAAATTTTGACTGGGTATAAGTTTTTTCTACTGTTTGTGAAACAGGACATATAAACACATACATTGAAAAATATGGCACCCGCTCTGGGAGTGTTACTCCTGTCATCGACGAAGAGGCCAGGTATGCCACTTTCTACGTAACTTCGCCCTCAACTCGTATTGCCTCACATAATTAGAAATTTTGACTGGGTATAAGTTTTTTCTACTGTTTGTGAAACAGGACATATAAACACATACATTGAAAAATATGGCACCCGCTCTGGGAGTGTTACTCCTGTCATCGACGAAGAGGCCAGGTATGCCACTTTCTCCGTAACTTCGCCCTCAACTCATGTTTCCTCACATAATTAGAAATTTTGACTGGGCATAAGTTTTTTCTACTGTTTGTGAAACAGGACATATAAACACATACATTGAAAAATATGGCACCCGCTCTGGGAGTGTTACTCCTGTCATCGACGAAGAGGCCAGGTATGCACTTTCTACGTAACTTTGCCCTCAACTAATATTGCCTCACATAATTAGTTGTTGACTCTGCATAAGTTTTTTGTACTGCTTGTGAAACAGGAATATAAAAACATACAATGACATTTCTTTTATTTGTTGACCAGTTTTAAGTAACATAATTATTAGAATATTTACTTATAAATCCTCAATATTATATTTGTTTATAAGTTATTAAAACCAGCACGGAATTCCATATTGTTCAAAATGCATTTGTTTGTTTTTCGTAATTTGGTCCACTCTGTATGATTTGGTTAACTTTTTTGAGTGAAATTAATTGTTAGTAGATCTCAAAACAAAAAAATATTTTGCCAAACAATATAGGTTCCAAAACTAGGTGTTTTTAAGAATTTATTTAAAAATGTAATGTACACACGTATATTAACAATAAATGTTAGGTTTTAATTTATTTTATCTCATCTTGTGTAACTTTGTTATTAAATACTCTTATTTGAATAACATTCTGCTGAATTTAATTAACATGGTACTGAACAGTTTGTCAACTTTTATTTTGCTATTTAACTTTAATCAAGGTCATGCTAAATTACAATGCATTATTTTGCTTAATTCCTAACCATTTCCTTGCAAGCCACAGGCATTTTGTAGTAGTTTAATAAAAAAATTACTAATTATATATAAAGATATTTGTTTTACAATCACATTGAAAATTCTACTTACACAAACTGTTTTACTTTAACAAAAAGGCACAAAGCCAAATTAAAAAAAAAAAAATTCCATTCTTCCCATGTCTATTTTATATAAAAAAAAAATCACACAAATATCTTGTAGCAACCTTGCTTAAAATGCACACAATACAAGAAAGTAAACAATACACATTATTTTTATTGCCAACAACATCCTTTTTACTCTTGAGTTTATTTTTACATTTTGTAGAGGGAAAATATATTTTTGTATATTGAAATTGTGTTGAACTCTGCTTATGCATGAAATTCCACCATTTTAATAAAAGTATGCTTACAATTCTTGCATTTAATACCATAAAACTTTCCATTGAAAAATAATTATTAACATTTTTGTGAATTAAGAAGTGCATCATCATCCTTCTAATATAACAATGAATAACCTTCATTTTATGACAATTAACAATTTTCTTCCAGATATGCATCTTTTGAAAAATCGCTAATAATTTTCAAATTTGTATATACTTTAAAATAATGTTTCTCAAACTTATATTAATTCCATTGATCTTCTATTCATGTTACTTAACTGGACCCAAGTAATAATTTTTTAACTAGGCTCTTTCCCTCCACCCACTACAATACATATTATTTTTTTATACATAGAACAGCTACTTTATTTGTAGTTAACTGGAATTGATAAAAAAAATTATACTTAATTGGCATATTGCGTTTTCTTCACAGGTTGTTAGAAAGATTACACTTGGAAACTTTTGATTCCATTTATATTTTTATTTGAATTAAATTTATTAGGCATTTAATGTAGGATAAATAATTAAGAATCATAGTTTTAAATTTGGTAATATATTTTAACTTTGAAGAACTATATTAAATTGATTTCAATGAAATGTATAAGAACAAACTATTGAGTTTCGATGCAAATCACTTTTATTCTAAGATAGGAAAAAAAATATAAATAGTTAAGTTATTTTCACTGCAATATAAGTTAAATTTATATTTTCAAAACGCTTTAAAACGATTTCAATGAAATGTATAAGAACAAACTATTGAGTTTCGATGCAAATCACTTTTATTCTAAAATAGGAAAAAAAATATAAATAGTTAAGTTATTTTCACTGCAATATAAGTTAAATTTATATTTTCAAAACGCTTTAAAACGTTAACTAGTATTTTACTATAAGAATATAATATTTTAATAATAATCAAAGTTTATATTTGAAAAAAAAAATCAACTTAAAGTAATTTTATGAAAAATAATCTCAGAAGAATTCATTCCATTCCTTCAATTAGCAATTTCTGTAAACCTTTAGAGGTAGTACTCCTTAGTTTGAGAACCACTATTTTAAACAACCCCTTTTTATGAGAAACATAAAGAGAAAGGTTAAAATATATTCTTATTTGAATTCCAATCAAAAACACTTATATTTTGAAGTGATCTGCTTTGAGTATTATTATCTGTGAACCTATCATGTGATAGATAGATACTCTAACCATTAGACCGAAATGATTTCCTAGGTCAGGTTATTTTATTTTATTTAAAATATCTCCCACAAGTGGGAAAACCAACTTTGCTGTTAGTAAATGTGAGAAATACAGCACCTTGATTGATTGCATGCGAGTGTTTTGAATTGCACTGCTTCTGCCTGCCCTAACACCACTTTGCAAGTTAATTCCTAAATGTAACCGCTCTAGTATGCACAGGCTGCGGATGGAGTACATGGAGAGACAGCTCGCTAGCCTCACAGGATTGGTTCAGAAGGCGCTCACCACAGGGGGTCCACCGAACAAGCAGCCGCAGCAGACAAATCAGCAGCAGCAGCTACAGCAGATTCCCACAAGGGACTGTGACCAAGGGAAGGCGGGGGGTAACGTTAGTAAGTACAGCACTTTTCTTTTTCCTCAACATTGAAACCGTTGTAGTGCATACTGTGCAGATTGCCCATATATTTAAAAAGTTTTTATCATTTTGTATGGTTATGGGAATACATTAAAAGTTGCCTATGTGTAAGTTTTGTGTTTTCAAGTAAATTGACTTTGACTGTAAAAATAGTTAACAACAACAAAAAAATTCAAAATGTTACGGGAATGTTTTTTAATCAACTTTTTTTTAATAACTTAACTTTTTGCCTGTTTAAAATACGTGTGTTTTAAATGTGTGTGTATAATATCCCATTTTCCTCCCTTTGAAAAACAAGTTGATAGGAAAGCTATTAATTTTTTTTTTGTTTATTTAGTTTTTCATAATTAAAGATCTGAGTGGATAGGCATGAAGTGACAATTTAGTGAAAAACAGCTGTTATAATTTTATAAATTCTTAGAGATTAAATAATGTTCATAGTATTTAAATTAAAAGCTTTTAATATTAAGCAACCACTTATTTTTTAAAATGTATCTAGGCCACATTCTTCAATCATGGTGCTTAAAAGTTATTTTTTCTTGTAATATGTAATAACATAAGCCTGTCAAATATGATGTTATCAGTAGTGAAAGTTATATTTATTAATTTAAAAATATAAAATTTCACACTTCTTTATTTTTAGCTCATGTATGACTGAAAACATTAAATTGTGCATTACAGGGTTTAGCAAAATATAGCTTTAAATTGTGCGACATAGGTTGCTATCACAATCAGTCTCTTCATAAAAATAATGTAATTCCTTCTTGAAATATCTTACTTTATTTGTATATATACTTAAGTAACTTAAATAATGAATAATTGAGATCTTTGTTAGTGTGTTTAACTTTGACGCTGTGTAACCCTTGCAAAAAATATAAAGATTTCCCCCAAAAAAAATTCCCATTTCCTAATATATTTATTGCCTTGCATGTTAAAGTAGTTTGATGTACTTTTTTTTATTTGTTTTGATAATGTTTTTGTACCTTAAACAATATGGTTTATTTTTTGATTGCATGTTGAAGTGATGTGTTGAATCTTTATGCATATGTATGCCTGTTTGAAATATCTATGTAACATTTAATACTTTAATTATACATAAATAAAAGTGCATGTATCAAAATTTTAAATGTAAAAGTATAAGCCACCATAAATTTGTCAAAGTTAATATATTTTGAATGTATCTATAGTGCATGATTTTTATTCATAGTTTATTCACCAAAGATCTTTACAAAGCCGATGTTTGCTGGTAGGCAAGGTTAGTGTTAAACAAGTATTTAGATGCATACATGTATTTTTCAGTTTTATTGGCTACAATTTTCCTTCCTTTTCCGAAATTATTAAATTGTTCTAGGATAATTTATAATTGGCTTGAAATTGAAACAAAATTTTATGTTCTTCTGCAGCTACAAAATTTCTTTATTTCAATTTTTTTTTTTTTTTTTTTTAATATTTTATGGGTTATTTAGTACATTTGCTTATTCAAAAAAAAGAGCTTCCATTCTCTGATCTTTCATGCCTAGTTTAATCATCAAAGACATTACAAATGTTTAATTACTTCATATATAATAAAATGCATTGCAGTAATTTACTTAAGTTCGCTTTTTAGTTTAGTTTTTTGTAAACAGAATGTAGCAAGAAGAAATATTTTTAATATTGCCTACCTAATAATTTGCATTTAATACATATAAATATTAATAGATAAGTAAGTGGAATATTTCTGTTCATATATTCTTTATTTGTGCCAGTTTTTGTTCGATGATTATTCGCATGTTCTTTATTAGTTTTTCACTATATATTTTTTTGTTTTTAATCCTTATTTCCCCCCATTTGCACTTACTAGATAAAGAAGATAGAATTCCTCCTGGGATGAAACCATCCCTACTTCCTAAACCCAATTCCCAATCTGCTGTCCTATATGATAGCCGGGAACATGTTATACCCAAAGGTAGAACCTACGTTTTTGTGTACTTATCATTTCTTTGAGTTTCATTTTGCTTTAATGAATGTTGAACTTATATCCCCTTTAGCACTATTTTATCTTTTTAATTTACTTAATGACTTCCTCTCATTGACTGTTTACATCAAAATATCTGGTGTTGTTTAATATAATTATTATTCGAGAAGTGCAATTCCAAAGCTTGTCTTATATAAAATAATAATATGGGCAAAATACTTTTTTCTGATACAAATGTGAATTCTTTAACATAAAGTTTTAATTTGATAACTGACTGTATCCTATTTAAATTGAATTGGGAATTATTAGGGATTGTTCCAAATCTGTCTTACCCACACACTAGTGTGCTCTTGAACTGTTTTTGCCAAATAATTATAAGTAATTTACTTCTAGAAAACAGCTGCCTTTGAAAAGACAAGTATTTAAACTGTACTGATTGAACAACATTAAATTAAGCAATGTTAAAGTTATATTGATTTGTCAATCTTGAACAACTAAACTTAAGATTATCGTTTGCTTAGAATATAAACAACTGTTTCTGTCTATAGAGATTTGGTAAAGAGTCCGTTTGGTAAAGTGAATTAAATTTTAGTTTTTAACCATTTAATTTTACATGCAATCAATGGAAACATAACTTATTTCTTGGTAACAACCTCACATTTTTGGTTGATAAATATTTTCACGTTGGCCGAACATTCATCATATTACCCACCAGGTATTGCATAAAAATTCTTTCGCAGCAAATTACTAAATTATTATTTATATTTAGTCTGTAATGAATCCTGAAGTTTGCTTTTAGTAAGTTTGTTGGAACATAAATAAAAATCTATTGACGAAAATCTCTAGGACAGGGCTCCCATGCACCTGGAAAACATAGAAAATCTGGAATTGTCAGGGAATATGAAATTGACCTAAATAGGCAGGGAAAGTGAACAATTTCGTAATTTTTCTAGAAAAGTCAGGGAATTATTTGAAACATTTTAAATGAAAGTGTATTATCATATTCATTTCCTTGCTGTCGACGAAATTTTCTTTGTATTGTAAATATAAAAGTTTGTAAAAATTATTATTTCTCAATTTTCTTGTAATACTTTGATAGTTTATTATTTGCAGACCCTTCATTTTTATGGGTCTCTACAATAAACTTTTTAAAAAATCTGTTACTTTTCATATATTTTTCATACTGGGATTTTTTAAAAAACCTTTTGGAAAATCAGGTAATTTCAATCTTAATGTTGAGTGGCAACCCTGCATCCAATTTTTGCTACAATTTCGATATTTAAAGTAAAAAAATCGCTTGAGTAATGGCCGAAATCGACCCAGTAAATAATAGTTTTATGTTATAGAAAGTTTAAAATTTCTGCGTTATTTACAGAAGTCCATCTTACTCCTGAAATGTACGTTCAACTGCGGCATTTAAGGAAGCAAACGAAGGACCTAAGGCTGGAGGTGAGGAACTTAAGGAGAATAGCGCAAGCTCAGTCGGTCACGGCGAGGGACACTGTTCGAGAGACTTGTCTTAAAATAAAGGTTTCTACTTTTTCTCTTATGTTAATTATTTGAATGATATTCTTTAGAAGAGATACCGTAATTCATTTCTGCTTCAATTAATGATATGTTTCAATTTGTTATTGTACTTTTGCATTTGCAAATAAATGTAGTAGCCATCTTTGGGATATTGTTTTATGTGGTGTTTAAAATCTTCGAATTTTATATCTATAAATCAGTGTGTGTTTTATTCAAGAACAATATGTTTTTAAATATAACTGTACTATTGTATATAACATCCAAATAATTTGCTACATTTGTTTTGTCCTTCAAAAAGAATGTCCGTGTAATGAATTAAAATAACTTGCGTTAAATGAGTTAAACTGATATGTCCTCTTTGTTAACTACTTTGATTAAATGCACGACTCTGGCAAAACTGTTTCTTTGATATTTAGCTAGCTTTTAGGTTAGTGCTTCTCAATTTGTAAATAATACTAACAAATTCAAAAGAGTCACTCTCGCATAGACTTTTGTACACATTTTCTTTTGCTATTGTAATTTTTGTTAAAATCTGTCAATAATTGACATTTGTTTGCTATGAATGCACTCCATTGATCCTTTATAATATTCCATTGATATTCTAATTTTCCAAATGAGTGAACCAAATTTTTTTTGAAAAATTAGGTGTCGTATTCAGATGCATAGAAAACATAATTTAAAAGAAGGAGGAAAGTTTTTTTTTATATATATAATCTGACTAAAAAGTTATACGTGGAAGGTTAATGTATTATAAAAAAGTCATCTGAAAAGTGAATGAACTATAAATGAACTAGAACTCATATGAACTAGAAAATGTCATATGTGTGAAAACTATTTTTGGTAAGGTTTTTTGTTACCCATTTTGCTTACATTTGCAGACAATTTGATAGCCAATTAATACAGAATTTCAGCTAATGAAGGGTATAATAAAAATCACAGATTTTAATAATTGGTTCTTGTATTAGAGGAATCTTAATTTAATATGCATGTCAAAGAATAGTTTATGATTGTAAAGTTTATAAAACTTGTTATTGATATAAACTTTAGATTGGTATAAATTTACATAATATTTGAAAATTTGTAAGCAATAGATATTAACAGTATGCTTATCCCAACAACAAAAACTTTATTAAAATATTATCAAAAAAATTTTTGCTTGAGTTTTTTTTATTTATTTGTATATTCTCCTGTATTCACATGTTACGTTTTTGTAACAGGGTGTATGTCTTTCTTCAAATATTCTTGATAAAATATTAAGAATCTTCGAGTAATAATTATAACTATGTACAAGTTATACATGCCTTTGTACAACTATGCTTAGTATTTATACACCTTGTAAACAATTTTTAATTAGTTTTTTTTAATTTCAATTAATTTTTTAACTTTTGTATTGTTATATAAAAACAAATTACGTAATTTTTTTCTTAGATTCTTCTTAAATTGTTTCTTAGATTCTTCTTAAATTTTAAGATTTAGATCTTAAATAATTAGATTTCTTCTTAAATTTTTAAGTGTTAACAGGTATGGTATATATTGTTACATAATATATTATACAATTGTACCAAATTTTATTTCAATTTTCAGACAATGCTCTCGCAAGCTCAGTCTGGAGAAGACCAGGTTTGTGCAGAGAGACTGAGAGTGTCTAGGGAGGAAGATCTCTACAGCCGAGACGTCACTAGGCTAGAGAAGGATCTGACGTAAGTGGTCCTTGAACTTTTGCCACATCTACTGTGTGCTGCTTCTACAACCATTTCTTAAAGTGTATAGATTCTTGAAAGTAAAAAACTTTTTGCATGTTTTTAAGAGTACCTAATGCTTATTTTGTATTATATAAATAAATGTATTTTTAATATAAATAATAAGTTTACACATTAATCATCAGATAATTTAATAAAATATAGTATCTTTTTAGGTTTATTGTGTTACAATATCTAAGTCGGTACTAGCCCTTATGTATAATCATAACTTCTAGTTATATGTTTATATTTCTGTAAATATACTAACAAATAAATTAAATTTTAGGGAATTAGAGACTCATGTTGAGGAACTTCTAATGCTTGTTTTGTATTATATATATAAATGTATTTTTAATATAAATAATAAGTTTACACATTAATCATCAGAAAATTTAATAAAATATTATAGTATCTTTTTAAGTTTATTGTGTTACAATATCTAAGTCGGTACTAGCCCTTATGTATAATCATAACTTCTAGTTATATGTTTATATTTCTTTAAATATACTAACAAATAAATTAAATTTTAGGGAATTAGAGACTCATGTTGAGGAACTTCGAAGCAACGTAATAAACCGAAAATGCCGTGTCAATATGAGCGATGTGGAAGGCATGGCCTTAGTGTTGAGCAGAGCAAGTAAAACAGTTGCTGACTTGAAAGGTACCATTAGTGTTGTATTTTCGAAGTACAGTATTTTTTAATCCAATTATCTTCTTTATTGTCTATAATCCACCAACACTCAAAATATATCTGCAGTTGGGATAAAAGTGGTATTGTTGGTATAAATCATGATAAAATAAATTCCATTAAGCAATCTTACAAAAAAATTGTATTTTATAAAATTTTGAATAGTTGCGTATCTACTACATTCATATTTTTATTTCCGTTTTTAAGTACTAAGCAACTAACCAAAATCAAACTTTTTTTTAGTTAGTATAAAATGAACTCTATATTTTATATATTGAATGAATTTGCATTTCAATTGCTTAAAAATAAAACCAGCATTTTCATCTGTTAACTCATCTATGCCACTTGCCTGATTTTGAATAGTTGCCTATCTACTACATTTATATTTTTATTTCCGTTTTTAAATACTATGCAACTTACTAAAATCAAACTTTTTTTTAGTTAGAATAAAATGAACTCTATATTTTATATATTGAATGAATTTACATTTCAATTGCTTAAAAATAAAACCAGCATTTTCATCTGTTAACTCATCTATGCCACTTGCCTGATTTTGAATAGTTGCCTATCTACTACATTTATATTTTTATTTCCGTTTTTAAATACTATGCAACTAACTAAAATCAAACTTTTTTTTAGTTAGAATAAAATGAACTCTATATTTTATATATTGAATGAATTTACATTTCAATTGCTTAAAAATAAAACCAGCATTTTCATCTGTTAACTCATCTATGCCACTTGCCTGATTTTGAATAGTTGCCTATCTACTACATTTATATTTTTATTTCTGTTTTTAAATACTAAGCAACTAACTAGAATCAAACTTTTTTTTTAGTTAGAATAAAATAAACTCTATATTTTATATATTGAATGAATTTACATTTCAATTGCTTAAAAATAAAACCAGCATTTTCATCTGTTAACTCATCTATGCCACTTGCCTGATTTTGAATAGTTGCCTATCTACTACATTTATATTTTTATTTCTGTTTTTAAATACTAAGCAACTAACTAGAATCAAACTTTTTTTTTAGTTAGAATAAAATGAACTCTATATTTTATATATTGAATGAATTTACATTTCAATTGCTTAAAAATAAAACCAGCATTTTCATCTGTTAACTCATCTATGCCACTTGCCTGATTTTGAATAGTTGCCTATCAACTACATTTATATTTTTATTTCTGTTTTTAAATACTAAGCAACTAACTAGAATCAAACTTTTTTTTTAGTTAGAATAAAATGAACTCTATATTTTATATATTGAATGAATTTACATTTCAATTGCTTAAAAATAAAACCAGCATTTTCATCTGTTAACTCATCTATGCCACTTGCCTGATTTTGAATAGTTGCCTATCTACTACATTTATATTTTTATTTCTGTTTTTAAATACTAAGCAACTAACTAGAATCAAACTTTTTTTTTAGTTAGAATAAAATGAACTCTATATTTTATATATTGAATGAATTTGCATTTCAATTACTTAAAAATAAAACCAGCACTTTCATCTGGAAACTGATCTATGCTACTTGCGTTAGTCATTCAAAACAACTATTAAAATTGTTTTAATATCATCTGTCATATAAATACAAATCTTGATGATCAACAACTGGCTCAAGGCCTAACAAGATTGGTCCAGTCTAATATATCCTAACTATTCCTCAATGTATTTTTTTTTTCCTGCTAAATTATTCAGCGCATATGTGCATCAATTGGTATTTGAGAGTTAAGTCATCATATCAACCATTTTTTAGTAAATAGTTATACACAAAACTGTTTATAAAAACCTGAAATAAAAGAAAAATAACCATACCAAATGAAATTGGGAAAGCAAATGTTAAATGATTTAATATTTACTAAATGTAATAGTTAAAACTTTTAGGTTAGTATCTTCAAGTTAAGTATCTCAAGTAAAAAAAAAACATCCTACTAAGGATGTGATTTCAATTTTAATCTAAGTGATATTTATTCGCAGAAGCAGCTTTCATTGCAGTAGAAATTTCGAATTTGTAGTTGTATAAATATTTTAATTGTTTGTAGATGTAATTTTCTGTTAAGTCATTGCTAATTTTTTTTTTTTTTTTTTTGCAGCAAGATTCCCTACATTGCAAGATAGTTTAAAATCAGTTATGGCAGCAGAAATGGAAGTAGTTGTAAGAGAAGAAAAGTAAGTCCTTTTAGTGTTTGTACCTGTTTACATTGTTTTATGCAATGACAGATATGTGCCTTTTTTTATAGATAAATTACTTTTAAATCTAAATATTTGTATTTCCGAGATCTTTAAAGGATAACAGAACAAACATTAATCCATAAATTGACAAACATTAATCCTAAATTTATGGACGACCATTGTCATGTTTCAATGGATTCTGGATTTTTCATCAGAAATCCAAATTAAATTATAAGGACTCAGAATGGGACCAATACAAGATGGTCATTATAATGTCAAAAGTTATTACAAAAACTAATTTACTAATTGTTTTAGTAGCTGTGTTTATAAAAATGGGGTTATTATTTCATGGGGTCATTATAAAAAGAATATCATTTGTTGTTAATGTATCAAAATTATTTGTACTGTTTTTTTCTTCAGATATGTATTTAAATATTTTATGAGAATGTATAGATTTTATGTTATTTTTATTATATGACAATAAACACTTAAATTGTGCATATTCTTGTAATTATTTGAATTAAGTTGTTCAATTAACTCTTTTCCCAGAGCGTCTACGCTTGGTATAGTCAATTACCATGTTGCTGATACTTTTCAGAGATTTTATTAACACTGTTGTTTTTAACTTAGTTACATTCATTCAAGACTTAGTCTATTCCCTTTTTCATTACCTAAAATTCAATGCTTTCATTATTAAAACTGATTAACAACAAAGTGACATTTTGTTTCAGATTTCTTAAAGATGAACCTGATAGATTAGAAACTGCATTGCGCCGTTGTAAAAAGCTTACAGGAACTCTAGTTACTCTAAAGCGGTATGTATAACAGAAAACCTTTTTTATTAATCTAATCAAGTCAATGAAAGATTTGTAAGAGTTTGTACCCTATTTAGAAATTAATTATCGACAGCGTCTTATTTATCCAGACAGTCTTTTTCCCTGTATTTTAATCAATCCAGAATTTATAAAAATAAGAATTATTCAAAATAAACAATAAATTATACATTGACCCTATGCTTATTTCATCATACAAAAATATTTGTTTATCTATTTTGCGAAATAAAATCATTATTCAGAATTTTTTTAATTCATAGTAAGATCCAATGTATTGTGCTTTTTATTCATAGTCTCAGTATTGTAATATTAATTAAAAATGGCTAATTTTTAATATTTGCACCTCCTCTCCTGAATATTTAAAGTAATTTAATAATGCATTTAATTTTAATTATGGTTAAAAATAAATAAAAAAATTGTTAATTTGCTTTATAATTCTTTTTTATTATTATTATTGAACATGTATTTAGTTTTATTATTTTAATGATTGGTTGAATTTAAAATTATATCAAAAAAAAAATTTTATTAGTTTATATTATCTTTTTAATTTTAACTTTTATATTTAAGTTTTAAAGCTAAAATCGCAATTTTTTAAAAATATATTTTTATGTTTTCACTTATCTGAAAATATTTTGCTATATAAATACAGGTATATTTGTTAAAACTATGTATGGAGGATTAAAGTATTTTCCTTATATGAAATTCTGCATTAATAAATAAGTGTCATTAAGTGTGCAGATATTTTTAATTTGCATTTTTTTCTCCCATTTGTCTGGAATAATAAGATGCTCAACAAAAAATTTCAGATAATTTTATACAAGAATTATTGTATGTGTATGTTTGATTCTAAGGTTGAACTCAGAACTTATATGTATATTTACAAATCCATACATAAGCTTTTATTTATTACTGTTTTGTATACTAGGACATCTCATGTTAATATTTATAAAAATATGTACTTTTGATAGTTTTCAGGACTGGCTAATTAAAATTTTAACAGTTAATTATTATATATTATAACATACATAAAAAATATTTTAACCTTGTCATAAAAATTGTTTTTATTACATATAAGCTTATAACAATTTAGTTATTTTTTAAATATTATTTACTATACAAATGTTTATAAATGAATATATTTTCCTAAAACTTTGTTTCTGAGTTCAACTATCACTTATATTCTTCTTATATTAAATATGTTTTACTTACTACATTTTGTGCATTGTATAAATTACACAATAAATGCTTTACTACTCATACATGCCCTTTGTCCAAGTACATATTTTATGCAAAGCTTGCCAACATGGTTAGATTTATTTTTCGCTTTATGCGTTTAATTTGCTGGTATATTTTATGTGCTTTTATAGGCCTGCATTAGAATTAGTATTATTGATGTGAGAAAAGTAATTATTTTTATGGCTTTTACCATCTTATTTTCTACATGTACATATACACACAGTTGCAAAATTTAAATTTAATTCCTTATACTTAAAATTTTATACCGTGAAAAACACTTTGTTTGTTCCACTGATTTTTTTTTTCAGTACATGCATACTTATATAAAAGTTCCTTTGAAAGGCAATATATATATTTAATAAATACTAAGTATTCTTAGATATTACTTATCTCTTTAGCATATACATACTATCTGCATTATTCAACTGTTGAGAGACAATAATTCACTGAAATTAATGAGACAAATTAAAATTACTCTATTTACTTTAATCTATTATAACATTCATAACACACAAGGTATTCTATCACTTTCAATCTTTCTCTACAATAACCATAACTGTACTTAATATCCATTTTCTCTCTCAATAATTTACTCACCGAATCGTAAGTTGCTCTTTATGTTTCAATGCTTTTCTTTTTTAAAATACTGTTATAATAACAATGGCATGTGTGAATATTCCGGGTAGCACACCAGACGTTGTACAACATCCTGACGGTGTTGTTCGATACATTTCCCAGTCAACATCGTATCCCGAGGTAGCACACCGGCGTCGCCTGACATCGATCATAACGATGTCATGCGACGCCGAACCTTCGACCCCACGATGAACGAACAACACCTTTCCGATGTTGTACAGCGTCGTGTGTGCTACCCGGTGAGGATATCGTGCGACGTCAGTGTGTCACCCGGACGTAGTAGTTAGTGTTTTATTCGGGGGTCCCCACGCACTTTGATGGGCATTTTAGTCAATAGATATATACAATGGTATTCGAATTGTTAAATGATAAATATTTTAGTAGAAAGTTCTTAAATAAATTTGGTTTTAAGCCATAATAGTTATATTAATGAAATGTGGTTATGATGGCCATAAATATTAATAAGTAAACCAAACACCATTATTTTATGAGAAAGTATTCTAAGTACTAGTTAAACTTCCTGAACGAACAGCAAACATGGCAAAACACTTACATACTAAATATTAATAAAAAAAATTAGTGTAGTCACTTTCAAAAATTATAATTACAGCCCAATTTACAGGATTTTCATTCTACAAAAATGTCTACCTCTTAACACCAGTTTAGAATAATAAAACTGATATATTTTTATAGGTATTTTTTATGGTTTTAAATGCATCATGATAGCTGACAAGTTTAAATTGTATATTATTTTTATTTAAAAATATGTCTTGCACTCGCATTTAAAAGAAAGTAAACAATGACAAAATTAAAAAAAACTTTTAAAATTGAGCCTTGCTTCATAAATAATAGGTAATTATTTATGATGCATTGAATAATAGGTAATTATTATGAAATTTTCAAATGCAAACAAAAAACAAAAATGATATTACAATAAATACCTAGCATTTATTTCTGTGCCAATTAAACCACACATTTTTCAAAACAAATATTCATTTCATTTTACATTTAGCATAGAAAACTTTAATGTCTTATGAGTATAAAATTAAATTATTTATCTGTGTTCCTTGCTTTTTTTTACATTATCTCTTACAAATCAAAATCTTCTTGAAAAAAAAAATAACAACTCTACAAAACAAATGTAAAAAAAAATATACTATATTGTAACTGGAAGAAAAAAATTGTTTTTTAAAAAAATATCAATAATAAGTTGAAAATAATTCATTTATCTTTTTTTTTAAATAAAGTATGGAACAACATAATAAATTTAACAAAATTATCCTCAAAGCATAATTATCAATTAGTATAAAAATTTCATTCCCTCAAAATGAAAAGAAAAATATATCAACTGTACACTTATAAATGAAATTATAAACCTACAAAAAAAAAATTAATAACAATTTGGCTCATATAGATAAAACTCCAAAGTGTTGGGGGGGACCCCCCTTTAAGCGTAGCAATTTTAGTTTGATTGTTGCTCTTCGGTTGGTTCTCCTCTATGCCAATGGGTTTGTTCTTTTCTTTCTTTCCCTTTATGGCAGCCTGGCTACTGCGAGCCGCCATCACACTGACGTTTGAACACGATGCCAGGGACACACCAGCGATTATGTTTTGTGACACACTCTCCCTCTCAAAAAAGTACTTTTTTTCAAGCTCCCATTTCCCCCCTGCTTCAGTTTTTGCAGCTGGTTTTTATTTTGTTTTTTCTCTCCTGCGTTTGTTCGCCAGCCTGGCCTCTGTACAGGAACAGCGGCATACAGGC
Source organism: Troglohyphantes excavatus (assembly GCA_963932185.1). NCBI lineage: Eukaryota > Metazoa > Arthropoda > Arachnida > Araneae > Linyphiidae > Troglohyphantes > Troglohyphantes excavatus. The sequence continues at coordinate 28,021,988 of OZ010674.1, forward strand.
GCCGCACCACTTCCCGGCGAGAAATCCTCCTCGTCAGAAGGCAATCATTCCGATGGAGAAGTCCACACGATAAAGGTATATATGCTCTCTTGGGGTTGCCATAATCTGTGTACTTGCGTTCGAATTTCTATGGTTATATATATCTAAGATTTGTAATTTTATTTACATTAAATTATGTGTCTCATTTGTAGTTTAATTTTTTTAAAGAAAAATAGTGCATTTTTTTCTCATTTAAATACAGTTTAAGCTCATTGGGATAATAAGCTGTGGACAAGTGCTACTCCACTTTTTAAAAATTTAAACAATTCAAGTTGTAACAACATTTGTTTCACTATATTGAATAATTGCTATTAACAAATGTTCTATAGCTATTACACATTTTGTATTTTAAATTCATATCTATTACTTTTATGTTTATTTGCATTTCTTCTATTTTACTTGTAAATGTATTTTAAAAGCATTTTTTTTAATTATTAATTTTTAATATTTTTTATTGTACTAACTTTATTTATTTCAGAAAATTTCATTAACATATAAAGAAATTATTTTTGTAAATGCTATACAGACAGTATTTCCTCCAAAAAAATATCATAAATACAAAGCATGTTTATAAATATAAAAAAACGCAGCACTATAATTAAAAAAGAAACACATTTTCACTTCACCTTCTCAGATATTCCTCAATTGGTAAATAGCTAGTTTTAGAGTAAAGTGTTTCTTCTAATCACTTATATGATGTAAATTCATAAATAAAAACCTTTTCCCCCCGAGTTTTACTTATATCCTGCACATTATTCTTTCCTTTCCATAATAGTAAATAAAGATTTAATTATTGTGAGATACATATTTAAAATGTACATTTTAAATTAAAAAAATTTCTAATTATTAATAGAATTTAGATTACTTTACATTTTCAATTTATTAATGATAAGTAATTGAAAAGGTATAGTAATTTAAATTACATCATATGATTTACTTATTCCATTGCAATACAACTAGCAAGTGTATAAAATTAAATTAACTTTTTAAAAAATATATTACAAAGTAATTTAAAAACTCATGTTCATTTACACATTTAGTTTAATTGCTAAATTCTTCCACTTTTTTTTCAAAACATATATAAAAAGGCTTATGCATTTGTGAGCAATAAATTGTAATATAATGGCAATTGTGAGGCAATGAATTGGAAATTACGTTTTTGCATTTTTATGAAATTGGTTTTTCCTCATTTAATATTACTAATACAACTTTTTAAAAAACATGCTAACACTAAACTCTCATGGCAGTTTTTTAGTGAGTTAATATTAAAAAAAATATACTTTCTTAATATTTTACTCTGTAAATAAAAATTTTCAGTACACAGTCTGAAAGTTTGAAAATACCAAAACTTAGCACTGATTTTTTTTTAACAGAAACATGAATAGATGTTTCACAATTTAGCAAAAACTATCCTGTTTGAAAAGACCTAAGGATTCTTAGGTTATTTTAGATATAATTTGCGCCTTGTTTCCGTTTTTAACTATTTTTTTTTTAACTTTTATTCCTGAAGAGAATTTTGGTTAATAAATAAAGCTAAGTGTTAAATGTGGTACTCTATTAAAGCAAAGAAATATATGGGCACACTCAAATGAACAGATTCTAAATGCTTCGACTAACTATTTTTTAATAATTTGTTTGCTAACCTAACAGTATCAGTATGTTTTTCATTACACTAACCGTGGTTCTAACATCCCCTTTATTTGTGTTATTAATGAATATATTACTTTAAACTAGTGCTAAAATATTTTCTCTTATCTCTTTATGGGTTAGTAAATAAAATAATAGAAGAACAGGGGTAACAAAAAAACAGAAGAAGTTTGTTTTATTTTATCAAATCTACATTTCGTATTAAAATATATTGCTTCCTGTTTTTCTGCATTGAAATATTTTGCCTTTCTTATTGACTTAAAATAACTTGCATCACTAGCTGAAATATGTATTGAAAGCATACTCTGAAAAAAAAACGAACCTTTACTTCAAAAAATCATGAAATGAAAACATTTGCATAATACTATTCTTTTAAATTTCTTCAGTCAAGCAAGTTAGACTGGAAGAAGAGTTCAAACTTCCGGCAGTCAATAGAGTAAATATGTGAACTGACACTTCTTCACCTTCCCTTAAAACATTACAAACCCCCAACCTTTAATGTACTAGATCCAATGAAAGCATGCTGCCCTTAAATTATTACATGTATCCAACCCTTCCCTGTCCTTCCACCTCTCGTCTTAAACTTCAGAGAAAAGTGTGTTCTGTCTTCCTAAGTCAAACGTTTCGAATTCTAGAAATGTTTTGGTCTTGAATATATGTTAATATATAAGTCCTGACCTATTCAATCATTATTCAACACAAGTTATTCAAAGTGTGATTTTTTAGCATCTGTATCATTTGCAAAGTTTAAAAAAATATTATTCTTTATTTACACAGTCTTTAAAAAAAAAAAAATATTTTATATGTTTCTAAGAATCCATATGAAGTATTTTGGATAGTTCCCAAACTTTTGACAATAATTGAAGCATAGTGCAGCTCTAAGGCGAATGTTTATAAAAACAAGTCTTGTACATTAGGGAAAAAAATATTTACAATAGTATCCAGATCATAGATTAGTTAAATAGTCAATTGCACACAACTAAAGACATAAAAACTCTCCAAGCACAAGAGTAGAAATGTATTTAAACCAACAACAAAAAAATCACGCTTAAATGGTTTTTGAAATTGTTAAGTTTTCATGTGAATAAAATATTTTTTTTCTCTTCATCTTTTTACAATTTAATTTTTTTAAGGAGATTATTTTGAAATTATATCTCTATTCAATAAATTTCAATATTAAAATGAAATCAGAGATTTTTATAAATTTGAATTTTGAGGACATTGCTGGAAAAACTGGAACGTCCATGACCTACATTGATATAATGAATTAACAACAATCCTGTTAATTGTTCTAAGTACATTTGAATAAAGTTGGTTGTTAATTGGACTTGCCGTCCTTAAAAATTCCTCTCCCTTTAGAGTGCATGATATTTTGCTCCCAGAATTAGTACCTCTTCCAATGAGACCACTGCATGAACGGTGCACTCCTAGTTTTCATCAAGCACTCAGTGAACTTGTGACAAACGCATGACATGTTTTTGCACTTTTTGGGTGAATTTCTGATTCACCACTTTTTGAATTGAAAGAGTGAATTGCAAGAACTGTGCTACTTAAAGATGAGGCTTGAGAAAGCAACTAAATCGTAATTATTATTTAAACATCAAGTTTGTAAGATCGAAAGCTTGCTCTTTTTTGGTAAGCGTTTATACACTTTGAGGGATCTAAATTGCAAGTACTATAGTAACAGTAGTAGAATTGATAAGTGGTTGTTTGCAACTTTGTTTTTAATGCAAAGGAGCACAAAATTTTATAATGCAAATTTTACCAGGAATTAATAATTTTTCGGGCATATTTTACCATGTAGTTTTTTTTTAATATTATAGACTTTTTTTCAAATTTAGTAAGACCTTTATATTTTGCAATTTTATAATACAATCAATCTTCTAATTTTTCCGGTATTAACTATTTAAAAATAATGTATTTACTTTAATTGACTGGTATATAATGCTTTCAAGGTTTTCTTTTTTTCTCTGAAAAAGTAATACCAGTGCTACCTACCAAAGTTGATGTGTAGGAAATCGTGAATTTAGGTAGAATATGTTTGATTCTTCTGTCTTGTGAAAAGTATCACAGTTCTTGGGATTTTTTGTAAAAGGCTGCCTGTTTAGACATTTTTTCAGAATTATTTTTTGAACGAAAAGTGTTTTTGCTCAATTCTCCAGCTTGAGTTTTGCTGGTTTTATCTTTTTAATGCAGCCAATGGAAAGGTTCACAAGTTCTACAACCTGATGAACAGGTTTGTCACAAACATTATATTTTACCCCACTTCCTCATAATTTTTTAGTTTGTTTACCTCTATCACAAACAGTTGGTGCCAGAAGATATGCATTAAATAAACATGGACAATTTACAGCTTTTTCTTTTCTTCCGAGTTCTTATCTAACAAGTCTTTCTAGACAAATCAAATTCCTTTACTATTTTCCTCTTTTTCTTTGAGAAAGGTACTTATTGAAGGTATAACAATTTAATCAATGTCTTCTACTTATATTATATTGAAATTGGTATTAAAATGTTATTAATAGGGTGTAGTGCTATGCACTTGACATTCACTGGGATTCAAACCAGGGACCTTCTGTGTGCTATGTCAATACTCTACCATTCAGACGAAAGTGATCATTCGAACCCAAATGGATGTATATGGTACATGAAATGACCCCTCTCAGTGAGTCGTACTGAGGAACAATTTTTGCCTGTGAAGTGTTATCACGTGGGCAGTGGCTGACGATTATTTGCTGTTGCTGCATTTACCAGTTGCATTTTGTTCTTAGTCCGAAGTCGCTACTTTGCAGCACACTGAGTAGTGCAGATCAGAAGATAGCATATTCGAATCGCGTTCGGGTCACCACTTTGACTGTAGTGCTATAGTTGGCACTTCATGCATGAGTCACCACTATGCACTTGAAAGCCACTCGGATTCGAACCTGGGACCTTGCCTGTACTATGTCGATACTCTACCACTCAGTCTAAGGTTATCACTCGAGCCCACGTTGGAGTATCGGGTATATGAAATGACCCTCACGAGGACATTGATGTACATTTTATTTAATGTTAAACTAATTGTTATGTAAAAATAATTTTTTATTACAAAATACTTTATTTGCAATCATGTTACCTTATAGTTTACCATAATTAAAAATTAATATTTTTCATTGCCTTTTCTCATAAATGAATCGAATAAACTAGTAGTTAGAAGGGAAGAGGGTATTTATGAAAATACACACCATTTTTTTTTCTAAATTAACTTATTTGTATCAAAATAATTATTAATTACATGGAAATATTTGGTCTAAAAGATATCTACAATGTAAATATCAATTTTATATAAAGATATGTTTTTGAACTTACTAATTTTTAGTTTAATAATGATATTTCATTGAAAAAGTGGCTGCCTAATAACATATTCAATTTAAAATAATATATATATATATATATATATATATTTATAACAGTTTATTTATCATTTATGCAATTTCATGAAAACATCCATTTATTGATAGTGAATGAACAATTGATTAAAAAAAAGTTATATATTTAATATTATAATTTGTGAAATTTTTGTTATCAGTTATTTATCAAGTTAGGTGAAAGAAAGAATTATTTCTATTTATGCTGATTTAGCAAATTCGTGGGTCCTTAATTTTATTTTATATACCATAAATTTATTCTTCAATTTTTTTTTTGAGAGAATTTTAATTGTATGAAAATTATTTTATAATATATGCATATTTCCCTATATGAACTAGTTTGATTGTGATAATCTTCTTTTATGCATAAAGAAGTACCAAATTTAAATGTGTAAAATAATTTGTGCCAATAAAAATATCTATAAATGAAAAAAAGATTTGCAAAATCCATTAAAAAAAGTTTCCTTTTACAAGTTACAACACTATTGATATCTTTTAGGTATATAAGGTGCATGTTTGGTTTTAACATGAGATTCTGGTTCAAATAACAACCAACAATCCTGTAAAGGTTAACAGAAACACCTGTTTTAATTACTTTGATTATGTTCATTATAACCTTTTTCAATACAATATAACTTTTTATAAAGTTATGACAACTTGTTGCCTTAAACTGACTTCACACTAACAATCGAGTTGCGGCTATTCCAGACCATCGCTTCCGATCCCCACACTGTGATACACGTCCCAGCGGGGGGTCACCAGAGAGGGTCTGAAAACGCTTTGGATGCCCTCCTCGATGAACTCCAAACCTTCACCAAGCCCCTGGATCAGCCCCGAGATAACATCCCAGGAATGCTGGGGCCCCAGCGGAGACTCCCTTCCTACCCCAGTGCCGAGTCCCCTGTCCGGTCACCCGCCAGGTCCTTTGCTCCCCCAGTTTCTGAAAGCAACACCTCTCCTGGTGGCAGTAGTGCCTTCCGCGCCCCCGCAACGATCACTAGCAAATTGCAGGTTGGTGTTCTCTAGTGTTATAATTAGTGTTCCTGTTATGCGTTTTTCAAAGGGCGCCGCGCCCTGCCCTTTTTTTTTGTAAGTGCTGATGCGCCCTGTCCTTTTTTGTAAGTGCCGATGCGCCCTGTCCTTTTTTGTAAGTGCCGATGCGCCCTGCCCTTTTTAGAAGTGAAAAATGTGCCCTGCCTTTTTTCAATATCTTCTTTGCGCCCTGTGATTAAAAAAAATATTTTTTTCTGCAAAAACGTAGGTCTGTAGGATTGCTTTGGTATCCCAATCGTACCCTTTGCCCTTTTACATAAAAAAAAGTGCCCTTTTACATAACAAAAAGTGCCCTTTTTGACAAATCCCCCCTGCCCTGTTTTAAAACTATGTGAACACTAGTTACAGGGACGGGAATTCTGCGCCAAAAGTGGTATCCTGCGCCAAGCTGCTACAAAACCACATTTATGTGCGATTCTGCGCCAATTTTGTTTTAAATCCTTGTTAAACACGTGCGCCAAGTCTTGGTGCCCGTTTGTCTGGCCATAAACGAAGTTAAGGCAACCTTAGGAAGAGGAAATGGGAAAAATTTAAGCACATTTTTCTCAAGTTTAAATAGTATTTGTATAAATGTAGAGTACGAATGGAGTATAAGCATGCTATACGTCAAGCAGAGAAATGGAATAATTCGCGTCATTAAAAAGGACTTGATTCCTGATGTTCAACTTTTTAGACAAGGGCATTTCATTGTCATAACAAAAATTTCATCATTGGAATATCGGATCGTTTTTTTTTTTTACACAATCGATGCTCAATCTTGAAAAACTGAGAATTTTAAAAGAATAGGGCAACATGTAGGAATATTTGCGATCTTCGTCAAACGGTGATAATTCACTCGAAAGTTGATGGTTTCTGTTGATGTCTTTCGTTGCATAATGGCACTCACTGTTTAAAGAATTTTTTTCGGACTTGAAAACTAAGATATTCACTAAACGCGGTCGGCTGCTATCTTCGTTGAAATGCTTACAATCCTTTTGCATCTGATAAATAAGTACTTATTTTTCATTATTTTCTATTTCATGTTGATTTGCTTTGCACTACCCAGGGGTGGTACTTTTCCGGGTTTTTTTTAATTTTCGGAACCCGAAATGGACGGGGTTTTAAAAATTTAGAAATGTAGAATTCAAGATTTTAATTTGATTAAAAATTTCGTGAACAGTTCAATTTAAGCATATTTTCTAAATTTTAAATATTTGTAAAATTTAAGGTAATAACTTTTTGAGATTTGTCCGAATTGTTAGTCAAGGGTATTTGATTAAAAGACGCTTGATCATTGGAAAATTTCAGTTTGTTTGTTGTTTTATGAAGAATTGATGCTCAATAAAAAAAAACCAGATAATTTCACAAAAATTTAGCATCTTGAATATGTAGAAATATTTGCGATCTTCGTCAAACGGCGATGATATCACTCGGAAGTTGAGATGAATGATTATAACTATAATTACGTCTCATCTGCCGAATGCAACTTTCATTTGGCACTCTTTTGTTATATATTTTCATTCATGGAAACCTTGAACTTGTAGAAATTCGTTAAACGCGATCTGCTGCGATCTCCGTTGGAAGACTTTCAATCCTTTTGCATCCGATATACAAGTTCATTATATTTCACTGCTTCCTGTTTTATCATGATTTGTTTTGCACTACTTAACAAAATTACATTACATTTTTCGAAAATATAATTTAATTCACGAAATTGAAATTTAGGACTTGTAATTTTCAGTAATAAAAATGGATTTTTTTTAAAAAAATCTTGTTTGGATGGTATTAAAATTCCAATTTAATCCTTTTTTGTTTAAATGTTCATATATTTTATTAAATTAATTATTTTTATTGGAAACTTTTCTTTCTAACAACCCTCCAACTTAAAAAATAAAAAAAAACTGGCTTTTATTTAGCTTTTTGAAAGTTTTCAAATTTCTTATTAAACTAATTGTTAAGATAATAACTTAAGTGTAATTTTTAATGATTTAGATTACCATGCTTAAAATATAGCAAGGTATGTTTTCTATAAATTTATTACTATTTAATAAATCTAGTTTGTGTGGAAAAGTTAAGAAATTTTATATCATTTTATCCCTTAGAGTGGTGACATTCTAAATTGTCTTTTTCACGCACAAGGTATGCGATGTTGTAGTTTGTTAGTGTTTTGGTTTATTGTATAAACCACATTTTACTAAAAAATTCAAAATTGAAAGTTAAGTATATATTGTAAAATATTGTATAAATTTGTTAATTTTTAATTAAAAACTCTTTTGGTTAAATATTTTTAACTGCCTTTAAATCGTCACATAAAGCTTAATAGTATAAAAAAGATGTAAACAGCAAAATACAGTTTTAGGGTTTTTACTCCTTAGTTGAAAATATTATTTATTTACGAAATTGAAGTTTGTTATATTTTATGTAATAAAAATGAATAATTTGAAAAAAGTTTTTTTTTTGTTGTGGGATTTGCAATTCGTTTTGGCATTAATATTTGATTTAAATGTTTATATACTATTTAATAGATATTTTTGTGTTTAAACCCCTCACTCCTACGCTTAACATGCTTAAAATAAGTAGTAACGTAGGTTTTCCATCAAATTATTACTCTTTAATTTTAAAGTTTGTGCGAAAAAATTAAGCAATTTTATTTCTCTTGGACAGTAACAACCTTCTTAATAGATTTCATGCACATTATATGCAAGATTGCAACACTGTTTTGGTTTTTATAAACCACATTTCGGTGGGGGAAAAAATCAACATATGAAAGTTAAGTATATATTGTAAAAAATATTGAAAATTCAATAATTCTTAATTAAAAACTAATTTTTGTTGAATATTTTCAACTGTCTTTAAACTGTCTCATTTATAGCCTCTACTGGTTTTGATTTATTGCATAAAAAATGGCATAAATAAGCAATAGGGACCTTCAGGGGTTTTACACCTTGGGTAGTGTACCACATCTGATTTAAAATCGCATGTTACAAATTTTAATTGCTACAATTATTGTTTAATATGCTAAAATTCACTGCTACGTTTTATTGCATTCTTGCTACAAATCTACAGTTTTCTGCTACAATTTGTCGCGTTTCTGCTCCAAAACTTAAATTTTGCTGCTCTAAAACCCTACAATTTATTGCGTTCCTGCTACAAATATTCAGTTTTGCTGCTACAATTTGTCGTGTTTCTGCTCCAAAACTTAAATTTTGCTGCTCCAAAAATTGCTCCAAACTGGTCTTTAGCACTTCCCATCCCTGTAGTTATAATGAAAGATTTGTATCAACTTGTCTAGGGGTTCATTTTGGGTCTGTTTTTGTCATAGACATCATACACTAACCAGACTTCGCATGGCAACATTGCTGGAGAGCTCTCGCCTGCGCTAATTGAAAGGACGCATATCTGCCACTAACACCTCATTTGTTAAGTTTTGTATGCAATAATGTACAGGACAGAATTAATTCCTGCATGAAACAAAGTGTGTATCATTATAAGGTCACTTTTTTGCTTTAACAAAAATTTAAAGATACTTAATTATTTAAAAACACACTCTTAAGTTTAAGCGATTTTTTGAAGGAAGTATTTATAGTACAATATATGCATATCAAACATATCTTTGTTATAAGCTAAACCCGTGCAAATAAGCTAAACCCGTGCAATTCCTTCAATACAAGTATTTGAAGGAATAGAAATATCCTTACAAATTTTCTATGTGCTTTAATTTTATTAATAAATTGATGCAGTTTTCATTTATTTCAAGTATTCTTGAAAAACTATTTATTAACTTCATTTAGCGAATTTTCATTATTTGTATATATAAATTCGAATTCAAAACTATTATCTACGAAAACTGTGCTATATTCTACTAAATATAAATTTATAAACTTATACACATAACAGAAATCTCTACATAAACACTGTTTATGTGTCAATATAATTTAATTATATATCCTATTTTTTTAAAGGAAAATTTTAACTATTCAAAATACATATTTTAAAAACTGTAATACTTATTCCTGTTCTTTAAATATGTATTTACCTAACCATTCCGCAGGTGGGCGAATCAGGGCGGTCCCCCTCCCACTCGCCCGTCCCCGACAAGAAACCCCAGTCAGACATGATCATTCGGGTTGCAGTGAACCCGGGCGGGTCCACCAAGCAAACGATGATCGACGGGGTGGAGGGAACGATCACCACGACCACCAACCCTGTGGCCAACAAGAAGGCTCCTCCGCCACCACCTCCTAGAACAACCAGCAAATCCCCACTCACTTCACCCACGGGCCAGGACAACGGCCCGGGTAGCCCGCGGGACGTAGACTTCAGCCAGCTGCGGAGCAATTCCGCCCCTGAGGGTGACGGCCCCAAGCGGATGGGTGGTGCCCCGAGATCGGTGTCCAGGGACGAGGGGACAGCCCAGAGGGAGAGGGAAGAGGAGGAGCTTCTGAGGACCAGTGCCATTCAGGACAGGGTATGTATCCACACCAGGGTGGTAACATAACCTGGGAAATCGGGGAATTGTCATGGACATTTTTTATTCTGGAAATTTTCGAAATTTCACAACAAATCAGGGAAATTTTCAAATTTGGATCACTAAAACGGCAATTATCCTCCATTATGCACTCTATTCTGGGTAATTTAGTTGTCAATATTTCCTTTTTGTTCTGAAAAAGATTTTTTTTTTAAAAGTATGGTTATGCACATTTTCAGTTTTATTTTTGTAAAAACGTGAACCACTGCTGAGGGAGCAGCAAAAGCAAAGTGCATTGGACCTTGAAATTGTGAGCAACATGTGAGGGGCTAATGAATGTGATTTATTGAAGATTGGAATAGGAAATATTAAGCATATAAAACATTTAAAATTATCTCCAAAAAAAATAGTTGGAAAAATTTGCATTCTCTGCTTACACAGAACATGATTAATTACTATTATGCCTGCCACAATTGTATAATTTGTGTATCCATAAATTATTATTTTAACTGACAATAAGTCTTGCTTGTAAATTTTTATTTATTATGCGGTAAATTTATTGTATTGTAGCGTAGATACTTTGTTTTTATACAAAGCATATATTTCAACGTTTCTTAATGTAAATTTAAAGTCAGGGAAATTTTGTGACATCATCATGGAAGTCGGGGAAATATCAGGAAACTTTTTTTCCAGAATTTTGTTGCCACCCTGCACATGCCAATTTGTTTGTCAACCTGAATGGATTGCCTATACAATGTGTGTTTTTGTTGCTTTCTGAAGTTGGTTGTATTAATTGAGGTTTGTGTGGTCCTTACACATTAATTGCCATGGAATTTTAATTAAAATGGTTAAATAATAATTGCCTTTTAGGTTTAAAAAGTTAGATTGCTTGTATGATAAAAATTAATTTAGTAGGATAATTATTTGCGTCAATTTTTGAGTGGCTCAATCAAGACATTAAATTAAGTGCTCTCGTCAAAGGGGACATATTGACGTCTTAATGCACAGATAAGATAAATAACAAATCGCTAATTTTTCAGAGAAGCCATTTGAAAGTTGGTAGCAGTTTTTGTAACGAAAGGAAAACAGCAATTATCAAGTGTTTCTTCTAATTAAAATAACTATTTTCCCCTAGCATATAATTAGGTATATAACAGTGTACAATTAGAGGTTTAAAATAATCTCTTAACCACTAATTCAAAAAAAAGAAATGCACTAAATACATATTTTCAATTGAGTCATCGATATTCTAAAGGCCATACAATTTTTAAAATTTAGTCAAAAGTAATCATTTCTAAGCTTTTGCGTGTGACAATAATTTGAATATATAACTTGGGTTATATTACTTATGTAATCACAAATTCAGTAATGCAATGGTAATCCAAACTAGGTGTCTGTCACTGAACTAATATAATACCTGGAGTGTCCAGGACTTCAAGTTGACTGTTTGATCAATTTGAACTAAAAAGTCTCAATTCGCATTCATGTGTTCTTTATAACTCTAAATTTTGAGAGACTCCCTTAAAGTTATTAAAAAATAATATAAACAACATTTTTCAAGACCACTTATTACAATGTTATCATACTTTTATATGTTTTAGCAAACAAAAGCACACATGGATATTGAATTATAGTTTAAGTCAGTGATGCCCAATTAACATTAAGTCACGAATCCCTTGCTGAAACTAAAATAGAACTAGGGACTCCTTTTTTCATGTATGCTTTTGGAATGTATGTATGCTCTGCTTTCTGGGCATGTATATGCTTCAATTGTCTTTTAACATAAAAATAAAGAGAAGAAAAAATTCTGAAATAAATTAATTTAATAATTTGTTTTAATTCTACATTGCATTTACTAAGAATATGGACACAAATTGAACATCTAACATCGGCCCGCAGATCGCCAATTGGAAATCACTTGCTTAAATAAATGCTTTTAAATAACCTTAACTTTCAGTTTGAAGGCTTTGAAAAAAATTCGTAATAGCTGTTTACTTTTAATTTCTAAATGTGACAAATGACCCCTTTCCAGGAGGAAGGCGTGAGACGCGAGACCCTCTCCAGCAACAGCAGCAGTAGCGAAAGTGTGAACTCCCAGGAGGGCCTCCAGGTGGGCAGATCGGGCCACGTCTCAGACGGGGGCACCCCTAGCAAGGCCCCCAAGAAACTGGGGCCCCCCACCCCCCCTCGCACTAGGCAGGACGTCCTTGAACAGCGCCACCAGGAGCTACTGCGCAAGCAGAAGCTCCTCCAAGACCAGTACACGCGGCTGCAGCAACTCCAGAGCAGCCAGATCCTACACCGGCTGTCCCCAGCTGCATCATCACCCCTCCTCAATGACCTGAAGAAGACAGGCAGTGAGAGCAACATACTCTCCAAGTCCGCACTCGCCATGACAGCGTCCTCCGGATCGCTCACCCACCTGGCGGGCAACTCCTCTGCCGTGAACTTTGCTGCCTCGAAGCCCTCCACTGTGGCCACCACCATTCCCACGACAACAAAGGGCCCGGTTATTCCCCCAACAACAAAAGGCCCGGCTATTCCCCCGGCAACAAAAGGCCCGGCTGTTCCCACGGCAACAAAGGGCCCGGCCGTTCCCGCCAAGCCGACGCAAATGCTGAAGAATAAGATATATGAAACAGACATCCTCTGAGGTCTTGGGGTTGGGATCGAATGTGAAATTTGACTGTGGAGATCCTGCCAAACCAGCATGGGTGCCGAAGAATATAGTTACAAGATCCTGATAACTGTTTAGTTGCTGAAACTTACCATCATAAGGGGGGGGTCTTGGCTAGTGGCACGTAACAAGATCATTATAGTTGTTGTAAAGTGTAAAAATCCTGACTCTTTTCTAAGAAATGATGTGGACTATGGTTGCGTTTTGAGAAGTGGTATCTCCTGTTTGAATCGTTGGGCAGTTTATATATTCTATTGCACTAAACTAACTCGATGTTGATGTCCTCTTTTGCTCTGTTCTATAGCCGCATGCCCTATCGTTCGCTTTCCGGTCGGCTTTTTCAGCATGTGCATTCATCTCGGTTCTATCTGTCTCTGCTGGTGCTTCGATGGTAAACATAGTTTATGCAATCGAGCTCCCTAGGCTACAAAGTTCAATAGACCCTAGACAATGGTTTAGATTAAATTCATCATACATGCTTGCGAAAGATATTTATCATGTTAATATATTGGACTCACAAGACATTAATGTCCTGGACATGAATATACCATCATCTTCTGTATAATATTACAAGAACAATCTATCATGTGATTTGTCCCTTGCCCACATTTCAGAATTATTGAGGTTTTTTTATTAATGTTTGTGAGCAAATGTTGATGGAATCTTTGGTCAGAACATAGATGGCTATCACATCTTTTTTCAACAAATGGTGCCGTGGTACGAATAGTCAGTCGCTGTGTCTGAGTGAGAAGTATCTAGTTTTCATTCATAGTTTTACGTTATTGTTCATTCCATAAGTATGATTGACTATCATTGGTGTGTTTTTACATTTTAGCGAAACCAAATATTGTCAGTTTCATAGTAGAATCTACAAATAACTGTACAATTCAACCAAAGGTGTTGTCTGTATGTAGTCAAGAAGGTACAATGTGTTGTGCACCAGAGGTGTACATTGCAAATGAAATTTAAATAATTATTTGTACGAAGCAATCTTACAATCAGCAAAAGCTTATTTCTGTTTCAGTGGACTATTTAGGCTTAAGATTTACGGCTTTATAAGGGTCATTTATTGTTTCCCCAAATTCACTTAATGCTAAAAAGTTGACCCGTTAAAAAATTTACTTTAGATTTTGTTTAAAACTATTAATCCTTTTTAAGACTTAGTTATATGCATCATTCAATTGCATAAATTTTTAAATCGAGTACATTTATGTCTCTTACTTTAATCTGGATTTCTTTAGTTTTTGGCTATAATCTGACTTTTATGCATCAACAAAAAAATTTTAATTGGTTTGTGCTGGAAATTTTTTCTATGTATACTATTTTTTAACAAAAATTTGACAACATTTTTAAAGCAATACTTTTTAAGCAATTTTTTTTATATAATCGTTATAAATTTCTACATTCGCTCTATTTGTGAGTGCATAATTTGAAGTAGAGCATCAATTATATATGATCATCAATAATCGAACAATCTCTTATCAATTTTTTTTAAGGAAATAATTATTTCAATACTGTGCTGAAATACAATCTGATATGTTGTTCTTTAACATTCTGTATAAAAAAAAAAGTTTTGACCACCAGGTGGCAGCTTCCAGTACTTTGAATCAATCGTTCGAAATAATTAAAAACGACAAACTTTCTTCAGAATTACAAAGCCTTGTTCACCATTTTTGGTTTACTATAATTAAAAACGTAATGGTTAGTAATTAATATTCGATATTCAACCAATTTATTGTACTGATTCATTTAATTTTTCACTAAAACACATTTTTATTTTTTATCAACCAATTAAAATTGGTTTAAGTTATCCTTTTCACTGTCATCAAGAGTATGCTAATAAAACTTGGGTAATATTCCTTGCTTTCTTTACTTTATATCTTTGCTACTCTGAAACATGGAATTAAAATGTAGACCTTTCATTTCAAACCAAAGAATCAACTGTGCGATCGTCAACCAAGGTTGTGTCACTGGAACCTCTGTTAGTTATATCTCTTTAAAAAAAAATTCACTGTAAGTAATGCATGAAGCAGAATTGCTAGGACATGTCTGCATATAGGGCACAAATCAAAAGGTTGTACCACATAGGTTGAAGGTCAGTATACTGTTATTGTTAATTGAAATGTGTAATTAAATTAATTAAAATATTGAAGTATACATGAATGTATACATTTACCAAAATTTCTTTCATAGAGGAACCAGCAATTAAAAGTGTTCTGTGGCAATCGAAATTTTAAGAAACACAGCGACAAACTGCGCGAATTTGACTGTTGGTTATTAGTATGATTTATTTGATCCCCTCTAATATTGCTGGTTCCTTTTTGAAGTATAGTTGTTGATTGTTCCATTTTTGAAAGTATAAATGTCATAATATTTAAGTTGTTTATTTGCTTGATCATGTAATTAAGTAAATTTTTATAACATTGAATAATTAGCTGAATTTACTTATTTTTATTTGAAAATTAGCATTATTTTAATTTTGTGAAGTAATCTAATGCTATACTATTTTGACATGATTTTGCAAGAGTAAAAGTATAGTTTGTGTGGAACTTTTATTATATTTAAGTTTTTTTTAATCTAATTATTATTGTACATGCTAAACTAATCTGTTGGTTTGTTGTATATTTAATAACAATACTCTTGAACGTAAATATTAAAAATCTTTAATTTCCACATACAAAAATTCTGAATATTTAATGTGATTTTCAGTATCAAGACATATCTTTATATTTTACTTAAATTAGTTTTAGATTACATATTTTTTTTATAAATGAAATTTATACTTTAATTTTTTTGTAAAACGTCTAATACAAATGTATCATTTTCATTTGAAATTCTCTGCTATACTACAATCTAATTGGAAAATACTGAATAATAATATTAGATTATAGATATTCATGATATGTAATGAGATTTTTTTTTTATTGTAAATGGCACCAGATCGGATTATAACAACATTTTTTAAATCTTATAGAAAAAGTTACTTACATAACCAACATAAGGAAAAACTTGCGCATTCCAAATCGTTGAATTTCAAATTTCGATTGTCACAGTTAAATCAAGTATCTTAAATATTTGTATGCCATCTGGAGCCATCTTGCTTGTAAAAAAGTTCATCTATTTCCTACTACATTTTTCTGAAGTGTATTTCTGGCAAGATTTTGTATTATGACCCCCATGTGTATAATTTCTGCATGCCTAAGAAAAAGGTGCCAAAGTAGCGCACTGTCGCCAAATTTGTTTGCCCTACTCCTTGGTATTAAAATGTGGTTGCCTTAATTGTGCTATAGGTCTGAGAGTGAGAATGTTGTTCATTTCTATCATCAAACAGTATCAAATGTATTTTACTTGATGTTAGTATGTTTTGAATATGAAAGTTTAAAAAATGCTTAAGTTACAGTTTTTTTTGTAATTGCCTGATATTACAGGAATAAAGTACACTGTACTGTTATATACTGTGCTAGTACAATTTTTGTGTCTGATTTTCATTGATATTTTAAATGATGAATGGACCATAAAAGTAGCTAAACGCAGGTCATTTTAAAGGACATCCATATAAGTCATAACTTGAACATGGGCCAGAGTCCTTAACAGACAAATTCAATTAAATCAGTATTTATAAATTAGAAAAAAAACTAATAAACTGTTTTAGAGTTGTGAAAATATAGAAGAAATTAGATAATATTGCTAGAAATTAAAACGAATATTTGATTGCAGAAATTATACAGTTTTTTAGATCAGTAGTGGGTTTTAAAATGTTTTTATCTGTCACATTTTTAAGCCTAATTTTTTTCGTGTTACATTTCATTTCTACACCTGGAATTAAGCAAAGTATGTTGTTGGACAAGAGATGTTTTCTAATTGGCCGACTCAAGCAACCAAATGGCGGTCATGGGTAACCCCCAAGGGCGAGCAATATGCTAAAAAAGATGTTACTTTAATTCCACCCACATTTTTAAATAAACACAAACTAAGAAAGTTAATGGACAACAAAAATATGTGGAAAACAATAAATGTAGAATAAATTGTGTTTTTTTTCCCTTTAATTGTACATCATCAGGGCGGATCTAAAGATTATTGTTGGGGGGGGGTAATACAGTATTGTTAACATGAACACCAAATTTGACCCCCTTAGTTTGAAATTTTTCATTGCCTAAGGTGACTTTTGAAAATATAATCTTAGATATTAGGGGGTGGGTAATTTCCCCTTTACCCCCCACCTGGATCCGCACTTGTACATCATATAATAATCCTAAAGAACAGTAATTTCGCACGCACCTTGTATGCACCCAATTTCAAACAGATTTGTATTTCAATTACATTGCATATTTACATAGAAGTTTAAGTCGGCCCATGACGTGGCAGTCCTCTTCAATACACTGCAAAAATTTTAAATTGGTAAAAAAAAAAATCCTGCGCCAAAAACAGTAGAGTACCCAGATATTTCATAACCTAATGCTTTCCTTAACAGATAATCAATTACCACTCACTATAAACCTTTAAAATCTCTGCATAAGCATCCTTAGCTTTCACATGATACAACTGCCTACGATCACGGTGCGTGTAAAAGATCCCTGTAAAAGCTTCCCTAAACATAAATACATTTCTAAGTCTCGCAACTATCTTCTATCATTCGTCGTCTCGCTGCTGATGATGACCACCAAGTTCTTGATGAAGAAGATACCAAATCTAGACTTGAATGATATCCTCTTGTGGGAGGCGATTCTCTTGACCCACCTCCACGCCACCTCCGAGAATATGACGGAGGTGGCTATGGCGAGCCCGCAGAGCAGCATGAGGAACGCACCCAAGAGGTCATTCAAAGTGACGTCTTTGCGACCACCGCGCAACGTCGTAGTGACAAAGTGACATTCGTGTGAGTTGACTTGTGCGTACTGCTGAGCCCAGAACTGCATTAGACCGCCGTGCCATAGGTGACGAATGCTGAAAAAGATCATTTTTTAACTGGAAAAGTTATTTAAAAATAGACAAATATTTAAATAAGCTATAAAATATCATTATTTCAACTTTCGATAATTAAAAATATTATTTATATGAAATAACATTTATTTGCTCAAAAAATACTTTGAATTTTTTTTAATTTTATCCAGAAACACCTAAACCGTAAAAAAAAAGCAAGTTAAAAAATATATCAGGTTAGAAAAAAAAGCAGGTAAAAAAGATTACCATGTTACTAAAAAGGAACGGAAGAAATACCTGTTACCACATGCAAGACTACCTTGTTTAAAACAAACCTACTCCGTGACATAACTTCTAAAATTCTTCAATCGCAGAAGCACCGCACATCGTGAATAATGATGTTTACGTCACTTCGTTATTGGCACGTGTAAAAATTACGATCCAAACATTTCAAAATATTACGATAAAAAATATTTTAATTTTAGAACTCATTGATTTAAAATATATATTTTGGAGGTTATCGATATTTGAATCGGAATATTTCTTGAGCATTCTAATTGGCGAAAGTTTATTGTTTTTGTGGCAACAATCAGGGTGGAATACTTTAATTCATCTGGTGTGGGGAAGAATGTATTGGTTGACATGAATCTCCATGAATGAATGTGTGAATCAGTTTTTGAGTATTTTATTTATATCATATAATTATTTGGGTAAGTGGAGATTCGGAGAAAGATACTTTGCTTGCGCTTCGTATTTAGTTGAATTATTTTAACTGAAAGCTATCTTTGGTACTCTTCGTCGCATTGTAAAAGGTAAATAGCATAAATTTGCGGCTCCTAATTCCGAGGTTGACGACATTTAAACTCGATTAAGATATCAAATAACAGTTAAAATTACTATTTATTTCATTATAATATCGTAATAACTCGTTATTTAATAGAATAACTACTAAGCTCATAACTAAGACGCAAAAAAACGATTTTTTTTAATGAAATATTTGTGCATGTGATAAGCGAGTTATACACCAGTCCCGCCCGATAGCTTCCAGAGAAAGCTTGATGTAATTGGGCCGGGAGATTCGTCATCCCCAAACTACTTGTTGATTGCCGTTGCAACTCAGAAAGAGGATAGCCAGCGTCCCTCCATGTTTGGCCACCACCCACGTCTCTGTGACTGAGTAGTAGTTGGCTTTTGTTTTAGCACTTAATTTAAATTTCAATAGTTGAATTTTGAATTTAGCTCTCTTACTGAAGGATTATTATTTATTTTTAAAAAGAGAGAGAGAAAGAATTACAAAATACTCCGAAGACTGAGATTTACATAAGTTATACAGATTCTCAATGAGTTTGTAGTTACAATACAATACAATATAAAATTTTCCAACATAATTACGAACACATACAACTACTATCTCAGACCGAAAGATAATACAAAATGAAGAAGAACTTGGGTGGTCTTGTGGAAAGCTTCGGTAAACGATCTATCTCGTTATTCGTATTTCGTTCTTCCTGAAGCTTCCGGAGTTCTGTTTTGAAGAAGCAGCATGTTCTGCCGATGCACGAATCATCCATTGGATAATTCCCCTATTCGATGAGACGTTTAACTTTTTATAGTTGTAACATTCGGGAATATCTTCGCGTTGCTTTCCTTCAAGATGAGCAACTTTCTCATAGTCACGGCATCTCCATTTTGTTCAGGCAGAATCTTGCGATATGGCCAAAGTGTCCACAGTCATAACAAATTTAAGACCTTCAGATATTCCTTGATGCGATAGAGGTTCCACATCACTTTAATTTTTCTTCGCTCTATTATCCTCTCAAAGGCTTTGGGATTCAATTTGAATATCCAGTTATCATTCCTTTTTCTTGCCTCATTTTTGTTGATGAACTCAATTTTACTTTCCACATTTTCTTCATTATCACAGATCAGGGGAAATATTTTCATCGACTTCATAGATAACGATGTTCGGCTGTCTCTCTGTGGGCTTTCTGACCGTGAATTGGTTACTAAAAACCCTTTTCACGGATTTTCTTCATAAGACGGATCGGGTTCATTTCTGACGTTTCCACAAGGATTCTTCCTCCGTTTATCTTTTGACATTTCTAACGTTTATATCTTGTAATTTGCAATGTCAATGAGAATTTTTTTTTTGGTTTGTTCCGAAGTGTCTTTCTTTCGGGTAAATAGCGACCACCTGTGAAGCTCGATTCGAGGTTATTCTCGTCCCCTTCTCCATTTTCCTTTTGAATTTTTGAGCGTAAGTTTGTTTAGACTCAGAATGGAAAGAAAGTTTTCCTCTTAGTTCACAAATTTCGTTTTGTTGCTTGTATATTATTTTCATGAGCAAGCTTAATCTTGGCCGCCGCCACCCCTTTGTATACTATTTCCAAGGGTTTCAGTAATCTCGAGTTGGAACTGGATCGCCTTCTGAAGTCTTCTACGAGTGTATTGGCAAGAGCACCTCCTTCCATTTTCGCTACCTGTGGTACTTCGACTCAGTCCACTTCACTCTTACTGCTGTCGTTGAACTCCCTGTTTTGATTCATCGTTCAATCAAGCTGGCTTTTCC
The DNA here is from genome assembly GCA_963932185.1 of Troglohyphantes excavatus. Lineage (NCBI taxonomy): Eukaryota > Metazoa > Arthropoda > Arachnida > Araneae > Linyphiidae > Troglohyphantes > Troglohyphantes excavatus. Next base: position 28,042,744 of record OZ010674.1, read on the forward strand.
CTTGCATTCAATCAACACTGCTCACTCAGCCGCTGAGCGTTTCTAGGCGGGACCTCGTGGAGATGAAGCTAGTAATCCTGATTTGCCGAATCGAATATATTCTAGGATATTGTTCGATTCAAGGAGAGCAACACTTCGAATTTTAGTGTTGCCAGAAGTTGCCAAAACTCAATGTCAAACACGGCCCCCGGCCAAAAGTGTTTCTTACATTTAACTGTTACAGGGACTTTTATCAGCAACATTTCAATATTTGTACAATTTCTATCAACAGTGGCATAATTTATTTCCTGAATATTTTTTTTAAAAAGAATGTTATTCGAGTTCAGAGATGGTCTTTGATCGGATCTTAATATTTCGATTTTTACTAAAAAAATGTGATTTGAGCTAATAATAAATGCTATATTTGATAACCCGTTATTGTCCTTATATTCATGATGCACATCACAATTACTATACCCTTGTAGTTTAGTTATTGTCCGGAGAAAGTCGTCGATTGGTTACAGACCAGTAAATTAGAAATTGTATGTATATATTCAAGATCACACTACTTCTATTTGAAAGTTTCTTACAGTAGTTGAGTCAATTTTGTTTATTCCTAGCGATTAACTTGATTAAGCATTAAAAAAAGTGCTTAATGCATGTGACCTTTCACGGGGTGAATAGCTTTTTACTTTTTTTTTCTTGAAAACGTTCGACTAATGTAAACGTCCGACGAGTTTCTTCGAATAATACCCTACCATTAGATCTCCCACACTAAATTACCATTAGATCTCTGGGCTTAACGTTCCTTCGTGGTATTTAAAATTTTACTTACTGAAAATTAATGTCATTCATGTAAGGGCTGCCTTTCCTTCCAGCGATCGCCAAATAGATCTCCAAAAACGTGTTTGGCGCCAATGCCAGTTCACACTTTCCCGTTTTGCTGTGTTCCGTCTTGATGAGATCGGAGAGGACGTAAAAGTCCTCCGCGAAAGCTGCCGTGCCCCCTTTCACTTGGGGCAGAAACGCCGTGATGTTGCTGATGAGGAGGGCGTTTTTGTGATTAATGAAGCGTCTATTCACCAACTGCATTAACTCAAGTGGAGATTCCTAATGAAATAAAGTAAAAAAAATTCCTAATAAAAGAAATAAATATTAAACGTTGAAGTTTAAAGATAAAATTTCCAATATCGCAAACCTTATTTTTGCTGCACGCGAGTTGGCGGACTGTTGTCTCCTAAATTACTTTAACTAAGGGAAGCTCCACTGTACGATGACATAGTTGTTTTTGCCACAAATTACTTTTTCTGTTAAACATAAATATTATAAAGTAAGACGTCATCTGGTTTCTTTTACCTACAGAGGCAAAATTAGAATCGGCAATTGTGCCAAACTCGTACTCAAAGAAATAAAATTGTCAATAACTTTTGTAATAGCTTATTTAATATATAAAATTTAGTCATCGTCGCAGTGCTTGGTTTTTGGAGTTTTATTTGACAACTGAATCTAAGACCAAATTGCTGCTAAAATGGCACGTGCAAACTAAATAGGAGGGAAATAAGATGTCAGAAAATAATCTGTTCTATGATTCTACCCTACACACGGCCATCCGCCAGATTCGGACGAACTTTACATTCAAATAAAAATAAGGAATCTTCACGTACCGCTATCTCTTGGTGTATGCTGGTGCCTTCCATGACTAGCACCGTGACGCCTTCTTTGAGCGCGAGGTCCTTCAGGGAGGCCACTCTCCAATCTGCTTCCGGGAAGGTGAGAAAGGCGATGAGATTGCCGCTGTACGTGGCCATCACCACCATCACGAACAGCCACCAGAAGCAAACCACCACACGTGCGCTCACCGTCTCTGGTAGGTGCACGCCTCCTTAAAAAAGAAACGGTTTAGCAAACTATGGAATTGGTAGGCATCGATGATAGCACCTTCGACATTGTGTGTTAAGTATACATATGCGACGGAAGGGGATATTGGGATATGCGAGTTTCCTAAAAGGGTCCGCATTAATTAACTTTTCAACAAATATAATAATATCTAGTTTTTCTGAAATCGTTTAAAGGTTAAATGGACGAGTAGAATGACCACGCCTACAAGTGACGTCAGAGCTAGTTTGTTTGTGGGATAGCGTTAGAATTTCCCTCAAAACTACTAATATATTGAAAAGCTCGATGATATTTTTTTTAAATATGATGTTAAAACACAAGTTAAGTGTAATTATAATGTAAAATTTGAACATAAAAAAGCAACATTATTGTTTGTTTACGGCAACTTACACGTGCTCAAAATCCCACAAACAAACTCCGCCCCGTTCTAGTTGTCCATTAATTATTTAAATTCGGTAACAAATTTCGTTATATCGTAAACTTCCTAAAGAGCAATCTTGTGTTTTTTTTTGCATTTCCTACAGATATAGTATTCGGTATATTGTACAATTGGCCTTAAATTTGGCATTGTTCAACAAAACTAAGGTTTTATTAAATATTGCATAATGCATTTAAATTTCAAGTCGATTCCAATGCAAAGGACAATTTTTTATCATTTTTTTTAATTTGTTCTTTTTAAATATAACGAAGTACACGGCTTATCGGCTAATTAAATTGTTTGTGCGAATTAATTGTTTAGATAATTTTTTTTTATAAAGAACAAAATACTTTAAATAAAACACTAAAACCAGACTATAAACTTATTTAAAATTTAACAGCCATTTCTGCTTTTGAAAATATTTGTTTGTGCAGTTACATATATAATAATTATTATTATTGTTTTGTATTTATTAAGAGCATTCCAGAATAATAGAACGTAGAGTAATACTTAAATATATATATATATATATATATATATATATATATATATATATATATATATATATATATATATATATATATATATATATATATATATATATATATATATATATATATATATATTTTAATAAATTTTTTTTCCTTCAAAACTAAACTAAAGAAAACAAACTTATTAATAAACAATAGTTGTAGAACCTACCTTGCTGTAAAATGGCTCCGTACATATACCAGAAACAGTTTCGGAATTTATACAGGCCGCCTTTCGTTTTTGAGTTGTCGGTTTCTACGAACTTTGAACTCAGTCTGTAAACTACGCACAGCACAATCGACATAATTGGAATCATTGATCCTATAGATAACCATACCTGAAAAGAGATTTGTTTTATTAATATTTAGGCAGTTAAATATAAAGAACAAAATAGTAAAATACAGCAAGGATGTCTTGAGTTTGATTTTTGGTAAGTTCAATCAAAGATCATCATTGGTCATGGTATTGAATATTATAGAGTTAACGAGGAACTTATTTTTAATCGGGAAAATTTTCCTGACAGGGCTTCAGCACCAGCGGCGGCCATCTTGCGGTGCAATCGCACCAAATTAAGATATGCTGTTTAATAAAAATCTACTTATCGAATATAAAGTTTTTTTTAAAAATAATTTATACCTTTAAACATAAAATGTAGCCAACATGTTGCTTAATTAATCGATTGATAGACTGGATAGCAGCTGCTCTGAAATTTGTGGTGTTGGTGTAATTAAGATGATCTCGCACCACCTAGAAAATGTTCTAAATCTGCCACTGTCAGAAGTTGAAGCGAAGCGAAAGTCACGAGCGAACGCTGCTGGCGACGAAATCGATTCACTTCTATTGCCCCAGTCCCAATTTGATATTTAGAAGTGAATCACTTGAATCGTCGCCACGCGACGTTCACTACAGCTTCTTAATATCAAGTAGGAAAATCTTTCTTTTTGAAAATAAGCTCCTCATATAGTCCAGCTTACGTTTCAACCTATTCATCTGCTCTGTAAGTTAATCATATTCCAGTATTTTCTTCTGGACTGATTCCGAACTCTCGTCAATAACCCATTATGTAGCTCTCGTGCGGGTTTTTTAATTCAGCCAAACGAGACAAAGAAAATTATTAATAAAGAAATATTCCAATGTCTTTATTTCAGGATAGATTCCGAACCGCGTCGTGTTTTCACGAAATCGTACGATGGGTATAAGTATAAAATTCTCGTAGAAATGGCCTACAGGATGTAAAGATATACCTTTTCGAATTAAAAAAGAATTCCCCAGGCCAAAATTTTAGTTTATGCGAAAAATATTCAAATACATAACCAAACACAAATGCAATCAAAACGAAATTGTTAAAATAAAAACCCTGTACATTAGTTTATTGTCCATTTATCATAGTCGATCCACGGCAAGCGGGTTTCGATGGATTATAATGAAAAGTGCTGTGTGATTTTGTGCATAGCAGATTATCACTTTACTTACGTGCATCTTGAAAGGTCTGAGAAAGATGAGGGTTCTCGGGGGTTCCTTCGGTTTCTGGACCAGGATTGCGGTGCTAGTGGTCATCACAGGTTCCGAGAAGGACATGTATCGACTGCGACCCCTCGTGATACCCAGAAAAGGAACCAGGTCCACCTTCTGCATAATGGAAGCGGACAATAAAAAGAGTGATTGAACAATTAGGAAGAATTAACGTCAAGAAGATATTTGATCTGGGAATATGAACCTTTCCACGTTGCTAAGTTAAAGAAAAGTTTCCTTGCCTGTGGGCTACTTCCTAAACCGGGGGAGAAAATGTAGATTTGAGGGGCAGGACAAAGAATTATCAAAATATTGTTAAAGTACGACTTGCCTTACAATAAGATGCATAACGGACAGATCATTAACAATTTTTTCTCAAAGCAGGTATATTCGTAAATGGGGGTAGGGTTACCTTAAGGGTTGAAATACTAAAACGCCCAGCTGAAGACGATCTGTAAAAACCATATTAGTCAAACGTCACATGTCCGAAACCATGTATAATTATTCTGCTGCAAACAGCACACTTCAGACCTCACATGCTTTAAATTCTTTTCCCCATCCGTGGTCAAAATTGTCCCAAGCTAATCGCTAGACCTGCAAAATCTATCAAAATCTAGTGGGACAGATGTTGTCCCAGCTCACACCTACAGGTTAAGCTTAAGATCGAATAACTAATGAATGATTAACTAACGAATGATCGATTCGAACAGACGATTTCGCGCAAATGGAGAAAAGGATAATCAGAGATTAGAGAGGACCATCAGGTAGTTCCATTCCAAAGATATGTAAGCGCGTCCTTGGCCCAAGGCAATAACCTCATAAGACATATTAATGCGTACTTGCTTCAGGGAATTACGTCTTAGGTCATAACCACCTTAACATTAGTCACCTTAAACATGAGCAATTATTAAATTAATTAAATTCAGTTAATTTAGTATTTTTTTTTTGACGCAATAATCTAATATTTTTTGAAGACTAACTATGATAGTTGACTTCTAAAAATGTAGAACAAAGGCAGACTTCACAAAGATATTACAAATCTCTACATAGATCACGCCATCGGTATTCTTCCCGTGATATTGATAAAAGCTACGAAGCTTATCATCTAAGAAAAATCTCATTTGTTAAAGATGAACAAAAGGGGTCTAAACCTGTACAAACGGACATGTGCAGAGGGTGGACCTAAGCAAATTGACCGGGTCTTCAAATTTTATGGGTGATATTTTTTTTTATTATAAATATTTTAATGCTATATAAATTTCCGACGGTAATAAAAGTTTACTAATACAAACTCACTCGGCCCAAAAGCATTCCTGCAGCTCCACTCCACTTGCCATCTTCCAGAAATACGCCCCATTCGTTGTCTTCAGGAGACACCGCTTCGTATCTGGGAAAAAAATATAACAATTTATGAAACAAATCTAATGTGTCAATGTAATTAATTTTTTACTACTCTGTATCAGGACCAGGGGCGTACTAAAATAATAAAGCGGCCCGGTGATTATCAGTATTTACCAGGCCAAAAATTAATACAGGAACCTTACGGTCAACCGCCGGTGTGGTTTGGGCGAGTAAGAAGGGGGGTGAAGGGAGGGTCTGATGGTCAGTAGATAGTTCTTTTTCTTGGGGGTTGGGAGGGGTAGACAGCATCGTGGCACGTGATATATTTGGCTGGATTCGGCCCTGTGACTCTCCTATGGTATAGTGACTAGTCACTATACCTATGGTCAGTCCGCCTCTGATCAAGGATCCCTTTACAAGAGAAGAGATTTTTTTTGAGACAGACTTTTTTTCACTGTGACCGGTTTCCTAACAGTTGAATTGATTTGAAAAATTAAATACTATAAGGCGTATTGACTAAATAACTGCTCAAGGATTGAACATAAACATCTTTAATCACATATGCCTAACATTACAATAATCTCGGGGAGGAACGAAACCTTATATGCATCACCGTAAGAGGCAGTTACATGACTGATTCTTTCCCGGCGGAGCGGGAAAGACATAAAATATGTAGAGAGCGTTACAATCGTAATAACGGGAACAATATATAGACACGTAACGGGAACATGAAATATACATACAGGTGACGGGGACATGATAATAGGACAAACATATAATATAATAACATAAATGAATAACGCTGGTTACATCCTCCCCCTCTGGCTCCGACGTAGTCCTGACGGGGGGCCAGCACCAGTTCTTTTGGGTAAGTTTGGTGGCCGTCCTCGCTTTCGAAACGGATTGCAAGGACGTTCGATGGGGTCCTGGGTGTAGGCCTTCAGGGCAGAAGTGGGGTACACGCCCAGGAGCAATTGGGGATTGTCCAGGCTGGCAATTTCGAATGTGGATGGTGATATTTGTGTAAGGATGACATAAGGGTCCATCTCTTCTGGGCATAAACCTTTTGGATTGTCCAGTGGCAGCCTTGCTGACGGGATGCAGGGTCACATACACTTTATCACCTGGAGCATATGGTGGATGAGCTACAGGAGGAGGATTTCTTATGTGGACACGATGTTCAGTGAACGGAGTGCTCTCTCCCCCTGGTGTGAAGTTTGCTTCGAAATTCTGGAGCAAAGTGTTGATCTTGTGTCTCTGCCCGCTATTCAAACTTTCCCCTTCTTCTTCACGAAGTCGGCAGGAATGCGATTCTGGGTGAACCGCCAGCAGAGAATTGATTTCAGGTGGCGTTACTATGAAGTCATTCTTCGTCTGAGGGGATTCAGCGAAGTACCACTGTCCACCTCGAAGGTCTAGGACGATTCCTGCTGCTGTCAAAAAATCCACACCGAGAAGAGTTCGATTTCCTTTGGCATTCTTCAAGACTATCAACTCTGTTGGAATGACTTTTCCCTGCACAACGATATCCACAGTTGTTGTGAAAATTTCCTTCTGTTGTACATGGCCATCTGCGAGAGTCATGTCAATTGTTTTGTGATTAAACTTTAGGCCGTTTTCTTTAAGCAGATGGTAAAGTTTTTCTCCAGCCACCGAATGTGTAGCACCAGTGTCTGCACACACTGCAGCTTGTGTATTGCAAATAGTAATAGGAATTACACTTGAAGAATGTCCTTCTAACGTGAAACTGTAAAATTCCATGTGATTTATATGTGGCGATAAGGTATCGTCTTCAGGCACTGCTTGATTGCAAGTGCTGCATCGGGATTTAATGATTCCAGGAGCATCACAGCCGTAACATGACACAGGAGGTCTGCCTTGTGAGTTGGCGCTTCTTCCCTGAACTCTGTCATTGATAATGGGATCTTTATTTGTGTCCAGTCATCGATGAAGTGCTCTTTGACTTCTTGTGGAACACGGCGTTTAATCTGATCAGATATCATCAAGTCTGTCAGTTCTTCGAAACTGGTCACCTTCAATCCGGAAATCCATCCGTGAAAATAATTTTTGATTTCGTACGCGAAATCTGTCCAAGTTGCTTCTGGCGACTTGTTATGTTTTGTAAACAGCTGGCGAAATTTTTCAGCAGTGAGCTTGTATCTTTTAAGTAACAACTGTTTCACTTTTTCGAAGTCCTGGGCGACTTCCTCTGCTTCCCTAGCTATTAGTTGTGCTACATCGTATGGCAGTAAGCCGATCAAATGGGAGGCCCAGAATTCTGCAGGAATATCTGCCCTCCGAGCTTGCCTTTCGAATAGTACTAAGTACAAACTAATGTCGTTTGTAACAGGATTGAACTTCTGAATTAGACTTTGCAAGTCCCATTTTGGCTTGGCTGCTTGAAAACCATCGTTCTGGGTAAGAAGAACTTGGGATCGTGTTGCCTCATCCTGGAGTTTCAGCTTCTGAAGTTGGAATTTATAATCGTCTTTTCTTTTCCGCTCTTCGTACTCCAGTTCCAGTCTTCTTTTTCTTTCTTCAGCTTCAAAGTCTTCTTTCCTTTTCTTATATTCAATGTCAAGGTCTTCCTTCCTTTTCTTATCTTTAATTTCAAGGTCTTCCTTCCTTTTCTTATCTTCAATTTCAAGGTCTTCCTCTTTTATTCTTTCAGCGATTATCTCTTCAAACCTTGCTTGGACAAACTCTAAATCGTCCTTATATGCTTCACTCTCTTGTATTCTCGTCTTCAGTTGAATAACTTTGAGATTATCAATACCATCCAAGTCCAGGTCAATTGCCAGCCGGACCAGGTCAATCTTCTTTCCTCGTGCGAGAAAAGCCATCGTGGGATTTCAGAATAGTTCCTTTGTGAGTTCAGAATATGGCAGTAGATAACAGGCACACTAAATAATTACCTCAAAGTCCTAAAGCTATTTCACAGTTCAATGCACTTAAACTCACTACAATTACCCTACCATGAAATATTAGCACTCAAATATTTTATAATTAATTTTCAGAAAACCAATTAATATCAGTTAAAATAATATTCAATCATTTAAACTATTATAAAATCATTTAACTATTCATTTATTCAAGCAAATGACACTATGCAGAATTAAATATATTCAAGTGTAGATGACACTGTACAACACCCGATCTATAGTTAAAATGCTTTATTTATATGGTACCATTTCAATACTAGATTACCAAAATACCAAAAATCAATTTTAACATGATTGAACAAATTTATTTATAAGAAGAATCACTTTTGCTTAAATTATTTAGAAATCTATGAAGTACTTAAATATAAAATCAAAACAATAGCATTAACAACTTCCATTTCATGAGGAATCAATTCAAGTGTTCTTTCAAAATAAATATTAAAACAACATTAAATTCTATAATATAATCAATTATCTAACTGATCAAAGTAACTAATAATTAGTTAATGCCACTAATTAAATTAAATAAGCACTATCACAAATAAAACTTCCTGCCAATATAAAATATCTACTATTCTGAATCACACTCAAGAAAACATTTACTTCTTATGTTTGCATGTAAAAACACATTCTTTTATTTTCCCCGAAAGAGAAGAAAATAAAATAAATAAAACCCACAATCAGAATCTTCAAGGCCAGCAATAATTTCTAATAAACGAGAACAGAAATAAAAATATCAGTTATGTGGACGGGAGGGGGGAAAAATTGCTTTTCTTTTTTACCTCGTACGAATTTGAATTCGCAATGCTACCAAATACGATTCACATAATCAGTGTTTACAAAACCAAGATGGTTCCTAGTTTGAAATTCAGTGCCAAAACGCAGCAAACCATTGCGGTTTAATTTTAAAAGACTAGTTAAAATTAATCAATAGAGATAACACTCCAAACGAGACACAGCATACGTGTTATGCAAAATTGTCTCCTCACAGTAAACAGGATGTATACTGAAAAACGAAACTTTGCGTTTCAAAACTTTAACCTAGCCTACAAATTAAAAAACTTGTAACACTGAACAGAAAACAAAATAACACTTATCTTAGACATTCGATGACATTCATTCTTGCTGAAGAACTGAAATATCCTTCGTTTGAGAAACGAACTTCAAAATGGCGGCTCTCGCCATTTTCATCAATCGGAACGAAGAACCTAAAAACGAGCCATGCAGTTGCTGTTCTTACGGTGTTGCGCCACGTTGGGGAGCCATTTATAAGGCGTATTGACTAAATAACTGCTCAAGGATTGAACATAAACATCTTTAATCACATATGCCTAACATTACAATAATCTCGGGGAGGAACGAAACCTTATACGCATCACCGTAAGAGGCAGTTACATGACTGACTCTTTCCCGGCGGAGAATGAAAGACATAAAATATGTAGAGGGCGTTACAATCGTAATAACGGGAACAATATATAGACACGTAACGGGAACATGAAATATACATACAGGTGACGGGGACATGATAATAGGACAAACATATAAGATAATAACATAAATGAATAACGCTGGTTACAATACTTAGATTAATTTTACATGTTTTTTATATTATATAGGATAGAGGGAAGAGCGAATTGGTTATTTTATATAGGAAATGGGGCAATTTGAATGGAATTTTGAACAATCTAAATATGAATCTTTATTGTACTTTATTTACCTCCACGTCTACTAATGAATGTCATTACTGTTCGTTTAATTTCAATAAACTTAATTCAAGCAAATAAATAATGTGATATATGTATATTAGGGTGCATCAAACGCCCCTCTAGAAAAAAATCACTTTGTCCCCAATCTAAAAATGTTCCATTAGCCATAAAAAGTTGACATACCAAATATTTTCGATTTATAAACACTTTTAGGGGGTCCTCAACAACCTTGAAATTTCGTTTTTTTCGAGTAAAATCCCCAAATTCAGCATTTTTCATACTTAATTACTTTCATATTTTTTTAACTATTATTTTATGATATTTTAAGAAAAATGATTATAATGAAGTAAAATATGGATCATATAAATTTTTAATATTAATAAACTATATTAACAGTAAATTCAGGTGACTTCATTCTTCATTGATTTCAGGTGACTAGTGACAAATTTAGCTTTGTTTACAATTTATAGTAAAGTACATTTCCTGTTTATTTCAACTTGTGGTTTTCATTTTTAACGGATTTACTACTTTTGTTCTGAATCGATTTTATACTTTTATTTTGTTTATTTCTACTTTTAATTCCAAAAGATTAAAAATAAAAGTAAAGTGAATAAAAAAATTAGTTCCAATTTAATATTAAATTATATTATTAGATCTACTGATGATTTTGATGAACGAAGTGACACAAATTATGTAAAAAAAACTTTGATTTTGAAGGACTCTCAAGAAGTACTCAAAGTCATCATCGATATAAAAGAACGGGAACGAGTTTATTCATCCCATACGACATTATGCAGAAACCTAATATTGTTTCAACTAGCTATGAGTCCAGGGCAACAGACAGCATATACAAAAACATTACAAAACTAGGAGGAGGTACAATTGCAGCATCTTACGCAACAACAGACAGAACAAGAATAGGCAAGTTGCAATGAAATTTTCAACAGCTTGCAAGTAAGAGTGGTGCTTTCTTAAATATACAACTCTGCATTGGAATAAAAAACTTTCAACAGCAATGTCCAATAAGTACAAAATAAAAAAACGTTCACCAGCAAAAGATTCTTGGTGTGCCTGCATATCCCCAAGGAACTAATAGTAAATGCGACTCAATCATTGCCGACTTAACATATGAGCAACTGACTTCTTAGCAATGTACAAACAATTATGAACATGATATTTGACACAACTTCTTCCAACACAGGCCATGTTACTGCTGCTTGTGTCAGAGAGCAAAATAAATTGGGACATAAACTTCTTTGGTCAGCTTGCCGCCTTCATATCAGAGAAGTCATTTTGTCTCATGTTTTGATGACTTAAAGGTCAAGGCTTCTAAGTTACTAGATATAACCTTATTTAAACTATTTTGTAACAATTTTGATCAAGATGATGGTGGATTCGAACCATATGACCCAAAGTCAGTGAATGTGCAAGCGATAAGCATAGTTAATGATCTTGGAGCTAGTGCAATCCATGCAGCAAAATGTGCCATCGATACTGGAAAATACAGAGATGATTATATGGAATTCACAAAGCTTTGTTTAACATACCTTGACTTTCCCAATATTACACAAGCAGTAAAATTAAACCGACCAGGAGCTTTGCACAAATCATGTTGGATGGCCAAACTGTTATACACGATTAAAATTTGTCTTCTTGAGCAGCATCAGCAACTACCGGCACAACAACATGTCAAACTGTGTGACTTTGCCACTCTCACCTACCGCACCTGGTGGTTAACTTGTGATTCTGCCATAAATGCTCTTTGGAATGTCCTACAAATGCTATGTTCTCTTATAACGTACAAGGTTGTCCATCCCATCATATCTGAAAGTGCAGTTAGTGCTTTTGAAAACCATTACTGCTAGTATCTTACAGAAGAGATGGTTCCACTTGTCCTTTGGAGCAACAGAGTTCCACCACAAGAACGAAAAGCTATCGCTGATGCAATGCCAGCTACAAAACTAAATTCTCCTGATACTGCTTTTAAATTTCAAGGTAGATATGGTATGGATTTTGAAAAACCCAAATTTCCCAAAAATCTCACTGTAAATACAACTATTTCTAATTCAGTTGAAAGGGATTCTTGGATTTTATTTTATCTATTTGAACTAGACTGAAATTTTTTAATAGAAGATGTTTTTGAATGTTCAAGTTCTGTATCCTCCACCACACACTCACAAAGTTGCAAGCATTGAATGTTGTCAACGACTGTGCAGAATGAGGGGTGAAGCTAAGTACTGATTTCATAGAATCAGCAAAACATGAAGACACCAACGTGTTCTACAGGTCGTCGAACAAGATCGACAAAAACAGAGAAATCTGCGAAAACGGCCGAAATCGCCTATAGTTTAAATTGAGTGTACTTGTACGATTTAAATTGATATTAGAAAGTTAATAGTATATGATTATATATTCTTTTATTATATCACAAAACAATCTAAATTGCATTATTTTATTAAAGTGTACATTATTATATATTTTTTTTACGCACAATGCTTTTTTTTCAGAATTTTCGTTTTTGTTGTACATTCCTGGGACTTGAGGACCACATAGATGTTATTCAATTTTTACGAAATTCTACGTATATAACTTTTTTAGCATTTCGAACAAAAATAACATAGGGACAGACAATTTCCATGAAATTTTTAAAAACATGGGGCGTTTGATGCACCCTAATGTATATTGAAATTCAAATGTAACATACCTCTCGCATTTTACTATGCAAAGAACGAATTTAATGTTTTTGAACAGAAATTTTACTCAGTTATTATTAAGTAACTATTACAATATATATCTAATTATATTAAACTATATTTTAATAATATCAGTGGGGAAATTGGCCCTTGTCATAGCCTGCCCTCACATAACTTAGACGTCGCATTTTCAAATATAAAACCATTTAAAGACCTTACTTTATTTAATGCATTACCTGAACTTCAGACGCTCAACTAAGAAGTCAAAGAGTTTAACCACTGCTCCGCTATCCACATTATTTTCATCTCGTTTAGCGGGAATTGTATATGGTGGGCTCTAAAAAAACGAGAGTGCATAAATTAACTCAAATATCGCTTATGACAGGAAAAATTAAGCAATTTTGGAGCCTTTAATTAAGAAGAACAAAAATTTATGAAAAGACGAGAGTTCATTCGCGAGTACTTTATACAAACATGAAACTACTTGAGTTTTTCCCTCAAACTTTTACGTTCCTCAGTGGCATAGCAATTTAAAAATTATGGCTATGGGGACAGGGAGGGGCTTAACTAGTTCTATAACCAGAATATTTACATGTCTATACCTCAAAGGTACCGGACTCAATCTCCAGTTTTTAATTTTCAATAGTTAAAATTGCGATATTATGGGCTTTTCATACTCTTTACAGACATATAAAACACTATTTTCTGCATGGATTACCAGCGGAGATATTGTTTTTTATGTTCATAGACAGGTAAATCTAAATAAGCTCTCCTGTGGAACAGTAAAAATAGAACGTCGTATACCTCTGAGGTACAGATATATGAAAAAAAATAATGGCTAATTAGTATTTATGCAAATTATATTAATTAGCAATTAGTTGTTATTTAGTAATTATAAATAATCTATATAATAAATAGGCTAGACGATATACCGAATATTGTCAATCACTTCTCCTAAACTTTATTCTTCTCCTACTCCTTTCCTTACTTTACACCTATATAAAGGTGTCATTTGAAATGGGGTGAAAGGTAAACGTGCAAAAACGGACCAAAACAATAAAATGTTAAGCAATTAATTAGCTTATGACGCTTTTTAGAACAAAACGAAAATTTATCATAGTGGCGCCATCTACATTTCGAAATTTTGTGGCGCCATCTACACTGAAATTTGTAAAACATGCTGAATTCAACTAATAAGCAGGAAAGGCATTAGATTAATGTGAGAAAAGCGAGAATTGGTTTGATAAACAAAACAAACCAACAAGGATTTCGGGGGTTGACGAGCGTTTACGAGTAAGGGGCAGAGTCCCTTATTATTTTGTTAATTACATCTTACAAAAAAAAATTATTATTTAAAATTATAGGATTAACATAAATTATTGTATGATTTTTTTTGGGTGTCTAAAATTTAATTTGGGATATATTGGTGCGAATTTTAACTTGATATCCTAGGGAGGGTTGAGGGCTTGGGCCATTCATTTCCCAGCGCCTTTGTAATCCTGGTCTACAACCCCAGATACAATATCTCCTGTTCTTACCTCCATGATCCCACCCGACAGTGGCGTAGGAAATGGTTATTTTCAGGGGGGGCTGAAAATTTTCTGAACAAAGTGGTATAATTTTGATTTTTTTTGTGTTTAAAATAGTATGGAGTTAATCTATCAAAAATAAATTAACGTGTATTATTTTTTTGTTTGGACACCTTTAAAACATAAAATAATCACTAAAACGTATTGTAAGCTAAAATATGAATTTATATATCTACTATTTATTAGATTAGTAGTTGTTTGAAGGAATTTATTTAAATTTAACCTTCTATAACAAAATGTAATTTTCTAAATAGGAAATTTCAACTACATAATCTGTTTAGAAAATAAAGTATAAATCAGTTGGTTTCATTTCTAAGGAAATAATCACTCTTAAAAAATAACTTTTTTAATCATTTTTTTTATCAAACTAATTTTTTTTCCTGTTTAATGCTTCTAAAAATAGTCGAAAATAAAAAACACTAATTTTTTTTATTCTAATAAGCATAAAAATTATTCATCTTTCATATACAACAATGTGAGAAGATTTATTTTATGAAATATATTTTGGAACAAAATACTAAAATGTTAGGGGGGGGGGGGGGCTGAGCCCCTTCAGAATATTTCCTGGGGGGGTTCAAGCACCCCCAGCCCCCCTACTTCCTACGCCTATGCCACCCGACAACAAGAAATCCTGTAAACGATACCGAGAAGTCTAATGGGGCAATGGACCACTTACGAAGGGCATTCCCAGCTTCACCGTCCTGTTCTCGAAGAGGAGTTTCCTTTCGATGTCTCTGGAGATGTAGCCGAACCTAGGTCTGGAGTCTGCGTTCCACGTGGCGATGGCTCGGAAAATCTCGCTGTCGGACTCCACGGGGAAGTTGCGGAAGAGGTCGTACTTGAGAGAGGACGACAGAACTCCGATCTCCCTCAGGGAACCCTTTTTTAGAAATATTAGATGTCAGTTTATCTATGCTAACGGCTATTGACGACGATCCCGGTTCTAAGCATGGAAGTACTATTGATGTATCTCTTGGAAGGATGTATCTCTTCCTAAAATTAAGTAATTGCGTTAGCTGGTTTAACAGTTGTAATATGGCAGTTGAGCGCGATTTTAGATTTTGGCAACTGCGCTCCAAAACGGCGGTTGACGCTCAAGTTCTGGAATTATTGTTGAATTAATTTCTTAAATTGATGACTGAATCTCTGGAATTGAGACTGAAGATAACATTTAATATCTCTATCGCCCATATGAAAGAAGAAGAGGTGTTCTTAGAGCTGTTGCAGGTAAAGCGGGAGAAAAGCGGATCTGTGATTCGAGAATATAAATCACATGGTCTGTATTATCGAATCATAGATCTATTTTTCAATCGCATATCTGATCCGCTTCCTCTGCATATCTATAGATTGTGGTGCAAAATTGCAGCTGGTACTTCAGTAGTTTTGATTTTATTTTGCTACCACAAGGAAGCACTTTTTTAATGCTTTAATGGGCAATGATATTTTTTTTTAAATAAAGGAATATTAAAAATCACGTGGCTCTAAAAAAATGTAAGTGATGACAAAATTTACGATTTTAATTAATAAAATAATTTTCGAGAATACTTTAAAAATGCTAAAGACAATTCATACTTTTATTAAACTTATGTTTAACAGTTTGATCAAGCTCGTATGTCTTTATTATCTAACCGCAGTTCAAATTAACGAACCAGTTATCTCGAACCTTTTCCTTTTTCATTGTGACAATTTCTAAACTTTTGAAATTCAAAATAGTTTGAATTACTAAAGTTTCATAGTTAACGTCAAATATTCTTTTTATATATAGTTTTCATAAAAAAAAAGTTATTTGCATAAGAGTAAATTGGATATTACAAATACGTTATTTGAGCACAGTAAGTTCAAACTACACGTAAGTACAAAATAACGACATTGAGATCCTTACAACCAACCCATAACCGCCATATATCCCTTTTGTAAAGCTGCAACGCAATGAAAAACAATTGAGTGCAATATTTTGCAAGACATTGCAACTCACCAAAGACAAAGAAGTAAACGAATTTATATTTAACGGCAGCGAACTATTGAAGTAGACACACATTCCCTTCAGGTCCTGGGCCTCCATGTTCCATATTATTTTTGCAGCTTCTGTAACGCTCCACACTACTGCTGAGACGAAGACGTCCTCACGCCCCATGTGGTCCTGTAAGTCAGGGGCCAACATTAACTTTTCAAATCAGGTGCACTGAATATTATTTGACAGTACAAAACATTCACGGAGCAGAAAATAAAATTTATAAATTATTTTTTAATATTTAAAGTCGAAAGCTGACAATGACAACTTTAATTTTTCGGTTAGGTATTGCTTATGTTTCAATTAAAATTTTGAAATGTAAATATACAATATATTCAACAAACACCCGATGAGAAAAGAAAGTACAAGAAAAAGTACGTTTCAACTGTGAGAACGATAGGGGGAAAGAAAATTAACACGTTTGTTCACGTTCAAATGCGCAGGCACAGAAGAGATTACTGGTAAAACCACTATGATATAGTTACTTAGTAAGTGGGCAAGGTTAAAATCGGATTCTTAATTTGTTATTAGTCAAATGATTTATAGGCGAATTCTGAGTTCGTCCAGAATCGCGCGCAATTTGGGAAACCGGATTCTTAAATAATTAAGTATATTGAAATGACAAAAAAAAATCGGAGTTTTCAGGAAAGCGTGTACAAAGAATGTAGGTGCACTGCAAAAAATTAGGTACACACTGCAGCTGTACATGCTCTAATTTTGAACTCTGTTGTAAGTGAGGGGATAAAGTTAATCAGAAATAACATTTTAATACAAATTTAAGTATGTGAGGGAGTCGAAAACGAAAGTTCCTCATCGAAATTTTAAATTAACTTTTAATGTCCGACTTTTTTGACAATTATAACATTATTTATCCAGTTTTTTATATCACGTTTTTATATTTCTGTATACATTCATTCTACTTTACCATCGCACATAAAAACTATTTTTATTTTAGAAGTGGATAAAGTTGTTTATTTTAATATTTAGAATTTACTTTCTATGGTTAATTAACTAAATTACAAGTTTGAAAATTGTAATTTTTGGCCGCAGTCAAAGGCAACAGATAATACCATATACCACCACGAGAAGCTAATATACTAAATTCTGTTGAGGTATGTCCACAAAACTTCCCCTTCCCCCTCACCAACACACACACCTCTATTTAGAACCCTCGGTAATAGTAAGCATGTTCATGTTGTGGTCTTTCTCGTAACGATTGCACGGTATCTGTATATTTGAAAATAGGTTAATGAGTTCATTATACAGGTACCATAAATACATATTAATTATGTACCCAATTACCATTAGGACAACTGCATTCCCGTAGGTTTTAATATGAGAGAATCCTGTACTCACTTTCCATTTGGGAAACTTCTCCAGTTCGTGCCCGGTGCTGGTGGCTATGATGTCCGCCAGCAGCCTGGAGAAGTGGTCGCTGATGTTGCGCTTGAGCAGCAGCAACTGGACGTCTATCTCGTAGTGGACACTCTGCGGGGTCTCGATCTCTGGGTTGACGGGCTCCCAGCCGTCGTTCACGATCATGTAAGTCACGTCGGAGTCCAGGCTGTGAAGCTCGTACACCTAGAGAGGATATTAAAAACAACGAAAATTTAATTATTTTTTATGAGTTAATTTATGTAATTTTTCGCAATTTAACGAAAAGCAAATATGTTTTATTTCAAAACAATTTAATTCATTAGGTTTTAAATTCAATATAAATCATTTTTTTATATAAATACAGTAGTTTTTTTTATATATATATTTATCAGGAAGACCAGAATATTCATCACCCAAATACCTGATCCAGTAAGTTCTTAAAGCTGGAGAAGTCAGCCAGCACCACTGTCGTTAACGACTTGGCTCCCCTGCGGACTGCCTGCAGCCTGCGGGCCATTTGCTCCACCCTCGGGTCATTCAGGAGGTAGGAGTAGCGAATGCCCCTTCTGGTCAACTCCTTCAGGAGGCTCCTCACTGTCACCGCCATTTCTGCAATGGAAGAGACAAAGCATAAACAATTAAATAGCTGTTACCCGCGGTTCATCCGCATTGATAATATTGAAGCTTTAATTCCTTAAGCATACCATGAAACAAAGAAATACATAAGCTACTGAGATATGACTAAGCACCAATATATGTTAACTTTCCAGAGAAACTGTTCAATCATGTGTGTTTTTATATTCACATCGCTAAAAAACTATTAATGCGGAGCCACTATAGGTTTTACATTCAGTGGATTTAAAAACAAACCTGTATAAAATGGTCCGTTTTAATTTGCCCGTGTGCTTTCATAAACTTCATACAACAAATTTACTAAATGAATTTTAAATACAGATTTTATCCTTAGCAGCACACTATTTTTTTTTTTTTTTGAGGCAAGATTGCTGTTAATCTCCGTAAGTTTTCATGTGTCGTAGGGTGCTGAAGGTCATTTTGATCTGTTGGGCATGTACTATTGGTAATATTTTAACATATTAAGTAATATTTTTCTTACTTTGTATAATATATTTGATAATTATATGACATTTTAACAATAATGTGAAGTATTTTATGATAATTATACACATTTGCCCCTATGTTAGTTTCTAAAACTGCGTTATCGTAATCTTTAAAGACAAAGTGTTTGGTTGTTAAATCACTACCATGGAATAACTTGGCAATATTTTGTAGCATATTCAATTAACAATTATACTTAATTACAGTTTTTTTATAATAACTTATGTTAATTTCTTTGGTAAATATAAATTTTTTAAATTAAACTGTCACGCGTAAGTCCATTATTTTAATACATGTCATGATTTTTTTTATCCATTTATAGATACAATTAAAAAAAAAAGTGTGTACCATTTTCTCTATTTCGCAAATATATGAGTTAATTTATTAAACACTAGCAAAAGTACCCGTTCTTCGCACGGAAATAAATAAAATAACGACAAATAACTGAAAATATATACATTTATACTCCCTGGGATAATCACATATACCGTTTTAGAATTCCTCTTTAAAATGTGATAAAGCTTTTTGATGTTATTTAAAATATTTGTATGTTTAATAAATTAGAAGTTAAAAAAGTACAAATATCTCTATACTACTTGGTTGCTAAAACACCGATAAAAATTCAATAATTTCTAGTTTATGTCTCATAAGATATAGAGTTTTAAAAATTAAACATTCCTGCACAAAAATATTTTTAGAAATTAATAGGAATTTCCTTTCTGTATGGGTATACATAGTTGCATTAAATACCATAATAAAAAATGACGTTTTTAAAATACTTAACTCCAAGTGGAATCAGCTGATGGGTATAAATAAATCTATCTATCTATCTATCTATCTATATATATATATATATATATATATATATATATATATATATCTGTCTATCTATCTATCTCAATCTATCTATCTCAATCTATCTATCTCAATCTATATATATTTATACTATTGTATAGACAAAAGTCAGACGTTTCGTACATGTCGATTTTTAGCCCATCCCCCTTTTACGTTTGTACAAGGTGGAAATATGCGTACCGCTATCATTCATTCAACGTGGAATCAGCCTAAATGGATAAATGACATACCATCGTGTAAAGGAAGGAAGCCGATTCAACCATTTTAGGCCATTCATCATATCCCCCTCTCAACCTTGTACCGAGTTGGGGCCCAATACAGCGCGGTCTGTACATAATTTGGGAAATAGCTATAATTATATTTTAGTTTTCAGTGCTTACTTTAATGGATAAAAGTTTAATTACTGTTGCCATCATTATTGAAAGATAATGTGCATTATAACAGGTATTTTATAGGAATAAGTATTTACATAAAGCTATGGGTTTTTTTATCTAAGGGAAAAAATATTAAATTAAATAATAAACAAAGCGCTGTGATCTTCATTTTTGTATATATTTTTTTAAAATTCATCAAGGAGGGTTTAATTAAATTGCAGTTTTAAAGCAATAACTTCAAGCGTGAATTTTAATAAAACTTCTGAATCAATTTCGATATTGAAATGTTCTGAAGCCGTATGGAAGTGAAAAGGCAGCAGAAACAGATAACATAATTGTTTAAAGCTCACCAAATTAAGAAATTTGATAAAACACTTTAATGATTTAACTTTCAAAACATTCCGAATTTCCCTTTTCCCAGTATTGCAAGTTTGATTTGACTATTTACAAATGCCCGTTCCAATGTATCGTTTAGGCTACATCTTTGCAATAATTTCGACCAACAACTTGTGTATCTAATTAATAGTTTGCATTTTTGACCGCAATAATGCAGAACATAAAAATGTAAATTGCAGCCAGAATAAACCTAAGCGTTTTTTGCAAATAAACTGCCTCAAATTCTTTATCAAAGTGAGAATAAAATTAACAGAACCCGGCATAAATACTCAACCAAAAATAGTATGTTTTGAAATTCTACACAACTTTCTTTTATTCCGTCCAAATGCCCATGTGTTAAAGAATTCCCATGAATAATATTATTACAGAAGAATAACCACCTATTTTAATTTTAAGTAAATTTTTTTTATTTACGGTTCAATTTGTTAAACAATTTTTCCTAATATTTTGATTTTGTGATACTGTTATTATTGAATTCGCATCGAAAAATATATGTCATACAAATATTTAGTAAGTTTCCACAGCAAATTACAGCCAAGACGCACTTCATCCAAAGAATACACTGTTATAACTTGGCGATAGTTTAGCAAACGGTGCAGCATTCTATAATCTTACCATGTACTTTCAATAATTTTACATTTAATATTTAATGATCGCCATTCAATTTTTTAAAAGGAAATATTCATTGACACATTAAATAAAATATTTTCTAAATTATCAGTTGGTATCTGTGAAATTTTATTCTTTAATAACATTAAAAAGTTTAATAGAGTTGAAAATTCACAGTGAAACCAAGCTTCGTACATTAAAAGAATACTTGCATAAAATATTTTTCAAATAAATAAAATGGACAATCATACACAAATTACTCGCATTTTGGACGAATTGTTCTAAAACTTCGATCTAAGATAATTAAATATAGTTACATATTAATACAATTCTAAACCATTTCCCTAAGATAAAATTCTGGTTGTTTTAATTTTTGAATGGTTCCGTATTGTAGCAAAAAGCCCGATGTGCAGACATTTTTCAATAATTATTAAATCAAACAAAACTTATGACGTCATTTTTATAGTATAATAACGAACAATTTTATTTTAAATTGCAAACGATATTTTCATCCGTGTTAAGTCAATGGAATCCATTAAAATAGTTATAACATACGAATGGAACATCGTACAAACTTAAAAATTATCACAAAAAAATTCTAATTTTTCAAGTAAAGTATTCTATAAATTTTATAAAGCTACGTTTTGTAGTTATGGAGTATTCCGTGTAAATATCGGAATTCTAATTGGTTTATAATTTTGTTATATTATATTTTCGATTTTCTCCGTTGATTTTAACTGATTTTACTGTTGCCACTTCGTGAAACTTTGATGACGTACGCTAAAAAATGTCATAACATTCGAATGGAACATCGCAGAGACTTGAAAATAGTCGCGTTAAAATTCTTATTTTTTGAACTAACTATTCTGTGAATTTCAAAGCTCTGCGTTTTGTAGTTACGGAACCTATAATATACTGACAAACCAACAAACAAACCAACAAACACACATCCGGACAGATTTTGGAGATTTCTGCTTTATATATAAGATTTAGTATATGTGTCAACATTTTAGTAGAAATATATACATTGGTTTCTCTTATACATTTATAGACACCCATTGTATACAGATTTATTAGTTATTCTTGGTTCTATTTTCTATATTTTGATAATATTTTTTATATCTATAGTAGTATTTTCTGCTTTTTTTGCTAATATTTTAATATAATTATGGTACTTATCGTTTGATTAGTGGGTAGACCATTCACAGAACTCACCAAGGGAATATGCGCCTATATGGGGCTAGTACGCTCCGTAACACCATATGACTTTGGGTGGATACGAGTAAAAAGCTTATGATGAGTAATATTTTACACTTAAACTTTTTTCTTCTATTTTTTACACTTAAGGTCTTTTTATTTAACATTTTACACATTTTTTTTTTTTACTTTTAGCAATTTTCTTTTTACTTTTTTTTTTCTATTTTCACATTTTCTTTTAAAATGTAATTTTACACTTACATTTTTTTTTTAATTTTTTATTTTTACATTTTTTTTAAAATTGTATTTTACACTTTAACTATATATTTTTTAACTTCTTTTTTAATTTTTTTTTCTTTTTTAATTTTTTTTTCTTTTTTAATTTTTTTTTCTTTTTAAACTTTTTTTTTCTTTTTAAACTTTTTTTTTCTTTTTTTTTTTTAACTTTTTTTCTTTTTTAACTTTTTATTTCTTTTTTAACTTTTTTTTTTCTTTTTTAACTTTTTATTTCTTTTTTAACTTTTTTTTTCTTTTTTAACTTTTTTTTCTTTTTTAACTTTTTTTTCTTTTAATTTTTTTTTTATTATTTTTTAACTTTTTTTTTATTAAACTTTTTTTTCTTTTTTACATTTATTCTTTTTACATTTTATTTTACACTTAAACTTTTTTTTCTTTTTGCATTTACTTTTTTTTTAAAACTTTTTTCTTTTTACATTTACTTTTTTTTTAAACTTTTTTTTTCTTTTTAAATTATATTTTACACTTAGACTTTTTCTTTTTAATTTTTATTTTACATTTTTTTTTTATTAGACTTTTTTTTCTTTTTACATTTTATTGTACATGAAACCACTTTGTTACTAATTCAACAATATTATTTATCTACATCTACTTATAAACAATAATAGGTGTGCACTTAAAATTTAATCCTTAGCAGCACACTATTGCTTTTATTTTTTGAGGCAAGATTGTTGTCAATCTCCGTAGGTTTTCATGTTTCATAGAGTACAGAAGGTCATTTGGATCTGTTGGTTATGTACTATTGATAATATTTTAACATAATAGGCAATATTTTTCGTACTTTGTATAATACTTTTGATAATTATATGACATTTTAACAAGTTTGCTTGTCCTATCACTAAAAATGGTGTAATTTGACAATATTTTGTAGCATATTCAATTAACAATTGTACTTAACTACAGGTTTTTTTTTTATATGACTTACGTTACTTTCTTTGATAAGTATAAATTTCTTAACTTAATGTGTTACACGTAAGTCCATTATTTTAATTTTTTTTTTAATACGTCATGATATTTTTTTTTATCCATTCATAGACTATTTGATGCAATTTGAAAAAGTATGTATTATTTTCTTTATTTCGCAAATATTTGACTTAATTTGTTAAAAATTTAGTATATGTGTCAACATTTTAGTAGAAATATATACATTGGTTTCTCTTATACATTTATAGACACTCATTCTATACAGATTTATTAGTTACCTTTGGTTCTATTTTCGATACTTTGTTAATATTTTTTATATCTATAGTAGTATTTCCTGCTTTTTTTTTTTTGCTAATTATTTAATATAATTGTGGTACTTGTCGTTTGATTAGTGGGTAGACCATTCACAGAACACACCACGGGCATCTGTGCCTATTTGGGGCTAGTACGTTCCGTAACACCATATGGCTTTGGGTCGATTCGGGTAAAAAACTTATGATGGTTAATCTTTTACATTTAACACATTTCTTTTTTACATTTAGCAATTTTCTTTTAACGTTTCTTTTTTCTTCTTCATATTTTTCGTTTGTAATTTTTTTTTTTTTAAATTTAAAATTTTTTTTTACGTTTTTCTTTTTTACATTTTTTTTTTTTTTTTTTTTTAATTTTTTTTTTTTTTAATTATTTTTTTTTTTTCATTTTATTTTTACATTTAAACTTTTTTTTTATATATTGTTTTTATTTTTTTTTCATTTTTCTTTTAAAAGTTCATTTTATACAAACTTTTTTTTTTATTTTACAGTTACTGTTTTTTAACTTTTTTATCTTTACACTTAAACTTTTTATTTATTTTTTACATTTATACTTTTTATAATCTATTTCACACGTAAACTTTTTATTTTTACATTTATTAGTTTTATAATTTTTATAATTTATTTCATACTTAAACTTTTTTTTTAAATATTTTTTTTTATATTTATTCTTTTTTTTTCACTTTTAACATATTTTTTTTTCTTTCACTTTTAGTAATTTTTTTTTACTTAACCTTTTAATTTTTATTTCACACTAAACTTTTTTATTTATTTTTTATTTTTACATTTTAAACTTTTTTTCTTTTTTTTTACATTTTGCTTTTTAAATTGTATTTTAACTTTTTTTTTAACATTTATTCTTTTTATAATTTATTTCAAACTTAAACTTTTTAATTTTACATTTATTCTTGTCTAATGTACGACTAGACATCCCGTTGTCACCCCAATTTTATGTGTACGCCTACAAACGTCTCCCTATGGGTACTTTATGTCGCCAATTTTATGAATACACCTCTCAAATTGTCCCCTTGTGGATACTTGATGTCGCCAAATTCTATACAATCACCCTCAACTGTACTCATATGGGAACTTGTTGCCCCTTAGTCTTTGAAAATGTAGCCAGCCAGCCCTAATAATACCCCTCTTGTTAAAATAACTCCCTTTGTGTAGCTGCACTGCGCGTTCAATCAAACAGTCAACTACAAAACACCCCTAAAACAACTACATCTAAGACAAATCCCCTTTTTTAACACGTATTATAACAAGTAATATATCCATTATCTTACATACCTACCCCAAATCTGCTCTTATCAAGCATTCTGCCCAGCACCACAACCAATGCGATAGAGTAACTTTTACATCATATTCCTAAACAGTAAGTAATTCTAATGCATCCAATTGTGATCAATGCGAGATCCCCTCCTTCTAGTCATAACGATATGATATTTTCCCTCTTACAATAATAATTTTACGTATGATGTAAAAAACATTTAAAGGACACATTACTTTTATAAAAAGTTTAATTAACCGTAACACAAGGTTTTGGTTCCCAAGGTTCTTTTTCAAAGTATCAGCTTTCATATTAATTACTTATTTTTCATCCACTGAGACTGATTTCCGTTATATAAATTATAATTTAAACGTATATTGTTATATACATTATTTTCATAGAACCCCAGACTGTCATTTTTTATATCCTTAGTATACATGTCGAAAAGCTTTACTTATTAATCTGGTCTACCTTCCTGTACACGATGGTATGTTATTTACCCCATAGGATGATTCCTCATAGAGTTATATGGCGAAATTGTATGCTGGAGTTGGTCACATAAAATATATTTTTCTAAAACCATTCTTGCAAAATTCTTTTCTTTTGTACTAACCATAGTTAAAATATATACACTAATGTCTTTCACTTTAACATAAGTTCATTGTGCAGCTCTAGTGGGACGTAATTGCTCTCACTGAGTTACTTTTTTTTTGGCAAAGATTTATGCGTATATAAAATACAAATAAATATTAAAACATATATGAAAGATAAATGTGTAACAAAATATAAATGAATAATAAAATATAAAAGTTAAAATATAAATAAATAATAAAAAATATAAAAGCTAAAATATAGATCAATAATAAAAATATAAATAAATAATATAAATAAATAATAAAAATATAAATAAATAATAAAAATATAAATAAATAATAAAAAAAATATATTCAAATACAAATAAATATCAAAATATAAAGAAATATAAAAAAAAAATAAAGAAATGTTAAAATAAAATATTAAATACTAATATTAGTCTAATTATTTTTATTTACTGTCTCGAAATTGCATATACAGCTCATATTATTTTTAACAACCAACTATTCCTAACATTTGTCATAACCCTCAGCTTAAAATTAAAAAATGCGTAGATGCAGTGCGACGAAAATTTCCACCAATACCCAAATTTAATAAAAAAAAAGGAACTTCCATGTCACATGACACTTCATAGACGTCACTTACTGACACCTGATTGGTTGTTCATGATGTCATCCTCAAACAAGACGCTGATTGGTCCGTTCCTGTACAAACACGGTGTGACATGCCCATCGGCGGCGATGAGTCATCAACACCTGTTCCCCGACGACGTCCCCTGCGTGTGACGTCACTTGATTGGTTCTTAATGAGGTAATCCTCAAACAAGAATCTGATTGGTCATCTCCATTAGGCCACGCCCCGAGATCCGCGGCTTGACTTACGAGATCCTCCCTGATCCACGCCTGGCAGTCGAAATCCACATGCACCACAGCTTAGAGCCCGGTACTCCGTCAGATCCTCAATTACTCCCATTACTCCTGGCTTGATACCCGTCAAATTACACTACTGACGGAGCCTCTAGTACTTTTAAATTTTACATAGAGCACTTACTTTTTTAATTTTGATTTTACTGGATAATTTTCATCTACATTTCAAAGATTTAAATCTTCAGAAATCTTAAAATATATTCATACAGCAATTGTTAACAAAGTATATTAAAATTTATTAAGCTGTCTTAGAATAATACTAGAAATCGAATAGAGACGACCTTTTTTCAAATGATTGGATTGTCTTCACAATTCGCTTGCATAAACACTTTAGTATACTAAAAAAAATATATATATTATGGCTTTTTTCTGACTTCTTATGCTTTTTTCTGGCTGTGGCACTGGCACTAAACACTTTACGGATAAAATATTTTTCCCAATAGGCAGTACGTACTTTTTAAGTCATCAATGGGCTTATTTGTGAATATCTAATCTGAAAACAAAGTACACGTACAGCCGCGGAAAAAAAAAACCGAACCACCGATGATTATTTCGTTAGTTTTTATAGTAGAGCTAAACTTAATATACCATTTTGTATGGAATAAAGTCTACTACAGATTGATATACAAAAAAATTGCATAGGCGACTATCTTCATGTTAAAATCCGCACCAACTTTACAATTTCCAATAGCAACACCCAATTTTGATTCAATATTTAGAATCTAGGACAAAATGTATCGGTGAATATCAATTTGCAAGTCATTTGGTTAAGTAGTTTTTTAATTATGAATATCGAAAGTTTAGAACTCGTAATGTTAAATGAATTTCTTAAACTTTTAATCATATCTTTCGAAATAATAATTTTATTAAGCTGATATTTTTATCTGTGTTACTTCTAAACAACCCAAATAAAATACACTAACTTTCATTACTTATATGTATATATTTTTTATTTTATTTAAATTAGGATATTAATATTCATAAAATTTATTAATAGCAACCATGCTATATTTTGATAGTGATGGATTCAGAAAAACGTTTTATATGCATATCTAAAATTTAATGATTTTCCTCTTTGTAGTTTTTTGGCTATATTAAATTGTGCATCAAATTATCATTTAAGAGGTCATACACAAATTTAAAATCTGCAGAACTTAACAGAAATCTACTAATTTTGAGAATTAAAAGCGCTGTGATCGCGTTGGCATAAAATTCTAAATTTTTATATAAAGGCGAGGGGTATACGGGAGTGGGGGAATGAATGACTACGGGTAAAGAAGAACCACGACTAACGCCAAAACATTTTCTAGCAGTACTTCATTTCGAAGTCTCACTAATACTTTGTCCAATGTGGAAGTAGCCCCTCAAATAAGATAGATACATATCGTCTAATATCTCTGCGTATAAATGTAGGAAATTAAAGAAAATTTTTATTTAGATTATTTCGAGTGCGAGGAACATTTCTGCAATATCAAAATTAGGTGTTGCTATTGAAAATTTTAAAGTTGGTGCGGATTCGAGTATGAAGATAGTCCCTTATATAAATTTTTTGTATATCAATGTATAGTAGACTTTATTCTCTACAAAATGGTATATTAAGTTTAGCTCTACTATAAAAACTAACGAAATAATCATCGGTGGTTCGGTTTTTTTTTCCGCGGCTGTACATATTAAAACCAATAAACAGGAAAGGACATCAAAGAATTTAAAGATTTTTTAAAAAAAATCTATGGTATTGTTCTATAGTATTCTGCTTTAAATATTCGCATTCTGTAATAACAAAGATACAAGTATACACTACTTGGGAATAAATAGAAAACGAAAGTGTGAATGGTTCAGAATAATTCACTTCTAAGTGACCATACAAATGAACAATACGTGCCTTATTATTTAAAAGAAAAACGCAGTCGCATTGAAATAAATTTTACAAGTTCCAATAAAATATCAATACTCCATTATTTCCTTTTCATTCCAACTACTTGGGAATTGGGGATTTGAGGCTTTATAAAAGATAATAATCCGTTTCTTTTGTGTTCAAATTTATTTGGGCAATTCTTTTTCCTTTTGCAGTTGCCGCTATTTATTGGCAAGCTTGTTGTACATATTTTTTTTAACGATTTACATAAAAAACAACCTACTTGTCGAAAGAAATGGAGGATGAGAAATTGACAAGTACTTCTTGGCACAAAGAAACGATCTTATTGAAAACTTATAATTTAGTAACAAATGTACAGCATATATTGTACTATAAAAACATTTCAAAAGTTATCAGTAAATGTATATAATTTCATTTAGGTAAAATTTAATATTAGTTTCAGATAAGGGCTGGCACACAATGGAAGCGGTAAATAGGGAAATTTAAAACTCAAGCTGGCACAAGATATTTTTTATGTTTGCTATATTTCATATTTCGATATAAAGCACAAAATGATAAAAATATTCAATGGTGACGTTTTAATGTACAATAGGATACAAATGTAGGGTTAATGTACAGCCGCGGAAAAAAAAACGAACCACCGATGATTATTTCGTTAGTTTTTATAGTAGAGCTAAACTTAATATACCATTTTGTAGGGAATAAAGTCTACTACACATTGATATACAAAAAATTCGCATAGGGGACTATCCTCATATTAAAATCCGCACAAACTTTAAAATTTCCAATAGCAACACCCAATTTTGATTCCATATTTAAAATCTACAACAAAATTTATCGTTGAATATCAATTTGCAAGTCATTTGGTTAAGTAGTTTTTTAATTATGAATATCGAAAGTTTAGAACTCGTAATGTTAAATGAATTTCTTAAACTTTTAATCATATCTTTCGAAATAATAATTTTATTAAGCTGAAATTTTTATGCGTGTTACTTCTAAACGACCCAAATAAAATACACTAACTTTCATTACTTATATGTATATTTTTTAATTTTATTTAAATTAGGATATTAATATTCATAAAATTTATGAATAGCAACCATGCTATATTTTGATAGTGATGGACTCAGAAAAACGTTTTATATGCATATCAGAGGTGGCGCTACTGGGGGTGCTGGGGGGGGGGGCTGTAGCCCCCCTGTCGGGCAAGGTAAGCCCCCCCGTCGGGCACAATTATGAAGTTCGTCGGGGGAAAAGTGTTAGTTAAAACCAAATATTTTTAAAACATTGGTTAAAATTTAATTTTTTTAATGAAATGGATATAGGTCATAATTCCGACAAATAAAATCCCGACACACCGAAATCTCGACACCAAAGGTCTATCGTGGCCGTATGTTTAGAGACTCGAACCGATAAGGGCGAGTTTGATACTGAACATTTTGGGAAGCGACATACAGCGATTTGGTTATCAGAGAGTTGTCAAATTAATTCTTTTCACAACCAAAAAATATTGGCCATGTATAAGGGATTGGTGTACTTTAAATCTGATCGTGATCCAATGTCCTGATGTCTATTGAAATTGCGTCGGGTACCAGATTAGATGTTGAACTCGTCATCTAACCACGGTTCAGAAATACCGGGCAGTGTTCCTGGGTCTTTCTTTCAAAATGATCCCGAATCGTAACTAAAACATATATTACATCTAAATAATTTTCTTTGACGTTAATTTATTACTTTATTAATAAGTCAACTTATTTTATAGAGGATTGTATGGCTTGGGTTTTATTTTATTGTATAAAAAAAGCATTCTTGACTGTATAGACCAGTAGGGTCGTTTGGCACGTTAGTAAAACTAATATAATTTTTAGTAGACATATTTAGAAAATATGATTTAGGAAAATTGGAGACCAAAATCATGTTCGCTTGTGTCACAAAAATTCATTGAAAGGCCATTGAATACGGGGACGGCCTCAGAATTTTTTAGCCAAAGTAGGCATAATTTTGTCGCCCATCTTCCTTTTACACAAAATAATATTTTGTAGATAATATGGCAGCTTATTTTTTCAATGCTTTAAATCATACCCTTAAAAATAACATAATGGCTGAACATTACGGTAAGAAATTAATATATAAACTTAACATTATCTGTGCAATGTACAAATGTGTAAAAAATTTAAATTGTCATCAGTAAAGTACAAACATTGTCTACTACAATTTGGCGCCATCCTTAGTCTGGCGAGTTAAGCGGTCGCTTGGACCCATTGAACCACCAGATAAAGTTAAGCCGCCCCCCTTGTAAAAACTATTCCCCTATTCCCGGGGCATCCCGCAGGCAAACGGCTTCCAGTTCCTTGTCAAGGTCCAGGAGAAAAGTGAAAGTTTTTCGCACACCGCAATACTCTTTTTTTTTTGTAATCTATGGGATCAAAAAAGAACCCCACCACACTTCGTTTTTTATTGGTGGATGACGTTTCAGAGAGTAGAGTGACCCCAGGCCATGGAGTGGACCCTAGGGGAGCGATAACCCAAGACGCTTCTCCAAATATATTGCTTCGTCTCTGCCATTGTTCGATCACAACTCGTTCCATTGCGCGGGAAATGCAATTAGGCTCGTCCCCAACAAAACATGTTGAAGATGTCCACCCCTCACTTTCTGGGTGGTGTGGACCTCTGTCCGTGTCAAAAAATTATCCCTCCAGTGCATTTTTTGCATATTATAGCGTAAACGAAAATTTATCTTCGTGTATGTTAAATTTTTATGAGTCTAACTATAAAGTTTTTTTTTTCACATCTTTTTTTTAATTCTGCATATCTACCATATTGAAGTAAGTAAACTTTTCTATTTTCTTATAACGAGGAAACAAAACAAAACAGTAAGGTTGTATTTGTGATGGGATAAAAAAATCTTGCTTGTTACAATGACCGTCCCTCATTGGTATAATGGTAATCGTTTCAATGAACTGTCCCAATTTCTAGTTCCGACCAAATGTGGTGCTTTTTTGTACTTTGTATTTCATTTTTATAACTACCAACTAAAGTTATTGTATTAAGTAAAATAAAAATAATTAATTGAATATCTTGTTTGTGAAATTAGGTATGTAAGGTTTGAGTATTTTATCTGCAGAAGGTTTAAAAAAAATGTTTTATTTTGGGTGAATTATATATTTTGTTAGTTTTTTTCTCTTGATAAAATCTAAAAAAAGTCAAACCAAATTTAAATTAACTATATTAAGTTTAATTCTTAATTAAATGAACTTTATATGTATATATCAGTAAGAATTTTGAAAAACTTTGCATTATAAAAGTCATACATACTTTAATATATTTTATTTCCCAAATGTAAATATTATACTTTATTAGTATTTTTTACTAAGCATAATTATTACTACAGAGGATAATTTAACAGACTTATTAATTATAATTAAATATAAATTTAATTATAATTTTTAAATAACTAAAATTTTAGTAACAAAAAAAAATATTTTCAAAATACTGCAGGTTTTTTTATTACACAATATAGCTTTTTTTAAAAAATAATCGTGCAATGATTATACAATTTTTTTTGCAGTGCCATTAAGTTAATTTTAACGCTCATCGTTTGACTGTGGTACGATTTGTACAGTTTTTGTAACAATTATCTGCTTTCCACAATGCTTTAAGTTTATGAAAATACGTAAAATAGCGAGATTGAGTACTTCTTGATTTTAGCCCATAATAATAATAACAATAAAACTTTATCACTAACAAATTTAAGATATTGATTAATACTAGATTTTTGAAGTAAAACGTCTTTAAAATCAACTACTTGGCGTATCTGGACAGAAATATTTCGCAACGCTTTTAGAGTGATCCTATCTGACACTTTACTGCCAGACAAATATTACTATTTATTTAAATTAGTTCTCTCTCGTCCGATAGGAAATTAGGAGCCGATGCGTGTAAAATGTAGTTAAAGCAAATCACGCATAGGGCGTGGTGAAGCACTCTGCATCAGACGAAACAATTTGTCTTCCTTTTGCTTGAGAGGTTTCTGTTGGCGGCCATTTCCTGTTTCTTTATAATCTACTAAAATGACGTTTCACCTACAATAATTCTGGACGTGTTCCGATACAGTCACATCCGATTTTTTTTTTTACGATAAAATAATTTTATAAGCACTATTTACGTAGAGGATATTAGCCCCCCTGTCGGGGAATGCTAGCTCCCCCGTCGGGCAATTCCTGGCGCCACCACTGATGCATATATAAAATTTCATGATTTTCCTCTTAGTAGTTTTTTGGCAATATTATAATGTGCATCAAATGATCATTTAAGGGGTCATACACAAATTTAAAATCTTCAGAACTTAACAGAAATCTACTATTTTTGAGAATTAAAAGCGCTGTGATCGCGTTGGTATAAAATTCTAAATTCTTATATAGAGGCGAAGGGTATACAGGAGTGGGGGAATGAATGACCACGGAAAAATAAGAACCACGGCTAACACCAAAACATTTTCTACCAGCTTACTTTATTTCGAAGTCTCACTAATACTTTGTTCACTGTGGAAGTAGCCCCCCAAATAAGATCGATACATATTGTCTAATATCTCTGCATATAAATGTAGGAAATTAACGAAAATTTGTATTTAGATTATTTTGAGGGCGGGGAACATTTCTGCAATACCAAAAGTAGGTGTTGCTATTGAAAATTTTAAAGTTGGTGCGGATTCGAGTATGAAGATAGTCCCCTATGCTAATTTTTTGTATATCAATGTATAGTAGACTTTATTTCCAACAAAATGGTATATTAAGTTTAGCTCTACTATAAAAACTAACGAAATAATCATCGGTGGTTCGTTTTTTTTTTCCGCGGCTGTACAATGTACTACAAATTTTATATATAAAATTGAGTTATTTTTTATCCTGAAAAGTAGTTTTAGATTTTTACTGAAATCACCTAAATGGCTAATAGTTTGTCATAAAGACAGTAAAAATACTTTCTATTCATAATTTCTCACGAAATCGAAAAAATTTAATTTATCCTAAAATAGTAGATGACTCAATCTTATTTTTAATAATGTGCAAGTTTAATTTTTTACTTCTCTGTGAAAAACGGACATTATGACCATTTAGATTACATGAATTTTTAGGCATTATATGACAATCAAATGACGTCGTTGATACGTCATACGTTTGGGAACAGCGGCGTCACGGACTTATATGCACAAAACGAATACGCCCTTAGCAGCCGCGGGGCCAAGTGGGAATTTAAAAGCTGGAAACCCATTCTCCACACAAACTTATGAATAAGTTTAAATAAAACTTAAAAATTATGAATCTTATGAACAATTTATTAAACTTTTGAATTTTTTCATAAACTAAAAATGTTTCATGTATGGCTATGTATAACAGAACGTTAGAGAACTTCGTAATTTAAAAAGTTGGCTTCTTCTTAGTTACAAGCTTAATTTCCTACCAATCGAGGCCACTTATGTCAATCGTGCTATTTGTCACGAAGTTAGAATATCGCCTCCCAAAAGTATAAAGAAAAGTTCCTATGCTGATAACGCAGTGCTTTAAAGAATACATCAAAGTAGAAACACAAGAAGTTCATTTTATCTCTAACATTTTCATTTTGGGTATTTTTTCCCCTTTGATGAGGGAGGAGCCTCTCAAGAAGTGCAGTGCCCTGTGCGGTGGCACATGTCGCATACTCCTAAGAACAGCCCTGACATTAAGCCATTGGTAAGATTATAATTACCCAAACGGGTTTAAGTATATCAATGATTCCCTTCACCCTTCGCAATTGTAGACTATATACTTGCTTTCTGCTATGTTTAAAGCAGAGAATACAATAATATATAGATTTTAAATGTTTTAATGAATTATTTAGTCATCACAATAGAAATATTAGCTATAAATTAACTCCTGTTTTTTTATGGAAGAGTTTCACGTGACGTATCAACATGGTAGTTTCGATTTATTCCCCACAGCAGACAACTTTGCTTTTGTTTGTTTAGTCGCTACGCTTGCAATTATGAGAAAGTTTGTTTATAATATTTGCTTTTTCCAAATAAGTATTATTTTTATTCTATATATGAATAAATTTAAATACAGAAATACTTATAATATATTTGTTTATAATTAGCATTACAACAAAATACGTAAAAATACTTTTATTTCAACACAAAAATACTTCATAAACGATGAATACAATCTATCTCAGTGTATGTAGTAAATATTTCTATATTGTGATTTTATTTAAAGACAAACTTAAAATTTTAGTATAAAGCTCCGTACTAAACCTACGGAACTTCTTCGGCGTCGTGAAATTTTCTCCATGTTCTGTTGGAACAGCGGTCTTCTTCTTCTCGGCGTGAAACTCCCCCATTGCCACACAAATACCGTAATCAAACATTAAAAGCTAAAAATAGGATTTTAGATAAAATTGAACTAATATCTATAGGAGAAGTCTGAAAAGTGGCCCAATAAATAAGGTTTTCCTTCCTAAACTAGTTCAATATCTTTACGCCTATTGAGCTTGCGTTGGCTGCAAGCAATGTTATCCTTATCATCTGATCATTTTTTCAAAAATACTTCCAACTTTCTTTCGAGATAAACCTTGAACCATCGCCAATAGCCCACTGTGCAGCTATAGTGCGACGTCAATTCAACCAAACTAATGTATCCGGTGTATAATTGGAGGATTGAAAGTTCCAATATCTATACGTGAACTCACTGAGCTATAATATATATACACTGGAATGAGGACCGAAATCCCACAAACTAGGCTGTACTCTGCTCTATGGGGGAGTTTCACGCAGAGAAGAAGAAGACCGCTGTTCCGAATGGAACATGGAGAAAATTCCGCGATGCCAAAGAAGTTCCTAATTGTTAGCATGGAGCTTTAGCTCCTGTACTATAATTTTAAGTTTTAGTCTTTAAATAATACCTCAATTTAGAAATATTTACTACAAACACTAAGATAGATTGTACTAATCATTTATCAAGTATTTTTGTGTTGAAATAAAAGTATTTTTCCTTTTTTTTGTTGTAATTCTAATGCGGGAGTTCCACGTGACGTATTAACATGGTAACTTACTAGTAGTTTCGATTTCTTCCCTACAGCAGACAACTTTGCTTTTGTTTGTTTAGTCGCTACGCTTGCAATTATGGGAAATTTTTTTAATAATATTTGTTTTTCCAAATAAGTAATATTTTTATTTTATATGTGAATAAATTTAAATGCAGAAATACTTATATTATATATGTATATATTTAGAATTACAACGAAATACAGAAAACTACTTTTATTTCAACGCACAAAATCTTCATAAATGATTAGTACAATCTAATGATTAGTAATCTATGAAGTAAATAAATTTATATTGAGATATTATTTAATGACAAAAACTTAAAATTATAGTACAGGAACTGAAGTTCAATGCTAATCCTATGGAACTTCTTCGGCGTCGCGGATTTTTCTCCATGTTCCGTTGGAACAGCGGTTTTCTTCTTCTTAGCATGAAACTCCCCCATTATATACAAATATAACATAAGTATTTCTATACTTAAATTTATTCAAATGTGGAATAAAAATATTACTTATTTGTAAAAAAACAAATATTATAAACAAACTTTAACATAGTTGCAAGCATAACGACTAAACAAACAAAAGAAAAGTTGTCTGTTGTAGGGAAGAAATCGAAACTACTAGCAAGTTACCGTGTTAAACGTCACGTGAAACTCTCCTATTGTAGTCCTCCTGATGTGAGTCCTGACGTCATCGCTAATGATTTAAAAACTACGGCTGCTGAGCCTGTTATATACAACTCAACCCTCAACATTGTATTTTTGTTTTGCTTTTAATGCTCGTTGTGTATGCTGCTGTTGTATATTCAATGCTAAAAAAAAAACATTGATTTTTTTTTTAGTAATTTATCGAATTTCTCTTGACACTAAAATTGTTAGACTGAGAAGGCCACTGTTGAATTGCATCATGGCTTTTTGTAAATTCTTGGTAGTACCTCGCCATGCATCCAACGATTTTGCCCACTTTCTTCAAAGTGATGATTTGAATTTGGCCCGTGTAAAACAATTGTTGGAACAGGATTCCTCATATGTTAATAAGGTTACTATCTTAAACGAAACTCCTCTGTTGGTAGTGCTAAAGAATCGAAAATGTTCCGTTGATATAGTTAAACTTTTCCTCCAACATAACGCAAACATCAATTGCAAGGATACATTTGGGAATAACTGTTTATTGGTTGCTCTATCTCACCTTCTAGATGAAGCAATCATCCGATTACTACTCGAGAACGGTGCCGACATCAACAGTAGCGATCGCGTAGGTCGATCTCCTGTCTGCGTTGCTTTTCGTTTCTGCGCTTCCAGAAATATCGTCAAGCTGCTGTTGGACAAAGGCTGCTCCCCTAATGCATGCAGGCTCCATATTTCATT
The DNA here is from genome assembly GCA_963932185.1 of Troglohyphantes excavatus. Lineage (NCBI taxonomy): Eukaryota > Metazoa > Arthropoda > Arachnida > Araneae > Linyphiidae > Troglohyphantes > Troglohyphantes excavatus. Next base: position 28,079,925 of record OZ010674.1, read on the forward strand.
AATGCACTGTGCTCTGGATCGCCCATTGAAGATACTAACAGACGATTTCCTGGAACATCTGCTCAACGTAGGGGGCAACTTGAATTCGATCGACTCACAGGGCCAATCTCCCCTTTGCCTCGCTCTCATGTTAGGGTTATCAGCCCAAGCCATACAACTGATGCTGAGCAAAGGTGCCTTATTGGATGCATGCGAGAAACATGCTTCTGCAATGCTGTGTGCGACGGATCGTCATACAGGGTATCTTCTAAAAGCGGATCTAGTTAAACTGCTTATCAAACAAAAGGTTTCCCTGAACGATGAGGGCATCGACGGCTTCACGCCGTTGCAATCTGCTGTTTTCTGCTCTCGTTACGAAACCAAAGCGATCAAAATGCTACTCGAAAAACTGGGTGGGGACTTTAAAAGTAGTCGCGTAAATGGAGGAAATCTCCTGCATTTAGCAGTCAGCAATCCTCACTGTAAGTTGCGCACTGTAAAAGCATTGTTAGACCAAGGAGTGCGCGTAGATGAGCTAAATAGCCGGGGACAAACTCCTTTGCTTTTAGCTTTGATGCAAGTCACGGCAAATCTTCGGCCGGGAATTATTGAAGTTTTGTTAAAGAATGGTTCGCCTGTAAATGGAAAATGTGATACCAATGAAACTCCCATGCTAGCTGCAATAAATAATCTCGATTGTTATATGTTCAAAGTGCTGTTTGCAGCCGGTGCTAGCAGTGATTTGTTTGAGGACGGTGATAAGACTTATTTACTGAATTTCATTTTCGATAACTGCACGGGTAGTCCTTGTCCGGAGAAGCTAGAGTTTTTGAAAATGTTATTGAAGTGTTCCATCTTGGAAATCCCCGATTTCGACGTTCAGGATTTAAGCCAGAACTGTAGAGACAACGCTGAATTCTTCAGTTTTGCCGACGAGTGCGGTCACGAGCTGGGTAGAATGGAGTCGCAGAATGTAGGCTACATGTGCACGTTGCGCGAGTTTGTAAGTGAATACCACTTTCCTCACAATATTGCAGTTGATTGCAGTCCGAAAATGATTAACTACAACTTGGATCTGTTGTTGGAAATTCTAGTAAATAATGACTTTCCGATATATTTGGATATCATATTGGCTAAAATTGGTAGGGAGCCAATGAAAGACAAATTAGAAAAAACGTATGTGTACACTTCAAAGGTTGATCCCAGTTCCCCTTCTGCACAAATATTCAGTGTGTTAGATTATCCATCTGTATGTCATGTTACTCAATTTTTATCCGACAAGGATATGATGCGATTCATGTTGGCGTATGTTAACCATCAAGATATATTTGACTCCTAATCAACTCTTAAAAAGTTTCTTATTTTTGGGTATTAATTAGGGTTTTTTATGGTTTAGATTTAAAAATAATACTTGATGGGTATTCTAAAGGTTTCAAGGGAAACATTCAAAACATGTTTTGTCCCAAATATTTTAAAATTTGATTATTACATCACTGAAAGCATCTTTAAATTTTCTGTCAAACGTGACAATTTTATTTGTGAAAAATATGTTTTGGCCTATCGAAATATCTTGCAAAGTTCGGAATCTGCACACGAGTTATGCATTTGGAAAAATATGTTTTCGTTTTTCCCACAATCGCTTGTTGTGAAGTAACCAGTTTTAAATGTTTGTTCATCAATTGTTAATTGTATCTATATATATATTGCTAAATGCTATTCACTTTGGCTGTATTGGTGAAAAATGCTGCTTACTTTGGCTATGTTGATGAAAGATGTTGCTTTTCTTGTATAGAAAATGTGTCTTGCACGCTAATTTTTTGTGTGGTGGATTGCTTAAAAAATATAAGAAAAATAAGAAAGAGGATGCATTTTTAATTTTCATATACTAATTTGAAAAAAAATATTTTTCTCTTGTTAAATTGAAAATGAAATTACAAAATCAAAAACATTGGATCCATTATTCGTTTTTATATACAATTCTAAATAAATATATTTATTTTGTTAAATTGATAGGTTTATTAATTTTTTTACTGTGTTCTAAACTTTTAGAGAGATTATACAGATTGGCTGTATAATATTTTTTGGCTGTATAAGCTATGCATAATATTGGCTGTATAGCTAGAATAGAATGGTTTATTATATGCATAGCTATGTTGGCTGTATAGATATGAATATAAAAATACATTCTTTTTGCTATACTTTAATAACTTCATTGTGACTAATGTTAACCTGTGGTCTGTGAGAAGGTTTAAAGTGCCGTCTGGAGCTATTTTCACTTTCAAAGGTACTTTTGTTTTGATTTTTGATGTAAAAAAAATTATGTATGAGAATTATACCTTTTATAACCCCCATCCCCCCAACAATCTACATGGAAAATGTAATTTATTTGTTGTAAAATATCCGATTGATTTTTGTATCCTCTTTTTTAGCAATTTTATATGTTTGTTTTATTACAGCAATGGCTAGCAATGATTTATATATATATTTTGTTTGAATAGGTATAGTGTTTCCTTCTTTATTTTAGAGACATTGTTAGGTTGTGGATGTATTTTATGGATTAAAATGTGATTGTGAAAACAAAAAACGTGACTGGAGTCCTTCCCTTTGAATGTTTAATATTTTTTATTTTATTCTTCCACAAATATTGTAAGCTTAATCCAGCAGTTCTCAACCCAGTGGCGGCGATTCGGGGGGGCAAGGGGGGGCGGTTGCCCCCGCACTTTTTTCGGATGTTGCCCCCGCAATTTTTTGTATGTTGCCCCCGCAACTTTTTTATATTGGACTTTTTAAAACTAAATTACAAGTCAATTGTTTTACTGCATTACCTAACAAAGGAAAAATTTTGAGCCCCGACTTCCTCACCATAGGAACATAAATAAGGGAGGGGAGGGGGGGTTTCAGGAGGTTCAAACCCCTCTGATTGACAGATTTAATGTGCACTAGTTTCCTCCAAACGTTTGGACGATGGGAGAACGGGCTTGCAACCTCCCGGTAAGGAACTTGACGCTTTAAAGAGCACCAAATTGCGAGTTCGAATATTAAAACAAGTAGTATATTTTAATAAATTTTGCTTCTAAAGTACCATTAATTTTTAATATAAATCAAAACAAAACATACATTTGCATAGTCTAATCAAAGCGATTAACTTTTTTAACCATATAATTTCTATATATTTTATGAAAGAAATAGTTTATAATAATTTTACTTATGATTACTTATTTAAATAGTTTGGTTTTAAAATAGTTAATTTAGTCAGAAATTCTCCGATTATAACATTTTTAAAACACAATCCATAAAATTATATTTGTTTACTTTACTTATCAGTGAATGTTCTCAAAGATGATGGCAAAAAAGATTTAATAGCTTTTTTTTTAATTCTCAATGCTTTGATTTCGAAAACATTAAGAAAATAGTTTATTGTAACTACGTAATAAATCTACCCAAATCGGGCCTCTGGCTCTCAGCAGAATGACTCATTCCCAAGTTTTCTCAGTTTTGCATCATATAAACAGTAGGGAGAACGGCGCCGAATATAACTTATGACTCGTTTGTACAGTCATTTTGGAGTCTACAGAGCAAACTGTATATGACTTATGACTACTCCGATAGATATTTATTTGTTTTTAAATTAGTCGTTGATTTTTTTAAATTTAATCAGGGCCATTGTTCAGTCTTTTTACACATCGTAGCCTTCGCTTAAGGGTCTAGTTAAATTGTCTTCGACTATAGCTAAAATAGCCAAGTGATATAAAGGTGTTTTGAACAGTTCATACCTTTTATACTCCTGAAAATTGGACTTCAGTTTTTGTGGCCTTTTATATAGTATTTCTGAAAGTTATCGTGCTTTGTTTCGCTTTTTTAAGTCAGAATAACGAAAAAAGAATGCTTTTAACTCGTCTCAAATCAGCTTTATGGTATGAAAACTTTTATTTTTTTTAATTAGTTATTACATTTTTTTTACTGTGTATTTTAAGTTGGTATACTTCAAATAACACAAAATAGTGAGTAAATATAAGTGTGCAATACCATAGCTTTTTTTTAGCAATATTATAGCAAATTTTATTAGTCCCCCCCCCCCCTCTCCTATTTGGGGGACTTTTTGTTTCCCCTTTATCTTGCCCCCCCACTTTCAGCACCCAATCGCCGCCACTGCCTCAACCTGTGGTATTCTTATCTCTACTTGACAGTCAGATTGGGGGTATACGCAAATATTAGCAATGGCAGAAAACATCTAAAATAATAAATTTAATTTGTCATCAATTTGAGTTGTTTGATTAAAAATGGAAAGTTTTATCAAGGGGTGTGCGAGAGAACAAAGTTGAGAATCTACTGGTTTAAACTGTTGTTCAGGTGTATCATATCGTCGTCTCAGAGCAACCTTAAGTCATCTAAAAAAATACGAAAATTAGTTTTCGGTCTTGCTAATATTTTCAAATGTGCATTTATTTAGTGGAACACTCAGACATTTTTTTGTCTTCACATCTGAAGTGAAGACATAAAAATGTCGGAGTGTTCCACTAAATAAAGGCACATTTGGTAATATTAGCACGACCGAAAACTCATTTTCGTATTTTTAGATGTCTTGCTGTTGCTCTGAGGCGACGATATGTCGAAGTTAATTATTAATGTTAGTTAATATTATGAAAACACAAATTATCGGTTTGATTGAGAATTCTTAATGGTTTCAAATGCTGTCTTAAAAGGATAATTTAGTATTTTAAAAAACAAATTTTTTGTAAATAATTACAAGTAAAAAATCTACTTTTTTTTCTTCAAAATATTAAATTACTACAAACTAATCTATTTCATTGCTCTTAATGGAAGATCAATTACATATTCAAATTTGTTCTGTAATTTTTTTTCTGCATCCCTATATTGTGAAACATGCATTTGACATTGAACCATTTTTTAAAAAAAGTATATTACAACACTCCTAATTTTTTTTGTCTAGTAAAACTCTAGGTTAATTTTTAATATCTCTAATACATCATTTAATCAACACAGAAAATAATTTTGGTTAAATGAAAATTCATGTTTGACACTTTCTACTACTCTCTTGATATCTTGTTGCCCTCAATACCCTGAGTTGCAAATCTAGGCTGGACATGAGTCGATGTTAGTTTAGAAATAAAACAATATTAGATGTTTATAAAATTGATTAATGGGAATAAGCTGACTTGTATGTTTTTCTTAGTTAAGTAGTATCAAAGTTGATATTTGTAATACTGTAGAAATGCTCACACTTTAATTGCATTTAGTGTTTTTATGTAAGAAAATGACAAGCAAGATGTATCATACGTAAATATGTTTATAAAGTATAAAATTTGCACTACAATATTAGAATATCATGAAGAAGAATACCATTAACTTAAAACTTAATAAGGTTATCTAATACTTTATATGAATGAAAGCGACTCTTCAAAAAGCTTTGCAATACTTTCAGGGAATAACTGCATTAAATTAATCGGACACCATTAAAATTAGAACCATTCTATATTTTATGCTATGCAGAGTAATTACTAAATGATAATGAAACACCATTCCTTTAAAAATAATAATGGCAAGTGCTTTTCATTTGAAGAGATAATACGAGGGCTATCTTATGAGGAATATCTTACCTAAGAAAGCTATAATATGTGCCTATATTTTTCTTTAAACAAAACTATTAGCATGTGAACTCAATAAGACACTTGCATATGATGATGTTATTATTAAATAACTTTGGTCAAACTTGCATATTATATGTCTTGGCAAAAGTTTAAGTTAGCTAAAATAAAAATGCCATCAAGAATGAAAATCACATGGTAACTTTAACGATAGCCATCATAGCAGTTAAATATTCTTTTATACAAAATTATGTGTGTGTTTATTAAAGATTCCAAATATGACACTGGGCGTATATTATAATTCACCATAATAGCTCCTTGAGCAGTTGTTTAGGACAATTTATCCCTTAACATATGATTCTGGCACTGTGCAATGGTACAATGTTACCCGCTGTGCTGTTCAAAAGCAGCTGGTACCCCCTGGGCTGGAAGCAGTTGTTTGGGGCCTCTCATTCTTTTCGAGCATTCTATTTTTAGAACTTTTCTATTAGTTTGAAAGGGCAGGTAAAGTTTGTGGCATAACCTTGTTATAAGTTTAAAGGAACGATAAAATTTAGCGTCCCCTAAATTACATATGTATATTGCTTTATTATAAAAATTAATGTGTAATGTAATGTTTATTAAGCTGAAAATGTGAGGTGCATATATTCAGTTTGTTTCTGATGTATTTGTACACACAAGCTAATAATTTTTGGGACCTAAGATGTGGCAAGCGCTTCATTTGTCACAATTTTATCTGGATAAGTTCTTTTCAAATTTTCAACCCGATTTTATTTTCCCAACTATTTTAGGCATGAAATCTTCCATTCAAGCTATCCTTCATTGAAATATGTTCCATATCTTTTCATAATTTCAATTTACCAATAGAATTATACGAGTACTATTCTCTCACCATAATTGGAGTCGTGCACCACCACAATGTCTGCTTTCCTATATCGCTGCTGGACAACGTCCACCACAGCCTGCATGGCGTCGGATCTGGGTTCTCTGTCCACGAAAACGTTGCTGCCGTTGTTCACTAGGCAGTGGTCGACGTTGACGGCAAAGTGTAAGATTCCTAGCGAAGAGCTCTGGGTCGCCAAGCTTGCCAATAGATCACACGATGTGGCGGAGAATAGCACCTCAAAGTCCGTTTCTTTGGAACACACACCTGCATTTTAAATGGTTCACACTGTAATGATAAGTAGTTAAATTACCATTGCTAGATATAAGGAAGATAATTGCTTGGGTCTTCTTCTTTTTTTACCTCAACAAGAATTTAAACGATTTGGAACAATGTGGTCATCTTCGTAGTTTACAATTACCTTAACTATAATAATGATAAACATTTCCTAGCTCAACATTTGACTTAAGAGTCAATTGTATTCCTTATTATAGTAATATTTATTAATTATTTGACAAGATGCAAACATTCAATTTCAACCTGAAGTGTAAAAAAAAACTTTTTAGTATAGGAATTGGTAAGACATTATTACTTATTTAAATATTGTTCATATTTTATATTTTGATTAAAATAGTTACAATAACTTTGTTACCTCAGTGATTATTATTAACTAATCAATATAATATTATTTTTTAATAATTAAGATACTGCAATTTTTAAAATTTACAAGTATGGCATTACTGATGGAAATAGGGAAAAACATAATTAAAAAACAATGATTTTTTTAATTAAATATTTGTATTTGCCTATGTTAACATTTATAATTTTTATTTCTACGAAACATTAATATTCAATAACTGCCCATAAAAGGCAAAACTATGAATGGATAGATAGTAAATAAGAATGATATTTTATAAAGTAAAAAAAAAAAATATTACAAATATTGTGTCTTTTTCACATATGCAATCGGAAAGAATAGCAAGCTGTAAACGTAAGAGAATGACAGTAAAGAAATACTGAAATTCAACGTAAAGTATTGAAATTTAAATACAATGAAAATTTGGTTCTAAAATGGTCCACTGTAGATTTCCCAGTGTGTGTGCGATCGTTAGCCCACCCCCTTGTTACGCCACTGGTTTTACACATATACCTTGAGAACAGTTATTTTTACAAAATGGAATTTAAGAAAATATATGAAAGATGTACGGGATGAACGATGGTGGTCCATACGAAGTGAAACAAAGTTCCTCAGCTCGTATACATACACGGCATACTGATCTTTTAATAATGTTCTTTGGCGAACTCTCATTGTTTTTTCTGTTTCATAACTTTAATACAATGAAAATACAGTTCAGTTCCTAACACAAGGATTTAAGATCACTATTTTAACAAAACGTGAACCTTCATCGATTTTTCCGTAGACCCTTTATATGTAAATGCACTTGTCTACTAACCTTGTATTTGTTGTGCAAGTGGAAGAATTGGATCGATCTTTCTTATGTTGTATGGAGTATCTTCGGGTTTCTGAACTTGTTGAGATTCCATGATAAGACGTATAACCTGGATGAATTCATCGTCATAACCATTGCTATCATGAATGACATCTGGAAGAAAGATGCAGACAATTTTTAAGTTGGGTCTGTATTGTGTTCAAATTGTTGCCGTTTTCCCATTTAATATTAACATTCACTTTAGCTAAACTAAAATTAAAGAATTTTGCGAATATATAATTTTAAATATTTAATATCTTATTTTCTGATTGCAAATATAAGCAAAACTTCGCAATTACCAATTATAATCGTTGGAGGCACACTAAAAGTCAATTTTTAATTTACTCGTGTTTTTCATTAAGTTTTAATTAAGTTTAGAAATAAATAATTCATTAGTTGTGTTTTTGTATTCAACAAATAGCATTGGATTTTTCGAAATTGAGAAGAAATTTGCTTTATATATTTTTTGAAATGTCAAAATGGATCTTGAACATATAAGACACATTAGTCATAGTGATATTTTAGTTTAATTTGAGAATGTTAAAGCAAGCTGTTTGCTAATCCATTATTATATAAATATATGATACCACAGCTCTATTAGTAAGATGGTGCCATATTTAATTTCTGTTCTTAGCTATGTAGGAAAATCGGGCTAAAGAACGCCGAAAATTGGACTTCAAAAGTATGAAACGGTTAACATTTCAAACATTTATTAGTCATTCCAGCGATGACAAAAGATAAACTGACATAGTTTAAAATACCCTTAATCATAAAAATCTTTTAATACTTTGCCTAAATAACATTTGATTTCCAGTTTTTCTAGCAATACACAAGCTTCAAATTAAAAAAATATATTATTCGATGTCGAAATATTTTTCAAATCTAAAGCGTTGGGATGTTTTTTTTGGAAATTATATCTATTAAAATAATAATAAAAATTAAAATATATACAAATTACATGTATTGAAAATATAAAATAAATCATTTTGCAAAGTAATTAAATTTACAATTTTGAAATTTTCCTAAACCCTCAGAAGGAAAATATGTAAAATAATTATAATGTAAATTAATAAATATTTTAAATAACTTAAAAAAATGAAAATTAATAAAAAAAAAATACTTTTAAAAGTGTTTATACGCATTCTTCTATGTTTACAATCTTGAATAAAAATTCTATACTTTTGATTTAAAGAAAAATTACAATTATTATAGGTTTATTTAAATTTTTTAAAATATAAAACAAAGTAAAAAAAAACAAGTATAATTAATATTTTAAAAAGAAAATCGTTCTCTAATAATACTTACTGAATGTTATTTGTCTACTAACTGCCATCGTAAGCAAACATGAAACGAGGCATATGCGAAGTCCCCAAAACATTTGCGTTTCTGCTCATTGCGGATGGAGCTTTTCTATAGCGGAAATAATTAAAATATTATGAATTATTGGTAACCAACATGATCTATACACAAAATCAAGAAAGAAGCTATAGCTTTTTATGTACCAAATATATAGACTTGGTGGTTGAATCAAGTCTATATTTTCATGACAGCAGCCCCAAGAGGGATTTAAAACATTTTTATTTTAGTTTTGGGTTTAAATACCCCCCCCCCCCCCCCACACACACCCCAGTGTCCAAGTTACGGTATGTGAATAATTCTTAAATTTTAACGGATAGTTTTAAAATTATAATAAATAAAATTATATTTAAAAAAAAAAAGGAAAACCGGTTATAAGAAAATTGCGCGATTTTTAAATTTTTTTTTTTATAAATAATTTTTTAAAAAATTATATTATTTTTATATTTATTTCAACGTTTTGAAATCTGCCCCAAAATTTAGATATGGTTTTTGTAAATTGACACCAACTTTAACAGTTGTAATAAGTATAAAATTAAATTTCTCAACAAAATTTAAAATATTTTTTACTTTTTAGCGTATTTTTCTCAAAGTCGTTTTCCTTTTTTTTTTTTAAATATTATTTCATTTCCCCTTTTTTAGTTTTTAATTTAGAAGAGGACTTCGTCCCCTACTATTATTCACCTGCAAACTCAAGTTGTTGCTAACTTTTTTTCATGCCCCAAATTGTATATTTAAGGATTATCCTGTTTAATAAATGCCGGATTAACAAAATTTCATTGATATACAATTTTTATCCAACAATGAAAATATTTTGAAATCGGATTAAATGTAAAAAAGAAAGACCGATTAACAGATATTTCCGAATTGATAAATAACAGCCGGTAACTAATTCTTTTTCATAAGCGGTTGCTTAGGACGTCAGATTAAGGAAGGTGCCAAATTTGAATGTAAAGAAAGTTAACTGTAGATTACTAAGGACAGCAGAGCATATTTTAAGGAATTTTAACTGGTGGGGCAAATTAAATTCTGCAGAAAATAGAACCCAAGAAGTTAATGAAAACTTTGTACTTAAAATAGCAAATTTTAAACTAATTTAATTAATTTAGTTTAAAATTATATGTTCTGTAAAAAGTTTATTTAAAAGAAATTATCGAATTCATGAAATTTTCTAACGATTCATAAAAGTATGTTTTATTTGTTTTCATAATGCAAAATTTTATTAAATTTTTTAAAAAAATATTTTTTTTAAAAAACCTAATGTTTTGTATTTTAAAATATATATTTCCGCCATTTTACTTCACACAAATGTAAAGTTTTAAATCTATAGTATATATACATCTAAATCCGTATACTTAGGTGAATTTTAGACTAGTTCCCGAGCATATTACAGACAAAATGTGCATTAATAAGTAGCATTTACTTTATAAGATGACCATTAATATTCTATTTATTTGTATTCGAAAAATATTTTATTTTACAGCACAAAAATGTAGAAAAATAATTAGTTTTAAATTTTTAAAAAACATAATACTTTCTTAAAACTTGTTATCATTTCTGAAAAATGTTTTTTATAATCTCTGCTTTTGTAAATTGCTGCTCCGACAACTTTTGTTGCCGTTCTATTCAGCTGCAGAAATTTTAGCACTGTGAAGGGGATTGAAAATGCTGTTCCTTTTCCATTTAAGACTATGATGAGTCTCTTATTAACTGTTTCGAGATTATCTGACTGCCTATGATCTGACATCAACATGTTGTAGCAGGAAATTATCCTTTCCACTTGCATGGAACGTTGTGCGACCAAGAGTTAAAATTACATGAATGGAACTCCTCTTTCAAACTCCCCTTCCCTTAAAGCCCACATTTTTTGAAAATATTAAATAATGCTTTTTCAAGACTAAAACAATTAAATTATTCTGGTGGGGAAATAGAAGTTTATTGTGAATCAGAGTTATTTGAGATTTATAATAGTATTATTAAAAATAAAAGTATTGGAAGCATTGCCGTTTTCACCGAAGCATGCGCACATCTAAAATAAAAATCTAAGATAAGTAGTTAAATAAAAAAACTAGTATTAAATAGCATTTACAAAAGTTTTGACTATTTTTTTGCATCGTTTTGAAGTATTTTTTTTAAAATCAAACTTTCAGACACTTTTTCATTTCTACCAACCTTTATTCAAGTTACTCATATATTTCATATAACCTACGCATAAACGTAAGCTTGTATTGTGCCCACGGGATAGAAGCTATATCCCCCCAAAAAATTATTTTAAAAATTTTACGCTTCTGAACCTACGAAATAAATATCCAATGAAAGATTTGGTGGCGAGACTAAGACTTACTGTCCCAGAATTTAAATGTGTTACCGAATGGCTTTTTATGTAAGATAGTTTGGCATTAACCTGGCATATTACATTGTTAAAAAGTAATATATCCATTTTTTTTACTTTTTGTTTAATTTATATTGGTATCAATATATTGAGAATATCTAAAAATAAAACATTTTCATAACAATTTTAATAAAAAATATTTGATCTCTTTTCGATCATACGTAAGTAACGAAAAAAAAAAGATATTTTTCAATTAAATTATTTTAACCTTATTCTTGCTGTCGTTTCACTCTAGACATTCAGTACAAATAACTTGAATATGCTAATTTTGGTTACCTTAGAATTAATTATACATCCATGATATATTTTGTCAGAAATCTTTTTTTAACCATAGAAATAACATTTAGTTAAACTACACACCGTAAAAGAAATAAATAATAAATAAATGTAAATTACTTACTTTTTGTAGCTGTTAAATGCAGGTAAAAATATCTTTTAAAATTGAAAAATCGGCCTAAGGAATGATACTAGAACGTCTCGCTACTGAACAGTTTTTTTTTTACTGACAGTATTTCAAGAGAACCACCAAAAGAATCCATTGAAACACTTTCCACCCCTTACCCCCCACACCTCCAGGCCATATATTTCTGCCCTAATCCCTTCAAATACGGCAGTGCAAATACATGCCAATAGTTTTACCGACTATAAAAAAACAGCTGGTGCCCACTTAAGAGATCTTGCATAGATAAGGAATGGCGTGCAATAAAACAATTTTGAACTGTAGGCAGTCCGAAATAACTGCTCGACCACTCAGTTCTGAACAAAAGGATTTTTGTGGATGGGAAATAGCCTGAGGAAATGGCTAGACGGGGAGGGGTGTGAAAGCTTTTTTCCCTCGTTAGGAGATTGAGTGTCGAAATCGGGCCTTTTCACAGGAATAGAGATCTGTCTCTGTCTAAAGTAATTCTTTCCTATGCCACAGATTCAAGTTTATGTTTTTACTGTGGAAAATTGATAAACAAAACAAAATTCCGGTGGGGCAAATCTGCATGACTGGTGGGGCATTTCTACACACTGGTAGGGAAAAATCCCCACCAACTCTATGTTAAAATAGGCCCTGAAGGACAGTTTAGGCTCACAGCATTAAATTATTTCACTATTTCCTTTATAAATATTTGTACATTTGATAAAGGTTCACTGCATATATTATTTTCTTACCAGAAACCTCTAGACTGGGGTTTTCAAATTTAGAATTCAAAGAATTCTTTTTAATGGTTTATTTTTTTGTCAGCCATTTAAAAATAAAATAATGCATGACCAAGTTGCCCGTTTTTGTCTGTAAAATGCTACTTTAAAAGATAGAGGGTAGCTGAAACTTTAACCGCTTGTGGGAAGGAATCCCCTCAATACAAACTTTATTTTTATAATTACCTAACATTCACATTAGCTTTCTTTATTTTTAATTTGTTGCTTTCTATCATTAGAAATCTGTTATTGTGTGTTAATCACATTACTACCCGGTAATGTGAACTATAATTTATGATAAACTATAACAGTAAAGGTGATAATTCATAGAATTTGAAAGATAACATAGAATGAAAATGAAAAACCCCTGAACGCGTTTGTTTCAGTGGCGGCCCGTGGTCGAAAATGTTAGTACAGCCGAAATCATGTAACTCCCCTTCCCCCCCTCGCCACTTTCCACAACCGTACATGAACGGACATTCTTTAAAATTTATTACTCAAACTCAAATCAAAGTTTCCTTTCAACTTTTATAAAAGATAACATGTGAAAAAAATAGAAAACACTTACTTATTTTTTGAGAATTAAATCAATCATCCTTTCAAACTTGCGAATCGGTCAATTTTAATATTAATTTAAGTAAAGAAACAACAACACACGTGTAAACTTATCGAAAACTCTTTCCGTTTGGAGTGATTCTTCAACATTCTCGTTTTCCTTTACCCCGCCCTACCGATTCAGCAACGAACCAATAATTTAATCGAAACCCCAAGTGCAGCATATTTAAAAATATCCTTTTGCGCTAGGTTTGTGTCGTCCCATCCTCCATTTTAGCGTGTTGTGGAAGTCATACTACGTAAGGTTGTCATGGCAACGATACAGCCGATTTCGAACTTCGCGTTTGGCTGCAGTTTTGATTAAATGGAGTAACCTATAAGAATAAATATTTAATAATTAAGCGACTACATTTTCCAAAATCTATAAAAGTTGGGAAATTCAGAATGTTTCTAGAACATTAGGCTAATAAGCCTTCACACGAATATAGAAACCGTTAAGTGATATACTCTTCCATTCGATAACATTTCCACATAATAACAACCGGAATACAAATTCGTATAATTCTTTTCAATTTTCACAGATTATTATCTATTTGCTGGTTGCTAAGTACGAAATAATAATGACTAACAATTTTTACAATTGATTTTATTTCATGGACTGTTCGTGACTAAAAAGCACAAAAAGTCGAACAGCTTTTGAGAAATTGACTAGTTGTTATGATGTTCTCCTCTTTTGTAGGACTACAAAAGAGGAGAGATTTTCAAAAATGTACCTGAATAATTACTAGGAAAAGACGTCATTTTGAAGTCTTATCATGGCATTTTTTAATTAACTTTGCGCAATTTGCTTTCCCAATAAACATTTAGGATCGATTTGACAGGAGACGTGTTTGTTGTTAAATAAATTCCACTGTCAGTTTGTGACAACTCTCATGTTTGCCTAAAGTGTATAGTTCTAGGTGAACATATTTTTTTTGTAGTTATTTGCTTTTTTAAAGTTTCTTTAGTGTTTTTCTGACATTTGTAGTATTGCGAACGAACGTATGCATACTTTATACTAAAAATTGAGTTTAACACGTTCACGCCGGCGCCGATTTTAATTTGTTTTTCTGTGAGGCGGCGCTCAAATTAATACCGCGCTTCATCTGGCGGCGCGCGATTTTTGCCTGTTCACACCTGCACACGCGCTTTATGTTTGCTCAGTAGTACAGCGAGCAATGTAGAATTATTATGTTAATTTTGTAGAATTTGAGTTATATTTAAAATACTGTATTATTATGTTTATGATTATTGAACAAAACTTATGTTTATGATACGTTATTAATTATAATTGTAATTAAAAATAAATGTTTTTTAATGAAAATACGTTAAATTTTTATTATTTTAATTTTCAGCGTCTAATAGCAAAATCTAGTGCGTACCACCAGTGGTACGAGCCGCCCGATGAGACAATATAGTGCGGGCCACCGGTGGCCCGCGCCGGCGTGAACGTGTTAATTATCAAAGAAATAACCTACATAAACAAGTTACACATCAGGACTTGTGACCCCCTGATGGCTTCTGAGGCACCCCCAAAGCATCCGCATTGTATAAATATTTAACATCTATAGGATAGTTTGATACTAGATTTACCCCTACTGAAGCTCAAGCGAGTTTTCACTGTTTGTAAGTTTAGTTACTTTTTCCTGAGCATAATTTGTTAATGTTATTTTTTTAAAATTTTAATTAACTGTAAAGAGATAGCTAGTAAATTGTAGCTAAAGCTTTTAATTCTTTGCATTCCGTTGTCGCGTCTCAGGCGCCAACATAACGACTTGTTCTTTTAGTTTCCTGTTCTTTAAAATAAAGAGAACAGCGTGATCTTGCGTTTAAAAAACATCGATTTTTTTTCAAATTGTTCTCTTGCAGATCTGAAATATATTACGAATTTCTCCCCTCTATGAGCATAAAAAATAACTGAGGAATAACTGTTCCGTGAAAAGAACGCAATGTCAAAGGGTTAAATGTCAAAAATATTTTAAAATCGAATGAATGAAGCTGGAAAAAACTGGATATCCTTGGACGTGATATCACAAACGGGAGCGTCAGTGGGTTAAAAACTTGCAGTGTAAACTTTGGTAAAAAATACACACCAGTTTAAATTGATCGAGTATTGGGGAAAAAAATCACCAAATATTAGAAATACTAATAATTTATTAGTTTTTTATTGTATTGTTAATGATGCGATTCATTTTAATAAAGATTTTTGTGAATTTAACTGTTTTAGTTGATGGAGTTCCCGTGTGTAAACTGGTTTTCCTGGCTTTCATCGGACCCTGTTATCTATACATATGTATAGTATCGAACAATTGTCTAAATATGCATCTTCCCAAAAGGAATTATCTAAACTTGCCCCTTAAACATTTCCGAGTCACATTCATTTGTTCTCATGCCCAGTTAAAAATTAAATACGTAGGAGGCTACGCCCCCTGCACCGCTGATGTTACGTCAATCGAAGGAGCTAGGCAATTCTCCTGAGCAATTCTCTTACATAATCTTCCTCCAAAAATAAAATTTCTGGGTGATTTAAATCAAGTTCAAATTTACAAGAAAACAAAAATGCTCTCTAATTTATTTCGTGTAAATGTGTTAAATAGGAACCGAGTTATTTCAATTTTTAACCTACTGAAAAGTGCGACAACCAAAACTTTCAAATAAATCCGCCAAACACTTTATAATTTAAAACTGCTAAAAGAAGAGAGGTTATCAGTTCGACTTATGTATTTTTATTTTTTATGCATGCCAGCGCAAGTTTTCTGTTCTAATTCAGATATTTGAAAAATTCTTTGGTTGTTGAATATGGCAAAAACTGCAAAAAATAATCTTTTATCCGGCTGTTATATATCTGGAAGTACCGATTAA
Source organism: Troglohyphantes excavatus (assembly GCA_963932185.1). NCBI lineage: Eukaryota > Metazoa > Arthropoda > Arachnida > Araneae > Linyphiidae > Troglohyphantes > Troglohyphantes excavatus. The sequence continues at coordinate 28,096,272 of OZ010674.1, forward strand.
CCGGACATTTTTTTTAACAGTTCGTCCAATTTCAAAATGTTTTTATTGTTTGATAGAAGTTGTATAAAAATGACATTTCGTTTACCCAGCATTTATTGGCATGGATAGAGATCGTTTTACAATATACATTGTCGAGAGAAAATATGAGCACAAGTTATTACTTGAATTTCTTGGAGAATAATAGCAATGGGAAGAATCCACCTTTAAAACTAAAAACTAAAAAGGGAAAAATAAAATAATCTTAAAAAAAAAAAAAAAAAAAAACGACTCTAAGAAAAATGCACTAAAAAGTTAAAAATAAATTTTAATTTAACGAATGAGTTGAAAAAAATTAATTACAAATTATTAATTTAATACGTATTACAACTTTATGAAGTTGGTGCCAATTGACAAAAATCATACATAAATTATGGCGTCGATTTAAAAAACTTGTAATAAGTATAAAACCGATATTAAATAATTAAATTTTTTTAACTCATTCGAAAAATTAAAATTTACTTTTTACTTTTTAGAGCGTTTTTCTTAAAGTCATTTAAAAAAAAAAAAAAGATTATTTTATTTTTTACAATAGAGAGATTTGCAAAGTGGGGTAAAATGCGTAATCGAATTATTAATGCTAAAGAATAGAAAATTTGTAAAAATATAACGATCTTCAGCAATATTCTACAAAAATATGATTTCGAAGCTAACAAGAATTCGAAATGACAAGAATGATCTTTAATATATTTGACTGTTTTATATGTTAATATAATTAAGTTACTTGAATTAAAAAAAATATTGTAAAATAAAGTATTTTTATAAATTTGAAAATTGAGCGAACGGCTGAAAAAAATGGAGATGCCTAGATGCAAACCCTTGAGCGTCAAGGGTTTTTAAGTTTCTGGAAATTGCAAACTCAATTCGAGTCGTAAACCTTTCAATAAATAACGTTCCTCAAAATTCCACTTACGTTTCCATTCGGCGAAATTGAATATATTTTTCTCACAAAAATACACCAAAATATAGTAACCCTAATTTCACTAGTCTTTAAAATTGGAGTATTGATTAATAATACAACCGTTCTCTTATTATTTCCATAATGAGGATCTCACTTCAAAATTCTTTTATGACATCGCCAAACTAGCAGCTGCGTTTTTCCCATGCTACGGTTATCGGATTTTCCCAAGACTTACAAAATGGCGCATAAATCAACATACTATTGCACCGATTGTAATTGCTGTTCCACCCCCCACAGAATATTTTGATCATGAACATGAAAACTGAACGGAAGCAAAATTATTAAGCATTCGCTTAGACATGCGATCGAGGTTATTAATATTCGATATGTGTTTTTTTTTCATCATCTCGTTTACGATCTTGTTTTTTAGAAATGAACCATTATCTCTTGATCGTTTGAGAATGAATTATTGCAACGAAAACGAAACTATTATTGATATTGCATCAGATGCGTATGTATTATAAAATCCGATCAGGCAGTTTCAATTAAAAGCATTCTCTAAAAATTCGTGCAGCGTTGCAGAAGCAATAAAATGAGGAGTTCCTTGACTTTTTGCATCTGTAGCTCAGGTACACGAATGTAAACAACATAAGTGTATTAAAAAAATAATTATCAATTACCTGCAAAAATAATAACAAGGGGAAAGTTTTTTTTTTTTTTTGGGGGGGGGGGGGGGGGGCGGGTTCAGATTTGACAAGATATCGACTTTTTGAGTGCATCATTAATTTCTATGGCAATGTGCAGAGTCTACGACCTTTGTTATATTGGTAATATACAACTCGTTTATTAACGTACTATCCTAATATGGACACTGTCCATATTAGACAGTGTTATCAATGCTAGGTAATGTTAATTTAGCTGTCATTTTGACGGCCTCTTAGTAGTTTTCTTCATCATTCATAATTTTGGTATACGAATTGTAATATTTGCAAAGCATGCCTCCTTTAAAGTCAGCTTAGGTTGGTGAGTCAAACCGTGTAGTAGATTACGAAAATGAGGGAAGGGAATGAGACAATGGGGTAAAATGGGTATATTGAAATTAAATAAAATTTTACATTGTTTAACTTATGATTTGATTTCGTTCTTTAAAAAAATACTTCGTTTAATGGAGTACATTTCAACAAAAAAACTAACTTCTGGGTGATATAAATTAAGGTCAACAGTCCATTTGTTTCAGTTAAAAATGTTTCAGTTCAAATAAACTTGTGATAGTTTGATGCATGTTAACTTTTATATGTAAACTAGAAAATTCGTTTTATTTACTAAAATTCTTGGGTTTTGCAAAGTTCATACAATCCAAGAGCAAATGTTCATACAATCCAATGAAAAAATTAGAAAAAAATTAATTCTACTTTTGTTTTTCAATGATGTGCAGAGTGGGTTAAGATGAGTAATCGAATTATAATGCTAAAGAATAAAAAATTCGGAAAAATAACAATCTTCGAAAAAAAAATCTGCTACAAAAATATGATTTTAAAGCTTAAAATAACAAGAATTAACTACAATATATTTGGCACTATTTATATTTTAATCTAATAAATTTTCATACCTTTTTTTTTCTAAAAAAACGCTGTCAATAAGAAGAAAAGTTTTTATAACAAAATGTACGCTATTCCTTGATTCATTAGAAATAAACAGAATATTTCAAGTGAAATAAAAACTTGTATGCGGAACAAATTAAAAATAATGATAATATAACGCAATTTTTCAAATAAAAATAAACGACAAATTATACAGCAAATGTTTTGTTTGATAATAAATAAGAAAAAAGTTGATTTTTCAAAAAGGTGGCTTATAACTTATTCCTAGAAAAACTATTATAATAACAGTCCCTTAATAATCAAATATCAATATCCTTAATAATAAAAGTTGTAACCAGCGTTATTCATTTATGTTATTATCTTATATGTTTGTCCTATTATCATGTCCCCGTCACCTGTATATATATATAATATTCCCGTTACGTGTCTATATATTGTTCCCGTTATTAACGTTTTACTCAACCTGTGGAGGAAAGTAGGTATAAAAAAAATATAAGTTTAACTACTTAAAATTAAAAAAATAAATATTATGAAATATATTCAAAGATGTCGTATAGGAACCTAATTGCATACATGCACTAATAAATTTGTATATTAATAACTTTCTGATAAAGTGGAAGTTAACTTTGAATGAAAGAATTGGCACTTTTCTTATCCATTATACTGAGATTCTCTACAGTAATTTTGTTTCACCAACTTCGATGGATGATTTTTTTCTATCCAAACACACAAGTTTTCAAAATATTTCAACATACTGATAAAGTCGGCCTAAAAGTAATTTTTTAACATAAAATAATCTTTTTCAAAAAAAAATTTACGAGTGACTTGAAAACATTTAATTATTTAATATAAATTTTATACTTATTTTAAACTTTTTGAAATTGGTGCCAAAATTTAGGTATGAATTTTGTAAATTGGCACCACTTCAAAAAGTTGTAATAAGTGTAAAATTGATATTAAATAATTCAATTTTTTCAACTTGTTCGTCACAGGTTGAGTAATTACTTTTTATTTTAGCAATATTTTTCATAAAGTCAGTTTTCCTTTTTTTTTTTAAAGTTTATTTTATTTTTCCCTTTTTAGTTTTTAATTTAGCAGGGGGCTTCACCCCCTGTTACTATTCACCAAGGAATTCAAGTAGCAACTTGTGCTTACATTTTGTCTCAACAATGTAGTATATTGTAAAACAATCCCTATCCATGCCAATAAATGCTGGGTGAATGAAATATGATAGTTATACAATCTTTATTCAACAATGGAAATATTTTGAAATAGCATTAATTGTTAAAAAATCCAGGTTAATCGATATTTAAGGATATATAACAACCGGATAACCGATAATTTTTTCACAGTTTTTTGCCTACGTGGATTTTTCTCTATACAACAAAAAAATAATTTTTGATATGGGACAATATTTTTTTTAAACGGTCAGGTTAATTGACAATTTGGGATAGTTAAATGCCGGATAACCGGATATTTTTTTCATAGGTGCCCAAGTGAGATATCCCCTATCAAACAAAAAAAAAATCCAAATATCTGAATTAGACAGAAATTTTGTGCGAACATACATAAATAATAAAGTATTTTTGATGATATTATCTGTTTTATTCCCTCTTAATTTTATAAGGTTAGTTAAAAATTGTCCTACCTTATACAAATGAATCGGTTAAAGTTAAAAGGTGCTCAGTCCCTAAAGTTGTTTTGATAAAAAAAAATATCCTATATTTGTACTTTTTAAAATATCAAACAGATTATTATTACATATTAACTTCCTTGCTAATTGCTAAAGTCAATATTTCCATACTCTCTATCCCTCTAAAAAAAAAAAAAAAAAAAAAAAAAAAAAAAAAAAAAATGTCATATAATTAAAAAAAAATCGCCATGTAATTAAAAAAAATCGTCATATAATTAAAAAAAAATCGCCATATAATTATAAAAAAATGTCTGGACTGATCTCTTTTTAGCATTTAACGGAGAAATGAGAATACTTAAAGCCTGCTTTACATACAATTTTGTATATTTAAACATTAAAAAGTTTAATTTTTGTTATGGAACACAAAAAAATTGTACATATCACCATTTTAGTAGTAAACACCAATTCCAAATCAATGTACTATTACCCAATTATTCTAAGTCTCATTTTCAGTTGCTGGTCATGTATAAATATAATTGAAACACTCTTTGCACTGAAGCGGAATGTAAGAAAAAAGTTTTATAATCTCTTCCAATTTGGTAAATTTCAAGGGCACTTTATCTGCATTATAAGCTCTTTCATTAGGCTGTGTACATTTGATCGTGTACATTAGTCTGTGTACATTTGATCGGGAACTTGAGTGAATATGTTATGATGATAGAATAGGTGAGTAGAGGCAGGGCCTGATTACCGAATAGGCCCGTGAAACCCAGGCTTACACTTTACATTTTTGAAGGGCTCCCAACTCACACATTTTATATAAATATTTAATACTCCAAACATATTTTTCTTCTAAATTTACCTTTAAAAATTAAAAAAAAATTGCATTACAAATTTTAGTAAAAAAACCTTGCCACTTCTGTTAATTTATTCGAATATTGAAAAAAAACCTCAAAAGATACAGAATAATAGAAATACTCATTACTTATTAATATATTTTACTATATTATTTATAATGTGTTTCATTTTAACGTCATTCAGGGGCAAGTATTTTAATGCACGTAAAAGTTCAATTATATTTTTTAGGGTATATTTAGAGTCATGAGGCCCCCATTTAAAAGTGGGATTCTCTTGCTTCAATGTCTTAATGCGAACGATAATGCATGGAAATGTTTTAGTATAAATTTGTGAAACAGACCTTTAGGAATCCAATACTAATCCAATTTTCAATTGTTGGGACTGAACTTTTAGCACTAACCGATTCATATATTATTTATACAATTTGGGATACATAATTAAAAAAAATTAATTAAATTTTTTTTTTAAAGGTTGTATATGAAAATTAACAATTATTATTCAACACCACCAAACAAAAGTTAAAATTCAGTAAAAAAGTTTTACACACACAAAAAAAAATACAACATACCTATAATAGTGTCCGTTATGTTATCCACAGTTTCAATTCTCACCGTAAAAGTGATATTTTTTTAAGTATTCTGGACACTTTCAAAGGGGAACCACGGCGCATGTCCGACCAATGAGAAGAAGAAAAAAAAATCAATCTATTGATGAATTTCGCCCATGTTATGAAAACTCGATATCCTTCGACTGTAATTAGCCCGCGTGACAATGTGTGGTTGATTTTAGGCACAAAAAGACCGTTGTTTGCTTTGAATAGAGTGGGAATTGCCGATGAAGAGATTGATGACAGAGTCCGTTTAATGAGTGGTGTCAGCTGCTGGAATCATATATTAATAACATTTTGTCTGGAAGTGAATTAGGTGTTATAGTCATTTTTTTTTAGAAAATAGAAACGATATAATGACACTAATATAATGGAATTGAATGAAAAACTCATTAAGTCATCGATCTTCAAACTTTTTACCTCGCACCTCCCTCCATTTATGGATAATTTTTAAGTCCCCTCCACATTTTATTTATGTAGATTTTTTTAGTATACCACTTGTAATGGTAATCCACATATAAATTACAAGGTAAAGGCCTGTGATCATCACTGACATAGAATATAATATGACTATAAGGAATGGAGCGACGACCTGTGTAATAAATGCTGGGTAAACAAAACTATATTATCTCAACAATGTACATTGTAAAGCAATCCCTATCAATGCTAATATACTGGGTGAATGAAATGTCATTGTTTTACAACTTATATCAAATTATAAGAACATTTTTAAATTAGAGGAACTGTTAAAAAAAAGTATGGTTATTCGATATTTTCGGATATATTACAACCGGATAACCGATTAGGTTTAGCAGTTTTTGTCAAGCTGTATTTTTCTCTATTTATATCAAAAAAAGAATTTTCGAAATCGGACAATATTTTTTTCAAAAAGTCTTGTTAATTGAGAATTCCAGATAGTTAAATGTCGGTTAACAGGATATATATATATTTTAAAAGGTGCTGAAGTGAGACATCACCTATCCAACAATTTTTTTTCCAAATATCTTCATTAGAACAGAAATCTTGCGCGAACATACATTAAAAAAATACATAATAGTCGTACTGTTAATCTCTCTCTTTCGGCGCGGTTTGGCGGTTTTAATTTAAAGTTTTGGCGGTTTTATTTCAAAGTTTTAGTTGGCGCGCTTTTCAGTCGGTTGAAAATGCGTTCACTACTAGTAATGGCTAAAAAGGGCTCACAAAAGTCTCTCCACACATATCTACACCATCAATAAGTCTAGCCATGCATGAGACATAATTGCACTACAACTTTTAATCAACTGAGCGACTAAAAAAAACCCCTAAGCAACTGCCCGTCCATTAATTGCATTCGTCTCGGGGCTGTCTCGTTTAGATGCTTAAATCGCCAAAGTAAATATGAAAACTCGCCAAACTTCTGAACTTTTCCGGAAAAGCGTTTCTTCCATTTTTTTATACTCCATTCCATTTCCGTACTTCTGTAAATCTTTAAAACCTACAGGATTTCTTCAAATAAGTTTTAAATGTTTAATTAAGTTTGAAACCGTGTATAATTAAACCACTTGTTAAAAATATGTGGATGCAAATAAGATTTGTAGAACTCCATTAATAAACAATTTGTATCGAAATCATAATCAAATCAAATTAAACTATTAATATTTTTTTTATAATATTAGTTTGTTACACTGTAGAATAGTTTTAACGAACAAGGAATGTTTTTGTAATATTTTAACAATACCATTTTAATGGTTTAGGGATCGATAAAAAACGCGTTTTAAATTGTGTTAAAAACGCGTTTTAAATTGTGTTAAAAATGCGTTTTTAAAAATCGAATATATCCTGACAAATAGGCATTACGCTTATTTTTATACTATTTTAGGTGTTAAAATATTTTAAAGTTGTTTCTTAATATAATATTATATTTGTAAAATTGTAAATGAGTAAATTTCAGTAAAATATATAAAAGGCAAATTTTAATATTTATTATAATATCGTCTGCCCTAAACACAAGATTCTGTATTTATGTTTTTTAAACAAAACACAGAATCAACACAAAACTATAGTTCGTGTTCTTTAAAAATTTATATAGTAGAAAATAAAATGGCTATTATTTAAAAGGCAATAAATAAACTAAATTGATTTTAGTTTTAAGAATTTAATATAAATTCTAAAAATATTATTCTCTTTCCGAAATTCAATTACATTTATCCATACAAGAGAGCCAAATTGCCGATCATTTGTCAAAGCTGTTAACTCTTTACGGGCGAAAGGATATTTTGTCCAATAGTTTCATGTCCGATAGTTGCTGACTGAGCAGGTATAATTTGAGTTTTTCAGTTGCATGCAACTAAATAGTTTCGTTGCACGCCCGATAGTTGCCAGTGCGAGGTTAGCCTAAATCTTATGTAAGCGACCAAATGTTAATTTATACAGTAATCGGTGGCTTCAATCAACTTGAAGAGAAACATAATTTTTGTTTTATATTCTCAACTGACTGCTCTTGTTGATCTTCCGAAATATCTGAAATTCTTCTTGAGACAGTATCATTATAGGCATTGGTATTGATGGAAAACTATTGAGTCACAGACAATGTTGAGTCAAAACTGCTGAGTCGTATATTGTCGAAAGCATATCAATAACTGCTGGTAAAAATATCAGCAATTCACCACTAGTGCTGGACTTTTTTTATTCTGAACATTTCTGTTTTATACTTATAAAATTAGAAAAGATTTCTTTGTAGATTTGGCATTATTTAGCGTTCACTAAAAAAAATTCTAGGTTTTTTCACAAAGGTTTCATGTTTTGTGGTATCTATATATCGGGTTTCATGCTTTAGAGACTAATACAATTAGGCAAATTACGCACATAGACCGTTCCTCTCATGTAATATATATATTTTGAAACTTAGTGATAAATAGCTATTATCATACCTATGAGCTTCTGCAGCACTTGCGTCACTTGAAGAAGCAGCAGATACACTGACGGTGTCCTCAGTTTCGCATCTTTCACCGCTTTTAGTACAAGGTTTATTAACGGTTAAGTACCCACTTTTGTCCTTGGTTGTAATTAAAAATCTTTTCATTTCATCCAATAAAACCAGATACTTCCAGAAAACTAAAGGAAATACTCAGAATCATTCACTATTCTTTCATTCTCAACTAAAATAATATAAACATAACCTCAAGTGTCACATTCTGATCATGACGCGTAACGGGCAGAACTAGTGAAACGATTTGGATTTGGGTAAGTTTCTGACTCACTATTTCTGTCTTCATTTGCGAGACTAAACACAGCCACAAACCACAGCCACAAGTACCTCGTTATTTCTGAGCCATTGCCCGATGACGAGAAAACGTCTGAGCTGGCACCCATGACAACCTCAATAGGCGTCAGGACATTGGGCCCATGTCAGAATTATCGTGTACCAGTCCCGTGTACACGCCAGTATAATTTGTTGTATATTTATAGACGAATTTATAGTATTTTAAAAGCAAAGCTGTCAACTTTCCAATCTCTAGATTACTACATTTTTTTTTTCTTTTCTTTGTCAAGTCCATCAGTCGGGCTCGAACTCGCAATCCTCTGATTACTATCCGAACGCCTTTATCCACTGGACAACAGGGGGCCCTTTAGTAAGACGATTTTCAATGCCAAGAAAATTGTAAACACACACCCATTTCACTTTATATAAATATTGTTGACGCAAAATTTGTTTTGTATTTGACTCAGCACCAAAAGGTTCGATTCGCAGAATTTGTCTTAGCGATCTGGTAATCGAAAGGTTGTCAGTTTCGTTCCTTTCACGCACCAAAAATTATTCCCGGGTCTGTTTATTCGAGGCTCCGAACCGTAACTAATATCCCATTGTTCAACTCTAATGCGACGTTAATTCACCAAAACCAAACATTCGGGATAAATCCGAAGGGTCCGTGGACCCGAAGATCCGTCGTCGGCTGATCCGTTGCGAGTTTGAATACGGCTGAGAGAAATGTAACAAAAAATCTTAAAATACAGTGAGCTTGTGATCGGAGGATTGCCATATTCTCTACGAAATAACATTACGTCATCCGAACTTATCCTCAAACGAGACTGGTGCACGTTAAATCTGATCGGGGTCCAATGTCCTGACGCCAATTGAGGTTGCGTCGGGTGCCAGCTTAGAAGTTTTGCTCGTGGTATAACAATGATTCAAAAATACAAGGCACCGTTCCCGGGTCTTTTCTTCGAGATAAGCCCCGAACCGTCACCAATAGCCCACTATGCAGCTCACACGCTACGTAATTTTACCAACCAGACTGGGTTGGTTCGGTTTGGTTAATAAACGTCGCACTAGAGTTGCACAGTGGGCTATTGGCGACGGTTCGGGGCCTATCTCGAAAGAAAGGCCAGGGAACGATACCTCGTATTTTTGAACCATGGTCAGGTTTGGTTTGGTTAAATAACGTCGCACTAGAGCTGCACAGTGGGCTATTGGCGACGGTTCGGGGCCTATCTCGAAGGAAAGACCCGGGAACGATGCCTCGTATTTTTGAACCATAGTCAGATGACGAGGACATCACCTGAGCTGGCACACAACGCCTTCAATAGACGTCGGGACTTTGGACCCCGATCAGATTTATCGTGCACCAGTCCTGTATACACGCCGTTAATTTTTTGTGGATGTTCTGGACGACATTCTAGTATTTTGGTAGCGAAGTTAGCAACCCTCCGATCGCAATATCACTACTTTTTACTATTCTTTAGTCTAGTCCATCGCAAGGTTTTGAACCGGGGGCCCTTGGATTCCCAGCTGACGCCTTAATCCACTCGGCCACGGAGGCCCCAACCAGACTGGGAAAAATGAATGATGGTAGATATGTGAGATAACGTCGCGATAGATCTTCACGATGGGCTAATGGCGACGGTTCAGGATTTTTCCCCCCCGATACCTAAGAATTATGCCTTGTATATTTGAACCCTGCTCAGGAGAACACCTGGGCTTGCTCTCTAGTCACCTGATACAGGTGTTCATTGGTTGGGATAACGTCGTACTAGAGATACGCAGTGGGCTATTGACTACGGCCTTTAATTTTGAACCTGATCAGATGACGAGGACTGCACTTGACCTGGCACCCGACGCAACCTTCAGGACACTGAACCTGGATCAGATTTAACGTGTACCAGTCCCGTATACATGCCATGGAAATTTGGAGGATAGGTTCGGATGATATGTTGTTATTTCGCAGCGAATATAGCAAATTGGCGTGATGACATCGGACCACAACAGATTTAGCGTGCACCGTTCCTCTATACACTTTGGAATTTTTTTGGTGAGCGAAAGAAACGATTTTGAAAACTGAGATCGCTACACATATACTAACATGGGACTTTAACGAATTTTGCGATTGGGCAACTTAACCCTTTGCACTCCGTTGGCTCCGCTCAGGCGACAACATAACGACTCGTTCTTTTGGTTCCCTGTTCTATAAAATAAACAAGAAAAGCATGATCTTTTGTTTAAAAAATTCGATATTTTTTTCAACTCGATCTTTTGCAGATCCAAAACAGATTAGGTTTCTTTTTTCTATAAGCATAACACATTCTAGAGTAAAGAACATAAGGATGAATAACTGTTCCGTAGAAATAACGGAAAACGCAAAGAGTTCTTGGAGTGCAAAGGTTTAATTGCTATTTTAGTCAAATTTCGAACTATATATAATATGAATACTTTTTTCTGCATAAACGCCGGAATAGTAATAATTTTGACGAATTTAACTCTAAATTTTAAATTTTAGAGGCCAGGAAGGCGATTAATTAAAACCAAAACACATGCTTTGATTCCTTTTGTTGGCAATGTTAAAATAAATTCATTTATATATTTGAGATTATTTTTTAATCACATGTTTTTTTAATATTGGTGCCTCGTTTCCACTGAACTCTAACTGTAACTGCTGGAAGGCTCAAAACTTGCTTCCTCCTCTATGGGCACGTTGAAGCTAATTGAAAGCAGCCATGCTGTGCCTCAACATTTTTTTAAAAGTGATTTAGTGGTGTTTTTTAATACCATTATTCTAGAAATATTAATTGTATATAAATATTATATTTCTTCTTACAGAATTAATTTTTATATTGCCAAACAAATGGATTTTCTATTGCCTTTTATCTACTTCGACTTCGACTTGCAAATGACTTTCTATTTTAATAGCAGATTGCCACTGAACTCTAACTGTAACTGCTGGAAGGCTCAAACTTTGTTTCCTCTACGGGCGAGTTGAAACCAATTGAAAGCTGCCACACGGTGCCCCAACATTTTTTCAAAAATGATTTAGTGGTGTTTTTTATTACCAAAGAATTGTAGAAGTATTAAATATATATAAATATTATATTTTCTTCTTATAGAATTAATTTTTATATTGCCAAACAGATAGTTTTTGATCTTGCTTTTTAACTACTTCTACTTTGACTTGCAAATGACTTCCTATTTTAATAGCAGATTACATTTAAAATGGGTTTAAAAAGAAAATAAAAAAAACTTACCATAAAATAATATATCTCGGCTTATTTTAACATGAAAAATATACGAAATATTACGGTAAAGAAAAGTGTGTCCCATCATGGCGGCCGCCATATCGGCTTCAAGTCAACAAAATGTCTTGCCCTATCCAGAAGTTACAGTTAGAGATCAGTGCAGATTGCATTTAAAATGGGTTTAAAAAGGAAATAGAAAAAACTTAGGCAAAAGCAATACATGTCGGCTTATTTTAGCATGAAAAATATACGGAATATTGCAGTATTATGAAAAGTGGGACACATCATGGCGGCTTCTACATCGACTTCAAGTCAACAAAATGTCTTGCCCGATCCAGAAGTTACAGTTAGAGATCAGTGATCGTTTCTCTGAACTCAATATATTTTTTTCTTTTATCCTTTTGTCTCAATTTAATATTTTAGCTTCAAACAAATTTTGGACACTGATTTTGCGTTTGCGACAAGAAGTGAGGAAGGTGGACCATGTTACAAAATATAAAAAATAAGATACGCATTGAATTTATAAAAAAATAATAATTTTAATTCGTTCTTCAAAAAAAAAAAAAGAAGAAAAAAAAGTCTAGTGTTGTTATTTTTCACTCAGAGTTTTCACTTGACCTGTCCAACTTTTAAGAGTATAATTGGGCTTTCTGTTATTGTACTATGTGCTGTAATGTGGTAAAATAAAGTATTAAACTTGCAATTTATGTAACAAGCATTGTTTATATTTGGATAAAAATAATTATAATATAATAATATATTTTTTATTTCTTGAGTATAAGTAAAACTAATAAAAATCTCACAATTTCGTATCTAAAAATATTAAAAAGTCTTTTAATTTTAGTTTTATTTAAGGGAACTAATGAATAATAGTTTTTACATGCAAATTAGCAGACTTGTCGCAATTATCTCCATTCCATTTTTCAAAAATATTTCTTCTACAAAAAAAAAAATCCTTTTTGAAATAAAATTTTTGAAAATTTTATTTCAAAAAGGATTTTTTTTTAGAAGAAATATATTTCCTGCAAAACGGGCAAAAACGTGCAAGCGAAATGGGTGTGATAATGAGTACCAAAACTCATTATACACGAATATTTAAAAATTTTTAGGTAACTTTAGGTTACTAAACATCTGGAGCTTTTTAAAAAATGAGCTGTAGCTTAAATTTTATTAAAATTTTCTTTTACTTAAAAATATCGCCGATCCGTTTAAAATATTATAAAAAAATTATATTTGCACAAATATACTTAAATTTGAACTCTTTTTTTTTATTAGATTGTATCACTCAAAAAGTTTCTACACCACTAGGTTTGGTTTGGTTAAAAAACGTCGCACTAGAGCTACACAGTGGGCTATTGGCGACGGTTCGGGGTCTTTCTCGAAAAGGAAAGACCCGGGAACACATACACACACACATCCATACATGCACCTCGTTATGTTAGAACCATGATCAGATGACGAGGAAACACCTGAACTGGCACCCAACGCCTTCAATAGACTTCGGGACTTTGAACCCCGATCAGATTTATCGTGCACTAGTCCCGTATACACGCCGTCAATTTTTGCGGATGCTCTGGATGACTTTTCTAATATTTTGTAGCGAAGCTGGCAGACCAGCGATCACTCCATTTTTACTTTTCTTTATCAAGTCCACCGCCTAGGATCGAACCAGGAATCTTCGTATTCCCAGCTGACGCCTTAAACCGCTCGGCCAAAGATTCCACCTCTACAGCACAAAAAAAAATCTCATTTTGGCCGCTTTTACAAACTTCGGCAAAAGTGGAGCCGGTGTCGGTATCAATGCTATTTAATTAAAACTTTTTCACTTTGTCCAATCCGGCATTGTATACCGGAATCCATTGTATCCGGTGGCGGTGCCGATTCCTGTACACCTATTTTCCTGGTATGTGAAAAAGCGGCTTTATTGTCTGACTTGACTGCGGTAACAAAGTTGCAAAACTGTTGTTTATTGATCATTTTTCCCTCTTTAAATATTTCTATGGACATAAACCTTTGATTTGAACGTCTCTGATGTTTACTGTTTAGAAAAGTGGTTAAATAATCTTTTTTTTTTAAATGTTCGATTTTCGACTTTTTATCTGCTAGATTACATTAAATGATACACTATGCGCCGCTCAAAATCTCCTTTAGAACTACAACACCTTTTGCATCACTCGGCCCGGCCTTCGGACAGGTCGGATTGCAATGCAACTGGTATAACCTGTTCCACGCGACCTATTATCTTTGTCTGGTTCACATGAAATATTTCGGAACACTTGAAAAGAGCAAAAAATCTTTACAGATTATAAACTTTTAGTGCTGCCATCTATTTGGGAAATGTAGAACTTAAATTTATTTTAAAAACCAGCAAACCTGTGTTTCCGTGTGTGTGCATGCGTGTGTGTGTATGAATTTATCACAAAACTAAAAGGAAGAGTTTTAAAGGGAAATTTCTGTAGAAGTAATTAATAATTGATGTAACACGTTTTGAATCTGATCTACGCATAAATGTGGTAGTACACGTTACCACCGAGACTGTTTTACAAAACAAATTTTTCTTGTATAGTTTTTATTTGTTCTAAATGTAATAAATTTTTTAAAAAAATTGATGATTTTTCCTAAGAAAATATATTATTATAATATATTTTATTTCAGGTAAAACGTCATTTTTATGAGATTTTTAGAGCTAAAAAAATCTGAGATGATTTTCTGTAGGAGAAAAAAAAAGAACCGAACGATGCTGCCATCTGCATGCTTTAATATTAACTAAAAACGGTTAACAAAAACAGATTCTAAATCTCGGAAGACATATGAACTCTGTCTCGTAATTTTGAACTATTGTCAGATGACGAGGACAACACCTGAGCTGAAATTTCTCGTACCTTACACATGCTAATGCCACGCTAAATAGGACATTTCGAATTGGTAGCTTTCATCTATACGCTCTTCAAATATAGTTGGTACCCTTTTGAGCAGAAGTTTGGTGCACCTTCACAACTTTCAAAGCGATTTTCGGAATTTAGCTTTGATTATATTACGAATATTATGAATTGACACAAAGCGCGCAAAATAAAATTCACCAAATAGACATTCATTACATCTCACGTGGTATATTTGAAAATGACCTGAAAATAAAAGCAAAACAAAAATTTTGGGGGACAAATCCGCCAAACTTTTCGTCATGCCTCTTGGGTAACGTTAATAGTTTGAACAAGAAATTTATGACACAATATTAGGGAGATGAATAAAAATAAATGGTTGCCGCTCTAATCCAGACGCAATTCACATTAAATGGTTGTGGCCGCAACTCACCTATGTATTAAGAGGCCACGGGACGCAACTCACGCTTTGGTATAGAATTGCGTCATTTTCATTTGGTTTCGTTTACTCTTTTAACACTCCATTACACCTTTAGTTCTAATTTAGAATGAACAAAATATTCACAGTCATAAATTATTTTTACTCTATATAGTTTATTTATATTTATGTGAGAAAAAAAAATTCGACACGAATTTTGAAGATACATTTCAAAATGTATGATTTATAGATTTTTTTTCATTTAAGTGGCATATATTTTGTTTATGAAAATACATATCTTTGTTCCAATTTGCTTGATATTCTTCCGTTTGTTTATTGTACTACTATTAATGCCACAATGTTTAAATTTTTTTTTCTGTATTTCATTCGATAAAGTCGCATGTTTCTTGATTCAAAATTCGCTTGAGTTTGACATTCTTATTTAAGGAGTGAGCTTGGGGTTATAAATAAAAATCTAAATCTGCTTTTTTTCTAAGCATGTGAGTTAATAACATTGACAATTTCTACTTTATACTCAACCCGAGTCGGGTTGAGTACCAGCAGCAAAGGGTCCAGTCATCGGTAGATTCGCCGATGACCACGCAAAAAAAAAAACAGTTGACGGTTGAAAAAACAGTAACAATAACAGTTGACGGTCACAAAGCTGTTACCTCGGGGTGAGGGCACATTCCAAAGCGATGACCATCGCAAAAAGTCACGCTTTGCCACTGAATCCGACATTCAAATATTTTGCCACTAGGTATTAAAATCATAAATAACCTTTTTGAAAAGCAATTTGCAAAATTTCTACAATACTTTAAAAACTGTTTTAAGCCTTTGACAAACATTTTTGAGCTATTATCCGATTTCACCTGCATTAATATTATTGTCAAAAGATATGATAAATTACTGTAACTTCGTATAGTTACGATAACAAAAAAAAAAGCCATGTGAATGCCAATTGTTATTTAAACTATTTAAATTATCTAAAATATAGCATTAATAAAAACATCCTAAACTTTCACATTTAAATACATATTATTATTGTATTACACATTGAAATAGAGTGAAATAAAATAATCACAAGTTCCAAATGTGTTCGAACTACGTAAAAAATCAATTTATATTTATATTAATTATTTATTCATAAAAACATGAGTGTTTTCGTAACAAATAAAAAGTGTATGAAATCTAAAATTGGAAACTTTTAGATATTTGTAAACATCCTAAATATCCACAGTTTCATTTTGAAATCTTCTTGCGTCATTTTTAAAACATCTAGATGATGATGCCATTTAACTGTCATAAATCTTTAAAAACAAATGTTCTACTTATGTATCATAGTACATATAATTGTATTAATAAAGTAATAAAAACACGTACTATTTTCAGATTCTTGCGTTGTAGTTTCTGAGGAAGTTAAAATTTAACTTGGACAACGATAAAAAAAAATAATATTTCTACTTCCATTGCGTTACATAATTATTGTTTTTTGAACTTAATTTTTTATTCAAAAATATGGTGATCACTTTGTAATATTAAGAAATAAAATGTAAAATGATGCTCGGAAAATGTTTAGTACGTTCCACCATTGAAAACAGGTATCTGAAAATAAATAAAATGCACTCATTTTTAAATACATTTGATGCTTATCATAGTTTTAATTTTGAGAAAGATATGTATTCAAAAATAAGTATAATGAGAAAAAAATATATGTTTGCCTACTTAGGCTGCTGTACCTCATTTTATAAACTTATCATTGATATATAATATACAACACAAATTATTTCCAATTAACCCACAATTACAACCAAATCATCGGGAACTAAACCCAGATTCTCAGCACCACAGTTCATTGTCTTATCCGAGCTAGGTAGACATTAAAGAAGTTATAATAAGAATAAATGTTTAAAGAAAAATGTTTGCCAAAAGAATGGGAATACGATAATCGAGTTATAATAACTTAGTTTCTCTCTTTAACCAATCGACATAAAATAAAGTTGAAAAAAAGCCTCCTCCTGAACTATTATTTTAAGTTTCTCAAGTTTAATTAAGATCGTTTGAACAAAAGCTGAGATTAGCGAAGTTTAATGACATTTCTACTTTTTTGAGAAAGTACGATTACTTGCATGGGAGTATGTTTACGATGTAATTATACTTAAAGAACAACAAGTATATTCGTATTCTTGTTTTTAAGCAGGATTTGTTTACAGTGCAACCAATTGTTATTAGAGAGTTGTCCATTAAATAAAATAAAACTGCATTATATAAAAAAAAAATCGTATTTTTTTAAACAATGTAGGAATACTTCTAAATTGCCCAGTCAACCTCAAATAGAAAAGTTACTGCTCTTGGATTCGAAGACAACAGAGAATCACTTAAGTTTTCCTTTCTTCTTCCTTACAGACTGAGGAATCAGCATTTTCAACATTCTCCGCTGAGTTTTCTGCCTCTCTCAACTAGAAGAGATTAAAACGTTTCATTTTATTGAAGCAGTTGACTTTAGAAGAGATTATTTCTTTTACAAATAAATGTGGAAAGAAATGCCATTCTTTTCGACAATGAGAAGGATTGGATTTAAGATTTTTGATCTGATTTTCTTTTGAAACTCTCTGATGTGGTATTTTTTTTAATTCAAAAGTGAGAATATTTGAAATGGAACCACTGAGCTAAAATAAACAGTGGAGGGAAGACTAAGCGTGGCGACCGCTTTACATCCTTTTGAGCCAAGGAAGAAAAACATAGTCCCTTCGCTTGGTGATTGACATATGAAGAAATGCAGACATTTTAGTATTAAAACCATATTTCTGGTTTTCAAAATTACATGAAATGTTACATTGTAAAAAAAAGGTATTCAAAAATAAGTACTTTGTAAAGGTATTTAAACATAAGTACTTGGTAAAGGTATTTAAAAATACATACTCGGTCTTTGAGTACAACTGCATCGTAATTTAGCAATGACATATCCAAATTTAAGTAATCGTGTTTTCTCAAAAATAAGCAGTGTGATTTAATATTGCTAATCTCAACTTATGTTAAAGCGATCTTAATAAAACTTGACAAACTTAAAATAGTTAAAATGGTTTTCCGCATTATTTGATGTCGATTGCTTCAATGGAAGCTGAGTTATTACAACTCAATTATCTTACTTCTCATCCTTTTGGCACATATTTTTAATATTTCTTCTGTTTACAATATCTTCACGTCGTCTTGGTAGTGCAACGGATAATGCCCTGGACTGCGGTGCCTTAGGATATGGGTTCGATTCCCGGTGTCTTGGTTGCAAATGTTGATATTTATTTCTTATTTTAAGATAGACAAAGTAATAAGTACAGTCGTACACCAATTATACGGATCAATTAGGACCATACCCAATTCCTATAACTGAATAATTCATAAAGAAAGGTGATTTCTTAGTAAAAAAGCTAATTTTGCTTTAATATGTAATGTAGTTTAATGTCCATGAAAACAATTTTGTTTACATTTTGTATTTGCATAATGTATTAAAAGCGACTCAATGTATGTATATCTACTATCGCTACACTACCGCACTTTATTTTCTTTTTATTTTTTAAATGCGGATTTTGATGACTTTTTTTTTCTTAAAGTGATTCGGATAATTGACGATCTGGATAACGGACGTCCAGATAATTGGAGTTCCAAAAATAATTATTTTATTAAAAAACAGATACATTTTAATTTAAAGATTAATAGATTGCAGTTGTGGTACATTTTTAATTATAGTTTTAGTAGAGGAAAGTCGCTTCCTTTTAAATGCAGCTCTGTGTAGAAATTCTCTATTTATACGATTGGTTTTTGAAATATATTTTGAAAATAAATGACCCATAATAGTAATATATTATTGGGAGAGAGGAGGAGCTCCTTCAAAATATACCCTCCCCAGCTTTTGTGCCTATGTGAAGTTTTGTATCTTTTCATTTTATTATACAAAGGATGTCTGTTTCATTATTTCCTGTGTGAAAAAGAAAATAAACATCTTAATATGCTATGTTTAATTTATAATAACAGTAAGTAAAGATATAGTTTTCATATCGTCCTGCACATCGTTAAATAACGTATTTACTGCATTCAAGGTACTTAGAAATGTATTCGGAAGCAAAGGATATTAACGTGAGATACGATATCGCTATTATAATCCTGTTTATCTTTGATGACGAAAGCGATGGAAGTAATTCTTCTTATGTTTCTTTCTTGCAATTAACGAAGTAATTCGCATTTGAATTGCCTTTATGTGGAAATAATATTTAATAATGTATGTTTATAGCAATATAAATCACCTAAGATATTTGCCATTAGCATAATGCCGATAACTGAGGTTGTTCCGTGACAGTGCTTTTAAACGTTTTAATTTAATAATAAAAGTGTAGAGAAATTGAGGGATAGAAGTAAAGAGAGCCATAACCATAAAATGTAGTTATTTGTTATTTTTTTTTAAATCGGTGGTTCTGCTTCTTACCATAGAGTAATGATACAAATAGAGGAATAAAAATGGTGATTTCCGTGTGTCCATCATTGAAACCACGTGATTTGTGGAAATGCCAATTCATTCATGCGCCAATATTACTTGGCAGGCCTTGGCGACTTTCAGAACTAAGCAAGATCGAAGTATTGTAATATGGTTTTGTGTTTAATTTTGTATTTAAATATAGTTTTTTGGTACGAGTGGCCCAATTTAAGGGAGTTTAACAGATATATTAAATAGATTTTTCTTACTTTGTAGTTTTGAAATAATTGCATTACGTTTTTATGTAAAAAATTTACCATAAGCGCAGTTCTTTCAATTGTTATTTTGTATACTTCAATAAGAAAATATGAACAATAAAACCGGAGAAATATAAAGAGTTTCGTTTTTTCGAGTATTGAACACAGAGAAAATTATATTTTCGTTTCGTTAATGAAGAGGAAATATTTAGCGCAAATTGTTTGAAAATAAGTAACAGCCTACATATATGTTAAGAAGTTGAAAACGGACAGAACGCCTTATCACCAAAAAGAAGAAAGTGCGCCAAATTTGGAACTCCTGCAGATGTCTGTACGCCAAATGTGGCAGCGCTAAAACCACGTGATGTTGGTTTTCTTTTTCAATGTTGACACCGCGGCCTTACGAGAGTCTGGCATGGAAGGCGCTCTCTATTTAATATTACAACTATCTGCTTCCTACTCCCTAATGCTCGCCCAAGGGGATGTGTTGCTGGGCAAATCCGATTCGTTTTATGACGAGGAGAGTTACACCGTTCAGTTCAACAATGTACCATATCTTGGTGCAAAACAGAGGTCTGCCGCAAATGATACTATATTATGGCGATATCTAGGTTGAACCAAAAATCCTTTATCGGAAGAAAGCGGATGTTTCACCGATGATTAGTTCAACCTCTTTAACTGCAACTTTTCGCTGTCGGTACATCAACAAACAGAGGAATCTCCTCCTAGAAAGACAACGACGAACAAGGTCCTCCGTAGCCCAGTGGATAAAGGCGTTCAGCTATGAAAAGGATTCCTAGTTCGATCCCGATCGGTGGACTTAACAAAGTAAAGTGAAAAAGTTGTGATCTTGCTTTTTTAGGGTTGCCAGCCTTGCTACAATACTACTACTACTGCTAAAATACTAAGAAAACTCGAATTTTGGTTCAACGTTTCACTATAAAATGGTGAAGCGAAAATATGAGTTTTGGTGCCACGTTTTAACACTAAATGGTATCCGTGGTAAAACCGTAAAATGGGGAAACTAAACACCAAATGTTGGTTGCAGCTAAATGGGCACTAAATTTTGGTGCTAGAACGTAATGATTTTTAACAGTGTATAAAGACACATTTTGAGTATATTTATTCATGCTTTAACTTTCTCGTAATGCTTTACAACTATCCTACACGGTTCCACCACATTTGAGCATTTATCGAAAACAAGTACAGAAGAACTCTAATTATCCGAACTTCAGTTATCTGGTTCAAACAAACGGTTCTCCAGTTATCCGGATCGCTTTAAAAAAATCAGCAAAATCCACATTTTAAAAGTTTTTTATCGGTGAATAATATTGTTTTTAATAGTCATTAAATTACATTAAATACTAAAACAGAATTCGCGTTTTTAATTAAAAAAAACTTTTTTTCCTGAATTATACGGGTATTTGAATATCAGGATGGGATCTGGTACAAATTGATTAGAATTATTGAAGATATACTGTATTTGGGTATTTATACTTCCAAAAGCATAAATGTAGAAGCAAAAATAAAGAAAACTTAAAAAAATGCTTGATTAAAAAAAAAAACGCTTGGATTTGTAAAAAAAATGCAAAAACGTTAAATTGTCGGGTCACTTGACATGGAAAAAATCAGTTACGTAATTAATTGAAATTATGTGAAAATCACTTGCTCATATTATTGAATAATGACAGAAATAATCTTATATATAAAGCAGAAATCTCCAAAATCTGTCCGGATGCAAGGATTGTGAAGACCATATATATATATATATAAGGTGTGCTCGTACTCGCTCTGCCTGACGGAAGGCGGAGAGAGCAACTATTTGACGTCATAGTGACGCCTTCCTCGCCTACTGTGGGCGTGTCTAATGCTCTCGTTTGAACCAATGGCAAGGCTGAACTAGATGC
Organism: Troglohyphantes excavatus; assembly: GCA_963932185.1. Lineage (NCBI taxonomy): Eukaryota > Metazoa > Arthropoda > Arachnida > Araneae > Linyphiidae > Troglohyphantes > Troglohyphantes excavatus. Next base: position 28,118,320 of record OZ010674.1, read on the forward strand.
ACGTGCGTTGGTTGATGGTGCTGCCAGCTATTGCATTTTCCCATCATCCCAGACTTTTCTTTGATTCTCATCCGTCAATTTACAGACAGATCCTTTGCAAATTATAAAGAATTCATTATTTTAAAATGCATATGCTATAATAATTAATCCGATATGTTCACCTAAATTTTTACAACCGAAGCTATCGCCTGTTGGATAAATTATTTGACGTTACATTTAAACTTCAAATATTTTTTAACAAACGATTAGTGTAAATAAATATTTGCAATTTTATACATATATATATAATTACAATCACATAGAAAAGAAATCTTGTATGCAAATGTTTTCTTATCATTATTTCGATTTCTGATGATTCTGTAAACAATTAAATTATTCTTATTAAAAATAAACATTTACTTGAGAAAATTACATTTGCGACTGGAAGTTTTAATTTGCATGTATCTGTACATTGATATAAAAATCAGTGAAGGATTAAAAAAAATCCTATAACAAAAACTTTCGGTTTCCCTAAAACTGGCAAAAGACATATTTAAAAATTAGTCTTATGTTCTAAGAGCTTTAATTTCTTTAAATTCTATAGAATAATTTGAACAATGATATAAATTTATTCTCACTTACCCCTCTGATAATAATCCATATCGAAACTTTTGTTGCACTTTGTTTAAATTTATAAAGTGCACATTTAAACCATAACAATGTGAAAGACAAAGTCAAGAAAATAAAGTTTTTATGAATGAATGCTACGTGTTTGATAAACTATCGTTTGCAATTCAGATAATTTACAACATAATAATTTCAACATTTAATTGATAAGTATAATTTTAAAAATTTAAATATTATTGAATCAGGTGTAAAAAAATTTGAATGTTCCGAAATGTTGGTTACTACTTTTATTATTTCAGCAAATAAATCGAAAATATTTCAGATTAAACTTCATAAAAATATCGTTTGCAATGTTTCAAGCACAATATTTCAACAAAATCGTTTGCGATATTTCAAGAAATGTAGAATACTGTCATGACATATGAAGATTAAATTTTGTACTATAATTACGTTGTTAAATTCGATAATTTTTTTTAAATATATATAATATATAGTCTTCACTGTCCTTGATTAAAAGGTATGTTTTATTGATTTAAGTTAAGTATCAGATAAATTTTTTTGCCGGGAAAAGTATAAAAGCTTCTTTTAAATTAACTTTAAAAATATATAAAATAGTTCTGTCTTGACTTTTTACAATTCCCTAAACTTTCGAATGCTCTAATTCTTTTAAAATTGCAAGTGTTTAGCTACTTTTTCGAAAGTAATATTTGTTGTAGAAAGCTGAATTTTTATAGCCCACAACGTACATAATCAAAATAACTTTATATTATAATAACTATAATAAAAAATAATACATATTTAAAACTCCATATTAAACAAATCAAATTGCTCGTGTGCTTAAATTCCGTGCATTTCATTAAATCATTAACAATAGTTCCTGTTTGAATAATCCATATTCGAAATATTTGAGAAAAAAAGTTTTATATTTAAATTATATTCAATAAGCAATATAATGCGGTTTTCTCAAATAAAAAATATACAAAATAAAAAATTACGACATTTCCTATTTTTATGTGAAAAAAAATTGAATCGGTAGCTTTTTTATTAACTACTACTGCGAAATATTTTATCCCTGGGTACCTGGGTCCATTGACGGACTATAACCCACTTATCTAAGCTGAGATCTAAGTATAAAAATTGAAATTAAACTAACTATAAATTTAACAGTAACCACTCACCCGCCATTCAACATTCACCCACCCAACATCTACCCCTCACCCCAAAATCCCCAAATACACCATGACAAAACAAGGACGGTCAACCCCAACAAAAACACCAGAATCTCTCAAATTGAACAGTGAACATAAAGGTAATCTAATTTTAGTGAAACGGAATTACGTGATCAAAATCTGAATTTAAAGAAAAATCATGAGTAGATTTAAATAAAGTTATTAAAAATAAAATGTAATTAAGTTCAAAATAGCTATATAAGTATTAAAAACGTATGATCGTCGATTGATCAAAAGAATAAAACGAAAATAAAAATAAACAAAAAAGCGGAGTTCTGTATGTAATTAATAGAATTAAATAAATAAAATAAAATTTATTAACTCGAAAAAAAAAATTATTGAAATACGCATCTTACATCGAAACACACAGCCAATGAGAATGATCACAAACCGATAGTAAGGCGGAGCTAACATGACGTCAAAAGTAAGGCGGAGCTAAAATGACGTCATTTAGTTGCCGTTCCTTGCCCACTTTCAAAAAGCGAAAAACGAGCGCACCTTCTATAGATAGTCTTCACTATCCTTGGTCCGGATGTGTGTTTGTTTGTTGGTTTGTCAGTATATTATAGGTTCCGTAACTACAAAACGCAGAGCTTTGAAATTCACAGAATAGTTAGTTCAAAATATAAGAATTTTAACGCGACTATTTTCAAGTCTCTACGATGTTCCATTCGAATGTTATGACATTTTTTAGCATACGTCATCAAAGTTTCACGAAGTGGCAACAGTAAAATCAGTTAAAATCAACGGAGAAAAGCGAAAATATAATATAAAAAATTATAAACCAATTAGAATGCCGATCTTTTCACGGAATACCCCATAACTACAAAACGTAGCTTTATAAAATTTATAGAATACTCTACTTGAAAAATTAGAAATTTTTTGTAATATTTTTTAAGTTTGTACGATGTTTCAATCGTATGTTATAACTATTTTAATGGATTCCATTGACTTAACATGGATGAAAATATCGTTTGCAATTTAAAATAAAATTGTTCGTTATTGGCAATATAAAAACGACGTCATAGGTTTTGTTTGATTTAATAATTATTGAAAAATGTATATACATTGGGCTTTTTGCTACAATACGGAACCATTCAAAAATTAAAACAACCAGAATTTTATCTTAAAGAAATGTTTTAGAATTGTATTAAAATGTTATAATTGTTTTATCTCTTTTGTTTTATACAGGTTTATTGTAAGTATATTTAATTATCTTAGATCGAACTTTAGAACAATTCATCCAAAATGCGAGTAATTTGTGTATGAACGTCCATTTTATTTATTTGAAAAATATTTTATGCAAGTATTTTTTTTTAATGTACGAAGCTTGGTTTCATTGTGAATTTTCAACTGTATTAGACTTTTTAATGTTATTAAAGAATAAAATTTCACAGATACCAACTGATAATTTAGAAAATATTTTATTTAATGTACCAATGAATATTTCCTTTTAAAACATTGAATGGCGATCATTAAATATTAAATGTAAAATTATTGAAAGTACATGGTGAGATAATAATATGCTGCACCGTGTGCTAAACTATCGCCAAGTTATAACAGTGTATTCTTTGGATGAAGTGCGCCTTGGCTGTAATTTGCTGTGGAAACTTACTAAATATTTGTATGACAGGTATTTTTAGATGCGAATTCTATAATAACAGTATCACAAAATCAAAATTTTAGGAAAAATTGTTTAACAAAATGAGTAAATACCGAATTTTTAATAAATTGATCCGTAAATAAAAAAAATGAACTTAAAATTAAAATAGGTGGTTATTTTTCTGTAATAATATTATTCAAGGGAATTCTTTAAAACATGAGCAGGGCGTAGTAAAAGAAAGTTGTGTAGTATTTCAAAACATACTATTTTTGGTTGAGTATTTATGCTGGGCTGTTAATTTTATTCTTACTTTGATAAAGAATTTGAGGCAGTTTATTTGCAAAAAACGTTTAGGTTTATTCTGGCTGCAATTTATATTCTTATGTTGCAAATATTCTTAAATGCAAACTATTAATTAGATACACAAGTTGTTGGTCGAAGATATTGCAAAGATGTAGCCTAAACGATACATTGGAACGGGCATTTGGAAATAATCAAATCAAAATTGCAATACAGGGAACAGGGAAATTCGGAATGTTTGAAAGTTAAATCATTTATCTGTTTCTGCTGCTTTTTTCACTTCCATGCAGCTTCAGAACATTTCAATATCGAAATTGATTCAGAAGTTTAATTAAAATTCACGTTTGAAGTTATTCCTTTAAAACTGCAATTTAATGGAACCCTCCTTGATGAAATTATTTTTAAAAATAATATAAAAATGAAGATCATAGCGCTTAGTTTATTATTTAATTTAATATTTTTTTCCTTAGATAAAATAATCATAGCTTTATGTAAATAATTATTCATATAAAATACCTGTTATAATGCACATTATCTTTCAATAATGATGACAACAGTAATTAAAATTTAATCGATTAAAGTAAGCACTGTAAACTAAAATATAATTATAGTCATTTCACAAATAAATTGCGGCATCCGTGTTAAAAAAAAATCAGTTATGTACAGACCGCGCTGTATTGGGCCCCTACTCGGTACAAGGTTGAGAGGGGGAGAGAATAAATGGCCTACAATGATTGAAACGACCTTCCGTCCTTTACACGATGGTATGTCATTTATCCATATAAGCTAATTCCACGTTGAATTAATGATAGCGGTACACTTATTTTCACCTGGTACAAACGCAAAAAGGGGAATGGCTTAAAAATCGGCATGTAAGAAACGTCTGACTTTCGTCTACACAATAGTATATTATTTATTCCCATCAACTTATTCCACTTGGAGTTAAGGATTTTAAAAACGTCGTTTTTTATTATGGTATTTAATGTAACTATGTATACCCATACCGAAAAGAAATTCATATTAATTTCTAAAAATATTTTTGTGCAGGAATGTTTAATTTTTAAAATTCCATACCTTATGAGAGATAAACTAGAAATTATTCGATTTTTATCGGTGTTTTAGCAACCAAGTAGTATAGAGATATTTTTACTTTTTTTTAACTTCTAATTTATTAAACATAAAAATATTTTAAATTATAAAAAAAGCTTTATCACTTTTTAAAGAGGAATTCTAAAATGGTATATGCGATTATCCCAGGCAGGAGAGGAAATGTATATATTTTCAGTTATTTGTCGTTATTTTATTTATTTCCGTGCGAAGAACGGGTACTTTTGCTAGTAATATATAGATCTCAAGTTTTCAGACATCAAAACATGCAAAACGAAATAAAAACAAAACAATAAAAATTATAAATTCTGAAAAGAGGGAGTGGCAACGGTAAATAAACATTGGATCTGCATAAAAAAATGGCCAAACAGTGTTCGAATGTTTTAAAGTAAATATTTATTTTTAAAAAAATAATAAAACTTTTAAAACTAAAAACTAATACATATTTTTAAAAATAAATAGCGATATTATATGGCTGCTATTCTACAAAAAATTTGAATTATGGAATGGTTTTTTTTTCTATATTTTTCGCTTGACACAAACCACATTCTTGAATTTTTCAAATATAACATAGTACAACTTCCAACGTTATTGTTCTATTACAATAAAAAGAACATCATCGTATTTGCGAAATATTTCTAAACAAACTCAATTAATGTCATAATTATCAAATAGCTACTTCACGAGAACTAAGTCAAAATATGGAAGAGAAAAGAGAATTTTCGTCAGCGACGTTGTTTTACAGTTGAGAGATAAATATATCAAAAAATATAAAAATTGTAAATATTTTATTTCTATAAAAATAAACTTTTTCTAAAATTTTTATTTTTTCTATGGTATTTTGTTCTTTTAGCATTAAGCTTCCACCAATTGCATTGCTTACCTATCTTCTGGATACACAAGGAAAATAAGTGCCTTTAAATAACTTTTTTAGTTTATTCACAAAGCATTTATTTGAGCTAAAATAACAAAAATATCATTTTCAATGCTCACAAACAAATATGGCAACATATACTATTGAGGTTTTTTATGCTTGAAGTATTTGCATATTGGTTTCTTTGTTGACGGATCCATCTTCAAAATATTGCCTCAAAAACGTCAATAGTTTTCGAAAGCACACAAACAAAGGACACGGCATAGAGAAATCAATTCAATTTCATGTCTTTCTAGAAGGTTTGATATTTGTTTACCTTCGTTATATGAATATACATCGTGTTTTGAAGTAATTTGCAAAAAATATTTAGTTTTAATAAACTGTTTTTCTGTTTAATAAATAAGTGTATAAAATAATTTAGAATACAGTAATAAAATAGTTTTGTTTAGTGACAAAAGAGAATTTTGTGTGTATATTTTTTTATAAATATTTATTGTTTATAAATTATACAAATAATTTGATTATCAAAGAATAGAAATTTAAGAGTCATAAAAATAATAGGATTTAAGTAAATTGTAAAAAGATTTTTATTTAAACGTTATATTTTAATATAATTTGTTAAATGATGTAAATATTCCATTTGAAAAATATATTATTTAAATATTAATAATTCTTATTCTGTTATTTAAATAATAAATTTTATTCTGGTATTTAAATAATAATTTTTATTCTGGTATTTAAATAATAATTTTTATTCTGGTATTTAAATAATAATTTTTATTCTGGTATTTAAATAATAATTTTTATTCTGGTATTTAAATAATAATTTTTATAAAAACATTGCAATGTCGCTAATATAACATTAACAATGTGTTATACTTTCCAATCGAATACATTTATCATATTTAGTTTACATACAGAACTGTTTCAATTATTTTTAAGAACCAGTTATTTCTCAAAAGATTTTTTTTACAGATACAGGAAATGATTTCTCAAACAAATTATACGTGGGATACTAAATGAGAAATCATGGATATGTATTAAAAATATCAAAATTGTCTTATTGCGAGTGCAAAAAAATTAAATATCGTCGATGGTTATAGATACTTTTAAATATTTTTAAGTTGGTTTGGTTGGTTTGATTAAGTAACGTCGTACTATAGCTGCACAGTGGGCTATTGATGACGGTTCGGGGCCTATCTCAAAGGAAAGATCCGGTAACAATGCCTCGTATTTTTGAACCACTGTCAGATGACGAGGACAACAATTAAGTTGGCACCCGACGCAACTTCAATAGGCGTCAGGACATTGGACCCTGATCAGATTTATTATGAACCAGTTCCGTATACAAAATATTTTTAAGAAAATACTTTTTATTTGAAGTTTGCCAATTTAATCTAAATTTGCGTTTTTATTCCTTTCAAATTAAAATACTTTAACCTATCTTCTATAGAAAGTATCCACCACCCTATAAAACTAAATTCCGTTAAACAAAAATATAATATACATTTTTATAACATAGATTAGAAAAAAAAACCCTTTTTGGTTGTAAATTAAAAAGACGCTACAAGCTTCCATTATCTTCTGAAAAATTGATTAGAGTAATAAAAATATGCTATAAAAAATCCTCAAGGTTTTTAAAATACCTAAGGCTAAAAATTTAATTATAGGACTTAAGACCACAGGATTGCGTTGATTTTTGCGATCTTTGAAGCATTAGCTTAAAAAGACTAATTAAGTTTTTTGTTCTGAAGAAAACCGTGCCTTAAAGAAGAATTAACCATAGAAAATAAAAATATCGTTTTAAGCTTTATAAGGGGCATTTAATGAGCTTAACTATTAAGCAAGTGTTTGTAGAAAAAATCTATTCAGCAATATCGCCCAACTTTTAGTAACTTATATAAAAAAAATATTGAAATGTGTTTTTAGTAATTTCCTATGATAACAACAACCTTCCGTTTAAGCTGTGCAAAGTTTCATCTAATACTAATGAGTTATTTACCGATTAAGTCAGTTAAAGAAATTTGTTATAAGGTTTTCCAGCAATATTTAAAACACTGAACTCTAAATGTTACTGCTGGAATGCTCATAACCAGTTCCTTCTATGGGCGCTGTTGAAGCCAAGCTGTAAGCTTCTAGTAGGTATTTAAGCAGCCATTTTCTACCCCAACTCATTTTTAAAAGTGATTTTGTTGTTTTTTCTTCTTAAACCGTTATAGAAATGTTAAATATGTTTAGATATTTTATTTTTTATATATAGAATAAATTTGTTTATAGCTAAAAATATAGTTTTTCTTTTTGCTGCTTATATCCACTTATTATTGTTTAAAATGGATTTCAAAGAATAGGCATTAAAAATGGATTTTAATGGAAAATTTAAACAAAAAATAGTCAAAAGTATTAAAATTTGGCATATTTTATTATGTACAATATACGAAATATTGAGGTAGAAATGGGAGTCGGGTATAGTTGTTTTAACCTTCAATTAGCTACAAGTAACAAACTGCCTTACCCAATCCAGAAGCTACAGCTTGAGTTCAGTGATTTAAAACCTAAATCGAATAGTGACACATTAGCCTTTCTAGGAGGTTCGGTTTATAATCAAGCTTGCTGTTTGGTATCATAAATCAGGAGTTTCCGGGTCTTTCTTTCTGGTTAGGCCCCAAACCGTCTGCAACAGCCCAATTTTCAGCTCTAGTTGTGACGTTAATTAACAAAACCATAAACAAGGCAGAAAAATTTATTTTTTCAAATTGATTACGAAATTAAAATTATCGAAAAACTAAGAAAAGAACAAATTTAGTAAATATCATAATCTATATTAAAATGAAATACTATTATCCTGTTTTGGTTAGATTAATTAACGTCCCACTAGAGCTGCACATTGGGCCATTAGTGACGTTGCTTCATGTTTTTGAATCATGGTCAGATGATGAGGATAAAACATAAGCTGGCACCCGACGCAAACTCAATAAGAGTCAATACATTGGACTCTGTTCAGATTTAATGTACACCACTCTCGTATACACGTCGTAGAAATTGGAGGTCAGTTCTGACGACGTATTGTTACTTCCAGAAAATCTGGCAATCCTCTGATTTCAAGTTAACTGCATTTTAAAATTTTTGCCAAGTCTCTTATATCAGCCGTATTTGAACTCGCAACCCTCTGGTTGCGATCCGGCGACGGAACCTCGAGTTTATGAACCCCACATTATTATCCAAGAATTACTCAATGTTATTAACTTGAAACATATATTTTTCTAATATACAGATCAGTATATCAGCTTCAATGCAAATATAGACGAATTACACAAAACAGCTTATTCTGCATATCTAAAATTAAAGAGAAATGAAACATTTCTAACACAGAATATATACTAATGAATAATAATGTTTAAGTTACGTTAAGTAACGTTTATATTATCAGCTAGAGGGTTTTTTAAAGCAAATGTGCTTGATCTTTCTTTTGCTTTGGTCAAAATTATGAATTCTTTTATCAAACTGAAATTTCCTTTCCTTCATGCTACTACAACCATTTATTAAAATTTTCCAATATATCGAAACAATTAGATGAAATCTATAAATTTTATATTTGAAAAAAATATTTGATGAGAATGATTTTACTCCGTCAATTAATTAACTTTTGTAGTTCTGAATGAATCCTCATGTCACCCTGAATAGCAGGAAAAAAAGTTTTATAAGAAAATAGATTAAATAGTCTAAAACATTTCAATTACTAATGAGATCATATATATATATTTAGGCTTGAAAAAGGTTTGGCAAAATATCCAAGTATCTAAATTAGTTTCTAAAAAAATACCTGGCAAAGTTTATAGTTAAAAAAGAAAATTCGATATTTTAAAAAATCGATTATTTAAAAAAATAATCGATTATTTATAATAATAATAATAATAATAATAAAAATCGATTATTTTAAATAATCGATTATTTAAAAAAAATCGATTCTTTTAAAATACTTTAGTATTTTTTATTTTGTACTAATTGCTGGATAGGGTGTTTACATTAAGTTAAATTTGGAAATTCTAGTTTGGTATACCTTCCTATTTTGTTATTAAAATTACTGTCAGACTCAAAGTTATATTTGGTTAAAGATTTGAGAAGACTTTTATTCACACAAATTTTCTTATAAATATTAAATGTAAAAAAAATTATGAAATATATTTTCCCATCATATTGAGGTTGTAGTGTTTTCGTTCGGACTATCATTCCTTAAAATTAGTTAAGTACATTTAGTAAAATTTCAATTGTTTAATACAATAAAATATGAGCGAATAGGGAAACACGCCCTATCTTTTGTAAACATTAAAAATTTCTATTCACCATTGCCATTGGAATTTTTTTACAGAAAAGATCTGCTGAATTAAAACTCATTATATTATTCAGAATACATCGCAATATTTGATTTAACGCGCTGAAAGTTTCCTAGTATCCCCGAATGAAAATCATTAGACATTATTATTCATTGCTTTAAAGAGAAAATTTATGAATCTACATGCAAAACGGACATTTCTTTTGATTTTTTTTATTCCATTGCTTACTGAAATAAAAAAAAAAAATGAAAATAGCCATTAGGAATAACACAGAAGAGCATCATAAATAAATGTCAGCAATTGTTTATGTAGGCTATCTATTTAATGGTCCCATTTCGTGGAATTTTTAAGTATGCTTAAAATTAGAGCACCACGCTGTCTTCAAGGGAGATGTTGGTCCGGAGAAAGGTTTTATGTGGAGCGTCAGCAGATTAGATAAATAGGATATGGCCGCCAACGAAATTCGCCAAGAAAACGAAGACATTCAAGCTTTTGCGTCTAATTCCACGATGCCTTTTGCTTTGTTTTAAAATTTTACTCGCATCGGGTAATAATTTCCTATCGAACATAATTCATGTCAATCGTGCTATTTTTCAGAGAGTTATAGCGTCGGAAAGAATCCTCCTTAAATCGTAATATAGTATGTCTATCGTGATACCCCATGCAGGTAATTTTAACACTGTAAAGTTTGCCATGCGCCTGATAGACACAATCCAAGGCGAATCAAATTAGAGGTAGGACGAAATTGGAAAAATAAGGACTGGAATAGCGTATTCTTTTTAGGTGTCGTCACTTATTACGCCACGCATCTCGATTTGATCCGCTTTTGGTTTTTTCATTAAACCCTGCCAAAGACCAGCCCACTTAAGAATAAAGTATAATAAGAAACGATCATCTTAACACATAAATACATTGCACAGCAGAGAGCAATTGTCTAACTTTCATAAATCTTTTCACTCGAGGTAAAACATTCCCCCCCCCCCCCCTCCTCCCCAACAACCACTCAGAATCTCTGGTCACCCTGTTCGCCCAATGTGTGAAATCTTCTGGTCAATTTATCATTTGTTAGTTCTTGCGAGCCTTTCATTGGCAATAAGTGACGGTACCAAATAGTAAGAATTTTTTCAATTCGTCTCAATTGCAATCAGATTCGCCTTGCATTTAAAAGCACGATAGTTGCAGGGTTAAAAACGTTTCACGTCAAATGAGCTTAATTTTTTTCCCTAAATTAGGGGAAAACAACTAAACTCTAAACATCATTAAACAAATTTTCCTAATTTAGGGGAAAAAAATTAAACTCAATTAAAATTGTTGCCTTTATTTATTCAGGCTAAATTTTTATAAATAAATCAATTTAACGACATTTCCATTCTATTTTGATATAATTTTACGTTAAAATTTTTCTTGTCAGAAGATTAATCAGATTCTTTCTACAAAAGTATATTTCGTAGTAGTTACTTCTTCTAGTATATGAGAAACTAACTGAACAAAAACTGCATCTAACATTTTGTGGCTTTTGGATATCATTAGGAATAAATCAACCATATCCTGATATCTACCATTACTAACAGTCAGGATTGGTTTATATTTATCGTATTGATCGACTTGATATCAACTTGACGCATTAAGTTAAGGTCAATGTGCTAACGTATAATACAAATGATACAACTGAGTATCTGTAATACATATAAAAGATTATATATGTGGTTCAGCGTTGCTGTGAATAACTTTATATACGGAATATAATGAGTACAGAGGAACGAACTGTTGGTTTGTTGGCGATTTTCTTGGGAACTGTTAACAAAAAAGTGAGTTTTTATTAAGGGAGTCCCAAATCGTAATTTTTTAATTAATGAATTCAAAAATACATTTTTTTGTATTATTAGAACATCTTTATTCTAAACAACAATCAATGAAAAAAAATACATATTTAAAAAGTTTGTTTGCGTTTATGAGATTTTTAATTATAAAAATACTGTTCCTCCTTCAATTTTTAATTGATTAAATAACTTTAAAGTGTATACAACAGACGTATGAATAGATTTTTGCAGATGTGTATTTTAATTGTTTTAAAAATCTTATTTTAATTTAACAACCCAAAAAAAAATATTCACATTTCTATGTTCATTAATTCGTAAAAAAATAATTTATAACTTAATTTAAAAAAGGCTATTCCTACGTTCATAAAACAAAAATTAAAGCTTCAAAAACTGTTAATAGTTTATTTTTAAGTAAATGTTTTACAAAGCCTTAGCATTTTAATCGTGATCAAAATTAAAAAATATATATTTTGAGTAAATGACGAATGTTGCAGACGAAAAGTAGATTGACAGACGATAAATGTTATATAAACATGTAAACAAAAACCTGTTCCTTTTCTTCTACTGCTTTGAAATTTTGTACACAACTTTTTATTTACGTATAGCATCGTTTTAAGCGAAAAAATAGCAATTTTTTTCGGAACTTGGAATTCTGGTCGTCTTCCTTAATGTAAAAATATGTACTTTTTTTAGGCTTACTTGTGATATATACAATTAGAGAAAATAATTAACAATTTTATCAAAAAAAAAAATGAAGAGGAGTGTATTTTGGCAGCAAATTGGAGTAGACATTTGTAATCTATTCCAGTTTTTGATAATTTTTTGTGATGCAAAATAAATATGAATTTATTATTTATATCAACTCGGATAATAATTGATAATCAGGGAAGTCAGAAATTGTTGGGCATTGGCCATTGTTCGGTTGTATCACGTTTAACTGTATTGACATGATAATTTTTTTTTGCCCAACTAATTCTCTTATATTTTAAATAGTTCACTTATCTTTAGTATCAACAAAGTAGTTAAAGTATCGAAAAAATAATTTATTATGTGCGTTTAAACAACTAAACGATTACTAACGATATTTAACTAAACGATAAAAAATTGTGACCACTCTATATTACTACTATACAATTTACATGATTACTTGAAATTGCAAGTTTTGAATATTCACGTAAAGATAATTTAGTTTATTAAAAAAAGTTCTATTTATATTTTGATATTGTAAAAATAGTGAATATATAATTTTTTTTTTCAAAATTTTCAACTGTTTAATTTTTTGAAAAAAATTGTTCAATTGTTTCAAAATTTTAAATTAAATATAAATAAAGATAATAGCTATGTGTGTAAAAACTGAAAATACAAAAATCACCATCTTACATACACTTTTTCCTTATCTGATTCACAGCCATTCTCTTAGTTTTTCGGTTATTAAATGCCAACTTTATTTTATGACTAGCTAGTTTTAACGAGGCATACAATTTAACATTAAACTTTGACTTACGTGTACGTATGTAGATCTATTGTGTAAATTACCCCTAGGACTAACCGTAGTTAACTTTAAACTGAATGTAGTGCTAACCTTTCAACACTTCCAGTTTTACATGGCTAACGAAGATGAAAGGACAGTAAGTAATGTATGTAAAACGCGTTAGAACTCTTCAAAGGTGAAGTTTGAAGTTGCGCATCTGCTCAGTTGTTTAGTGAATGGGCTTTTACTAATTCTCTTTGGTCAATGCTCATTAAACTATACTCATTGATAAGTTAACTTTTCTATACTATTCATGACGGTCAGCATCTATTGGTTGCTTTGACGCTGGTATAGTTAAAACGATATTTGTAAACATAATGGTGCATATACACTGTAAAAAATGTGCTTAAATATGAGTACATGGATGTACTCGTTTTTCCTTGAGTACAATTGCATCGTAAATGAGCGATGACGTACTCAAATTTAAGTAGTTGTACTTTCGTAAAAATGAGAAGTATGGTTTAATATTGATAATACCACTTTCTGTTCAAGTAAACGACCTGGTAGACCTAAAATATTTGTTCAGAAGAGGGTTTTCCACATTATTTGATGTCGATTGCTTTAATGAAAACTGAGTTATTACAACTCAATTATCTCACTTCACATTCTTTTGCCACGCCTTTTTAACATTTCTTCTATTTGTAACTTCTTCCTTCATGTCGCTCTGGTCACGCCTCTGGTAGTACAACGGAAAAGGCCCTGGACTTCGGTACGGACAACATCAAGTAGACGGATTGGTTTCAATTCCATAATTGTTATAATTATAGAAATTTATGGAGCAAGCCTATATGTAAGCAAGCAACTTCTCTTTTTATTCATTTCTGAATACATGTCTTTTTCAAAAATGAAACTTATGTATTCGGAGCTATGATAAGCATCGAATGTAATCAAAATTGAGTAAATTTTACTTATTTTTAAGTACCTATTTTTAACAATGTAGATGTTTAAAATATGATCTTGAAACGAGCACCGATAAGTATGGTAGTACTATAGTTATCTCCTATCAGCCAATAGGGATAGTGGGTGGGCGGGATTTAGTTTAAAAATAGATTGCTAATTGGACAAAACCATAATTTTATAACTAGCCAAAATAACCGTTCTTCCCATTTTTTTGATTAAAAGCAACATATCGTAGAAGTTAATAAAGTACATATATTTTCTCTTCCAAAGTTTAGAATCCAATGTATCAGTTCAAGCTTTCACCTTTGTGTTTAAATGAAGCATTTAAAAATTGAAAAAAAATCCATGTCAGTGGTATAAATAACATACACAAATGCACGGGCTTTAGGTATAAACAAACTGTAGAAGTTATGGTGCCGGAGTTATAAATAATATTTAAAATAACATATGCTGGTTTTACATAAATACATTAGCTAGCGGTATATTTATGTAAAAACAACACATAAGCAACATAGGCAAATGTTATAAAAATAACATTAACAAATGTCAGTATATGGTATTACTAACAACGCAAAGAAATACTGGTTTTATCTCTTTAATGTTTTTAGAATTTTTAAGCAGTTCTAAAATTAAATTCTTAAGACAGTGGATCTACAAATCTATAGCCACATAAAGACATAAATTATCACTATATTTCCAATCGCGCAGTCTTGTTTTCATATACAAGCAATTTAAAACAATATAGAATCGTATTCTGATCATAGACATGTAGAAAAATTTTCGATCATAAATAGGTTTTTTGAAAATGTATTCGATTTCTCTAGATAAAGTATTGTTTTAGAACTATTCAATCCGTTACATTTATAAGACGTAATGGTATAAATTATTTAATTTATTCAACTTCGTAAAATATCTTCTTGTATTATACATTGGTAACTGGTACTTGTATAATTTACAGGTACCAGTAACATATAAAGTCTAGAACTTCTTACTAATCTTCAGTTACCATCGAAATGACAGACATCCACGAAATTCGTATAAGTTTAAACTAAATCTTTTCTCAAACCGTAAGGATATCGAATTTATTTTTGTCTCTCTAACTAAACAGAGTCGAGCTCAGTGTCACTAGTTGGTATGCGAGACGATGTACACCACAAAGTTCTTTAAGCTTCTTTACCACTCGAGCACTTCAGACCGATCCGATTACCAAAGGCCTTTTCGGGAAGACAGCACTTTGGCCACACACAAAAAAAATATCATTTTACATTCGACGTCTGTTGTCTTCAATTGCCGGATTGTCCTTGGGGGGGGGGATTAATTGGAAGGTGAAAAACTAAATTAAGAGTCGGGATTTATTTTCTGATTCTGGGAACATGGTGAATTGGTTTGGAATCGGATGTCACAGTTGAATAAATATTTACACTATGTGGTAAGAGTTTTTGGTTTGGTGTTCAATGAGTGGTGTGACTGGGTATGCTGTACTTGATTTCAATGCTGTACTTGGTTACATGTCGGAATTACTTTAATTTCTTTAAAAGATGCCCAAGTGAGACAACCCATATACAACAATAAAATAATTTTTGGTACTTTTCCATTTCGCCGGCGCAAATCTCGCCAAACAAAATTTTTTGGCGACAGCACATAGTATACACATAAAAAAAAGGCTAATAAATGTTAGTTTTAAGAAATTTTTACTTTGGAGACATAAACATTTTAACATAGTTTAAAATATTTTCAAATGTGACGGTAAAAGGTTATCAGCGGTTATATTCCGTTTGGCGTGGGATGTATAATTTTTGTTGACTTTATCGCCTGCGTCGGCGAAAATTTAAAGTACCCGATTTTTTTTTCCAAATATCTGAATTAGAACAGAAATCTTGCTCAATCATACATTAAAAAAAATACTATAACAGTCAAATTGATAACCGTTTTCTTTTGGCGGTTAGTTGGCGCTCTTTTCAGTCGGTTAAAAAAGTGTTAGTGTTTGCTTATAAATGCTTGTTAATGGATAGTTTAAAGACAATGTTGTTTTGCATTATTGGAGTTTAGGAGAAGTATATTGTTCAATAGAAGTACATTGTCAATTCTTAGTTTATTTTTTTAAATAATTACATTAAACATTGTTTTGTTTCAAAAAGTATGATCTGTTGCATAAAATTAACATATTTATTCATTCAGCGTAAATAGCGCAAACATAAATAGAAATTATCAAATTAACTTAAAATCTTAAATAAATATTTTGCATCGATATGTTGCCGTATATAATATTTTCCGTATACTTTCTGACGTTCCATGGTAAGTTATTATGTGAAATTGTTGTATTACTAAACTTTGTTCATGAGTTGAATATAACTATTTTTTGGTGATATTATGTTTCTTTTTCAAGTTAATTTAAGCTAGAACGTTGTTCAATTTATATGTAAAATATAAGTAGAAACTAAATGCATAGCGTTAATAGCGAGTTTTTTTTTTAAATCGTATAACATTTGTATTTTACAACGTTACAAGGATTACATAGCGACACAAAATTTTAAATCCAGAGGTTATTTTGCATGTTAAAATACGTTTACACTTTTACAAATATTGACGACTAACAACAGGCTCAAGGCCCAACAAGGTTGGACGAACTAGTTTCTCCTAACTATTCCCTATTGAATATCTAACTTTATAAAATTCACTAGTCCTGTATAATTAACGGTATTCATTGGCAGTTGTTCCATTTGTCAATTATCGTAATACAGAAATAGTGCTTTCCCTCCTCTCGATTAAGATGCGATTTGTTTCATTTAAACTCACGATTTCTCGTTCTATCACTCATATTAAAATCCAAACCCTCGACGTCTCCCTGTTATATGAGGTATTGTGATTTCCTGCTTATATTTGATGGTAGAGTTTTCTTTCTTTAAAAGAATTAGTGAATAGTAAAAAAATACTTTATAAAACTGAGATAACCAACCTACACTGATATTCTGTGATGTGGAAAAAACTTCCATACTTTAATATTTCAAACTGGGTAAATTATACCATGGTAAAAGGAAATAAGATACATCTATCGAATTAGTATTTTTAAATCGGTACGGAGAGCATTTATTATTATTATTTTTCTCACAAAAACGCATTTTTGGATTGTGACTGTATTGTAATAATTGATTCAAAGTTTACTTAGTGAATTACGACATCCTATGCGAATTTGGATGGTTTTATGCAGTGTACTTATACATTTCGACTTTGTGTAGCTACCTAATCCTTTTTGTACGCTTGTAAGCACATTACATAAATTTTTGTACTACAAATTAAAAATAATTGCCTTTCTTTTTCCAGAGTCGGAAGCAATCGTTCAAGCTTTATTGAAGAATAACTTAAAGCAGGGATTAAATGCTGCTCTGCAGCCGGAACAAGATTCCAGTAAGTGCATGACTATTTTTATTGCCAAAGGAACTATACTTTATAGAACTTGGTTTGGAATTAATTTAAGAATAGCTGTTACATGCACTTTTATCCAAAGAGCTAATTTTCTAATTACAATCTTATTGAAAATAACGTTTATATAACGGATGAAAAACAATACAATTCCGAATTAAATAACATTATGCAAATGATAATTGATTTATATTATTTATTTTTTTGATTACCTATGTCCAGGACGTAGAATCATAATGAATAGCCAGTTTAAAATGTTTTTGGTTGTTCATGTTTAGAAAAAAATGGATAATCGAAAATAAAATTTATTGAGGTATCAATTTTGAAATAGAAATAAATTCGATAAATTTTAAAAAATGTGATCGCTATTTTCACAGCTGAAAAATATGACACCAATAGCAATTAACCAACTCTGGTGAAGTTCATAATTTTAGTTGTCACATGAACTAAATATTTTTAAAAAAAATCTTTTTATGGAACACAATTTATATGCATGTTCTCTTGAAAGAATTTTTTTAATTTTATTATTTTAATATTGTTTTAGAAGTAGCTTAAGTTGCTCAGCAAAATAATTAATTAAACTATATATTTAATGCTATTGGCTGTACAAATATTTTAAGGGACACGGTAGTATATAAATTTTTTAACTTTTAAATTTCGAATAAAAATTTTAATGTATATTATTTAAATTTATATAAGAAAAAAATATTTCACACCAAAATTAATTGCATAACTGTTTGTATTTTTTCCAAAATTTAAACTTTAAATGCTAAATGCTTTTTTAAAAAAGCATTTATAGTTTTTCACTAAAACGTTTTCTCAGATTCTTTGAACTATAATACACAAGAATTAGAATTCAAGTTCTGTATATAACATGTTATCCATAATCACACACATAGTTTTATTAAAACTATTTTTTTTTACTTTAGTAATTTATAAAAAATACCACTACTCATAGAACTAATTCGCAAATGCCAATGTATAATATATATATATATATATATATTTTATAATATGCTTAAAAATTATATATTTCTCTATTTATAAGAAAAAAAAAGCTTTAGTATCTTAGTAGCCTTTGTCTTTAATTCCTTTAAAAACATACCTGTCAATCCAGCATACAATTTCAAATAACCCCTTAAAAACAGAGATACAGTTTTAAAATTTTGTAGCCATATTTTGAAGATTTCGAACTATAATTTTAACAAATAAAAAAAAAATCATCGCAATTTTTGCGATTTTTTTTTTATACATTGTCCCCATAATCAAAAGCGTCCGGAAACCTCCGCTCATGGCTGTTTTGTGATTATCAAAACAAATGATTTTTTAAACATCTATGATTTCACTTTTCATTTTGGTTGAAAAATACTCGATAATTTCAGCATTCTAATCTATTTAAATAAACAAACACTTTCGATAAACGCAATTACTCAAATAATCTTAAATACTTTTCATAAGATTCAATTTTTAATGACAAACAGCATCTTGTTTGAATGACCGTGTGATAAAATTATTATTATGTTTGTTTTTCAGAACCAGAATCAGTTATAAACTCAGCGTGGAATCTTCTGTCGCACATCAAACCGGATTTCGCCAAAATTGGCAGAGAATTGGCGCGTCAAAGACATAATGACGCAACATTCCCTTTGAATGAAGTCCCAAACACTTTGAATGACAAAGACGATCAAATGTACATAACAGCGTCGAAAAACAAGCGCAACAAAATGAAGCAAAGAAAACTACAGTCAGCAAGTTAGTATATTAGAAAATATAGGAATATTTAATTATATAATGGTTACTATTTAGGCTTGTCAGATATGATAACCCTGTTTGACTAGAGCAGTCTTGGCTGGAGAACCATTTCCTGGTTGGTTTGTTAATCTGTCCAGTGTGAATTACATTTCGCATATGCAGCAAGATAATGTTTACGTATGATAATTACATAAAATTACGATAATAGTTTCTTTGACTCATATGCAGATTGATCTCAATACCAAACTTTTAATTACTATCATCCTGTAGAGTTGGTGGACACGGTTTATCCATATCCAGATATTTATTGAAGTTCTAGTTGCAGGTTACTGCAGTCATGGGCCCCTGGACTACACGGTAAACTAGTGACAGACCATGACTGTGAACTATATATATATATTTTTAACCAGACTGGAACTAACTTGCTTTGCCCCTCTCTGGAGGGGAAGAAGCTCAGACCGTAGCCCATGAGCATCCGGTACCAGCCGAGATGTTTATTAAATTATTTTTTTTAAAAAATTCCCACACAAAAAACACATAAGACATTTTATGTCCACGGTTAGGCCTCGGGAGGGAAAAGTTTGCGCTCACGCAGGGGTGATTGAAAAAACACACACAAAGGAAAAGAAAGAAATAAAGAAGAAAAAAAATCTCAGAACTACTCCTCAAGAACCTCAAGAGATAGATTACCATTGCTGGTGGTTTTTGAATTTGGTGGTTCTGATATTTTAATACATTTAATTATACGCGTCACAGATCCTTTATTAGATAAAAATTTATTTCAGGATGTAGTTTTTTTTTTTAATGTGAAATAAAATTGCGTAGTGTCAATCGAAAACGTGATGGTTAGGGTGACCCATCTCAGCCCCTCAGATACATACCTTAAAATTTACAACCTAAAATCAATTAAGATATAGAAAAAGTAAAAATAGGTAAATTTTCATGTTAAAAACTTATTTTATTGAAAAGTATATTAGTAACAAACGACATCCATATCGTTTGCCCTGAGAATTAATTTTCAGAATTATAAACTCTTGGAGTGTCCGTTTTTTCAAAAGGAACAGTAAAAAAATTCTCGTTTGTAGTTGAATATAAAATTTTGCAATGGTATAATCCCCAAAACAGAATTTCGAGAAACGAGCGTTTAAAGTTTGCAACTCGCCGTGGCTATACTTTTAAGTGAATTGACATTTAACTCATTATTGGGCAACCTAATGAACTTAAAGTTACACCCTTTGGTTAAATAATAGAACTAGTTGCTTATTAATAGAAAATGGTGTAAGTTCATGTTAGCATTTTTGTTACTTATACCACTTGACAGCCAAGCTGCCCAAACGTCTCATCGACTGGAAACTTGGCGGACATGAAATACATATGACATTGAGAAATTTAGTCATAATAATTAGCACTTACTAATTTATACTTATTATTAATGATTTTAGTTTTATGCTAAAAAATTAGACAAAGGCAAGTTTGGTACGCTGATTTTACCACCTGCAAAATGGATATGCGTTTTCTAAAAGGAGAAGTGCATTGTAAAATAATAGTATTTTGTTTAGTAGGATGTTCAAAATTTGAAGAGCGACAAGATTCGAACCCGTGTTGCCCTGAGGATTTGTGCTTTGGAAATGAATTTTTAAAGGGGATGGCTTTACAGAGGTCATTTCAAATTAATATAAAATATCCTATTGAATGAAAATTTATAATAACTACACTTTTAAAAATTATTAAGACCTTGCACCAAAATTTGGTACCCATTTAGCTGCAACCAACATTTGGTGCTTAGTTTCACCACTTTACGGTGTTACCACAGATACCATTTAGTTGTGAAACGTTGCACCAAAACTCATAACGTAGCATAAAACTTAAAATTCGAAGTTTCTTTATATTCTATTAGTAGTATTTTTGTAACGAAGCTGGCAACCCTAGATCACAACATTTTACTTTCCTTTTGTCAAGTCCACCGATCGAGCTCGAACTAGCATTCCTCTGATTCATAGTTGAACGCCTTTATCCACTGGGCGACCGAGGTCCATGTTAGTCGTCGTCTTTCTTGGAGGGAATTTCTCGGCTTGTTGATGTAACGACAGCGAAAATTTCGGTTGCAGTTAAATAGGTTGAACCAATTATCGGTGAAACCTCCACTGTTTTCCGATAAAGGATTTTTGGTTCAACCTAGATTCCACCTTAATATGGTATAATTTGTTACAGAAACCTGTTTTGCACCAAGATGTAGTACATCGTTGAACTGAAATTTTCAACAGTGTACAACATATTATAAGTAATGATTTATAACAATGAATTATAACATATAAAATTTTCTTTTCTCGGCAGGATCCAAAAACAGTGACTCCGTAGAAAGCTATCGCCAAAGAACTTTGCATTTGCACAATAAAAATTTAACTTCAACTACTACTACGACGACGACAACTGTAGATTACGATGATATAATTTTCAGTGCAACTGATCCCGCTGACGAAGACGATGCGTCATTGATAGGTAACTGTGAGCTTATTACAATACTCGGGGACAACCTAAGTTGAACCTGAAGTGGAAGCTATGATATGTATAAATATTCAGTTGCTTTAGACTTAACTTAGGTTGTCCCCAAGTATGTTCAATTACTGAATTCGAATGTAATAAATAATACAATACATTATTTATCACAATATTTCTATCTAAATTTAACTAACTACAATTACAGAGGGCTTATATAGAGTTTCGGTTCCCTAGTTGGTAGTATTGCAATTGAAAAGAAAGATCTAACACATTATCATTAAACTACAATGGAAATTCGATATTTATTAGTTTGCCTTTATCATCAATGTTATCCATTATGTTCTGCGATAAAGAAAAAAAAGTTTGGGCATATCTTCAGAACATGAAAATAATTCATTTGTGTATATTATTATATTATTTATCATTCATTTGAAAGATATAACTGATAAAATGGTGCTATTAGTGTAGGGTAAATATAATTACTGTTCCTTAGTTTGTATGTTTTGCATATTTTATTACAGAAAAAGGTAAATAAATTTAAAAGGTAAAATAGAATGTATTATTGTTTTTAAAATTCAAATTGTATACTTATATTTTTCCAGTTAGTGATCTAACGTTAGAATTGCAATTGCAATACATTCTGGCGTACTCATATACCAGATTTACTATGTATTACCGACAAGACATTAACGGTCTTTATAAATTAAAATGGGTTGTGTTGATGAATTTATTTTAGTTGATAAGAATTTATATTATTGTCCGCGGACAACAACGACGATCATTAATTTGATAAGAATATCATAAAATAATGGACTCTGTGCAAGTGACGTCATCTTGTGGTATAAACGAAATCCATCACATATCTTCGTAATTCATTCATCAGACCACATGGTTTATTAATCACCAAATACAGAAAATCTATTGTCTATCCCAATCATTTAACATAGAAATAGGGTATTGCATAGTGTTCATTTAGTGATATAAAATCTTGAAATTAGTTACTTCTGAGCCACAGAAAAACCGCTAAATTAGGTACAAATGCTACATATAAGTGTACACTCATTGATTTTTGAGTACTTACAGAGTCTAAGTACACATTTGAACATATAGATTAGTTTACATTATAAAAGCATTTAAAACACATGGAACTAGTTGATGAATACTTGTGATAAATCACGGGTTAATGAGCATGGGTAAACTAGTCTATAGATTCTTTTATAAGTGAAGTTTTATTGGTAATTTTATTTTTTAAACAATGGTTCTTTAGGATTTGTTCAACCAGATCTTATATATAAAGCTGAAATCTCCAAAATCTGTCCGGATGTTGGTTTGTTTGTTTGTTTGTTTGTCAGTACAAAATAAACTCCTTAACTACACAACGCAGAGCTTTGAAATTCACAGAATAGTTAGTTCAAAAAATAAGAATTTTAACGTGACTATTTTCAAGTCTCTGCGATGTTCCATTCGAATGTTATGACATTTCTTAGCGTACGTCAGCAAAGTTTCACTAAGTGGCAACAGTAAAATCAGTTGAAATCAACGAAGAAAAGCGAAAATATAATATAAAATAATTATGAATCAATTGGAATGCCAATATTTACACGAAATACTCCATAATTACACAACGTAGCTTTATGAAATTTACAGAGAACTTTACTTGAAAAAATAGACGTTTTTTGTGATAATTTTTAAGTTTGTACGATATTCCATTCGTTTATTATAACTATTTTAATGTATTCAATTGACTTAACATAGATGATGACATCGTTTGCGATTTTAAAGAATTTTCTTTTCGTTATTTACAGTATAAAAATGACGTCATAATTTTGTTTGATTTAATAATTACTGAAAATATCCGCACATTGGGCTTTTTGCTACAATACGGATTATTGCAAAAATTAAAATAACTAGAATTTTACCGTATGGAAATGGTTTATAGTTGTTTTGTGTCTTTTGTTTTGTTTGATTGCAGGTTTATTGTAACTATATTTGAATGTCTAAGATCGGACATTTAGAACAATACTTTCATAATGCGAGTAATTTGTGTATAAACGTCAATTTAATTTATTTGAAAAATATTTTATGCAAGTACTTTTTTTAATGCACTAAGCTTAGTTTCACTCTGAATTTTCGACTCTATATGACTTTTTAATATTATTAAACGAATAAAATTCCGCAGATACCAACTGCTAATTGAGATTTTTTTATTTAATGTGCAAAGTAATATTTCCTTTTAAAACATTAAATGGTGAACATTAAGAATGAAATTTAGAATTATTTAACGTACACGATGAAATTATAATATTTAACCGTTTGCTAAATAATTATGTCGCCAAGTTATAAAAGTTTATTCTTTGGATAAATTGCGTTTTGGCTTTAATTTACTGTGTAAACTTACTAAGTATTTATATGACAGGTATTTTTAGATGCAAATGCAAAAACAATAGTATCACAAAATCAAAATTTTAGAAAAAATGTTTAATAAAATGAAGTCGTAGCAGAAGAAAGTTGTGTAGTATTTAATTTTTTTTTTTGTATTTATGCCAGGTAGTTAAGATTCTTTTATTATGAATTTGAGGCAGTTTTTCGCAAAAAAACGTTTAGGTTTATTCTGCCTGCAATGTACATTTTTATGTTCTGTATTCCAAAGGTAATAATGCAAACTACTAATTAAATACACAAGTAGCTGGTCGAAGAGATTGCAAAGAAGTAGCCAAAATGATACATTGGAACAGGCATTTGGAAATAGTCAAATCAAAATTGCAATATTGGGAAACGGGAATTCTGATTGTTTTGAAAGTTAAATCATTGAAGTTCAAGATCAAATTTCCTAATTAAGCCATCTTTAAAAACTTCTGTTTTCGGATTTTGCTGCCTTTTTCACTTCCATACGGCTTAAGAAAATTTCAATATCGTGATTGATTTAGAAGTGTCATTAAAAATCACGCTTGGAAGTAATGCTTTAAAAACTACAATTTAATAAAACAATTTTTGAAGCTATTTTTTAAAAAAAATAATAGAAAAATTAGGATCAAAACGTTTTGTTTATAACTTAATTTAATAATTTTTTATTTGATAAAAATAATTCGTACTTCTAATAATCTAGAAAGTATTGGATTTTTATCGGTGTATTAGCAACCAAATAGTATATAGATATTTTTACTTTTTTAACTTCTAATTTATTAAAAATAAAGATATTTTTAATTTTAATTTATGAAAGAAACTTATTTTTTAGGAGAAATTCTAAACTGGTATATGCGATAATCCCTGGAGGAGAGGAAATGCATATATATTTTTTAATTTGTCGTTATTTTATTTATCCTCGTGCGAAGAACGGGTAATTTTGCTAGTATATTATAATGCTTAAATAACTCTTTTATACGTTTTAAAAAGTAGTAACTTTATTTTTTACTAAGATAATTACAGAGTACTTACCGAGTCTACATACATATTTGAACATATACATTAGTTTACATTATAAAATCATTTAACACACATAGAACTAGTTGATTAACACGATTGACAACTCACGGGTTAATGAAGACGGTTAAACTAGTCTATTTAATCTTTTAGAAGTGAAGCTTTGTTGGTAATTTTTATTTTTTAAACAATTGTTTTTCTTTAGGGTTTATCCAACCAGCTATATTATAACGCTTAATTCAATCATTTATACGTTCTAAAATTAATACGTTTAATTTTATTATGATATAAAAAGAGCAATGGGGGCTTACGGATTTAATGTATAAATAAAGAGATAAACATATTTCCATTGAAATGTTACTTTATGTATTAGACTTTAAAAGTATATAATTAAGATTTGTGTTCAGCATTTTTATCATAACTCTAATTATTTAGTAGTTGTTTGTGAAATAAAAATTTTACACTGGTATATAAAATATCTTCATCATTTGTATTTTTCTTTTATTAACAGTTACAAGTTCGGGGTTATTAGATTCGGTCAAAAGAATCTTTTCAAGCAAACAATCAACGGAAAATCCAAGCACTGAATCGGAGGGGATAGAGATACCCCAAGCATCCGACGAAGCGAGTTACAGAAATCGTCCCAAACACCCAAGTCAACAGACAACTAAATCGGAACATCACAATGCAGGTGCAATCGGCAATTCCAATCTAAACAACCGTCCATCTACCGACGTCATAGGTCAACATAAGATGCCTCATCCAAATAGTCAAAGGTTACGCTTCAAGAAAAAAAGCCATCAAGAACCAGAACCCACTCCAGGATTTAAATATCGAGAAGCTACTTATCAACAACCAATGGCAGAAGCTCTCTTATTTAAAAAGAAGTCTCTTGATGCTCGAATGAATGTAAGGAAAGGAAATGGTTCACCTATGGTAAAAGGAAAGCGTCGATATTCGCACCGTAACCATGGGGACGAAAGGAGGAGTATGAGGAATAGCGGTGGGAATAGAGCAACAAGTGAATTGAAATTAAGGCGTGCTGCAACTGAGGGGATTGAGTAAAGTTAGAGGTAGGCTATAACGTCGAGTAAGGAAATTCGTTAAGGAGTGAGGTTGTATAAGAAAATTGTATTTCATAGTAAAGGATAGAGATAAAATTCATTTAATATTAAAGTTTGGGATTTTGTCGGATAATAAAGAGTTTTATGAAAACATTATTAGTATTTTTTTTTACTTTATAACTCTATACTGTTATAAAAGTGTTTGTTTAAAATAGAAATGTCACTTATAAAACATAATCAAGTCCTTAGAGGTTATAATAGTTTCTGTTCTAGATATATGTGTTTTCCGTTATTAATAGACGCAACTTCCGTTAATTTCAATAACGTTATTAAACGTTCGTAGCGAAATGACTTCTATACAATTTTTCTGAGAGTTATTGGTTTAATAGCAGGGAGATCCGAGCCCCAAATCCTAATTTTTTTATTAATGAATTTAGAAATACCATTTTATTGGCATTTTTAAAACACTTTTCTCTGAACAATAATCAAAAACAAAAATAATATTTTTTGCTTTTTTTAAGCTTAAATAAACTTTTTTTTAAAAAACACTTCTCTTCTTCCAATTTTTAACGTTTTCAAAAAAATTAAATTGATTAAATAACGTCAAAGTATATACTACAGACATTTGAATAGACTTTTGCAGATTTGGGTTTTAATTGTTTTCGGAAACCAATTTTAAGTTCGCAACCTAAAACAATATTCAAATTTTTATGTTTAATAATTTGTAAAAAAATAATTTATAACTTAATTTAAAATATATATTCATACGTTTATAAAAAAAATAACAAAACTTTAAAAACTATTAACAGTTTAGTTTTAAGTTAATTGTTTACAAAGTTTTAGCATTTTAAACGCGACCAAAATTTAAAAAATATATTTTGTGTAAATGACGAAAGTTTCAGACGAAAAATAATTAGAAAAATGATAAATGTTATATAAACATCTAAAAAACATATTTTTTTTCTTTTACTGTTTTGAAATTTTGTATACATTTTCCTTAGTATGTTTTCATCAATTTATGAAAAAAAATTTTTTAGCAATTTTTCTCGGAATTTGAAATGAATTCATTCTTGGATCTCCCAAGCAGGGAATTAATATCAACGTTTTTAATCGGGATAACTTATTTTTTTGTTATGGTTTCGTTATATGCCCCTTTTGTTAGATAGATGTTCTTGAATTTTCATTAAATTCAGCACAGTTTTGAATAGTGTATGTTGCTAATTTGCGGAAGAAGCAGTACATTTATTTAACTAATAAATATAATAAGCGAACGAATCTACCATTTTCTTTTGATTTGTCTAAAGGTACAAAATACATCCGATTTTAGTCAATATTGAGTTTTAGAATGAATAATTTAAGAGAATATTAAATGAAACAGTACAAATTCAAATTTAGAATAAATATATTTTCGTTTTTTCCCAAATCTATGATATTAAATTAAATTAAATTATAAATTTAAATTTATAAATTTATAAAATTTATAAAATTTAAAAAATTTATAAAATTTAAAAATTTTATAAAATTTATAAAATTTAAAAAATTTATAAAATTTATAAATTTATTAAATTTATTAAATTAATAATTTAATAAATTATTAAATTTATAAAACTTATTTTTTTTTTTTTTTTAAATTTAATTTTTTTTAAAAATTTAAAAAAAATTAACAAATTAAAAAAATTAAAAAAATTAAAAAATTAAAATTAAATTATATTACATATTATATTACATATTACATATTACATATTACATATTACATATTACATAACATTACATTACATTACATTACATTACATTACATTACATTACATTACATTATATTATATTATATTATATTATATTATATTATATTATATTATATTATATTATATTATATTATATTATATTCCCAAATCCAAGATAATATAATGTAAAAAAAGATTATAATAACTTTATTGTAATGTTTGATTAAATTATATATCCAAATTTTGAAACGGATGATCTGATTTTATATTCATGAGTTTTCATAACCATGTTAGTATCATGATAATAATCATTAAACTTCTTAAGACAATATTTTAAGATGTACTCAAAAGCTAATAATAGCCATCTATTTTTGAATATTTAATGTTTTAATAAGAAAAGCTTATGTGGACTTACCTTATTTATTATTCAATATATATTTTAAAATCGAGCTACTTTTGGAATACATCAGTAAACAAAGAAAGTTGTCCATTTTAATACCCCTTTCCTTCGCAATAATCAGTAGTTATAATTTCAAGATAATGACGAAGAAACAATTTAGAATATTAAACAATCCCTATGCTTTTCTATCTAAAGTTTATATCGTTCGGGATATGTACAGAATAAATTTTCATATATCTAATGTCAATCGAGTTTTAAAACAAGCTTTTAAAACAAAGACGAAACATTCACAAAGAAAACGCAAACTACAAGTCTCAAGTATCGAAATCAATTCAGATTTATCTAGAAATATTCGCATATTTGAATAATAAGGGGCATTTCTCATAATTTGTATGATATCACAACCATTACTCCTTTATTGTCTCAGTATCATTCTGGAATAATATGATACCTTAGGTCACAAATCAATATCAATTTAAATACCAAACTAGTATTTATTTCCATTTTCAATTATCTACACCCCATTCACATGTTAAAATTTCTCTGTCTTTACAAATGCATGGCGTTCAGGTATTTGTTGAGAGATATTTCTATGTTAAGCAATACTTTACGAATTGAATATGGAATATTCTCAAGGGTAATTCATGTCTATTCATGATGTACTTATAAAAGAATTTGATTTCGGAATTATTCAGTACATTCTGATTAACTGAGTATATTAATTGACTATTAGCAGACACAATAAAGAAAAGAATGTTTTTATAAAGTTAATCTTTTTGTTTTTAAAGCAGTTCTAGTGCGATGTTAATTAACCAACTAACCAATTCCAGTAAAATATATTTTTAACGTATTTTCATAGACTTCTTAAATATTCAGTTAAGTTGAAATATTTTATTGAAGTATTCTTAAAAATGAATATAACACAAAGGCTTTTACGGTAGATAATTTTTATGTATTTGTAACTATTTTGATTTCATATTTGTTTTTATGCTATTACAAAATTTGAGAAACGTCTTGGAAAAACTATAAACATATAAGTTAAATACGTATATAAATACATACTATGTAATTTTTAAAAAAAGTTATTTGGTGTTGGTGTCCCTAATATTGATTTAATTTTGATCAGGAAAAAAATTGTCGAAATCTACAAAAAATATATTTTGTCTTAAATCATTAATTAAAAAAATTGAATCCAAGAGAAAATTAACTAAAATGTATAAAAAAAATTAAAGAGGCTGTATCGGAGATGCAGTCGCAGTGAAGGTACGTGAAACGTGCGTGCTATAGGGGCGGTCCGAGAGCACTAGAGATCTGAGATGTACAGTTCGAGCGGATTCCTCACCAAGACGATGAACTTCTAAATGTGGCGTTCTAAAGCTTTGTTTATCTTTCTCCATAAAAAGCTGCGTGCGCATCTAGTGAACTCTCGTGTCTGCTTACTAGTCGCAATAACGCGGCGCAATTGATTTACGGTTATCGATTGGATAGAATATGCAAAAGTATTTGCGAACTCTGATTGGTTGTACGATTTCGCGAAAGGTTCAGTTTATTTTTTCTGTAAAATTATGTGAATTCGGAGATTTGCAATTTATGTGGTTGGTTTATTTAATAAGTAAATATTTTTTTTATAATTTTGGCTACATATTTGATAGCTACGATAACTAGTTAAATAATGCGCAATTAAAAAAATAATATATAGACCATTTGGATATTGGTTCGTGGATGTTTTATATTAATATAATATTATTTAATGTACTAATATTTTGGAATTTTGGAAGATGATTTTTTTTAATTTCAGTGGTGTTATTGTTTTATATTGTTGTTGGCTATTATTTTAATATTACTGTTCATTTATGAAATATTGTGCGAAATTTTATTATAATTTTGGAGGTAAGTACCCTTAATTTTCTGTTGGAATGGCTTGAAGCCCAACGTGAAATATGCGATGGCCCAAAATACTGGATTAAAAAGTTTTATTAAAAAAACATTGATAATCTACTTGTTTTATCTTTTTAAATAAAACTATCTCTTTAAATTAAAACAAATCTGTAACCCACAGGATTTTCATTTAAATACTTTCGAAATTTGTTGTTTTGGTTAACATTACCCTTTCACATAAGAAATCATGGCCGTAAATTGTAAGCGACCGCACATCAGAGCGGTAGCATTGACTGCAAGTTCGAGTCTTTCCCGCGGCGAATTTTAGCATTCACGGTCGGTGTATTCGTATTTCTCCCTTCCAATGGAACCCAATCGCGAAAGAGGAGATATTCTGGCTTTAATTGTTACTGCTGTAACGTACACGGAGCGTATAGGATTGTTTTACTGGGAGATGCCTTCTACGCAAGCGCACTACATACTTCCATAACATACTACAGTTTCATGCGGATTTACGAAACGACACCCTGTAAACCAAACTGAAAAACGTGTTAAGTCAAAATAATTTCCAATTTTCTGAATGAGAGGCGCAAAAGTGTAAAAGTTAATGTTAATTTAAGGTTTATCATACTTAAAAAAAATTTGCATCGTATATTTAAAAATGCGTAAATATTAAGCAACTTAAAAAAGTTGCAATAATCATAAAATTAATATTAAATATTTACATTGTTACCACTTGGGCAAAAAATTAAAAACTAATATTTACTTTCATTACTTTTTTCTGGGAGTCTGGTTTTGTATTAAAAAAAAGTTATTTTATTTCCCTGTTTTAGTGTTTAATTTATTAGGTGGATTCGAAAGTAAAATTTAATACAAAAAATCTACCAAAGCAAATCTGACAAATTAAATAAGTAATGCATGTAAAGAGATAAAAATTTCCGAATAATTTTAAAAATTACCGAACCGAAAAAATATCCACATTCACGAAATAGCTCTTCCTATCATAATACACAAATAATATTCCATTAATAATTAAATTCAATAATAATAATCTCCCAAGAAAAATTAAAAAAAATCGAGAATAGCGAACAAGAAAATTTTAATTACAAGAGAATTTGCCTGAACAAAAATATTTCTAATTGCTTTAAGGAAATTAGTTCAAATGTGAAGTGATCCATGTTTTTTTTAAACACACACGAAAACTTCAACAATCACCTTAATCTCTTACCCTAAAGAATCCATCATCACAAGAAATCTTTTTATGCGAAGTAATTACTGAACCATAAATCAATAAGATAATTTCGTATGGAATCATAAAAAAGGGAATCGTGAGATTAAGAAGGTATAATTCATATTTTTAAGTTTAATTACACGGTGTGTGCATATAGGAATCAGTTCTCTTCTTTTAATTTTATTTAACTTATTACGATTTTTTTAATTGTTGTTGGCGGTTTATATATTCCCAGTAATAGAATGTTTGTATTGGTCATAAAGAAAATCGAACGCTTTTTTTAGGGGGGGGGGAGGGGTTCAGGTATGAATTTTAGTACAATGTGCTATTTTTAAATTCTTGAAAAAATAAACGAAAAATGAAATGTTAATTAAAGAAAACTAAATGTACTTTTCATGCGTGCTAATATACAAAATAAAAATTTATTTTGATTGTGTTTCTTTTATTTAATAAAACAGGAAAAGAAACACTAATATGGGAATGTTCTAGTTATTTTATAAAGCTGAGCATGCAAGAGGTAAGTGGCGCTGTTAAAAATAGGTATTCAAAAAAAGAAAATTGTACTAATTGTTGAGTACATTCGAAGTATTCAGGTAGGAATTTTAGTACAATGTGCTATTTTTAAATTCTTGAAAAAATTGAACGAAAAATGAAATGTAAATTAGAGAAAAATAAATGCACTTATCATGCGTGTTAATATATAAAATAAAATTTATTTTGATTGTGTCTCTTTTATTTAATAAAACAGGAAAAAAAACACTAACATGGGAATGTTCTAGTTATTTTATAAAGCTGAGCACTCAAGAGGTAAATGCGCTGTTAAAAATAGGTTTTCAAAAAAAGAAAATTGTACTAATTGTTGATTGAGTACATTCGAAGTATGAATTTTAATACAATATGCTATTTTTAAATTCTTGAAAAATTAAACGAAAAATGAAATGTAAATTAAAAAAAAAATGTACTTTTCATGCGTGCTAATATATAAAATAAAAATTGATTTTGATTGTGTTTCTTTTATTTAATAAAACAGGAAAATAAACACTAACATGGGAATGTTCTAGTTATTTTATAAAGCTGGGCATACAAGCATTTAACATGCTGTTTAAAATAGGTTTTCAAAAAAAGAAAATTGTACTAATTTTTGAGTACATTCGATGTTTATCATGACTCATAATACAAAAGTTTCAATTTTGAAAAATACATTTACTCAAAAATTAGTAAAAATAAATAAAAAGAGCAGATGCTAGCCTACATAGGCTGCCTTCATAAATCACTTTTAATAAATATGGACAATTACAACCAAGACTTACCTGGTAAAGAACCCAGCTTCACAGACATCGCAGTCCAATGCCTTAACCTTTAAAATACCAGGGCGACGTGAAGTTGTCTTAAACAGAAGTGTTTAAAAGGTGTGCCAAAAGAATGGAAAATAAGGTAATCGAGTTGTAATAACTCAGTTTCCATTTTAGCAACCGATATTAAATAGTGTGAATACAATCTTCAGAATACTTATTTTAAGTTTGTCAGGTCGCTTTGTTAAGATGGCTTGAACAAAAGCTACGATTAGCAATATTAAACCACATTGCTCATTTTTGAGAAAGTACAGTTACTTAAATTTGATTATGTCATCGCTTATTTATGATGAAATTGTACTCCAAGAAAACCGAATAGTGTTAGGTACTTATATTTAAGGACCTTTTTTTACAGTGAGGATGAAGTAAGTATGCAATAATAAAAACATATATTTATTGTCATGAATGTAGTTTGTATGTACAGCAGCATCCCAACAAAAAAAGTCAGCATAAAACCTTCATAAAAATTGTCAAATTGAAGGTTTTTGAAGGTTTTTTAAAGGATATTGAACCAAAAAAAATGCAGTTTTTTTGAAGTTTTTAATTTTCCTGCATAAAACCTTTAAAATATCAAAATTTTCATTTCATGATTAAAAAATTTAAACTTTTTTGCAGGTTTTTATGCAGGTTTTTTACAGTTTTTATGAAGGATATTGAAAAAAAAACCTTTAATTTTATAGATCTTTAAAAAACTGCAGTTTTCCTGCATAAAACCTTCAATTTAAAAATTTTAATGAAGGTTTTATGATGGCTTTTTTGCTGGGCACTGTAGAAGCCTTTATGAAGAGATATACTAGTGTCATGAACGAAGCATGTGACCACAACCATATGCGAAATGACAACTTTAAGGTCAAATAAATCGGCATTTGTAAATATTTGTATTAGTATTTCAGTATTACTTCTCTGACGATCTTTGCAAATTGTAAAGTTTCTTTCACGTTTTGAAATTTTAAATAACTTTTCCTAGGCGTGCAGGTTTATTTTTTTAACCAAAATTTTAATTCACTGTAAAGAGATAGCTGTTACCTCAAACAATTTTTAGTATACCTCTAACAATTTTTAGTATACCTCAAACACTTTTTAGTATACCTCAAGCACTTTTTAGTATACCTCAAACAATTTTTAGTATACCTCAAACAATTTTTAGTATACCTCAAACAATTTTTAGTATACCTCAAACAATTTTTAGTATACCTCAAACAATTTTTAGTATACCTCAAACAATTTTTAGTATACATCAAACAATTTTTAGTATACCTCATACAATTTTTAGTATACCTCAAACAATTTTTAGTATACCTCAAACAATTTTTAGTATACCTTAAACAATTTTTAGTATACCTCAAACAATTTTTAGTATACCACAAACAATTTTTAGTATACAACAAACTATTTATAGTATACCACAAAGAAATTTTAGTATACCTCAAACAATTTTTAGTATACCTTAAACAATTTTTAGTATACCTCAAACAATTTTTAGTATACCTCAAACAATTTTTAGTATACCTCAAACAATTTTTAGTATACCTCAACCAATTTTTAGTATACCTCAAACAATTTTTAGTATACATCAAAAAATTTTTAGTATATCTCAAATAATTTTTAGTATACCTCAAACAATTTTTAGTATACCTCAAACAATTTTTAGTATACATCAAACAATTTTTAGTATACCTCAAAAAAATTTTAGAATACATCAAACAATTTTTAGCATATCTTAAACAATTTTTAATATACCTCAAACAATTTTTAGTATACCTCAAACAATTTTTAGTATACCTCAAACAATTTTAAGTATACCTCAAACAATTTTTAGTATACCTCAAACAATTTTTAGTATACCTTAAAAATTTTTTAGTATACATCAAACAATTTTTAGTATACCTCAAACAATTTTTAGTATACCTCAAACAATTTTTAGTATACCTCAAACAATTTTTAGTATACCTCAAACAATTTTTAGTATACCTCAACCAATTTTTAGTATACCTCAAACAATTTTTAGTATACATCAAACAATTTTTAGTATATCTCAAATAATTTTTAGTATACCTCAAACAATTTTTAGTATACCTCAAACAATTTTTAGTATACATCAAACAATTTTTAGTATACCTCAAAAAAATTTTAGAATACATCAAACAATTTTTAGTATACCTTAAACAATTTTTAATATAACTCAAACAATTTTTAGTATACCTCAAACAATTTTTAGTATACCTCAAACAATTTTTAGTATACCTTAAACAATTTTTAGTATACATCAAACAATTTTTAGTTTACCTCAAACAATTTTTAGTATACCTCAAACAATTTTTAGTATACCTCAAACAATTAGATTTAAAAATATTGTAAAATGGAATATTTTCATGATTTTAAAAATCGAGGGCAGTGAGGGAAAAACTGGAGATCCCTGGAAATTATATCACTTGCATGAGCGTCAGAGGGTTAAAATGAAAATACGCCATACACAAATTTCTTCATTTTTGAAATTTCCAACATTACACCTTCAGAAACACTGATTATTTTTTAGATGGGTAGGACTACTAATTTTTGTTCAGAAACTGACAGTATTTTTAAAAAATAACATAGTATTTGAATGCAATAACAGTTTGTTATCGTTTGCGTTAAAAAACAAGAATAAAAAAACATGTTGTTCTCCGGTTGAATGAAGGAAGGCTTCGTCCAAGTGTAAAAAAAAACTATATATTGTGTTTAGTTTCTTTATGTATTTGGGCGTCTATCATCTTATTTGGCACTGGAGATATCGTGAATTGGATTATCCATTGTGTTTACTTCAACACAATGGCAGAACAAAGCGGTTGTTTCTTCCCACTTGTATTAGATTTTTCCAGTGGGGTTAAGGGAAAATGCCGAAGAAAGGGAATAGACAAGATTATTTTTCGACGATTTGTTCGATTTTCTTCAAATTTCCGTTATATCCCGAATGGGAAGTTTTGAAAGAATAAATCTTTTAAGATGGGGGGAAACCGACTTGTTATATAAGTGAAAAAGCAAATAAAATCTGTTTAAATAGCTTTTATAAAGGCAAATTTGAAAAAAGATATTTATTGATACATTAATCTTATTTTATGCAGCGTTGTTATAAAAGTTTTAAATATAACATTACATAAATTTTGTTTGACAAAAGAAATTTTCATTTTGATAAGACCTCGCCTCTCATTTTTGGAATCATTTGAGGTATATGTAATATTTATATTTTTTTTTTATATAATATTTCTTAATAAGACATGCCCTGGTATTTAATTATGGTTGTTGTGCCTGTATTTCGGGGATCCTAACTTTTTATCGCTGCCCATAAATTAAAGAAAATTAGTCCATCTTATTTTTTTTAAATTTAGACATACACTCAAACCTGTTTTTGTGCGGTGGATAGGGACCGCATAAAAAAACGTGTAAAAAAATTCGCACTAAACTTCACGAGTAGCTATATAAAATAGTTTTCGCAACACAATTAAAAATGTTTTTTTATGCGGTGGATACGGACCGCATAAAAAAAGTCTCACATAGAAAATTACTCAAAACCTTACGAAATAACGAGGAATTGCTTTTTTAAACGAAATCAAAACACGAGGCTTGACAGCTACTTGGAATCTCGCCAACCCTTTTGGAATCTGATTTATAAAATACACATGCGAACATTTTTAAATATTTCATTTACATATGTTTTTATTTTACACATACAAAACTTTTCGAAACGTATAACCATTATCCTTCGTAGTCTGAAAATACGCGAACTTGGTTCAAAATTGCATTCGTCACTTGAAGATACTACCTCGCACTCGTTTAGAGTTGACTTTTTTTCAGTTACCATGTAGTCAGTGATCAGTTTTTGCGACGACTCTTGTTTCACTAGACGCTTGTATATGTCTCGGTAGCCAGATAATCAATTATGTTCCAATTTGATTGAAATTTTTATATACCGCACAAAAAAAATCGCACAAAAAAGACCGCATAAAAACAGGTTTGAGTACACTGTACCAGGGGTGAAACTTTAGTAGGGTACGTGAAACGTTTTGTGCGTGCTGCTGTAGATGTATGGGAACTAGAATACAGAATTGACGTAACCAAATACACAACTTACATTTATTCACGTATTACAAAGATTACATGCTTAAGTTATGTTAAAGCTACACTGTTAAAATAGGTACTCAAAAATAAGCAAATGTGCTAATTTTCGAGCACATTCGATGCTTATCATGGCTCCGAATGCATAATTTTGAAAAAGACATGCACTCAAAAATGAGTACAATTGGTAAAAATGAATAACAAGAACATAGAATAGCCTACATAGACTGTTTTCATAAATCACTTTCAATAAATATCGACAATTACAACCAAGATTTACCGGGAATCGAACCCATATCTTCAGACACCGCAGTTCAGAGCTTATCCGTTAAACTACCAGGGCGAATTTAAGAAGTTATAAACATAAGACTTGTTTAAAAGTTGTGCCAAAGGAATGCGAAGTAAGATAATTGAGTTGTAATAACTCGGTTTCCATTTAAGCAATCGACTTCAAATAATGTGGAAAATCATCTTCTGAACAGCCATTTTAAGATTATGAGGTCGCTTAGTTAAGCATTTGGTTGGAAGTTATATCTATTAAAATAGTAAAAATTAAATACACCTAAATTACATGCATTGGAAGTATGAAGTAAATTATTTTGCGGAGTAAACAACTTTAGAATAAATACATTTTCCTTTACCCTCCAAGAACTTAAATGAAGCAGTAAATAGCATACTTCAAAGCAAAATAGTCAAGCATGTTACTAGCAATGCCCGGCATAGAAGCAAACTTATAGAATATTTTTCTGGATTTAATAGAATGCCGGTCACATTTCTTGCGGCCACTAATTTTTCTGCTTCGCTTCTTGTTATTATCCTCTGCGATATTTTGTGTCAAATCCAGAGGAAAGCCAATAGACATCTTGTCAAGTATAGAATTTATCTATACATCTATACATTTTCTTTGGCCTTTATATCTAGTAAAACATCGGAAATGCTTTCGGGGGTTTGTTATTGAGTTTGTAATATGGTTCGATATATAATAAGAGTGATGGATACATTTTAAAAGGAAAACATTAGTTGTAAAATAAAAAAAAAACTATATCTTATTTAATTTTTATCATTTAAGAGCTACAATATTATAATTTTACTTTGTATTACTGCTATGTGAAAAGTAGAGTAATGAATGATTGTCTGTGTTTTTATACAATTTGATTAATAAACTCTGAGTCCAACAAATTGTTCAAAGGACTGATTTTGTGTATATTTCCTTGAAATTGATATATTACGAAATTGCAAATAGAAAAATGTATTTTAATACTTTTTTTGCGATTTTTACACACTACCGGAATAATATATTTGACTAATAATTATAAAATACATTGATATCAGAACGTATCTGTTGAGTATTGAAAAAAAAATTGCAATTTTTTAATGAATTTTATGACTATATTAAATTTGTTAGTTATTCTATACAATTGAGAATTAGGGAATATAAATAATTTGTCACCCCCTTCATTTTACATTATAAAGTTTTTAGCGCTCGTTTATTAAATCAGAAAATAACAGATATAAGGCGTATTGACTAAATAACTGCTCAAGGATTGAACATAAACATCTTTAATCACATAAGCCTAACATTACAATAATTCGGGGTGGGACGAACCTTACGCATTCACCGTAAGAGGCAGTTACATGACTGACGCTGCCCGGCACAGCGGGAGCGACATAAAATAGGTAGAGGGCGTTACAATCGTAATAACGGGAACAATATATAGACACGTAACGGGAACATGAAATATATACAGGTGACGGGGACATGATAATAGGACAAACTTATAAGATAATACATAAATGGATAACGCTGGTTACACAGATTAATTATTTTAACCATCTGAGCGATTAGAAAAGTGCAAAATTGTAAAGTTGTCCCTAATGCAAACAAGTTGATTACACATTTCCAATGCATATATATATATATATATATATATATATATATATATATTTCTTGAAATATTGCAGGAGTCCTTGGACGACTAGTTTCGTTAGAAATTAAAAATATTTCGAGATTATTTTTTAAAAATATTTTCTATACTTCTTATAACTTTAAATTAGTGTTTTGTAAATTCCTTAGTCATTAAAGTGAATGACTATTCCCAGGGAAGAATAACTAATGTGTTTTCTTTGAGTGAAGTTGTTTAAGCATGATGTGTATACTGCTTAAGCTGTTTTTTTTATATAGACGTTCGTTTTCAAAATGAGCAAGAATTGTATAATTGAAGAGGTAGAAATAAAATATCGATAAAAAGGCTGTATCTGTTTATGATAATGACTACACTAGAGATAGATTTGAGATAATTAGTCAAATTTAAGCAATTGTTTTTTAAATTATTTGACATTAGCATTCCAACTAAAAAACTTCCAGTGTACAACCCTCATAAATTTTATGTTATTAAAGATTATTTACAGATTTTTATGTAATGCTGACAATATCCGCATTGAAATGTTTGAATGGAAAATGAAGTTTTCTCTAGGATTTTATGTAGTAAAATTAAAAACATGCATATTTTATAAAGGTATTTGGAGCAACATGCAGGTTTTATGAAGGTTTTGTAAAGTTTTACGCATATACATAATGAATATTTTACGCTGTGATGTGAGATTTTTATATAATAATAGTTTACATACGTCCGTTTGTTTAATTTGTTTAACTACCCTTTATGCTATTTTATTTTATGTTTCGTCCTTTAAATATATAATGATATATTGTTGAGACATTATTAACAAAAGGAAATAAGTGTTTGAATGCTTAATGACGTGGATGGTTACGATAAAGATCTGCATTTTTTTATTATTCGCAGAAGTCCATTTAATATAACACTACTTAAATTAGGAATTGGGAGTTATTGAATCCTTATTTATTGATTCGTGTCATTTACTTTCAACAATGGAGACTTTCATTGTTGCTAGAGAAATAGCATCAGAAACAGGAAAAGCCTCGAGTTCACAAATGAAACACATGAAGCGCAACTGTAAACACAGTTATGCATTTGTAATGGGGATTAATCTGAATAAAATATTACTTAAAGTAATTTGCATTCATAATTACTTCAATATAAAAGATTTTTGTCGTTTATGAGGGGAGGATAAATTACTTCATTGGATACAAACGAACATTTTTGTTACTTGCATTGTTGTGTGTTCTTTTACTAGTAGTTTTGTGAACAGTAAACATCGTGACCAAACAAAAATTTAACTTTACATGAAACGGAGCCATTCAAATGGCCACCCATTTTAAAAAGGAATAAAAAAAACTTTAAAAAAATACACACGTCATTTTTAATGTATTCAAGAAATATTCATGCCAAATTTCAAGAATATCAAACAACGCGTTTGGTCGGACTGTGTAACAAATAAAAAAATAACAGACATTCAAATAGATGAAATGCCGAACGGTCGAATTGGACCTCGTTAACACTTGGTCAGAAATGTCTTTGTTAATGAACTCAAAGATTATTTATCAATAATTCATTATAGTCGCGAAACTCCTTAAAATATGTATTAAATATACATATTACTTCTGTGTGTATTCAAAAACGAGTTACTTGCATTGTTGTGTGTTCTTTTACTAGTAGTTTTGTGACCAAACAAAAATTTAATTTTACATGAAACGGAACCATTTAAATAGCCACCGATTTTGAAAGGGAATGAAAAAAACTTTAAAAAAATACACACTTCATTTTTAATGTCTTCAAGAAACGTTAATACCAAATTTCAAGAAAATCAAACAACGCGTTAGGTCGGACAGTGTAACAAATAAAAAATTAACAGACAGACAAACAGACGAAATGCCGAAAGGTCAAAAATATCTTTGTTTATGAACTCAAAGATTATTTATCAATAATTCATTATAGTAGCGAAACTCCCTAAAATATGTATTACATATTACTTCTGTGTGTTTTCAAAAACGTGCAACATCTTAAGTTACTCAGTTTATCTTTTAAAAATGTAAACCTAAGGGAGACAGGGGCATATTTAACAAAAGTGTTTTTTGCAAATTTTTTGTCCTTCACAACTTGCAGGTCAGATTAATATGTGTAATATTTTTTTGATAAGATATTGTAGATTTTTAATAGTTGAGACTGATCAATAGGGATATATGATTAAAGACCATTAAAATTGGCGACAAAAAAAAATATGATTTTTACATTAACTTATTTTAATAACTTTCAACAGGTTTTGTGGTTATTTGAAGCTATAAAGATGAAGCGTTTAGTGTATTTAATATGCAATAGTTATTAACTAAATTAAAAAAAAATTTAAATTGTAAATACGTTTGCTGTTTTTAAAAATGTAAAACGAAAAAAAAAAATTGAAACGGCGGGTATTTTTTAACTAGAAAATTAACATTTCGCACTAAAAAATTGAGAATTAACATTTCGCACTAGAAAATTGAGAATTAACATTTCGCACTAAAACATTGAGAATTAACATTTCGCACTAAAGCATTGAGAATTAACATTTCGCACTAAAAAATTGAGAATTAACATTTCGCACTAAAAAATTGAGAATTAACATTTCGCACTAAAAAATTGAGAATTAAC
This sequence comes from Troglohyphantes excavatus, assembly GCA_963932185.1. NCBI lineage: Eukaryota > Metazoa > Arthropoda > Arachnida > Araneae > Linyphiidae > Troglohyphantes > Troglohyphantes excavatus. Next base: position 28,159,994 of record OZ010674.1, read on the forward strand.
ATTTCGCACTAAAAAATTGAGAATTAACATTTCGCACTAAAAAATTGAGAATTAACATTTCGCACTAAACAAATAAATAGTTATTTGAATGGGATCTTTAACCCACCACAATCGCTTTTTATTTAAATATATTTGCGTCCTTAACACACAAATTACATGCTCAGATATTATAGCTAATAGTTCTGGATACAGCATACCTCGCAAGTAAAAAAAAATTAAATCTAAGAAAAACATATACATCGTTTTTAAAGACTTCAAGGAAGATTCATGTCAAATTATTTGAAGAAAACTAAAGATAACGTTTGGTAGTGACAATGTCACAAACAAACAAAAAAAATTACACACAGACGAAAGGTCGAGTTAAAACAGGGACCTCGCTAACGATCGGTCAAAAATCTATACATTTTTACTCACGAGTTGAACTAGAGTACTGCATACAAAATAACAGGAGTTTTTAATTCGGTTAGAGTTAACTTAGTGGCGCATCGAAGGAAACCACAGCAGTGACATGTATAATTGGTTAAAAATTACGAGACAGTGTTACAGGATCCGTTTTCATTGGATTGATTATTAATCATTGTCAATAGTTTATTAGCTCTAGCGCGAAGTTAAACCAATTTACCATTAACTCGTCGATAAGTCAATTACGAGAATTAAATCCATGCTACTTGCATTACAGGTGACTTATTTGCCAATACAAGGCTAATTTATTCGGAGGTTAATCAGAGTTATATTTTGAATGCAGAGCTTTAACACACAAAATCTCAAGAGATTTTTGATATTTTAAAGTTGATTTAATTGAAATGGTTCTTAGATATTTCTCCGGTATAAGGTTTAGGAAAGACCTTAATACTCTTTAAAAGACCTTTTATAGGAAAAACCTTAATTACTCTTTAAAAGAAATTATTTTTATTTTAATCTTAAACTATTTAAACAAATGTTGTTATATATAGTACTATTACGAATTTGTAAAAGAAATAATGGAATGAAAAGAGCTGAAGACGGGATACCATGTATATGATGAGCAGTGGGATAACTGACTTATGAGTTTATATTGAAATGGGAATATTTCCTCAATGTTTCAAAAAGGAACATTTCCTCAATATTTCAAAAGGGAACATTTCTTTCAAAAGGGAACATTTCCTCAATGTTTCAAAAGGGAACATTTCCTCAATGTTTCAAAAGGGAACATTTCCTCAATGTTTCAAAAGGGAACATTTCCTCAATGTTTCAAAAGGGAACATTTCCTTCAAAAGGGAACATTTCCTCAATGCTTCAAAAGGGAACATTTCCTTCAAAAGGGAACATTTCCTTCAAAAGGGAACATTTCCTTCAAAAGGGAACATTTCCTTCAAACGGGAACATTTCCTCAATATTTCAAAAGGGAACATTTCCTCAATGTTCCAATGTTCCCTTTAGAAAATAAGCTCCTCATATGAGTATTTTATGCATATTCATTTACGATATAATTGAAGAGGTGGGAGGAAGAACCAGACAATCTCCACATTTTTTCTGATTTACACTTTTTTACTTATTCCTTTAAAGAGAAAAATCCTCCATCGATTGGTGCAAGAAATGAATATGTAGATATAAAGGAAAATGAGCTGTACTTTTGTATTAAACGATGCGAAAAACGTGATTGGTTTTCGTCCTTAATGAACAATTTTGAAAACTGGATCTGACTGGTTCTTCCTCCCACAATTTCGATTGTGTTGAAATAAAAACAATTTTTAAGTATTAGATTAATTTGAGTGTGATGCAAGTGAAACGTTAGTACTCAGAGGTTCAATAAATAACACATATATCAAAATTATAGTTATATTTTACTCAATTTGAAGTTATAAATTTATTGGTATAAACATAACAAAAAAGCATATGAGTTTGTTAACTAAAAATCATAGTTTATGTAAAAGCTTATATAAATCAAATGATAAATTGCTTGCGAGATCATAAATAAGTGATTAATTATATCGTTATAAATTATCCCAAACAATAAATACTAAACGAATTTACTTAAATATTATACATATTATTTTTATTAACATAATATATTACTTGAAATGCACTTTTAGTAAGCATGTTGTCAATTCTTACTTATTTTCTACTGAAAAATTTGCTGTGCAGTTTCATCTCCCCCCTCCCCCTAAATGTTTTATTTGTATAATTATTTTCACAAAAACATCCTACCTTCCTTAAATTAAAAATAATTTTCAGAAAAATTTACCTTCTTTAAATTAAAAATAATTTTTTGATTTAAAAAAAACATTTATATCAATCAAAACAAACGGTTGAGAAATACAACTGCTTTACTACGCACACAACGGATTGGAATCCAAAAACGAATTTAGTTTTCTAAAAAATTTCAAAAATATCTACATTCCCTGTTATACAGCACAATTCCATCACAAATATCTTCTTTTGATCCTTCAGCCTCCAGTAAAGATCCTTTCCTCTCCATCTTCCCACATGTTGCTCCCCCTCCTCTCTTATCCTCGCCTCCCATTGGTGGAGGCGTCGGAAAAGTGGTTGAGATCCCTTCGCTCTTCAGTGTCAGTCGGCGCTTCAAACTCTGCGGACTCACTCTCAAGCCTCTGCATCGTCTGATAGGTAGAGACCACCCCCCAACATCTCGTGAGAAATCGTTTGCACTTTCTCTCTGGTAAGTTAAGCGTTTGTTATTTAAAAAAAATTGACCTAAGTTTTATCAATTTTTTTATAAAATACTGCAACATTTTTTTTAATGCTTATATGAAAGTTATGAGAATATTTTTTTTTTTAATTTTAAAATTTTAGTTTTTTAAATGTAATTTTTTTTAATGTTCTTGAATGTAATCTTTTGTGAATTACTTCTAATACATCAGTTTAAATATCTAACTTTTAGTATTTTTACATACCTATTTTGTTTATAACTTTATTATTTTTAAATTTTTAAGGCTACTATCAGATGATTTGGGAAAGTTATAAATTTCTACTCTTTGATATTTAAATATTTTAAATTTAATATTTCTCTCCAATATGGGGAAATAACCATGTAAATTGTATATCATATTATAGGAAATTTTTCGCATATGTTAAATATAATTCCCTTTCCTATAAATATAAATGCATGCATTTAAATTCTCTAACAATAGCCCTAATAGCATATTTTGTTTTACTTTTATATAATTAAAATAAATTTAATCACGACACCTTAGTGATTGATTCTTCAGCAGTAATTTTTGCAATATATTTATATCTCATAAAAAATGTCGTAAGTCACAATTTTTTTAAAATTAACTAACACTATTTTCTATTATTAGGTAGTGAGATCTATTGTTGTTGTGGGTTCTAGTTTAATATATTGACTTTTAATAAGTTGCATATACTTTTACTTAACATTAAATCAATGCCAAGTTGCAAATTTTAAACACACTTATCTCTCTACTTGGCGAACAAGAAAATCAAATATAAATATGGTGCTAAAAATATTATTTATTTTATTCCTAATGTTTAACATGCATATTAAGTCTTCTCATAAGGTGTTAGAAATTTAATGATAACCATGCTATAACATCACTATGTTATTATATGTTAACTATTGTGGATCAATTAAAATAACCAGACTATAATAATGATAATTAATTTTTTATGCAATAAAAATTTGAATGAGTTGAAAAATCTATCAACAATTATACAAATTATATATATTTACTTTCCAATATATATTGATAGTTGCTTTTAAGTAAATAAATAGTTTAACTTATGTGACACATTCTTAAAATTTTGGTGTTTTTTAAATTGTTAGAAAAAGTAATTGGGAAGGATTATTTATATAATTTCCATCATGCAGTGGGCCAGGGTTTGAGTCCTGAGTAATAAATGTATTTTTTTATGTTTTCGATTTGGAATTAACTATCACTTACATATTTTGATACAGTTTTCGAGATACTTAGGATATAATATTAATAGCACGATAAAATAATTGCAATAGCAAAATAACTAATAAAAATAATACGAAATTTCTCATTCACTCAACTTCGAATGTACAATTTTCCTTCGTATACTATACATGGTACCGTAAAACCGTGTAAATAGTGTAAGTCTTGCAGAAGAGTTGTTGTGGTTTATATCCATGCCATGTTGAACTAAAAATTATGAAAAAAATACTATTTAATCTTTGTCATTCGAAGATCAAAGATTCAGTATTGTATTAAAAATGGCGCAAACTCAGAGCAAGATGTAATTTTTTTACATAGAAAATAAAGATTATTCTCGGAATCCTTGATTAGAGAACCCTATTTCCAACACGTTTATAATATTCTGGGTTTTTGATGCGACAAATTTGTAAAGTCCGAAAAGCAATCATGTATGTATTTTTTGCTTTTTAGAATCTATAAATCTGTCCAAATTTATACCTTTTAGAATATGTAATTATATATTAAAACAAAATTCGTTAATTTAATGTGAATTTATAATTATATTTTGTCATTTTTTCGGGTAAATTGAAGTTTAAAGTGTACAAGAAGAAGGCTTAACATGACTATGAAGTTCAAAACCGATTCTATTCACACCCGGTTTTACGGTTATGATGAAAGAATGAATTTATATGAAAGAATTTATAAAATCGTTGAATCCATGCAGATCCATACACTTTCACAAACACAAAAAAAAACGATTTTGTCAAAACTAAGCAAGTGCCTCAGCATTTTTTTTTAATCCATAAGAATTGTAAACAATTGGGTTATTTCCTCCTTACATTTAGTCTTTGCCTTCTCACTCTTGACATGTAATCACCACCACTGATGGATGTTCTACCACATATTCTGGCCCCCCCATTTCCACTAAATGACCATAGCCCGGAAATTTGTACAAGTAACATCTTTCATTACAGAAGCTTGATATGAACAAGAAATATACATATTGGGAGCTCTGCGTTATGTCATCCAAGCAATCGAATGCCAGAAACGTTTTCAGGGATATTTCTTGATTTTATCTCGTATCTTTGAATAATGATAGGTATCGGGCGACTTCATTTAAGATCGGTGTACACGAGAGCAGTGATGTACGCAAGAGGGGGTTGAGGGGGGTCAGAAACCCTTCCCATTGGTGTATAAAGAAAATTATTTACATATATACATAATATTTTTTATAAGAAAATTATGCTAAATACTTCTGTGATAAATTTATTTCCCTATTTTAGTTTTCAGTTTAATTTAGTTTGGTTCTCTTGGGTATACCGGCTAAAATGCAGAAGACATCGAGACACATCTTACATCATTGATGGTTAGGTTAAGAATGCTACGAAGTTGCAGGACTGCCAAAGAGAGGTAACAATCGCGAGAGAAAGTTTCCATTCTAACGGTTTCTAGTGACCATATATGGACATGAAAACGGGGTTTTGAAGACATAACTGAGAAGAATGGAATGTACAAATGTGTGGGTTTGATGCGATGCTGAAAACGATATAATAATGCATTACAAGATCATTATAGAAGAAATGAGATGAGATTTAAGAAAGAACGAATAATAAGATTCGAAAGAAACGTGGGCACATAATGCATATATTTTGTAATTTTTTTCATTTTATACTAACAAAGATGAGTGAGGGTGTAATGAATCCCTCCCCCCCTCCCACACACAACCCCTCCCATATACATTTTCTGCGTACCCTACTGCACAAGATTGTAAACAAATTTCCGAACGCTGATTTTCATAGTGGTATTTCTTGGAAAAATTCGTCGACTTACTTTCTAAAATCGAGTTTTTTCAAGAATTGCCCGACAGTCACAATCTCTAATTAGAAAAAGGATGCATTGTTTGCGTTCTTATTAGAGAACAGTTGTCACCTGTCTATGTTATTAAAAAAAATCTTTATTTAACATGTTCTGTTTGCGAGATGTTTTTTAGAAGGGGCGTAGCTTATTGATAAGACTTAACCCTTTGCACTCCAAGAACACTTTGCGACTTCTGTTCTTTCGATGGAACAGTTATTCCTCTTTACGTTCTTTTCCACAGATTTTTTTTATACTCATAAAGAGGAAAAAATCGTAATCTGTTTTGTATTTGCAAGAGAACAAGTTGAAAAGAGATTGATGTTCCAAACACAAGATCATGCTGTTCTCGCTTATTTTAAAGAACAGGAAAACAAAATAACGGGCCGTTATGTTGTCGCCTGAGAGGCGACATCGGAGTGCAAAGGGTTTAGGGGACCGTGGAGTAATTTTTGGGTAAATGAGTAATTTTTTTTGCTTATAAAAAAACTGTGCGATTACAATACTATTAATTCAATTTGAATAAAATTTTTTAAGCATATGGAAAAAACCATATTCATAAGATTTAATCACAAAATTTTCTGTATTTGGTATACTTTTTACGAATTTTTTTTTATGACTAGAATTTTTGGTTAATAAGTTCGTAAGGTACACTTTTCTTTTCCTAAACAAGCTTTGAATATATAATCACTAAATTTTATTTTTAATCTAAGATACATTGTAATTAAACTATTGAAAGTAATTTTAGTTTTAGTTTTGGACTAGAAAAAAAATAACCATATTATTTTTCGAAAAAAGAGAATGTTCTTTATTTTTAGCTAATGTTTTCGTACATATACTTTTATTATTCTTTTAAAACAACTAAAATTTAGGTTTAACTTGTAGATTTTACAATAAATTAATGGAAACAGGTTTTGTTTTTATTGAAAATATATTTTTTGAGAAAAGGGTACCAAAAATGGAAAAAAGACCATTTCTTGAAATACAGTAAAATGTAAAACCACTGGTAAATAATCAAGTTAACTAGCGGAAATCTGGCCGAGGGTAGTCTTTCGAAATTTCATGTAGACAATGACCTTCCTCGTACTTTGAAGGTCAAGTGTGCAAATTTTCATCAAGAGCAGAATAAAACTGTAGATTTGTATAAAAAACAAACACATGGACTTTTTTTATAAATTTATATAGAGATTGAACTAATATAAATACGTAATTTCGGCAAAAGTTCCTAACTTTTAATCCTGCATTCGACAGTTTTTATCTTTTATACGGGTGAGTATAGGAGAAAATGTTAGAAGGCGGGAAAGTTGGTTGACAACAAATTTTCGTTCTATATAAAATTCATTCGAATTTTAAATAAAAAAAAAATCGCAAAACTACACTTCTACAATTTTCTATTATCAAATTTGATCTCGGAGAAGCAATGAGCCTAAAACCGATCCAAAAGTCGGAAAAGAACAGGACTTTTCTTTTCAGACTAATCAATAAAATAATTCAACAAGTCTTTAAAATTGTTAGAAATTTAAATTGGTAATTCTGGGGCAGAAACTTCTGCAATACGAAAAGTGTCGATATTAGAAAGTCCCATAACTCCATTGGAAATCAGGATATGGGGATAAATGGCCTACCATCTTGTAGAGGAAGGTGAGCCGCATCGACCTAGTTAGGACTGTCCTTTCCGATCTTCGTACCGCATGGAGGAATGAGTCACATTTTAGGTAATCGCTGACTTGTTTAACCTCTGACACGTCAGTTCTAATCAACGATATTTGTGAGTGCATTCTTAATCTGAAGAGAACACCGAGTTCTACAATTCCATTTTAGTAGTTGACAGTTTCAACTATTTGTGTGAAAATGGTGAGAAGTGGAAAGTGACGATTTCCAGAAGATTGAATTATAAAGCTAAAATATCACTCTACAGTTCAATGGTGAATATGATATGTAAGCAGTTAAAGGCTAACAAAATGATATCAAGAAGTCTGAACCTATGGCAAGTACACAGAGATCTAAAGTTTATCAAAGACGGAAGACGAAACAGGCCGAGCAGGCGTGCATACAAAGTAATCACGAACCAAACCTTACGTACAGTAAGGACTGTGCCTACCTGATTTGTTTGTAAAAAGTCTATTATCTAAATATTTACTTAAAAATAATTTTATTATATTCTGCTCTCAAACTTAAGGTATTTTCTTTCAGTTGATATTTATTTGTCTATCATATATAACCTGAAACTAATCTCTGACCTAAACTGGAAATACTGATTTCCATCAAAACTCAATTAGATAATCTATCTATCATTGCTTGAAGAATGTCAATTCAGTATATTTCAATTGTTGTCCATTTATTTTACTTTAATTTATTTCTAATGTTCTCAAAAATTTAATCTATGCAAAAGTTTCGTCTGTCTTAATGTCTGGAAAGGAAATAATAATTTAGATTCGAGAATATTCTTTAATCTGAATACTTTTGAAAGTTTTCGCTGCCATTTGATAAATTATTAAAGACATTTATTTAAGGTCTTAAACCTTAAACAGTTTTATCGTTTTATTTTCGATAGCTATAATATGAAATGCTATTCTTTTTTTATTTTTGGAATCTTTCTAAAATTTATTTAGCAGAATTACGTCATTTTCGAATGGCCATATAAATAAGAAGTTTTCGATTTGATATTTCTATAGCTTTAAATTTATTTTTGATAAAAGTTTTTTATAATCTATACATTTATAAAAAATAGCTTTATATTAAGGTACATGAACGGGAAGCTGCTCGGTGATTCGAGGATTCATATCACGTGGTATGAATTCTGGAATCCCCGATCAGCTCCCGAGAGTTTTTCACGTCCGTGTAGAATACGCCAAATGATAGACTAATGATAAATATATTATTATTTTTTAATATTTATTTTTGTGTACATTATGTGATGTTATATAATTTACACTTTTAGCTATATGTGTATTCGAGAACCGTTATACTATATATGATTCTGGTATTTAAGTTAAATACGTAGTTGAAAACGTCAACGGCTGTCTAATTATATTTTTAATTTTGTCCTGTCTTCTGTCAAAATGACAACGTTCGCCATTTTAAAGTTTTAAGCTATTTACTTCAAACTCATCTTTAAATTTAAAAAAAAAATCCGTCAGTGTTTTTTCACGTTAAGTTAAATTTAATTAAACGTATTCAACTACGGGCAAAGTTCTCAAAACAAATCATATGGGGAAAATTCTTCAACTACTTAGCTTTCAGCGAAAACTTTTTTTTCAACGTGAACTCGTTAATCTTAAATAGATGACACTTCGAGGAAACTTTTCCGATGGCTGCATTTTAATATTCCAAAAAATATTATTAGTTTTGGAAATTAATTAAAATGGAATTGTTTTGACTCAAATGTTCTGATTAATTTTAAGTGTCTGAAACCTATATTCCAATAACATCTATACGCGAAAATTATTAAAAGTAAAATCCCCAGTGTCATTGTAGGCACAATTTGATTCATAGTCAAGCTTCGAATTCTTTTTTTTACACAAAATAAGTATTTTAATCAAATATCGATATTTATATAATTAATTATTTTGCAAATTAAAAGATACCGAATTTAATTACTATTCTTCATTTATAGCTGAAATTAAAAATTCAGTTTAGATAGCCGGTAAATTGCGGAATCTAGTGGTAAAGACAATTGATGGAAAACTTGCAATTCACAAACATATGATGACTTATAAATATTATTTGGTAATTCTGTTTACTTAGTTATTCTTAAGATAAAAAATCGTCTTATAAGAACATTGCGTTAAGAATATTAAAATAAAAATACAAAGTTAAAATACGCCATAAAAATCCATTAAATCTGGAAATGTTTCGGGAGATACATCTCCCTTCATCAACAGAAAATGAAAAGTCTGTGTGTAATTATTTTTTTTTATATATATTTTTGATTACACACAGACTTTTCATTTTCTGCTGATGAAGGGAGATGTATCTCCCGAAACATTTCCAGATTTAATGGATTTTTATGGCGTAATTTAACTTTGTATTTGTATTTTAATAGTTATTCTTAACTTATTGAGCTTCATCAGTGGATACCTGATATGAGATATACAGTTGCACCTCTAACTAGTTAAATTAATTTCTATATATAAACGTGAAAGCCCCCGACACTCATCTACTTACTCATCACTAATTTTTTGACTTATATACATAGGAAGATGAAATTTGGCAAAGTTGCTCCTTATATCGTATATAGGGCAAGTAACTGGAACGCTCCAACCTATATTCAGAGAAAGTTGAGGATAACGAACGATCTGCTTAGTTTTCAATGGATCATTACAATTGCGTCTCGCTTTTAACCCTCTAGTGTATAGCATATATGGTACACAACTTTAAAATAACCCCTAGTTGCAACTATTGAGTTTTAGGTTAACTATTATAGTATTATCACGTAAAGAACCATGTGCCTAGTTCTTATAACAGCCAGTAGATCCCTTATCTTTATAAAAATGATTGTTATAAAGGCAATCAGCTACTTAGAGGTCTGTTGTTCTGAAACTGGCTCGTGAAGGTGAAGTTTTCGAAGATTGTTTTATTACTTATAAGTATAATCTGGCTCCACAAAAAATCTTAGCTAATACAAGAGGTATGTAGATTGTATTTAACTATATTTTCATACTTTTCGAAAATTATTTTAGTAATTACACATGATGTTGCATACACGATACATAACGGTTTTAATAAATTATTTAATTAAATAGGCACTTGGGATTTTTTTTGTATACTTTTCAGCGGTCCTGGGGCAAAAAGAAAACGAAAACAAAATATTTCATTTAAAAAAAATCATGCACTAGAGGATTAATGGAAATATCATAATATTGATTGTCCTATAGTAATACCCAATCTATATTTCACTTCGATAAATAATCCATCATTACGGTGAATCAACTGCAATGGGAATAAACACAAGTTCTTGACATCCAGTCATTGTTATCAGGAAACATTCTAACATTGAATGCCTTTTCGCTTGGCCAGATACTTTGTTCATCCAGTCGCTTTTTATTATTTCATCATCACATAGCATTTCTTTCATTAAAGTCCGTTAATGCGGCTTTCTTCAGACAGTAATTGCATGTAATTGCAATGTTGCATAATATCAGCTTTCGCCTTTGTTGTGATGTTAAGGTAGCGGACGGGTAAAAGTGAAGTATTTTGACAATTTTAAAAGGGTAAAAGGTGTTTCTTAATTGCTGTCAATTTTAGTTTAAAATAAATCCAAAGGTAGTAAGTTCTATTTATTAAACTTGAAGGTACCGTTTTTGCATTAGTTTTGTGACGTATTCTTTATATGTAAATAATGGGGTTGAAATTTTAAAAGTATGTTTTGAATTTCTAAAGTTTAACCAGATTACACGGTAAATATAGTTATGTACATTTCATATAGCAAAATAGATAAGAGATTTTAAAAGTACACCTGCTTTTGGTTATGTGTGTATATTTGTAGTTGAACGCTGTGTATTTAAATTTTACTTACTTTAAAAAGATGGCATCATCGATTTAGAGATTTAATAAATCTATATATATAAATGCGAAATCCCCACTCATTCACTCATCACTAATTCTCCAACTTCCCGTATACCTATGGAGAAGAAATTTGGCAAATTTGTTCCTTATACCTTAAATAGGAAAAGTAAGCTATTTTTGTTCCGATCGAACGGATTTAAGGGGGTGTAAAACCCCTTTTTCGATGTTCGTAGCGACGTTAGTTTGGGTATCTACAGATCCAAAAGACCTAGAGTGCTGAAATTTGGAACACAGATTCATCTTGGGCCCTAGGGGTGCACTAAGAAAGGATTTTTAAAAATTCGATCTCGAACTGCCAAAATAACGATTTTTAAAAAACTTCTCCATAGGATTAACATGGTGAACGTATAACAATGCAAAATATAAAATTTAAACAATGGAAATTTTTAATATTATGTAACGTACGAGGAGCATTCTGATTGGCTGGTGACTAAATATCGCCAAAATGTCGCCAAATAACTAAAAACTATCGCCAAATTAATAAACTTCGCCAAATAAATTAAAATTTCACAGAATGAATAAAAAACGACAAATGTTGACATAGTTGTCTAATAAAAGTTTTTCGGAGATAATTATTAACAATTATAAGAGTTGTTCCTCTTTGGGGTGTCACTAAAGGTTAAAATATGTATGTTAATCAACGGGAATAACATATATATGTATCCACGTTATTGTATAGCCGACTTCCCCATATTATCAATCTTTCCATTTCTTGAAGGACTTTGCAAATAAAATTTAATTATTAGTACTTTTAATACTGTAGTTCCCCCTGATGGGTGACAAATTAAGAATATTGTTTATTTCGCTATAAATATTGTATTTGGATCAATTTTTTAACTTATTTCCTTTCCGTGCGTAGAACGGGTATTTCAGCTAGTTAAATATATGTCAATGTGGAATTTATCACGGAGTTATAGTGTCGCAGTGGATCATGTAATGGAAAATAGTAACATGGTGTTCTATCCAGGTACCCATGTAGGGTATTCAAAGATGTTGTATGTCACAAATTGGACATAAAAACTCGAAAGAAAGCCTATAGTAGTTGTTATTCTTCATTAATTTGAAATATTATTCAAAATTTAAATAATGCTTATTAAAATCAAAATTTAAATATCAATAAAAATGTGACATTTGATGTTGTATTGAAATCGTCAGTTTTTTAAATAGATTTTTAAAACTGATTTTGAAAGGATTATCTTTACGAATTTTTAATAGAACAAGTATTCACTTAAAAAGTCAGACGACATTCATATTCATACAATTTCCAAATTAACTAAATGTCTAACTAAACATTTAGTTAATCCAAATTGATAACTAAATTTACATATTAACAGTGACTATTTATTTTTACATGAATGAGCACTTTTTTATAATGGTTAATTATTCTTTTCAGTAAGATTTGTAATTTAAATTCTCATTGAAACTTGGATATGTTTTTCATGCTAAAACAAAGCGACTATCGTTTTAAAATTTGAATATTCTTTTAAGATAAATTGATTACATTTACTGCCCAACCATAATTAATTTAAACTAAATTAGGAAATAATTAAATTCAATAGAACGCAATAAAAACAACCATCATTAATTTAAGTAAGTTAGCTAAAGGAATATTGTACAATCAAACGATTCATTCAAATTTAAATGAAATAAGACTTTTGAATTTTACTGTTTAAAACGCATTGAATCGATTTTTCCTGTAAGTTCTTGGTGCGGAGACCGTTTTGTATGCGAGGCGGAATATGTGAGATTAATTAAACTTTATTTTTAGAGACAAATACCCTTTAGATCTCGTCGTGCAAGGAGAAAACTTCTAACTTTACAATTTAAAAATTAAAACTAATTCAACATTCAAAGTGTTCCCCAATAAAATTGTGGACAATGATTCCGATCTTTATTTCAAAATTCGCTAACTGGAGTCTAAAAATGGGGCGTCCTTAAGTAAACCGAGTTAAATAAAGTTTTCTAAAGTCTGTCATTCAATAAAGTTTAATCGCTTCGATCGTTGTGTTTGAACTTTGAATGTTTTCAAATCCTCACAATACTTTCAAACAGATTGATTAACAAACACAAAGAAATGATGTATCTAAACAAACCTCGTGCAGAGAATCGAGTGATTTTCTTTTATTTTTCATTTAACTTCACGCGTGAGAAATCAATTAAACTTAGTTTTTGATCACTTGGCCAAAAAAGCAATTCCACTTCAAATTCAATTCCAATTTAACTGTGTACGGTTGATTCTCTTTGCTGCAAACATTTAACTCAAATTCAGTAATTAGATGTTTTTCTTTAATGTATCGATTTTAAACGAATAAAAATTATGTAAAAATCTTTTCGACTTATATATCTTTCAATAATAGTGCTCAGAATCGTATGATTTTTTTTATTTTTCATTTACCTTCACGCGTGAGAAATCAATTAAACTTAGTTTTTGATAACTTGGCCATACAATTTCCACTTCAACTGTGTACAGTTGATTCTCTCTCTGCTCCAAACATTTGAATCCAATTCAATAATTAGATGTTGTCCTTTAATGTACCAATTTCAAATAAATTAAAATTATGTAAAAATCTTTTCGAATTTTATATATCTTTCAATAATAGTTCTTAGAATCGTATGATTTACTTTTATTTTTCATTTAACTTAACGCGGGAGAAATCAATTAAACATATTTTTTGATAACTTGGCCAAACAATTTCCACTTCAACTGTGTACAGTTAAGTCTCTCTCACTCTCTGCTTAAAACATTTGACTTCAATTCAAAAATTAGATGTTTGCCTTTAATGCACCAATTTTAAACGAATTAAAATTATGTAAAAATCTTTTCGACTTATACATCTTTCAATAATAGTGCTTATAATCATATTGTTTTCTTTTATTTTTCATTTAACTTCACGCGGAATAAATCAATTAAACGTAGGTTTTGATAACTTGTCCAAAAAATTCCACTTCGACTGTGTAAAGTTGATTCTCTCTCTGCTCCAAACATTTGAGTCCAATTCAATAATTATATATTTGCCTTTGATGAACCGATTTTAAACGAATTAAAATTATGTAAAAATCTTTTCGACTTATACATCTTTCAATAATAGTGCTTATAATCATATTGTTTTCTTTTATTTTTCATTTAACTTCACGCGGAATAAATCAATTAAACGTAGGTTTTGATAACTTGTCCAAAAAATTCCACTTCGACTGTGTACAGTTGATTCTCTCTCTGCTCCAAACATTTGAGTCCAATTCAATAATTATATATTTGCCTTTGATGAACCGATTTTAAACGAATTAAAATTATGTAAAAATCTTTTCGACTTATACATCTTTCAATAATAGTGCTTATAATCATATTGTTTTCTTTTATTTTTCATTTAACTTCACGCGGAATAAATCAATTAAACGTAGGTTTTGATAACTTGTCCAAAAAATTCCACTTCGACTGTGTACAGTTGATTCTCTCTCTGCTCCAAACATTTGAGTCCAATTCAATAATTATATATTTGCCTTTGATGAACCGATTTTAAACGAATTAAAATTATGTAAAAATCTTTTCGACTTATACATCTTTCAATAATAGTGCTTATAATCATATTGTTTTCTTTTATTTTTCATTTAACTTCACGCGGAATAAATCAATTAAACGTAGGTTTTGATAACTTGTCCAAAAAATTCCACTTCGACTGTGTACAGTTGATTCTCTCTCTGCTCCAAACATTTGAGTCCAATTCAATAATTATATATTTGCCTTTGATGAACCGATTTTAAATGAATTAAAATTATGTAAAAATCTTTTCGACTTATACATCTTTCAATAATAGTGCTTATAATCATATTGTTTTCTTTTATTTTGCATTTATCTTAACGCGGGAGAAATCAATTAAACATATTTTTTGATAACTTGGCCAAACAATTTCCACTTCAACTGTGTACAGTTAAGTCTCTCTCTCTCTCTGCTTAAAACATTTGACTTCAATTCAAAAATTAGATGTTTGCCTTTAATGCACCAATTTTAAACGAATTAAAATTATGTAAAAATCTTTTCGACTTATACATCTTTCAATAATAGTGCTTATAATCATATTGTTTTCTTTTATTTTTCATTTAACTTCACGCGGAATAAATCAATTAAACGTAGGTTTTGATAACTTGTCCAAAAAATTCCACTTCGACTGTGTACAGTTGATTCTCTCTCTGCTCCAAACATTTGAGTCCAATTCAATAATTATATATTTGCCTTTGATGAACCGATTTTAAACGAATTAAAATTATGTAAAAATCTTTTCGACTTATACATCTTTCAATAATAGTGCTTATAATCATATTGTTTTCTTTTATTTTTCATTTAACTTCACGCGGAATAAATCAATTAAACGTAGGTTTTGATAACTTGTCCAAAAAATTCCACTTCGACTGTGTACAGTTGATTCTCTCTCTGCTCCAAACATTTGAGTCCAATTCAATAATTATATATTTGCCTTTGATGAACCGATTTTAAACGAATTAAAATTATGTAAAAATCTTTTCGACTTATACATCTTTCAATAATAGTGCTTATAATCATATTGTTTTCTTTTATTTTTCATTTAACTTCACGCGGAATAAATCAATTAAACGTAGGTTTTGATAACTTGTCAAAAAAATTCCACTTCGACTGTGTACAGTTGATTCTCTCTCTGCTCCAAACATTTGAGTCCAATTCAATAATTATATATTTGCCTTTGATGAACCGATTTTAAACGAATTAAAATTATGTAAAAATCTTTTCGACTTATACATCTTTCAATAATAGTGCTTATAATCATATTGTTTTCTTTTATTTTTCATTTAACTTCACGCGGAATAAATCAATTAAACGTAGGTTTTGATAACTTGTCCAAAAAATTCCACTTCGACTGTGTACAGTTGATTCTCTCTCTGCTCCAAACATTTGAGTCCAATTCAATAATTATATATTTGCCTTTGATGAACCGATTTTAAACGAATTAAAATTATGTAAAAATCTTTTCGACTTATACATCTTTCAATAATAGTGCTTATAATCATATTGTTTTCTTTTATTTTTCATTTAACTTCACGCGGAATAAATCAATTAAACGTAGGTTTTGATAACTTGTCCAAAAAATTCCACTTCGACTGTGTACAGTTGATTCTCTCTCTGCTCCAAACATTTGAGTCCAATTCAATAATTATATATTTGCCTTTGATGAACCGATTTTAAATGAATTAAAATTATGTAAAAATCTTTTCGACTTATACATCTTTCAATAATAGTGCTTATAATCATATTGTTTTCTTTTATTTTTCATTTAACTTAACGCGGGAGAAATCAATTAAACATATTTTTTGATAACTTGGCCAAACAATTTCCACTTCAACTGTGTACAGTTAAGTCTCTCTCTCTCTCTGCTTAAAACATTTGACTTCAATTCAAAAATTAGATGTTTGCCTTTAATGCACCAATTTTAAACGAATTAAAATTATGTAAAAATCTTTTCGACTTATACATCTTTCAATAATAGTGCTTATAATCATATTGTTTTCTTTTATTTTTCATTTAACTTCACGCGGAATAAATCAATTAAACGTAGGTTTTGATAACTTGTCCAAAAAATTCCACTTCGACTGTGTACAGTTGATTCTCTCTCTGCTCCAAACATTTGAGTCCAATTCAATAATTATATATTTGCCTTTGATGAACCGATTTTAAACGAATTAAAATTATGTAAAAATCTTTTCGACTTATACATCTTTCAATAATAGTGCTTATAATCATATTGTTTTCTTTTATTTTTCATTTAACTTCACGCGGAATAAATCAATTAAACGTAGGTTTTGATAACTTGTCCAAAAAATTCCACTTCGACTGTGTACAGTTGATTCTCTCTCTGCTCCAAACATTTGAGTCCAATTCAATAATTATATATTTGCCTTTGATGAACCGATTTTAAACGAATTAAAATTATGTAAAAATCTTTTCGACTTATACATCTTTCAATAATAGTGCTTATAATCATATTGTTTTCTTTTATTTTTTATTTAACTTCACGCGGAATAAATCAATTAAACGTAGGTTTTGATAACTTGTCCAAAAAATTCCACTTCGACTGTGTACAGTTGATTCTCTCTCTGCTCCAAACATTTGAGTCCAATTCAATAATTATATATTTGCCTTTGATGAACCGATTTTAAACGAATTAAAATTATGTAAAAATCTTTTCGACTTATACATCTTTCAATAATAGTGCTTATAATCATATTGTTTTCTTTTATTTTTCATTTAACTTCACGCGGAATAAATCAATTAAACGTAGGTTTTGATAACTTGTCCAAAAAATTCCACTTCGACTGTGTACAGTTGATTCTCTCTCTGCTCCAAACATTTGAGTCCAATTCAATAATTATATATTTGCCTTTGATGAACCGATTTTAAACGAATTAAAATTATGTAAAAATCTTTTCGACTTATACATCTTTCAATAATAGTGCTTATAATCATATTGTTTTCTTTTATTTTTCATTTAACTTCACGCGGAATAAATCAATTAAACGTAGGTTTTGATAACTTGTCCAAAAAATTCCACTTCGACTGTGTACAGTTGATTCTCTCTCTGCTCCAGACATTTGAGTCCAATTCAATAATTATATATTTGCCTTTGATGAACCGATTTTAAACGAATTAAAATTATGTAAAAATCTTTTCGACTTATACATCTTTCAATAATAGTGCTTATAATCATATTGTTTTCTTTTATTTTTCATTTAACTTCACGCGGAATAAATCAATTAAACGTAGGTTTTGATAACTTGTCCAAAAAATTCCACTTCGACTGTGTACAGTTGATTCTCTCTCTGCTCCAAACATTTGAGTCCAATTCAATAATTATATATTTGCCTTTGATGAACCGATTTTAAACGAATTAAAATTATGTAAAAATCTTTTCGACTTATACATCTTTCAATAATAGTGCTTATAATCATATTGTTTTCTTTTATTTTTCATTTAACTTCACGCGGAATAAATCAATTAAACGTAGGTTTTGATAACTTGTCCAAAAAATTCCACTTCGACTGTGTACAGTTGATTCTCTCTCTGCTCCAAACATTTGAGTCCAATTCAATAATTATATATTTGCCTTTGATGAACCGATTTTAAACGAATTAAAATTATGTAAAAATCTTTTCGACTTATACATCTTTCAATAATAGTGCTTATAATCATATTGTTTTCTTTTATTTTTCATTTAACTTCACGCGGAATAAATCAATTAAACGTAGGTTTTGATAACTTGTCCAAAAAATTCCACTTCGACTGTGTACAGTTGATTCTCTCTCTGCTCCAAACATTTGAGTCCAATTCAATAATTATATATTTGCCTTTGATGAACCGATTTTAAACGAATTAAAATTATGTAAAAATCTTTTCGACTTATACATCTTTCAATAATAGTGCTTATAATCATATTGTTTTCTTTTATTTTTCATTTAACTTCACGCGGAATAAATCAATTAAACGTAGGTTTTGATAACTTGTCCAAAAAATTCCACTTCGACTGTGTACAGTTGATTCTCTCTCTGCTCCAAACATTTGAGTCCAATTCAATAATTATATATTTGCCTTTGATGAACCGATTTTAAACGAATTAAAATTATGTAAAAATCTTTTCGACTTATACATCTTTCAATAATAGTGCTTATAATCATATTGTTTTCTTTTATTTTTCATTTAACTTCACGCGGAATAAATCAATTAAACGTAGGTTTTGATAACTTGTCCAAAAAATTCCACTTCGACTGTGTACAGTTGATTCTCTCTCTGCTCCAAACATTTGAGTCCAATTCAATAATTATATATTTGCCTTTGATGAACCGATTTTAAACGAATTAAAATTATGTAAAAATCTTTTCGACTTATACATCTTTCAATAATAGTGCTTATAATCATATTGTTTTCTTTTATTTTTCATTTAACTTCACGCGGAATAAATCAATTAAACGTAGGTTTTGATAACTTGTCCAAAAAATTCCACTTCGACTGTGTACAGTTGATTCTCTCTCTGCTCCAAACATTTGAGTCCAATTCAATAATTATATATTTGCCTTTGATGAACCGATTTTAAACGAATTAAAATTATGTAAAAATCTTTTCGACTTATACATCTTTCAATAATAGTGCTTATAATCATATTGTTTTCTTTTATTTTTCATTTAACTTCACGCGGAATAAATCAATTAAACGTAGGTTTTGATAACTTGTCCAAAAAATTCCACTTCGACTGTGTACAGTTGATTCTCTCTCTGCTCCAAACATTTGAGTCCAATTCAATAATTATATATTTGCCTTTGATGAACCGATTTTAAACGAATTAAAATTATGTAAAAATCTTTTCGACTTATACATCTTTCAATAATAGTGCTTATAATCATATTGTTTTCTTTTATTTTTCATTTAACTTCACGCGGAATAAATCAATTAAACGTAGGTTTTGATAACTTGTCCAAAAAATTCCACTTTGACTGTGTACAGTTGATTCTCTCTCTGCTCCAAACATTTGAGTCCAATTCAATAATTATATATTTGCCTTTGATGAACCGATTTTAAATGAATTAAAATTATGTAAAAATCTTTTCGACTTATACATCTTTCAATAATAGTGCTTATAATCATATTGTTTTCTTTTATTTTTCATTTAACTTCACGCGGAATAAATCAATTAAACGTAGGTTTTGATAACTTGTCCAAAAAATTCCACTTCGACTGTGTACAGTTGATTCTCTCTCTGCTCCAAACATTTGAGTCCAATTCAATAATTATATATTTGCCTTTGATGAACCGATTTTAAACGAATTAAAATTATGTAAAAATCTTTTCGACTTATACATCTTTCAATAATAGTGCTTATAATCATATTGTTTTCTTTTATTTTTCATTTAACTTCACGCGGAATAAATCAATTAAACGTAGGTTTTGATAACTTGTCCAAAAAATTCCACTTCGACTGTGTACAGTTGATTCTCTCTCTGCTCCAAACATTTGAGTCCAATTCAATAATTATATATTTGCCTTTGATGAACCGATTTTAAACGAATTAAAATTATGTAAAAATCTTTTCGACTTATACATCTTTCAATAATAGTGCTTATAATCATATTGTTTTCTTTCATTTTTCATTTAACTTCACGCGGAATAAATCAATTAAACGTAGGTTTTGATAACTTGTCCAAAAAATTCCACTTTGACTGTGTACAGTTGATTCTCTCTCTGCTCCAAACATTTGAGTCCAATTCAATAATTATATATTTGCCTTTGATGAACCGATTTTAAATGAATTAAAATTATGTAAAAAACTTTTCGACTTATACATCTTTCAATAATAGTGCTTATAATCATATTGTTTTCTTTTATTTTTCATTTAACTTCACGCGGAATAAATCAATTAAACGTAGGTTTTGATAACTTGTCCAAAAAATTTCCACTTCGACTGTGTACAGTTGATTCTCTCTCTGCTCCAAACATTTGAGTCCAATTCAATAATTATATATTTGCCTTTGATGAACCGATTTTAAACGAATTAAAATTATGTAAAAATCTTTTCGACTTATACATCTTTCAATAATAGTGCTTATAATCATATTGTTTTCTTTTATTTTTCATTTAACTTTACGCGGAATAAATCAATTAAACGTAGGTTTTGATAACTTGTCCAAAAAATTCCACTTCGACTGTGTACAGTTGATTCTCTCTCTGCTCCAAACATTTGAGTCCAATTCAATAATTATATATTTGCCTTTGATGAACCGATTTTAAATGAATTAAAATTATGTAAAAATCTTTTCGACTTATACATCTTTCAATAATAGTGCTTATAATCATATTGTTTTCTTTTATTTTTCATTTAACTTAACGCGGGAGAAATCAATTAAACATATTTTTTGATAACTTGGCCAAACAATTTCCACTTCAACTGTGTACAGTTAAGTCTCTCTCTCTCTCTCTGCTTAAAACATTTGACTTCAATTCAAAAATTAGATGTTTGCCTTTAATGCACCAATTTTAAACGAATTAAAATTATGTAAAAATCTTTTCGACTTATACATCTTTCAATAATAGTGCTTATAATCATATTGTTTTCTTTTATTTTTCATTTAACTTAACGCGGGAGAAATCAATTAAACTTATTTTTTGATAACTTGGCCAAACAATTTCCACTTCAACTGTGTACAGTTAAGTCTCTCTCTCTCTCTGCTTAAAACATTTGACTTCAATTCAAAAATTAGATGTTTGCCTTTAATGCACCAATTTTAAACGAATTAAAATTATGTAAAAATCTTTTCGACTTATACATCTTTCAATAATAGTGCTTATAATCATATTGTTTTCTTTTATTTTTCATTTAACTTCACGCGGAATAAATCAATTAAACGTAGGTTTTGATAACTTGTCCAAAAAATTCCACTTCGATTGTGTACAGTTGATTCTCTCTCTGCTCCAAACATTTGAGTCCAATTCAATAATTATATATTTGCCTTTGATGAACCGATTTTAAACGAATTAAAATTATGTAAAAATCTTTTCGACTTATACATCTTTCAATAATAGTGCTTATAATCATATTGTTTTCTTTTATTTTTCATTTAACTTCACGCGGAATAAATCAATTAAACGTAGGTTTTGATAACTTGTCCAAAAAATTCCACTTCGACTGTGTACAGTTGATTCTCTCTCTGCTCCAAACATTTGAGTCCAATTCAATAATTATATATTTGCCTTTGATGAACCGATTTTAAATGAATTAAAATTATGTAAAAATCTTTTCGACTTATACATCTTTCAATAATAGTGCTTATAATCATATTGTTTTCTTTTATTTTTCATTTAACTTCACGCGGAATAAATCAATTAAACGTAGGTTTTGATAACTTGTCCAAAAAATTCCACTTCGACTGTGTACAGTTGATTCTCTCTCTGCTCCAAACATTTGAGTCCAATTCAATAATTATATATTTGCCTTTGATGAACCGATTTTAAACGAATTAAAATTATGTAAAAATCTTTTCGACTTATACATCTTTCAATAATAGTGCTTATAATCATATTGTTTTCTTTTATTTTTCATTTAACTTCACGCGGAATAAATCAATTAAACGTAGGTTTTGATAACTTGTCCAAAAAATTCCACTTCGACTGTGTACAGTTGATTCTCTCTCTGCTCCAAACATTTGAGTCCAATTCAATAATTATATATTTGCCTTTGATGAACCGATTTTAAACGAATTAAAATTATGTAAAAATCTTTTCGACTTATACATCTTTCAATAATAGTGCTTATAATCATATTGTTTTCTTTTATTTTTCATTTAACTTCACGCGGAATAAATCAATTAAACGTAGGTTTTGATAACTTGTCCAAAAAATTCCACTTCGACTGTGTACAGTTGATTCTCTCTCTGCTCCAAACATTTGAGTCCAATTCAATAATTATATATTTGCCTTTGATGAACCGATTTTAAATGAATTAAAATTATGTAAAAATCTTTTCGACTTATACATCTTTCAATAATAGTGCTTATAATCATATTGTTTTCTTTTATTTTTCATTTAACTTAACGCGGGAGAAATCAATTAAACATATTTTTTGATAACTTGGCCAAACAATTTCCACTTCAACTGTGTACAGTTAAGTCTCTCTCTCTCTCTTCTTAAAACATTTGACTTCAATTCAAAAATTAGATGTTTGCCTTTAATG
Organism: Troglohyphantes excavatus; assembly: GCA_963932185.1. Taxonomy (NCBI): domain Eukaryota; kingdom Metazoa; phylum Arthropoda; class Arachnida; order Araneae; family Linyphiidae; genus Troglohyphantes; species Troglohyphantes excavatus. The sequence goes on from OZ010674.1 coordinate 28,183,050, forward strand.
CACCAATTTTAAACGAATTAAAATTATGTAAAAATCTTTTCGACTTATACATCTTTCAATAATAGTGCTTATAATCATATTGTTTTCTTTTATTTTTCATTTAACTTCACGCGGAATAAATCAATTAAACGTAGGTTTTGATAACTTGTCCAAAAAGTTCCACTTCAACTGTGTACAGTTGATTCTCTCTCTGCTCCAAACATTTGAGTCCAATTCAATAATTATATATTTGCCTTTGATGAACCGATTTTAAACGAATTAAAATTATGTAAAAATCTTTTCGACTTATACATCTTTCAATAATAGTGCTTATAATCATATTGTTTTCTTTTATTTTTCATTTAACTTCACGCGGAATAAATCAATTAAACGTAGGTTTTGATAACTTGTCCAAAAAATTCCACTTCGACTGTGTACAGTTGATTCTCTCTCTGCTCCAAACATTTGAGTCCAATTCAATAATTATATATTTGCCTTTGATGAACCGATTTTAAATGAATTAAAATTATGTAAAAATCTTTTCGACTTATACATCTTTCAATAATAGTGCTTATAATCATATTGTTTTCTTTTATTTTTCATTTAACTTCACGCGGAATAAATCAATTAAACGTAGGTTTTGATAACTTGTCCAAAAAATTCCACTTCGACTGTGTACAGTTGATTCTCTCTCTGCTCCAAACATTTGAGTCCAATTCAATAATTATATATTTGCCTTTGATGAACCGATTTTAAACGAATTAAAATTATGTAAAAATCTTTTCGACTTATACATCTTTCAATAATAGTGCTTATAATCATATTGTTTTCTTTTATTTTTCATTTAACTTCACGCGGAATAAATCAATTAAACGTAGGTTTTGATAACTTGTCCAAAAAATTCCACTTCGACTGTGTACAGTTGATTCTCTCTCTGCTCCAAACATTTGAGTCCAATTCAATAATTATATATTTGCCTTTGATGAACCGATTTTAAATGAATTAAAATTATGTAAAAATCTTTTCGACTTATACATCTTTCAATAATAGTGCTTATAATCATATTGTTTTCTTTTATTTTTCATTTAACTTCACGCGGAATAAATCAATTAAACGTAGGTTTTGATAACTTGTCCAAAAAATTCCACTTCGACTGTGTACAGTTGATTCTCTCTCTGCTCCAAACATTTGAGTCCAATTCAATAATTATATATTTGCCTTTGATGAACCGATTTTAAACGAATTAAAATTATGTAAAAATCTTTTCGACTTATACATCTTTCAATAATAGTGCTTATAATCATATTGTTTTCTTTCATTTTTCATTTAACTTCACGCGGAATAAATCAATTAAACGTAGGTTTTGATAACTTGTCCAAAAAATTCCACTTTGACTGTGTACAGTTGATTCTCTCTCTGCTCCAAACATTTGAGTCCAATTCAATAATTATATATTTGCCTTTGATGAACCGATTTTAAATGAATTAAAATTATGTAAAAATCTTTTCGACTTATACATCTTTCAATAATAGTGCTTATAATCATATTGTTTTCTTTTATTTTTCATTTAACTTCACGCGGAATAAATCAATTAAACGTAGGTTTTGATAACTTGTCCAAAAAATTTCCACTTCGACTGTGTACAGTTGATTCTCTCTCTGCTCCAAACATTTGAGTCCAATTCAATAATTATATATTTGCCTTTGATGAACCGATTTTAAACGAATTAAAATTATGTAAAAATCTTTTCGACTTATACATCTTTCAATAATAGTGCTTATAATCATATTGTTTTCTTTTATTTTTCATTTAACTTTACGCGGAATAAATCAATTAAACGTAGGTTTTGATAACTTGTCCAAAAAATTCCACTTCGACTGTGTACAGTTGATTCTCTCTCTGCTCCAAACATTTGAGTCCAATTCAATAATTATATATTTGCCTTTGATGAACCGATTTTAAATGAATTAAAATTATGTAAAAATCTTTTCGACTTATACATCTTTCAATAATAGTGCTTATAATCATATTGTTTTCTTTTATTTTTCATTTAACTTAACGCGGGAGAAATCAATTAAACATATTTTTTGATAACTTGGCCAAACAATTTCCACTTCAACTGTGTACAGTTAAGTCTCTCTCTCTCTCTCTGCTTAAAACATTTGACTTCAATTCAAAAATTAGATGTTTGCCTTTAATGCACCAATTTTAAACGAATTAAAATTATGTAAAAATCTTTTCGACTTATACATCTTTCAATAATAGTGCTTATAATCATATTGTTTTCTTTTATTTTTCATTTAACTTAACGCGGGAGAAATCAATTAAACTTATTTTTTGATAACTTGGCCAAACAATTTCCACTTCAACTGTGTACAGTTAAGTCTCTCTCTCTCTCTGCTTAAAACATTTGACTTCAATTCAAAAATTAGATGTTTGCCTTTAATGCACCAATTTTAAACGAATTAAAATTATGTAAAAATCTTTTCGACTTATACATCTTTCAATAATAGTGCTTATAATCATATTGTTTTCTTTTATTTTTCATTTAACTTCACGCGGAATAAATCAATTAAACGTAGGTTTTGATAACTTGTCCAAAAAATTCCACTTCGATTGTGTACAGTTGATTCTCTCTCTGCTCCAAACATTTGAGTCCAATTCAATAATTATATATTTGCCTTTGATGAACCGATTTTAAACGAATTAAAATTATGTAAAAATCTTTTCGACTTATACATCTTTCAATAATAGTGCTTATAATCATATTGTTTTCTTTTATTTTTCATTTAACTTCACGCGGAATAAATCAATTAAACGTAGGTTTTGATAACTTGTCCAAAAAATTCCACTTCGACTGTGTACAGTTGATTCTCTCTCTGCTCCAAACATTTGAGTCCAATTCAATAATTATATATTTGCCTTTGATGAACCGATTTTAAATGAATTAAAATTATGTAAAAATCTTTTCGACTTATACATCTTTCAATAATAGTGCTTATAATCATATTGTTTTCTTTTATTTTTCATTTAACTTCACGCGGAATAAATCAATTAAACGTAGGTTTTGATAACTTGTCCAAAAAATTCCACTTCGACTGTGTACAGTTGATTCTCTCTCTGCTCCAAACATTTGAGTCCAATTCAATAATTATATATTTGCCTTTGATGAACCGATTTTAAACGAATTAAAATTATGTAAAAATCTTTTCGACTTATACATCTTTCAATAATAGTGCTTATAATCATATTGTTTTCTTTTATTTTTCATTTAACTTCACGCGGAATAAATCAATTAAACGTAGGTTTTGATAACTTGTCCAAAAAATTCCACTTCGACTGTGTACAGTTGATTCTCTCTCTGCTCCAAACATTTGAGTCCAATTCAATAATTATATATTTGCCTTTGATGAACCGATTTTAAACGAATTAAAATTATGTAAAAATCTTTTCGACTTATACATCTTTCAATAATAGTGCTTATAATCATATTGTTTTCTTTTATTTTTCATTTAACTTCACGCGGAATAAATCAATTAAACGTAGGTTTTGATAACTTGTCCAAAAAATTCCACTTCGACTGTGTACAGTTGATTCTCTCTCTGCTCCAAACATTTGAGTCCAATTCAATAATTATATATTTGCCTTTGATGAACCGATTTTAAATGAATTAAAATTATGTAAAAATCTTTTCGACTTATACATCTTTCAATAATAGTGCTTATAATCATATTGTTTTCTTTTATTTTTCATTTAACTTAACGCGGGAGAAATCAATTAAACATATTTTTTGATAACTTGGCCAAACAATTTCCACTTCAACTGTGTACAGTTAAGTCTCTCTCTCTCTCTGCTTAAAACATTTGACTTCAATTCAAAAATTAGATGTTTGCCTTTAATGCACCAATTTTAAACGAATTAAAATTATGTAAAAATCTTTTCGACTTATACATCTTTCAATAATAGTGCTTATAATCATATTGTTTTCTTTTATTTTTCATTTAACTTCACGCGGAATAAATCAATTAAACGTAGGTTTTGATAACTTGTCCAAAAAATTCCACTTCGACTGTGTACAGTTGATTCTCTCTCTGCTCCAAACATTTGAGTCCAATTCAATAATTATATATTTGCCTTTGATGAACCGATTTTAAACGAATTAAAATTATGTAAAAATCTTTTCGACTTATACATCTTTCAATAATAGTGCTTATAATCATATTGTTTTCTTTTATTTTTCATTTAACTTCACGCGGAATAAATCAATTAAACGTAGGTTTTGATAACTTGTCCAAAAAATTCCACTTCGACTGTGTACAGTTGATTCTCTCTCTGCTCCAAACATTTGAGTCCAATTCAATAATTATATATTTGCCTTTGATGAACCGATTTTAAATGAATTAAAATTATGTAAAAATCTTTTCGACTTATACATCTTTCAATAATAGTGCTTATAATCATATTGTTTTCTTTTATTTTTCATTTAACTTCACGCGGAATAAATCAATTAAACGTAGGTTTTGATAACTTGTCCAAAAAATTCCACTTCGACTGTGTACAGTTGATTCTCTCTCTGCTCCAAACATTTGAGTCCAATTCAATAATTATATATTTGCCTTTGATGAACCGATTTTAAACGAATTAAAATTATGTAAAAATCTTTTCGACTTATACATCTTTCAATAATAGTGCTTATAATCATATTGTTTTCTTTTATTTTTCATTTAACTTCACGCGGAATAAATCAATTAAACGTAGGTTTTGATAACTTGTCCAAAAAATTCCACTTCGACTGTGTACAGTTGATTCTCTCTCTGCTCCAAACATTTGAGTCCAATTCAATAATTATATATTTGCCTTTGATGAACCGATTTTAAATGAATTAAAATTATGTAAAAATCTTTTCGACTTATACATCTTTCAATAATAGTGCTTATAATCATATTGTTTTCTTTTATTTTTCATTTAACTTAACGCGGGAGAAATCAATTAAACATATTTTTTGATAACTTGGCCAAACAATTTCCACTTCAACTGTGTACAGTTAAGTCTCTCTCTCTCTCTGCTTAAAACATTTGACTTCAATTCAAAAATTAGATGTTTGCCTTTAATGCACCAATTTTAAACGAATTAAAATTATGTAAAAATCTTTTCGACTTATACATCTTTCAATAATAGTGCTTATAATCATATTGTTTTCTTTTATTTTTCATTTAACTTCACGCGGAATAAATCAATTAAACGTAGGTTTTGATAACTTGTCCAAAAAATTCCACTTCGACTGTGTACAGTTGATTCTCTCTCTGCTCCAAACATTTGAGTCCAATTCAATAATTATATATTTGCCTTTGATGAACCGATTTTAAACGAATTAAAATTATGTAAAAATCTTTTCGACTTATACATCTTTCAATAATAGTGCTTATAATCATATTGTTTTCTTTTATTTTTCATTTAACTTCACGCGGAATAAATCAATTAAACGTAGGTTTTGATAACTTGTCCAAAAAATTCCACTTCGACTGTGTACAGTTGATTCTCTCTCTGCTCCAAACATTTGAGTCCAATTCAATAATTATATATTTGCCTTTGATGAACCGATTTTAAATGAATTAAAATTATGTAAAAATCTTTTCGACTTATACATCTTTCAATAATAGTGCTTATAATCATATTGTTTTCTTTTATTTTTCATTTAACTTCACGCGGAATAAATCAATTAAACGTAGGTTTTGATAACTTGTCCAAAAAATTCCACTTCGACTGTGTACAGTTGATTCTCTCTCTGCTCCAAACATTTGAGTCCAATTCAATAATTATATATTTGCCTTTGATGAACCGATTTTAAACGAATTAAAATTATGTAAAAATCTTTTCGACTTATACATCTTTCAATAATAGTGCTTATAATCATATTGTTTTCTTTTATTTTTCATTTAACTTCACGCGGAATAAATCAATTAAACGTAGGTTTTGATAACTTGTCCAAAAAATTCCACTTCGACTGTGTACAGTTGATTCTCTCTCTGCTCCAAACATTTGAGTCCAATTCAATAATTATATATTTGCCTTTGATGAACCGATTTTAAATGAATTAAAATTATGTAAAAATCTTTTCGACTTATACATCTTTCAATAATAGTGCTTATAATCATATTGTTTTCTTTTATTTTTCATTTAACTTAACGCGGGAGAAATCAATTAAACATATTTTTTGATAACTTGGCCAAACAATTTCCACTTCAACTGTGTACAGTTAAGTCTCTCTCTCTCTCTGCTTAAAACATTTGACTTCAATTCAAAAATTAGATGTTTGCCTTTAATGCACCAATTTTAAACGAATTAAAATTATGTAAAAATCTTTTCGACTTATACATCTTTCAATAATAGTGCTTATAATCATATTGTTTTCTTTTATTTTTCATTTAACTTAACGCGGGAGAAATCAATTAAACATATTTTTTGATAACTTGGCCAAACAATTTCCACTTCAACTGTGTACAGTTAAGTCTCTCTCTCTCTCTGCTTAAAACATTTGACTTCAATTCAAAAATTAGATGTTTGCCTTTAATGCACCAATTTTAAACGAATTAAAATTATGTAAAAATCTTTTCGACTTATACATCTTTCAATAATAGTGCTTATAATCATATTGTTTTCTTTTATTTTTCATTTAACTTAACGCGGGAGAAATCAATTAAACATATTTTTTGATAACTTGGCCAAACAATTTCCACTTCAACTGTGTACAGTTAAGTCTCTCTCTCTCTCTGCTTAAAACATTTGACTTCAATTCAAAAATTAGATGTTTGCCTTTAATGCACCAATTTTAAACGAATTAAAATTATGTAAAAATCTTTTCGACTTATACATCTTTCAATAATAGTGCTTATAATCATATTGTTTTCTTTTATTTTTCATTTATTTTCACGCGGAATAAATCAATTAAACGTAGGTTTTGATAACTTGTCCAAAAAATTCCACTTCGACTGTGTACAGTTGATTCTCTCTCTGCTCCAAACATTTGAGTCCAATTCAATAATTATATATTTGCCTTTGATGAACCGATTTCAAATAAATTAAAATTATGTAAAAATCTTTTCGACTTATACATCTTTCAATAATAGTGCTTATAATCATATTGTTTTCTTTTATTTTTCATTTAACTTCACGCGGAATAAATCAATTAAACGTAGGTTTTGATAACTTGTCCAAAAAATTCCACTTCGACTGTGTACAGTTGATTCTCTCTCTGCTCCAAACATTTGAGTCCAATTCAATAATTATATATTTGCCTTTGATGAACCGATTTTAAACGAATTAAAATTATGTAAAAATCTTTTCGACTTATACATCTTTCAATAATAGTGCTTATAATCATATTGTTTTCTTTTATTTTTCATTTAACTTCACGCGGAATAAATCAATTAAACGTAGGTTTTGATAACTTGTCCAAAAAATTCCACTTCGACTGTGTACAGTTGATTCTCTCTCTGCTCCAAACATTTGAGTCCAATTCAATAATTATATATTTGCCTTTGATGAACCGATTTTAAACGAATTAAAATTATGTAAAAATCTTTTCGACTTATACATCTTTCAATAATAGTGCTTATAATCATATTGTTTTCTTTTATTTTTCATTTAACTTCACGCGGAATAAATCAATTAAACGTAGGTTTTGATAACTTGTCCAAAAAATTCCACTTCGACTGTGTACAGTTGATTCTCTCTCTGCTCCAAACATTTGAGTCCAATTCAATAATTATATATTTGCCTTTGATGAACCGATTTTAAATGAATTAAAATTATGTAAAAATCTTTTCGACTTATACATCTTTCAATAATAGTGCTTATAATCATATTGTTTTCTTTTATTTTTCATTTAACTTAACGCGGGAGAAATCAATTAAACATATTTTTTGATAACTTGGCCAAACAATTTCCACTTCAACTGTGTACAGTTAAGTCTCTCTCTCTCTCTGCTTAAAACATTTGACTTCAATTCAAAAATTAGATGTTTGCCTTTAATGCACCAATTTTAAACGAATTAAAATTATGTAAAAATCTTTTCGACTTATACATCTTTCAATAATAGTGCTTATAATCATATTGTTTTCTTTTATTTTTCATTTAACTTAACGCGGGAGAAATCAATTAAACATATTTTTTGATAACTTGGCCAAACAATTTCCACTTCAACTGTGTACAGTTAAGTCTCTCTCTCTCTCTGCTTAAAACATTTGACTTCAATTCAAAAATTAGATGTTTGCCTTTAATGCACCAATTTTAAACGAATTAAAATTATGTAAAAATCTTTTCGACTTATACATCTTTCAATAATAGTGCTTATAATCATATTGTTTTCTTTTATTTTTCATTTAACTTCACGCGGAATAAATCAATTAAACGTAGGTTTTGATAACTTGTCCAAAAAATTCCACTTCGACTGTGTACAGTTGATTCTCTCTCTGCTCCAAACATTTGAGTCCAATTCAATAATTATATATTTGCCTTTGATGAACCGATTTTAAACGAATTAAAATTATGTAAAAATCTTTTCGACTTATACATCTTTCAATAATAGTGCTTATAATCATATTGTTATCTTTTATTTTTCATTTAACTTCACGCGGAATAAATCAATTAAACGTAGGTTTTGATAACTTGTCCAAAAAATTCCACTTCGACTGTGTACAGTTGATTCTCTCTCTGCTCCAAACATTTGAGTCCAATTCAATAATTATATATTTGCCTTTGATGAACCGATTTTAAACGAATTAAAATTATGTAAAAATCTTTTCGACTTATACATCTTTCAATAATAGTGCTTATAATCATATTGTTTTCTTTTATTTTTCATTTAACTTCACGCGGAATAAATCAATTAAACGTAGGTTTTGATAACTTGTCCAAAAAATTCCACTTCGACTGTGTACAGTTGATTCTCTCTCTGCTCCAAACATTTGAGTCCAATTCAATAATTATATATTTGCCTTTGATGAACCGATTTTAAACGAATTAAAATTATGTAAAAATCTTTTCGACTTATACATCTTTCAATAATAGTGCTTATAATCATATTGTTTTCTTTTATTTTTCATTTAACTTCACGCGGAATAAATCAATTAAACGTAGGTTTTGATAACTTGTCCAAAAAATTCCACTTCGACTGTGTACAGTTGATTCTCTCTCTGCTCCAAACATTTGAGTCCAATTCAATAATTATATATTTGCCTTTGATGAACCGATTTTAAACGAATTAAAATTATGTAAAAATCTTTTCGACTTATACATCTTTCAATAATAGTGCTTATAATCATATTGTTTTCTTTTATTTTTCATTTAACTTCACGCGGAATAAATCAATTAAACGTAGGTTTTGATAACTTGTCCAAAAAATTCCACTTCGACTGTGTACAGTTGATTCTCTCTCTGCTCCAAACATTTGAGTCCAATTCAATAATTATATATTTGCCTTTGATGAACCGATTTTAAACGAATTAAAATTATGTAAAAATCTTTTCGACTTATACATCTTTCAATAATAGTGCTTATAATCATATTGTTTTCTTTTATTTTTCATTTAACTTCACGCGGAATAAATCAATTAAACGTAGGTTTTGATAACTTGTCCAAAAAATTCCACTTCGACTGTGTACAGTTGATTCTCTCTCTGCTCCAAACATTTGAGTCCAATTCAATAATTATATATTTGCCTTTGATGAACCGATTTTAAACGAATTAAAATTATGTAAAAATCTTTTCGACTTATACATCTTTCAATAATAGTGCTTATAATCATATTGTTTTCTTTTATTTTTCATTTAACTTCACGCGGAATAAATCAATTAAACGTAGGTTTTGATAACTTGTCCAAAAAATTCCACTTCGACTGTGTACAGTTGATTCTCTCTCTGCTCCAAACATTTGAGTCCAATTCAATAATTATATATTTGCCTTTGATGAACCGATTTCAAATAAATTAAAATTATGTAAAAATCTTTTCGACTTATACATCTTTCAATAATAGTGCTTATAATCATATTGTTTTCTTTTATTTTTCATTTAACTTCACGCGGAATAAATCAATTAAACGTAGGTTTTGATAACTTGTCCAAAAAATTCCACTTCGACTGTGTACAGTTGATTCTCTCTCTGCTCCAAACATTTGAGTCCAATTCAATAATTATATATTTGCCTTTGATGAACCGATTTTAAACGAATTAAAATTATGTAAAAATCTTTTCGACTTATACATCTTTCAATAATAGTGCTTATAATCATATTGTTTTCTTTTATTTTTCATTTAACTTCACGCGGAATAAATCAATTAAACGTAGGTTTTGATAACTTGTCCAAAAAATTCCACTTCGACTGTGTACAGTTGATTCTCTCTCTGCTCCAAACATTTGAGTCCAATTCAATAATTATATATTTGCCTTTGATGAACCGATTTTAAACGAATTAAAATTATGTAAAAATCTTTTCGACTTATACATCTTTCAATAATAGTGCTTATAATCAAATTGTTTTCTTTTATTTTTCATTTAACTTCACGCGGAATAAATCAATTAAACGTAGGTTTTGATAACTTGTCCAAAAAATTCCACTTTGACTGTGTACAGTTGATTCTCTCTCTGCTCCAAACATTTGAGTCCAATTCAATAATTATATATTTGCCTTTGGTGAACCGATTTTAAATGAATTAAAATTATGTAAAAATCTTTTCGACTTATACATCTTTCAATAATAGTGCTTATAATCATATTGTTTTCTTTTATTTTTCATTTAACTTCACGCGGAATAAATCAATTAAACGTAGGTTTTGATAACTTGTCCAAAAAATTCCACTTCGACTATGTACAGTTGATTCTCTCTCTGCTCCAAACATTTGAGTCCAATTCAATAATTATATATTTGCCTTTGATGAACCGATTTTAAACGAATTAAAATTATGTAAAAATCTTTTCGACTTATACATCTTTCAATAATAGTGCTTATAATCATATTGTTTTCTTTTATTTTTCATTTAACTTCACGCGGAATAAATCAATTAAACGTAGGTTTTGATAACTTGTCCAAAAAATTCCACTTCGACTGTGTACAGTTGATTCTCTCTCTGCTCCAAACATTTGAGTCCAATTCAATAATTATATATTTGCCTTTGATGAACCGATTTTAAACGAATTAAAATTATGTAAAAATCTTTTCGACTTATACATCTTTCAATAATAGTGCTTATAATCATATTGTTTTCTTTTATTTTTCATTTAACTTCACGCGGAATAAATCAATTAAACGTAGGTTTTGATAACTTGTCCAAAAAATTCCACTTCGACTGTGTACAGTTGATTCTCTCTCTGCTCCAAACATTTGAGTCCAATTCAATAATTATATATTTGCCTTTGATGAACCGATTTCAAATAAATTAAAATTATGTAAAAATCTTTTCGACTTATACATCTTTCAATAATAGTGCTTATAATCATATTGTTTTCTTTTATTTTTCATTTAACTTCACGCGGAATAAATCAATTAAACGTAGGTTTTGATAACTTGTCCAAAAAATTCCACTTCGACTGTGTACAGTTGATTCTCTCTCTGCTCCAAACATTTGAGTCCAATTCAATAATTATATATTTGCCTTTGATGAACCGATTTTAAACGAATTAAAATTATGTAAAAATCTTTTCGACTTATACATCTTTCAATAATAGTGCTTATAATCATATTGTTTTCTTTTATTTTTCATTTAACTTCACGCGGAATAAATCAATTAAACGTAGGTTTTGATAACTTGTCCAAAAAATTCCACTTCGACTGTGTACAGTTGATTCTCTCTCTGCTCCAAACATTTGAGTCCAATTCAATAATTATATATTTGCCTTTGATGAACCGATTTCAAATAAATTAAAATTATGTAAAAATCTTTTCGACTTATACATCTTTCAATAATAGTGCTTATAATCATATTGTTTTCTTTTATTTTTCATTTAACTTCACGCGGAATAAATCAATTAAACGTAGGTTTTGATAACTTGTCCAAAAAATTCCACTTCGACTGTGTACAGTTGATTCTCTCTCTGCTCCAAACATTTGAGTCCAATTCAATAATTATATATTTGCCTTTGATGAACCGATTTTAAACGAATTAAAATTATGTAAAAATCTTTTCGACTTATACATCTTTCAATAATAGTGCTTATAATCATATTGTTTTCTTTTATTTTTCATTTAACTTAACGCGGGAGAAATCAATTAAACATATTTTTTGATAACTTGGCCAAACAATTTCCACTTCGACTGTGTACAGTTGATTCTCTCTCTGCTCCAAACATTTGAGTCCAATTCAATAATTATATATTTGCCTTTGATGAACCGATTTTAAATGAATTAAAATTATGTAAAAATCTTTTCGACTTATACATCTTTCAATAATAGTGCTTATAATCATATTGTTTTCTTTTATTTTTCATTTAACTTCACGCGGAATAAATCAATTAAACGTAGGTTTTGATAACTTGGCCAAACAATTTCCACTTCGACTGTGTACAGTTGATTCTCTCTCTGCTCCAAACATTTGAGTCCAATTCAATAATTATATATTTGCCTTTGATGAACCGATTTTAAACGAATTAAAATTTATCTTATATAAAAAAAACCTTTTAAAATTATACGTTTTACAGAATGTTTTCTCAAATTTCAATGGTTTTATGCTTAAGAGCAATTTAAGCTATTTTATAAGTATTATATTATTTATATTAAAGCCTACTAGCATACCCGTACGATAATAATCACATGAACTACCTCCCCCCCCACACACACGCATTCGCTGTAACTACACATATATGGCACTGTGTGAAAATAATTCTACCCATAGATGGCACTACTACCAACGGCTCGTTTAAAAACTGCTTAGAAACTATATTTATTTTTAAGATCCGTTGTGTATGAGGCCCACAAAAGGGATCTTTACTACTGAAATAATATATATGATTGATGAAACATAAAGAGACGCATTCGAGTCATTCTTAAAATAAGTCTCTAAACACTCTCATAAATAACCCTCTCATGTTTGAGAATTCTTCTACCATCAAGGCTATTTTCGTTATATTTTACAATCGTTTCGCCATTGAATCACGTGACTTTTGACGAAACAAGAATTCTGAAATTTTGAACGAAAGTCATTTACTGAGATTCCTTTTCGGCCCTTTTATGCATCATCAGCCCATTTTTAGTTTTTATACTTATATTGTCAGAATTTAAACGAGTCTTCTTGGCTGAGTCGATAGAGCGTTGGATTCTGGAACGAGAGGGCCGCGGTTTGAGTCACCTTGCTTCGAGCATGAATGGACTGTAGTAGAGTGAATATGACGTCATAATCGTGAAACCAACATCTGACCGAATGGCATCAGACACGTGACTTCTTTTCAAAATTATGAATTAAAAAATACTCGCGATTGGCTGATGAATTGGGAAATGTGTAACAGTGAACATTTATGAATGGAATGACGTAATTAACCACGTGTCTGATGCTATACATGTTGGCCTCACTTTGATGTTAGCGAGATTACAAAGATGTTTTCTGTACTATGGAGGATCCATGCTCGAAGGTCGATATTCAATTATCACAATATTTAAAACCGTCTTCGTTTTTATTGAAATAAATTTCGTTAAAAAACGACCAAAGGAATTTCTTCAGTTTGACGAAATATTTCATCGAAAAATATAGCAGACGTCTATTTCGTCAAAAATGACAAACACTCGTCAAATATGAGAGTACATTTTTAACAGTTGATTATCCAATTTGCAGACCATAGGTTAAATGCAGTGTTTTGGCCCAATTTTTGCTATAGTAAGTCTCATAGGTAATCGTATATTGTATGCACACTTTGGATGTTATTGAAATATTTGTTATTGATATATCTTTTTGCCAATTTTCATAAAACGTTATTTAAACTTTTAATTTGGAATGAAAGAACCATCCAGAAAGGATTCATAAGAAATGTTACTGTAAAATAATATTATAAAACTTTATATTTCGTATAAGTTACTAGAAAATAAAACTGCCAGAAACTTTAATTAACCCTCGTTTATTAGCATTTTATTCATTAATTCTAAAATGTTGCAAACTGTGGCATTATACGAATATTTAAAGAGAACGCATTTTAGAAAATACAAAAGTCATATCCGACCTTTCAAAACTGACATCAATATGTAACATATGATTAATGATAGTAAATTTGAAAATAATGTTTAAGATATATTTGACTTTTATTCCTTGTAGCATTAGTGTAAGTTTAGATTAGATGTTATAACTAAAATAATAATTCAATAAAGATAATTTGTATTGTTATAATTGAATTTTGTTTCATAAAGACAAATTTATTTAAAATGATCTCAAATTTAAACATTATAAGAAATTAATTTTTTTTTCCAGTTTTTACAAAATAAGAAATTATATATTTAAATATATATCTTTGGTTTTTTCTTCATGTTTAATTGAATTTAATACTTTGAAAACTTGAAATATCCCCATAATGTTTTCGTAATTTTAATAATTAATAATTTTATTATAACTTTTAATCATATTTAATAATTTTAGATTTTTTGATAATTTTTTTTAATATAATACTTGAATGGGTCCTAAAATAGTTCGAATTTTGCCTAAGTAAAGAACATATTTCTCAATTTAACGCTATACATCAGATAAAATAAGTTCTGTAAGAATATTTAAAAAAAAATTAATTTTATTCCGAATCTTGGAAGATATACAAACATTTCGAATATATTTCAATTTCAATTTCCATTTAAAGCAAGTTGAAAGCTATGATTGGAATTCGTTCGTTTCATAACAGCCCAAAAATTCATTTAATGCAAGTATAAAGCATCGTAAAAATCGTCTCGAATTTCGGTTTGAAGTTGTAAAAGAACGTTTGAAGAGACACGTTTACGCGCATATAAATTTTTAGAGTTTCTTCTGATTGTTAGTATTTTGTGATTTTCGTATGCTTTGAAGTAGGTTTGGTTTTGAAAAGAATTTTTTATATTCGATTTGTGAATGTAAGTTAAGCTTCTTTTAAAAATATTTTTTTTTGTAACTTGGAATTCTTTATTAGCATTTATCACATTTTATGTGCCTGGAAACGGTTTATTGGATTTTGATTATAAAGCAGCAATTGGATGTTGGGAAGCTTGAGGAAGTTGCAGTCGTTTGATGTTGGGAAGTTTGAGGAAGTTGCAGTCGTTTGATGCTGTAAAGTTTGAGGAAGTTGCAGTCGTTTGATAATGGAAAATGTGAGGAAGTTGCAGTCGTTTGATGCTGTAAAGTTTGAGGAAGTTGCAGTCGTTTGATGCTGTATTCTAGATGTTTTATCAGTAATCATGACGCTTTATTTTACGACGTTATTTTTGTTATTTAAGAGATAATTTTGTTATTTAAGAGATTATTTTTGTCATTTAAGACATTATTTTTGTCATTTAAGACATTATTTTTGTCATTTAAGACATTAGTTTTGTTATTTAGGACATTATTTTTGTCATTTAAGACATTATTTTTGTCATTTAAGACATCATTTTTGTTATTTAATACATTATGTTTGGTATTTAAGACATTATTTTTGTTATTTAGGACATTATTTTTGTCATTTAGGATATTATTTTGTTATTTAAGACATTATTTTTGTTATTTAATACATTATTTTGTTAATTAAAACTAAGAAGTATGAAACTAAGAAAAAAACCAGACTACAAAATCATGAGTTAATATTCATGGAGTCTGGATTTAAAGTATCCACAAGTAATGAATAATGAATATATAAGTATCCAAAGGAACTGAGAGAACCACATATGATTCTGTTTTAATTTAGTTGTAGTAAAGAGGGTAACTTTTAACCCTCTGAGCGGTTACAAAAATGCAAAATTGTAATGGTTTTTTCTCTAAAATATAGTTTATTTTATATTTCCAGTGTATGTGTACTATAAATATATTTAAAGTTTTATTATTTTCATAGATATAGCTTCCAAGAAACACCTCAACGCTTTAGATTTAAAAACAATATTTCAAACTCGAAAATTTGCATGAATGTAAAATTTAACTGTATTGCTATAAAAACTGGAAATCCATAGACGACTTAAGTCGCTCAGCTCCGCCCGAGGGTTAAAGTTAATTCGCAGATAATTGAAGATAATTGTGAGCAACATTAATCGCTCTTCAGTTGCCAAAATTGTATTCTACCTCTTTAGTAACACTTGAGGTTATTAAACCATGCGCTGCTTCTCTGCATCAGTTAAATTAAATTAAAATAATCCTAATCGACATTTTACAAATTACAAACTTTTCGCTTTCATTTTAATAGAGCTCTAATTAAACAGTTCCAGGCACTAGGTAGAATGGTGTTGGTAAGTAGTATAATTCGCAGAGTCCCTAATGGTTTTCATATTAAAATGTATTGATCTGTAAAGAAACTTTAGGAGTTGCTCTATTTTTAATGTGACTGCACTGTTAAAACTAGGTACTCAATAATAAGCCAAATGTACTCATTTTTGAGTACATTCTATTCTTATCATGTACTCGAACATATAAGTTTCCATTTTGAAAAACAAAAAGACATGTACTCAAAAATGAGTACAATGAGTAAAAAGAGCAGTAGCTTGCCTACATAGGCTGTCTTCATAAATCCCTTTCAATAAATATCGACAACTACAACCAAGACTTATCTCCGGGAATCGAACCGAGATCCTCAGGCACCGCAATCCGGTGCTTTAACCGTTAAACTACCAGGGCTTGAAGGAAGGACTTGAATAACAGAAGAAATGTTAAAAAGGAGTGAAAAAGGTATAGGAAGTCAGATAATTGAGTTGTAATAACTAAGTTTCCATTTCAGCAATCGACATCAAATAATGTGGAAAATTATCTTCTGAACAACTATTTTAAGTGTGTCAGGCCGCTTTGTTAAGATTGCTTGAACAGAAGTTGAGATTAAACAATATTAAATAATACTGCTCATTTTTGAGAAAGTACGGTTACTTTAATTTGAGTACGTCATCGCCCATTTACGATGCAATTGTACTCAAAGGAAAATGGGTAGGTTAGGGTAATCATTTTTAGTACCGTTTTCTACAGTGTGAAATTTATAACTAATCATGTGTGGTTATCTCATTTTATGCTTCTACATTCGTATACTTTAATACCTGATACCCTGAATCAACTACTAAACTAATATTAACAACTCAATTCCAGAAAAAATGCTTTTTTTAAATTACTATTTATAATAAAAATTAAAAATACATTTTGTTTATATCCTTTTTTATGTGTACATTCGTATTTGAATTCAGAGTAATATCCACATTGAATGTGCATTAAAATTTATTTTAAAATTATTACAGCGTAGATATTTAAACATTTATTCCGTTTAAAACAGTCTTCACCCACTAAATACTTTCACTGCTAAGTTGTCAAAAGTACAGAATAAAACCTTTATAATCACATAAACCGTGAATGCAAGGAAATTAGAACAAATGGGTTATAACCGATATACAAAATATTTCCATTCGATGTTTAAGTGACAGTTCGTGTCTTGCCAATATCTCATTACGCACATACTTGCTAATAAGATTAAATTGCGTTAGCAATTACTCTCCTGAGTTAAACAGTGAGTTAAATATGAGTTAATTTCACGGTGAAGTCCCTCACGATTGCTTAATTCTGGATGGTTCGGTTATTATCGATAGTATTCAAGCTGAGTGATTAGGAAGTGGATTTTATGGGGATTTACAGAAGTAGGGTTAAGTATTCGAGCAATGCAAGTCCAATGCATCTGATTAAATTAAAAGATTATTTCCAAATTCTCATTTATAATCGAGAGTTATTGAGCCAATAAAAATATAAGAATATTTTTTCAATAAAGAACTACTATGGTAATCAGTATAAGCCTAATAATGTAATAGTAAAATGTTTCTTAAGCAAATGAGTCATTATTATTCATGAATGGACAAAATATGTTACAAGTTAGCACATATTTAAATATTTAAGTGTATTAATTTATTTGTGAAACGCTTTTCAATGGCCAGGTGTTTAACTTACAAATATTTAAATTTTCCCTGTCAAGGTCTTTGAATAGTAAATACAGACAATTCTCGTTATCTCGAACTCGAAGGGAAGTGTATAAAAATTCGAGATATCGAAAATTCGAGTTATCGAAAATCCTATAAAAAAGCTGTTTTGGTAAAAAATAAATACTAGTATACTTACACGACTTTATTTAACATCTATCCAAAATAGTTTGGTAAGTATTTCTATTTTTTTTCGAAAACAATTATATTTTCCAAATGCACGATTGCTTGAAATGTCTCTGGTGTTTTCATTTCCGGCCTCGATTCAATGAATGCACGCATAGATTTTATCGAAGATAGAGCCTCTTACAAAGTTATCTTTGGAGGAGGTTAGCATTCTTAATTATCATTCTTCTTCGGAGAGCGATCTCTCATCAAATGCTGCTATAGAGAGTGCATTGCCTAAAAAAAATGAGAAGGGGTCGAGTGTCGTCTTCATATTTTAAGTAAGTTGCTTTCTGGACGGTCGGTAATGTTCCAAGAAAGTGACTCACACTTTACCGAAAACGCCAGCTGGCTTGAGGGACGTTAAATTATGAATCTTCCTTTTTGGGCTGACTCTGCGTTAAAGAGGAGAGGATACAGCTCAGGGAATCCAGTCTGGCGACATTCAAACAAAAGGGTGAGGCACAGGTAGGAATCCATTGTAAGTATACCCTTTCAATAACGCACAATAAGAAAGATAACTGATAAAGAAGAACGTGGCAATTACATATATGCTAAAGGTTCTTCAAAATCCGTAGTTTTGAGAGAAAAACAAAATTTTGAGTTGTGAGGAAACTTCGAGTTATCGAAAATAACGACGAAAAACTTCGAATTAAAGAGATAAAATTACCTTAAATAAGTAATGAATTTGCAGGGAAATAGATTTTTTTCGAGATATCGAAAAATTCGAGTTATCGAAGTTCGAGTTATCGAGAGTCTACTGTATTGAAATTTTACAATTAATGTCTTTGATTAGTAAATATAGAAAATCCGCAATTAATGTATTTAAATGATAACTATCGAAATTTCACAAATGGCTTTGAATGATCAATCGAAAATTCGTAATTAATGTCTTTATTTGGTAAATATAGAAAATACACAATTAATGTCTTTAAATGGTAAATAAAAAAAAATTAACAATTAATTTTTTAATGGTAAATATCGAGACTTCACAATTAATGTCTTTGAATAGTAAATATTGAAGTTTCACACTTAATGTTTTTGATTGGTAAATAGCGAAAATTCACAATTAATGTATTTAAATGGTAAACATCAAAAATTCACAAATAATGTATTTAAATGCTAAATATAAATTTTTTACAAATGTCTTTGGATGGTAAATATCAAAAATTCATAACTAATGTATTTGAACAGTAAATTTCTAAAACTCACAATTAATGTTTGATTGGTAAACATCGAAATTTTACAATTAACGTATTAAAATGGAAAATATATGAATTTCATAATTAATGTCTTTGAATGGTAAATATCGAAATTTCACAATTATTGTCTTTGATTAGTAAATATAAAAAATTCACAATTAATGTATTTAAATGGTAAATATCAAAATTTTTATTACCGAAATTTGAATATAAATTTCACAGAAGTATTGAAGATTAAATATAAATTATCGAAAACTTACAAATAATGTATTTAAATGGTAAATATCAAAATTTTTTTGGTCTTTGTCTTTGGATGTAAATGTCTTTGGATGGTAAATATCAAAAATTCATAATTAATGTATTTGAATATTAAATTTCTAAAATTCACAATTAATGTTTAATTGGTAAACATCGATATTTTAAAATTAACGTATTGAAATGGTAAAGATGTGAATTTCATAATTAATGTCTTTGAAGGGTAAATATAGAAATTTCACTATTAATATATTTAAATGGCAAATATCAAAATTTCCCAATTAATGTATTTAAAAGGTAAATATCGAAAATCGTGTACTATCGGGGAAGTTATTCATATGTTATCGAAATAGAAGATGGATTCTTCTAACCACGTAATTAATGTAGTATTGAAGTTCCACATTGAATCCTGCATTCCTGCATTTAATCTGTCAGGCCAGTAACACCAATATTCTCCATGTTAAAAGTTTTAAGATATATTATTTTAGTTAAAACTTTTAGCTCTGAATGTATTAATTTCTTTCTTTACAATATCAAGGTGTAGCTAGGGTTTTAATATTAAACCCGTTACCATTAAAAACTCAAACTTGTAATAATGTACCCCATATCTATATCAGGGGCAAAATGATACAATTGTATTTTTTTAGAAGGAAGATTAACTTCATAGAATTGTATCGGTTAATAACAAAACTCAATTTAAATATAAAAAATATCCATAATTATTTTAATAATTTAAGCCATAATTATCAGCTTTATGCATTCAAAGGACTTTGTCCAGCTGTTCAAAAAATGTATCAATGATCCTAATATTTTCTTATTATGTTCGAAAATTCATTAACTAAGCTAAAACGTAAAAAATAAAATGCCCGAATAGAATGCAGTAGTAGCTTCCAAATTAGAGACATCAAAAATTTTTTCATTTGCTACTTTTAAATCGCTTGATACCATTTTACTACGCCTGTGTATCAATATCCATCTTTTGTTTTCAACAACTTTCTTAATAAATTTCAAAGGCATTTGGTTGAATCTATGCGTTGTTTATGTAGAAACCCGCCTCAAACATGCATCAAATAAACAACCATAAACGCCCCTCCCTTCCCACTTTTTCTATCAACCCCCAGTACGTTTTATTACAACGCCAATAAAAGACAATATGACAAATTGAAATGTTACGACAAATAAAGACATTCTTTTATATGAACGGCCTCATAAGAGTTTTACGATCCATTCAACATGGAAGGCAAAGAAGAAAGATTAAATAAGTGCATTTGTTACGATCTTGGAAGACATATATTAGAAATGCATGTCTGATGCGACAAAGACTGAAATAAGAGCCTTGTACCATATCTCATATTAGACTGTGATTTATTAAGCCCTATTACACGCAGAGCCAAAGTTTGTACAGGATTTTGGTGAGTTATGTGTTATAATAATCGGAACTTAGGGCATTAGAAATCATTGTCATTTGAGATGGCACCAACTTTAAAAAGAAATTAGTAGTTTGGCTTTTATTTACGATTCAATTTCCGTAAAGATGCTGATCTAGTGCTGATTCATGACAAGATTTCTTCTTAACTTAGGCGATTTGGACAGTTTCTATTGGCTAATGCTATTTATGGTGTGAGTTTTGTTTGGTTTTGTTAATTAACGTCGCACTAGAGCTGCACAGTGGGCTATTGGCGACGGTTTGGGGTCAATCTCGATGGAAAGACTCGGGAACACATACACATTCACACACACATTCATACACACATTCATACATGCACCTCGTTATTTTAGAACCATGGTCAGATGACGAGGAAACACCTGAACTGGCACCCAACGCCTTCAATAGACGTCGGGACTTTGGACCCCGATCAGATTTATCGTGCACCAGTCCCGTATACACACCAGTATAATTTGTTGGATATTCTGGACGACTTTCTAGTATTTTTGTAGCGAAGCTGGCAACCCTCGGATCGCAAGATCACTACTTTTTTACTTTTCTATGTCAAGTCCATTGCACGGATTCGAACCACCAATCCTCTGATTAGTAGCTGAACGCCTGACCAACTGAGCAACTGGGGCTCATTTATGGTGTGGGATTGTGGGGTTGGTCGTAACTGAGTACTGTAGAAGGTTAAACATTATTCTTGTATGTATAAATATACAGTGTAAAAAAAGGTACTTAAAAATGAGTAACTGAACATACTCATTTTTCTTGGAGCACAACTGCACAAATTTCTTTGAGTACAATGAGCGATGACGTACTCAAATTTAAATTTAAGCAACCGTACTTTCTAAAGATGAGCAGTGGGATTTAATATTACTGATTTCAGCTTCTGTTCAAGCCATCTTAAACAAAGCGACCTGACACGCTTAAAATAGCCGTTGAGAAGATGTTTTTTTACATTATTTGATGTCGATTGCTTAAATAGAAACTGAGTTATTACAACTCAATTATCTTACTTCGCATTCCTTTGGCACAACTTTTAAACAAGTTTTCTGTTTATAACTTCTTAAAATTGCCCTGGAAGTTTAACGGTAAGTCTTATATGTAATTGTTGATATTTATTGAAAGTGATTTGTAAAGGCAGCCTATGTAAGGAAGCAACTGCCCTTTTTTTCTCATTGTACTCATTTTTGAGTACATGTCTTTTTCAAACATGAAATTTGTGTATTCGGAACTATGATAAGCATCGAATGTACTCAAAACTGAGTACATTATACTGATTTTTGATTACCTATTTTTATCAGTGTAGGTTTGAAACACAAGATATCGAGTAAACAAAAGTGTATCTAGGTAGCGGAGATGTTAAGAAAAATCGGCAAGAAGTTATTGTATCTATTATCTGATAAGGCGCCACTGTTTCTGTGGGAACGGGCGTTTTCAATGTTTGCAAAAGTACCCCGATATCTCGTTTGAAAAGAACATTCGCCCAGCAGGCTGAAAAAATACAAGTTAAGTAAAGGATTCCTACTTTATCATAGCTTTTAAATACAAACCAACGTTTCTTTATGTTTGTTTATTTACGATTTATTGGTTGTAAGAAAAAAAAGTACCACCTCATTTTAGTCAAAAAGGAAGTCATACTTTGTTTTTTCTTTTAATTTATGTTGTACTAGCAATATGGCCCGGCGTTGCTCGTGGTCACTTTGCGCAGTAAGAGCTGAGCGATTTTGTCTTGTCAGCGTAGCCATGGCATATCACTCTCTGTGCACTGTGAAAAATAAACTTTATCCAAATCCAGATTTATTAAATCACTTTGAGTATTTTTTGAGATACTTAAATATATTTTTATGTTCACGACTTTACATGCTATTGCGACTATCTACTATTTAAACTGAGGTTTTTGTAAAATGTTTCTTTTTGTGAAATAAAAATTCCTAAAAGAGTTTTAAATTGCATATTTTTTGTATAAAAATTAACCATTTAGTGACAATAAACCCATATAGTAAACTTCGCATTCATTAGTTTTAATATTGGTGACGCAATAATAAATCAAAGAAAAAATATTGCATTCTTCCAAATCAAAATAATTTATCGTATTTGGTGAAGTTTTTGTTGTTGTGCCAATTGGTGACTGGAGTCTATATCCCTCTTTCAACATAATTTCATACTGGTCAATATTTATGGACGATATTTCTTATAAAAATTAATTATCAAATATTCATTTTTGAATTCCAATAATATGTTTTTGAGGTGAAAATTTAAAAATAAGCTACATGGAGGTATAAATATATAAAACTTTAAGTTAAACTTTTAGGGTAGCCCATTTCAACACCATTGTAATATTCCACTCCATAACAAATAGCACTATTGTCATAAAGTTAAGTTGTTCGGAACATGAATACACATGGCGTCAGTCGAAAGAGCTGGTTTATCGATATTTCTTATAAAAATTAATTATCAAATATTCACTTTTGAATTCCAATAATATGTTTTTGAGGTGAAAATTTAAAAATAAGCTACATGGAGGTATAAATATATAAAACTTTAAGTTAAACTTTTAGGGTAGCCCATTTCAACACAATTGTAACAATTGTAATATTCCACTCCATAACAAATAGCACTATTGTCATAAAGTTAAGTTGTTCGGAACATGAATACACATGGCGTCAGTCGAAAGAGCTGGTTTATCTTCCTCCTTCGGTTGGCGAGGTTTTTGTTAACGACGTTATTTTTGTTATTCGGACACTAATTTCTGCATTGTGATGCTATTTTTAAATGTAAGGCCTCTATTTTAGCTCATTTGGCAAAATTTTTATTCAATTGGAGAAATTTTTTGTTAATTTGGCGACATTTTTAATTTATTTGGGGACATTTTTAATTTATTTGGCAACATTTTTAATTTATTTGGCGACATTTTTAATTCATTTTTCAATATTTGGCGACTTTTCTAATTCATTTGGCGACATTTTAAATTTATTTGGCGATATTTTTAATTCATTTTTTAATATTTGGCGAATTTTCTAATTCATTTGGCGGAATTTTTAATTCATTTGGCAACATTTTTAATTCATTTGGCGACATTTTTAATGCATTTGGCGACATTTACTCATCAGCCAATCAAAATGAATCGTTTATCCCAGTATTGTCTAAACATATTTTTATTTGCCAAGGTGATTTTTAACAATAATGTTATGAAGGGAAGATCGAGATGTAGATTTCCCATAGGAGTAATGTTAGAGAAAATGGAAAAAGTTCTATAACTTTTGAATGGTTGCAGATATCCACATGAAACAAAGTGCAGATTTTAAACTAAGAAAAGTTTGTTCAAATGGGGCAAGTTTCATAAAAATCCGTGCAGTAGTTTTTGAGTTAAATCCGGACAAACAG
The DNA here is from genome assembly GCA_963932185.1 of Troglohyphantes excavatus. Lineage (NCBI taxonomy): Eukaryota > Metazoa > Arthropoda > Arachnida > Araneae > Linyphiidae > Troglohyphantes > Troglohyphantes excavatus. Next base: position 28,207,587 of record OZ010674.1, read on the forward strand.
ACAGACAGACAAAAAAATTTTTAATGTGATTTTCTGAATCAGTGTATTCTAATTCGTGGAGAAAACTCAAAATGAGGGGTTTTGTTCGATTCCACAGACAGAGACTCCATTCTTATATATAAGTATTGATTCTGATGGAGTTTGGTTGATTTAAAGAATTGAAAATTAAAAAGAAGATTCTGACTGATTGAAATCAGCAGGAGCAAGTGGCAAATGGACTCGTGACGATTTTTTAACCTATTTTTTTGGTTCGTCCGCTTTTAATTGTCCAGGAAAACTTCCTAAACTTTGTTCTGTGATATTTGATAAAAAACTATATCGCATTTGAAATTATTTGCATTTCAAATGAAGTTTGGCGTAATAATTCAGGCTGATCAATTAATTGATTGGTAAGGCTCACTTTTAAGTTTTTTATTTAAATTTATTATCCCCTTTTATCGTTGTTTTCTTGTTAAAATTTATTTTAAAGACGTTCACTTTATTTCAAATCTGTAACAAATGATTAAAAAAAACAAGTTTTCTTCTTTTTGTCAAGTTTATTTTCTTAAAATTTTAGATTTTTTTTTTTTGTTATGACTTCCTGCCTTTCTGTATTTTTTAAAAAAATAACTTCAACGATAGGATAGGAAATGTTTAAAATAAAATTCTGTCTAATTAAAAGTGGACACAATACGATTGCTATATGTTTTTAAAGAGAAAAAAATATATATATTTATCATAACAACCATAACATACATATATCTTGTATTAAACAATCTGCCTTATTCCCTCAATATTAAAGGAGATATCCCAGGAACACTTCAACCCCTGTTGAATATTATTACACTGAAAATAATTCAGTTTATTGTAGATCCAATTTCACTTGATGGCACTCAAATTATTAATTCCAGTAATTATACATAATTATTCAATTAAAATATCAAGTGAGATTTTTGCGCGATATTTTTTAACTTCCGTTATGATTATTCATGTTTAAACCATCAAATTAGAAATAAAAACTTTATGTGTAATCTTACACGCTTCAGCGCACAACAGGAAGAAATTGAATTACAATTATTAAAAATTCATTACAATTATTCATTACAATTATATAAAAAATAAATAAATTTATAAGTGAAATTACAGTACTAATTAAAAAAAGATTTTAATTACGAGTAAGTTTTTAAACTGCGATATATTTTTTTTGTAATATTAACTTTATCTAAAGAACATTGAAAGCAATGTTTTTCGAGATTTATGTTTCAACGGTATTTTGTTTAAGGAACGATTACAATAGTGTAATCTAGTTAAAATTGCATAAAATATAAACGTTTTATAATAAAGTATTTGCCAAGAAGAAAATAAATTTCCATTGTCTTAAAATGAGATTTTCAAACCAAATAATACCGTTGTTCTATTTATGTACACATATTTGAAGATGGTCATGCTATTTTTGTGCAAGTAAACAACAAAAAATCTATTTAAAATTTAATCCTTCCTTTGATGAAACAATTAATAATTTCAAATGTTATTAAATCCCCGTAGAATATTTAAATTAAATCGAAACAAACGAAAATAAAGTACATTAAATCTAAAATAAATTCTTTGATATCTTCGTTGCAAAACATTGCATTGAATATCTTTAAAAAGTATTGTTTTAGGTATCTTAAGTATAAACATAGAGTACTAAGTAGGGTAAGGTGGAGGAAAATTCGTCTTAGGATAAAATGATTTCTTTTAAATAAATATTAAATTCATATTGTGTGTGTGTGCGTGTTAAACATATGTTTTGAACTAATTCTTTTTTTAGAAATTTTTCTCTGTTTAATAGAGTACATTTTAGCAAAAAATTAAATTTTTGGATAATTTAATTTAAATTTAACATCGATTTCTTTAAATATACAAAAATTGTGATAGTTTGATGGATGAAAACTTCTATATAAAAACAAAAAAAGTCTAATTATTTACCAATATTTCTTGGTTTTGTGTAAAAGAGATACCCTTTAATACAATTCTAATGAATAAAAAATATTGTTATTTAGTTTTTTATTCAATGTTTTGCAAAGTGGGAAAAATGGGTTTTCGTGTTATTAATATTAAAGAATGGGAAAAGCGTAAAAATTTAACGATCTACGGCAAAAGTACAATTATTTTACAAAAATATGTATTGCGGAAACCTTTAAACGACAAGAATTCACTGCAATATATTTAACACTGTTTATATGTAAATATAAAGACGTTACATACAATAAAAAAAACTTTCTACAATAAGAAAATGGACGCCATTTGCTTAATTTATTAGAAATAAACAGAATGTTTGAAATGAAATAAAAAATCATCTGAGGAAAAACTTAAAAATAACGTCAATACAGTAAATATTCTTGAATCAAAAACCAAACACTGTACTGCCAAGTATTCTTTTTTGAAGATAATAAGTAATATAAAAGTCGGTTTTGCAAAATGGCGAATGGCGGATTACAACATGCTTTTAGAAAGAAAAACAGTTCATACATTATCAAATGTACTGATGTTTTAAGATTTGATGTCTGTTGTTTATTTTATTTTATTCAAGTTTCGAATTTGACTAAGAGTTTGTGCTAAGACTGATTTTTTAGACAAAAAATTCTATGATTCACATTGATGTCCCATTTTACACCATCTATAAATCGAAATATACCTTAGAGAAATAATTATTAAAAATATTTTTTAAAAAATCAGTATTAAATAAAAATATACGATTGCTTCAATAAATAAGTGAAGGTTGTAATTTTACAATTCTTTTCCTGACAGAAATTGGACTTTAAAAAAAGTCAAAAATAGAGTTTTCAAACTCATACCCCCCTCCCCCCCAATTACTTTCATGTTTAAAAACAAATTAAGGTATTAAATTGTACATTTTGTTAGTTAATTTAAACGGTAAAAATGGGTTTTGAACGAAATACATACTATAGATCGATCAGATTCAGTGGCAACCTATTAAAATATTATACCGAATACTTTTGTATGTTTGGCTCAAATACTTCTTGTCAAGTGACCATAGTGTAAAGTTATAAAAGTGAGTGTTGACAATGATGGAGTCATTGTATGTAACATAAAACAAGTATTTTAACATTGTTAGATACACACAAGCATGATGTTAAGGTCCAGAGTGACTTTTCCGCCTTAATGCAATTAGAGCGAAATAAAATACCGATGTAATTCATGTTTAGGCATTCTTTGAGCATCGTCCCTAATTAGTGCAGACATCTATGTCTGAAAGAAGATTGCTGTTTCCATGCCAACAATGTACTCATTGATTGAAGGTGTAATTAGTCTTGTTGTAGCCATGGAATGCTTCGTGTCATGCGGAGGCATACAGTGAAATAATCAGATGGCCCAATTTCAACATCCCCCACTATTTAAAATTGGGTTAAATTTCAATTTCTTTCAATTATCATGTATTGTAGTTAAATCAATCTTTGGTAGACGGGGAGCGAAATTGCTGAAGTGCTAAGAAAAATCCTACAATGCTGAGGTATTGCTGTTGTTGAATTGCTAAAGTACTGTTAATACTAAAGTGATGTGCTACTCCTAGTGTACAGATAGTGCTATGAGATGGCAAAATTTGGTATATGGCGAAAAACAATTCCGTAAAAAAAATTTAGTTCCGAAAATAATTGATAGGTGAAATTTTGGCGTCGTTCAAGCCAGTAACAGGTATAACATAAAAGTTCATATAGACACAGAAATTAATTTAGTCAAAGGAAATAATCTTTTTTTCTTGGGAATCAGGGTCTCCAGCACCACATTAGACTATTTCCAATGCGCTGACTTTTCTTGTACCCAACAAATTTCATTCGATGCGTCTGCGATATGTCCTCAACAACCGAGCGAAATGAGTCAGGTTGGACATTAATTACCGCCACCAACATACACAACAGATTTCAAATACACAAAAACCAAAAGTCACATGGGATGAGGTCCGGGGGAGCCATGCTGTTGGAAAGAACCGGCTGATAACCTTATCAAACAGCTTCCTGGATATCTCCAATCCTATTAAACTGGCATTAGTGGCAAGGCAATGACCCACACACCGAAAAAACTTACATTATCGTTTTTACTCGAGTTAAATGAAATGTTTTTTATGCATATCACATATCTGATGCAATTTGTTATACACAAGGAAAGTCAGAACGTTGAAAATAGTCTATGTGAATCTGTATACTCTAATTCTAATTAACAAACGCAAAATATTATTTCATTTAAGTTTAATCACTAAATTAATTTATGTGCAATCGCAACTTTTTTCACATGTATTATACCCGTTTTCGGTAAGACAGTGCCAAAACTACCCTATCGGTGATTTTTAAAATTAAAATGATTTTTTTACGAAAATCTTTATCTTGTGCCTTAAATATCTTTATTATGAAATTTGGTGAAATTTCGTTCATTAGTTTTAGCTACAGACGCCTTTAAAGAGAGAAAACTTTTTTTTATGGCTTCCCTGTATAAATTTGTAATTAAAGCAACGTAAGGTTATGTCCGCTTTTGACTGAAATGTAATCATTAAATGCATCTTGTTTTCCGAAAGCTTTCAATTTCTTATTTAATTGAAACCAATTCGGTTTATTAAGCAATAGGTGCAATACAAAAATAAGTGTAAATGCAAGAAAATCAATTCGAAGGCGCCGTAGGAAATACCAAAGAGGAAATATGCAGTTGGATTGATCTTTTGGCAAATAAAAGGCGCAAGGAAGTCGGAAACCACGTCTATTTTTAAAGCCTTTTTACATGTATTACAGTCGTCTACTTGATGTAAAATAATCCGCAGTATTTTCAGAAAGGTATTTTGAATGAGAGACCGAGAGCTATTTTCCTAATTGGTAAAGCGGTTGGAAAAGGAAATCCTTTATTTTTAAATAAAAAAAAGAGCTTTGACTATTTGAGTATTTTATGCAAGAAATGGGGAGGAGTCCTATAAATTTTCTGAATATACATTTAATATTTAAATTTCATATCTTATTTTGTCGTAACTTTAATTTAGCGTCTTTTCCTAGGTTTTTTCAATGCAATAAATACCTTTTTAATGGATTATAATTCCAGGGTCATAACGTTTGATTACGAATCAGTCTAAACAATTATTATTAATTTCTGTTCAGATGATTGGTGCTTAGTTTCACCATTTTATAGTAAAACTTTGAACCAAAATACGCGTTTTTGCTACTCCATATTATAGTGAACGCCGGTATAATTTGTTGGATATTCTGGACGATTTTCTAGTATTTTTGTAGCGAAGCTGACAACCCTCCGATCGCAAGATCACTGCTGTTTTACTTTTTTTGTCAAGTACACCGTCCTGGCTCGAACTAGCATCTCTGAATACCAGCTGAACGCCTTTATCCACTCAGAAACCGGGCCCCTAATGCAGGATGATTGAGGGGATTCCCCGATTTGTAGATTCAGCGAAAGTTTCGGTTGCACCATTTTTTGGTAAAATCTGCGCTATTCTCGATCAAGGATTTTTGGTTCAACAAAAAATACACCATAATATGGTGCAGTAAGTCGCTTCAGAGCACCAAGATATGATGCAACGTTGCACTGAAAGTTTTAACTGTGTAGTTCGATACAGATTTTATTTTATAAATTCAGAATGATAATTTTATATATGTTACTTTAAAGGTTACGAACATGTAATTCCACGAAAACTCTATTTAGATAGTTAACGTTGCACTAAGAGCTGCACTGATAGTTATGTGTTGGCGTGGAAGAAGATCAGTCCTAAGACACAAGAAAGACACAGAATCAATAATTTACAATCTTTAAACACGATTAGATGGTGCCGACAACTCCTGAGCAACTCCTCATTTAAACCAAAAAAAAAAAATATTGAATGGACAGAAATAGCGATACGTTTAATCTCTCACAGTTGTCACGTATTACTCACCTGACAACGGCAGTTATACTGAAGAATTTACTTCTTGTTGAATACTTCTCAGCTGAGGAATAAAATATTTCGTTGAAAGTGTAGAATAAAAATATTTGTTTTAATATAGAAAAGAAGTGGATCGCCAGATGTTCGCTAATGTATGTTTTAAACCTCTGATTACAAATACAAATGCATCCGATGCTTCGTTCCCGAAAGTATGTGTACAAATGTTTGGTCGACGCCCGGATGTTTATTTAATGTTTTTCAATGCAGCTCGCCATTTTCTTTCTGTTTCATGAAAGATTAATGCCAAGAATTAGGATTTGTTTTTTCCTTACTTCTTGAATATATTTTTTTGAGAAATATCTTAGACTTAAGTTTTGAGAATAGTTAAGGATTTAAGGAATTCTTAGATTTGGAATCTTTACAAACAAATTAAGATTTCACTATCAAGCATGTATTTATGCGCATACGCTAAATTTATGCAAGAGAGATTTAAATTGTTTTGCTGAAAATTTTTTATGTAAAACATTTTTTAAATTCAGTCAGGGGCATGGATTACCAGGACGGAAAACATCCATATTACTTATTGAGGATGATTTATTCTGAAAGCATAACTTCGTGACTAAATGCATAACGGGCAAAAATGGAGTCACGTTTTATAGGAAATATAAATAAATTGTGTTTATGACCTAGGTTTGCAACCACATATATACAAGACGTGAATTCAGGACTCTGGTAATCTATACATTTCTTAGATTAGTGGTTCTCAACCATTTATCTCTCGCGCAACCTCGATAAAAAATTTCATTTGTCAGTACCCCCAATTCACCCATCTTTCTACAGAAAAAAAAGTTTGTTTTTGTTTGGCAGTAATGTTAGCAGTGCTTTTAGGCAGAAATGTTAGTAGTGCTTGTAGGCAGTAACGTTAGCAGTGCTTTTAGGCAGTAACGTTAGCAGTGCTTTTAGGCAGTAATGTTAGCAGTGCTTTTAGGCAGAAATGTTAGCAGTGCTTTTAGGCAGAAATGTTAGTAGTGCTTGTAGGCAGTAACGTTAGCAGTGCTTTTAGGCAGTAATGTTAGCAGTGCTTTTAGGCAGTAATGCCAGCAGTGCTTTTAGGCAGAAATGCCAGCAGTGCTTTTAAGCAGTAATGTTAGCAGTGCTTTTAGGCAGTAACGTTAGCAGTGCTTTTGGCAGTAATGTTAGCAGTACTTTTAGGCAGTAATGCTAGCAGTGCTTTTAGGCAGTAATGTTAGCAGTGCTTTTAGGCAGTAACGTTAGCAATGCTTTTAGTCAGTAATGTTAGCAGTGCTTTTCGGCAGTAATGTTAGCAGTGATTTTAGGCAGTAATGTTAGTTGTGCTTGTAGGCAGTAACGTTAGCAGTGCTTTTAGGCAGTAACGTTAGCAGTGCTTTTAGGCAGTAATGTTAGCAGTACTTTTAGGCAGAAATGTCAGCAGTGCTTTTAGGCAGAAATGTCAGCAGTGCTTTTAGGCAGTAATGTTAGAAGTGTTTTTAGGCAGTGATGTTAGCAGTTTTATTAGGCAGTGATGTTAGCAGTTTTATTAAGCAGTTAATGTTAGCAGTACGTTCGGCAATAACGTTAGGTTAGCTGGAAAATTAATAAAACAACTCAAATTGATGACAATTAAGATTTTATTTTAGATTTTATTTATTAGACTGTTTATTTTTATTTTAGGCATTTTCTGCTATTTCTAACATTTTTTTCGCGTTACTCCTACCGCGCAGATTAAGAACCGCTGTTGTAGACGAACAAATATTTTAACACAAATTATATTTCGCTTATATATTTTTAAAGGAACCCTAGGCCCAATTTCCAATAAAAAGCTATTTTTTTTCATAAAATGATGATATACGTATTTATAAATGTACGTACAAAAGTTCAAAGCAGTAGAAAAGAGAGAGCCCATATTTTTTTACAAGTTTTTATATAATTTATCATCTGCCTTTTCGTCTGCAACATTCGTCATTTATTCAAAATAATTTGAATTTTTTTAAATGCCAAGGTTTGTAAAACATTTACTTAAAACTAAACTGTTAAAAGTTTTTGAGATTTTAATATTTGTGTAATAAACATAATTTCTTTTTTTAAAAATTAAGTTATAAATTATTTTTTTACGAATTAATGAACATAAAAATGCGACTATGTTTTAGGTTAGGAATTTAAAATAAAACAATTAAAACAAATCCGCCAAAATCTGTTCATACGTTTGTAGCATATACTTTGACGTTATTTAATCAATTAATTTTTTTTAATGTTAAAAATTGAAGGTGGAGGAGTGTTTTTTTAAAAAAAAAACGTATTTAGTCTTCAAAAACGCAATTTTTTTTTTTTTTTTATTAAATACCACTTTTTTCTTTAACCATTTTTTTTTACCATTTTTTTCTTAAATGTAAAAAGACATTATAAACGTTATATATGACGTTAGAACAAACATTATAACGTCGAATTGTTGAATAATACATAAAATGTATGGCGAAACAATACATTGCACTGTCTCCTAAGTTTCCAGGTTAATTACAGTTTTGTTGCAAAATAATTTAAAAAGTTTCATTTCATCTTTTATAACAGCTTATTCTTGGTCATTTGGTTGCGAAAGAATAACTAGTTATGGATACTCCCTACTTTCAAGAAAGCGATGTATATTTGGATCAAGAAAATACACTTCAATACAAATTGCGAAAACAAAATTCCCTTTTTTATGGGACATAAATTTTCTGCCTTCCGGGGCGTTTTCCCTTTTTGACCAGCTAGGGATATCAGATACCAAGACCTCGTTTATATATCGCTTCACTTTTTGTCCCTAAAATCATATCGATCCGAAAATCTCCTATTTTTATATCGAGCACTATACCCCTTAGTGGTTAACAAGGGCATGTGGAACTGAAATAGCAAATTAGGTTTGATTTATAGGTTTTGAAATGTCCCTTAATTATTCAACATCTGATAAGTTGTACCTTAAAGTGAGTTTGAGATTTGGTAATGATAGTCGATTTGAAGTCGATCTTGGGATGTGGAGTTGTTTGTAATGATACATAACCAATTATGTGAAATAATTTGGTCGTAAAATTTCATTGTTTTACCATGAAAATGTAATACAATAGAACTTCAATTATCCGAACTTCAGTTATTCAGATCAAACAAAGCGGATCGCCAATTATTTGGATTCAAATCGATTTGAGAGAAAAAAAAGAAATCAGAAAAAAATTTCATTTAAAAAAAGTTTCTTATTAGTGAATTATATTGTTTTTAAAAGTCATTAAATTGCTTTATATGCTAAAGCAAAATTCGTTTTTCTATTAAGAAATAAAATTGTTTCGGGAATTATCTAACTATCCGGATATTCGATTATCCAGATGCGATCTGGTCTCAATCGCTCCGGATAATTGCACTTCTAGAAGCATTAGAAAATAATTGTTAAAATTTGAAGTGTTAAAATATTTAAAAGTTTTTTTCTAAGGTAGGTATGGAAATTTATAAATCCACACGCAAACTAAAGTATTAATTAAAAATACTAGATTATTATTTATTGTTTCATACATTTTCATTTCAATTTTCGCTTCATTAGTCTTTCAAAGAAAACAGTATGAGAAATAAACAACTATCTGAGTTGTAAATTTGCCAATTATATAACGTTCCAACTGCTAATACGTTATACGAGAAGCATGCAAGCAAAAACAAATATGTCATAATTTTGCAAGTAAAATGCAAGCCTTTCTATGGACATCAAGTTTTAAAATGAAAGGGATATTTTTGGAAACATTAATTTTCTTTTGCGAAAACGGAATTTATAAAATTTAATACTTATCTCAATTTTTAAAAATATTATTTGACATGTTTGTTTTTCCATGCACACTCCTCGCATTTTCATTTAACATACGATTACAATTATGTTCCTGAAAAGAAGTTTCTAGAAAGTCTTAAAAAAGAAATGAACTCTAAACTGTTGTAAATGTTTTCGTATTTCAAATGAACTACTTAAAGTGAATGTGCTCCAGTTGATAAAATTAAAGTGAGATTTCTAGTAAACAGAAAATTGTGTTGTAGGAATATGTAAACTAACTGTCAAAAGAAATATTTACACGTTTATAATCAAGTTATTCTTAAATATAAATTCAAGGTAAATTTTTTCAACGATAATTTTTTTCGGATAACTAAATGTACTTAACTTTTTCTTTTAATTGACAAGAGCACGTTTAATTATGACCAGTAAACAAATATCTATATTCTCATTAATTAGAAAAAGAAATATATTAAGGCGTTTTTTATTTTAAATGAACTAATTGAAGTGATTGTGCTCCAGTAGATAAATTTAAAGGGAGATTTCTAGTAAACAGAAAATTGTGTTGTAGGCATATGTAAACTAACTGTCAAAAGAAATATTTACAATTTTATAATCAAATTATTCTTAATTATAAATTCAAGGTAAATTTTTTCTACGATAGTTTTTTTTCTTCTTACTAAATGTATTTAACTTTTCCTTTTAATTGACAAGAGCACATTTAATTATAACCAGTAAACAAATATCTATATTCTCATTAATCAGAAATAAAAATATATTAAGGCGTTTTTTATTTTAAATGAACTAATTGAAGTGAATGTGCTCCAGTACATACAATTAAAGTGAGATTTCTAGTAAACAGAAAATTGTGTTGTAGGCATATGTAAACTAACTGTCAAGAAAAATATTTACACGTTTATAATCAAATCATTCTTAAATATAAATTCAAGGTAAATTTTTTCAACGATAGTTTTTTTTTTTGGCTTACTAAATGTATTTAACTTTTCCTTTTAATTGACAAGATCTCGTTTAATTATGACCAGTAAACAAATCTCTATGTTCCCATTAATTAGAAATAAAAATATATTAAGGCGTTAAAGTCCATTCAAGAAATTGATTTTGTCTTGAAATTCCTGTCTCTTACTTTACGAAAGAGTTTTGTGAAGATAAAAATATTTTTGCTTGCCAGCTTCGTTAAGCAAACAAAACTACTCAGGGATAATTCTTTAGTTAAACGTAATAAAAATCTCAACACATTTTCGACGATGTTTGTTTTATCCTGACAATCAATTCCAAATTTGAAAGCCTATCGTAGTTATCAATCGTAATTGATCAAACAAGTTTTTTGTTGTAAAACAAGTTTTTTTGAAATAATTTTCTTAATAAATATGGAGGTACAATTGCCAAGCATTGGTGTAAGGGAAATGTCCTGTTGCATGAAGTAAATAACTAATTAAATAAATTGAACTATATATATATTTTCAATTCAAGTTTGGTAGTTTAATAAAACACTTTTTTGGTTCGCTATAATAGAAAAATAGCCATAGGAAGAAATGAAACATTTTACAGATATAATTTTTATACGAAAACTGTGCAAGATACAAGCTTAAATATAAAGTAATAATTAATATAAAACCAAATTACTTACATTTAAAAATTTTTTTAATTATAGCTTCTTTTTTAAGCGAGATACAATTTTTTTCGAAAAATTGGGGGGGGGATTAAGGGTGCTAAGGGGGGGGGGAAGCTCCACCCTCAAGGAGGGGAACTCTTCGGTTTCAATTTCTGGAGGTCAAACGAGTATTTGACCAAAGTTTAAAAACTGTTGTAATTTTTTCTCCTATTTGACATATTTCGGTCTAATTGCAATGGACTAAAACCTATATTTAAAATTATGAAGTTAGCTTTTTTGAAAAAATTACCAAATAAATATAGAATTAACGATTCCAAATTAGCTGTTATTATACATTAATCCATAACACCGTTTTGGTTTTGGGTCACAAAATTGGTGATAACACAGATATTGAGGTCCCCATGAGTCCAGTTCACTGATTTTAAAATTGACATGTCTATACGGGTACTATCGGTGGGTTGTAATATCTATATCATAAATACAGAATATGTTCAAAATTTTATGTACATGATACTGAATGGAGCATATAACTCTCACATTGTGGATTTGTATTAAGATTCCGGACAACACTTTTAAGGGATAATAGAAGCGGCAGTGTCTCGCAAATTATGCGCTCCCATACACAAGGCAAACATTTCCCTTGATAATGGACGAATGCAGGTAGTTTTTCATATAGACTGTTAAAAATAGGTACTTAAGACTAAGTACAATTTAGTCATTTTTGAGTACATTCGATGCTTATTACGGCTCTGAATAAATAAGTTTCACTTTTGAAAAATACATGTACTTAAAAATGAGTAAAAATTAATAAATAAGCAGTTGCTTGCCTACATAGGCTGCCCTTATAAATCACTTTCAATATATATATATCAACAATTACAACCATGACTAACCTGGAACCGCAGTCCAGTGTCCTTATCATTTGTACTACCAAGGCGACGTGAAGAAGTTATAAACACAAGAAAGGTAAAAATTGTGTGCCAAAAGAATGGGAAGTAAGATAATTGAATTGTAATGGCTCAGTTTTCCTTAAAGCAATCGACATCAAATAACGTGGAAAACCCTCTTCTGAACAGCTATTTTATTTTTGTCAGGTCGTTTTGTTAAGTAGGCTTGAGCAGAAGATGATATTAGCAATATTAAATCATACTGCTCATTTATGAGATAGTACGATTACTTAAAAAAAACGAGTATGTCCAGGTATTCATTTTTAAGTACCTATTTTTTACAGTGTAGCTAAGAGAGTTCTCGTTCAAATGTTAAACAATTCAATATATTCGGAAAATGGCTGAAAATTTTGAAAAATCATCCCAAAAAATTATATATAATTTTCTAAACATATTCTAAAAAAATTAGATAATACTTTTCCAATACATAAAATTAAGTTGCATAATGACTGTTCAGTTGTTCAATACATCTGTAAATTATTAATTCAATTTTCTGTAAATTACTGTTATTAATTTATTATTTCTTAAAATAAACAGTACGCAGAACTATTCTTAGAATAAATTAAAATAGTTTCATCTTAAGTTTAGAACAAATTAGCCGCAATTAATTATAAAATCTAATTAATTTTACACAAAATTCTTGTTGTCCAACTTTGTTTATTAGTTATTTTCGACATTAGATTTCTCATAGTTTCTTTAGGCTAAAGTTATCAATTAAAGTACCAAATTTCTCTTTGAAACTTCGACTGCTCTTTGAAGGAGCTCTTTGATTTCCAATCGATCTTATCCGCTCAAAATGATGTACAATCATCCATAGGAAAGGGGAAAGTGGATTTCATTGTATCACTTTAATTGGACAGGAATTTCTTGGAGAATTGATCCTATTCTTCAAAGTATCACATCACGTTTGGCTCATTGGGAATTGGTTTATTAGAACAATTTAATTTTAGCAAAGCAATCGGATGATTTCTTGTATTAAATTAATTTTACTAAATATCATTGGTAATACACAAAATCCTCTCTGAACGTTAAGAAAAGTAGCCAAATTGTAAAAATGTTGTCTCCTTTTAAAGATTTTAAATAATATTTTAATATATATATATATGAAAAATTTTAAGAATAACTTTTTTATTCTTAAAGAGATGGCTTTGAATTTATACCCAAATAAAAAAAATTGGAAAATATTAGGAAATAAAGTATTTTTATGAATTTATAAATAATATGTATTGCTGCGAATACAAGGGATACAAGGAAGCTAAAATACGTTTGTAACGGTCAGTTTGGTTTGGTTTGGTTTCATTAATAACGTCGCACTAGAGCTGCACAGTGGGCTATTGGCGACGGTTCGGGGCCCATCTCGAAGGAAAGATCCGGGAACGATGCCTCGTATACTTGAACCATGGTCAGCTGACGATTGTAACGGTCAGAAGGTTAAAAACTGATTTATTAATTGATCAATTGAAAACTTATTAATTAATTAATCAAAAAGAAGCATTAATGAATGCTGCGTTTCACAATGAGACATACAATTTTCTTTTTCTGAAGAATCACTCTTAATGGGCAGCTGTCGATAATTTGGTGATAACAATTCTACGGTTAATTCTCTAAATTGTAAAAATTTAAATATCGGACATCAAAGTATTATAAACAAGTTCCACTCTTTCCATACATTAAAGTTACAAAATGTGTCCATCGTTAAACCTAAGAATTTTAACAGTTTTATTTTTGTCACATCTCTGTCTATTTAACTCAGCGTTATTCTCGACAGCTGCGTAATTATAATATTTCTCCATGAGCGAGCTCTTCTCGACTTGTTTGCTAAATGTGACTAAAACATCAACAACAGCTGTTCTGAATAAGATATATAAAAAAAAATCAGAATTTTGTTTGGATGTTTAAAAGTTTTAAAACTTCTTGCAATTATTCTTTTTGTTAAGTTGCAAAACTAAAAAAAAAATAGATGGTATATTTTTTAAAACTTTGAATAACTACAAGCGTTATTTACAACAATAGCAAAATTCTGGGCTTTACAAATTTATATCTTTGGCCCAAAAATGTACGTTTTTAATTATCGTTTGTAAAATTTTGCTTTTTGTGTTTACTTAATTTACACATATTTTTTATACCTGATTGGAAGAGTAGCAATGCCTTATTCGGAGAGTTGTATCCTTATATCCTCGCCCCGATGATGTGTGCGATTACATGTGTAGAGGGAAACGGTGCACGTTAAATGTGTGTAGAGGGGAAGGGGGGGGGGTCAAAATGTCTTTAGAGTACTGTTGATGTAAGAGTTTAAAAAGTGGGGTGCCATCACAAAGACTTTCCTCGTCACAGTGCCTTGTGCCTAGGATACACTGTGGTTTTTCTAGTAATGTGTCATAGGGTATACTTCCAAAGTACAAGCAGCTGCCTGTGACTTTTCTGGATTAGAGAGCTCCGCTACACGAGTTTTAACTTTCCCAATTAGTAAACATTCGTAGAAATGAAAAAGTTAAAAATAACTCCATGCTAAAAAGGAAGAATATTGAAAAATTATGTTTCAGATTAAACTAAAGTCTAAAAGAAGAGTTAATTAGGATTAAAATAATTACCCTGCCCCCCAAACGTTGAAGTGGACGAGTTTTAACTTCAATTTTACTAATTAATGAAAATAATGAAAAAAAAATTTACTTTTAAATGCATACAGGGATTTTGTTATTGTATGTAAACAATAGAAGAAAGATACTGGTTGTTATGGGAAACACGAGTTTGAGACAGTTTTGAAGATAAAAATTGAAACGTTGTCATAAACTTTGCTAATTACATGCATGTAATTTTAAATGATGCTAAAAAGGACATTGTTATATATTATGAACACCTCATTATATATAACAATGATTTTAAAATACTGATGTTATTTTAATAATATAACCGGTAACGTCATGTACAGCTATATCTTTAAGGTACTAGTTAAAATTGAAAATTAAATTACTTGTATATTAAAATTTTTATAGTTAATGTAAAAATGTAAAATAAAAAATACACAAGAAAACCAAGAATGATTTCAAACGTTAACTTTAAAGCTATTTAAAGAAAAATAAATGTAAATAAAAATATTGCAAAAATTATTGAGAAAATAAACAAAAGTAATTATTTATTAAAACAATAATTCTGCATAGAAGAAAATGACGTTAATAAGGTAAGTTTTCTTTTGATAAAATGTAAACAATGTTCTTTGCATCTAATAAATATTTCAAGCAATATATTTCTATCTTACACTTACAATTTTTTATTACATCAAGTTCTACAAATAATATTTTTTAATATATATGTCAGTTTTATTTGAACATTTCAGTGTTTACTTATTTTAAGAAGGGAAAAAGGAATACGGTACGGGGTATTTAAAAAAAGCACAACTTTAATTAAAAGTGTTAATGTTTTCTGTATAGAGTAATAAAATAACTTATTCCTTGATGTAGAGTTGGACATCCAAATTTAAATTTTAATAAATATTTACATCATATATATTATTTATGTACTAAAGATGTCTTATACACCCTTTGCCGCAACAAATTTTAACACGAGATTTTCTCTGGCAATATACAAATTTTTTAAATTTATAAAAATGTATATTTAAATTTTTTGAAATATCGAGCATTTATTTATAGCTTACAAGTTATCTTTATTAAAATACCTAAATATTTTAATGCGGTAAAAATGAAATATTTTAGCAACATAAACTAAAATATTTTGTTGTGAAAACAAAGTTATAGTTGTCATATATTGTTCTTCCTTATATGGTTAAAATCCTATACTGAAACGTTTCATGACGTATCGAAAGCATTTGTTTATATAAACGAAGATTTAAAGGTTTTCTTTATATCAGTGTACATTTTTAATTCTAGTAGATTTTTTTTATGTGACATCTGCCTTCATGGCCAATTTGTAAAGATAATTACAAACAACATATCTAAATTAAGGATTCACTAAAAATTAGGGATACGCATTCCTAAATTAGGAAAATAAACATTCCAAATTAAGGGGAAATAAACATTCCTAATTTAGGAAAATAAACATTCCTAATTTAGGAAAATAAACATTCCTAATTTAGAAAAATAAACATTCCTTATTTATGGAAATAAACATTCCTCATTTATGGAAATAAACATTCCTAATTTAGGGATAAACATTCCTAATTTAGGGATAAACATTTCTAATTTAGGGATAAACATTCCTAATTATTCCTAATTTAGGGATAAACATTCCTAATTATTCCTAATTTAGGGATAAACATTCCTAATTATTCCTAATTGTGTGAAAGTTTTATTGACCGAGTGTTAGTGAGGTCAAGTTTAAACTAGAACTTCGAAATTCGACTGTCGGAAACTATAGTAAAATACATGTTTATTACAGATTGTTGGGCGATTGTCATTATTTGGCTGTTTAAGTACGCAAACCAACTGTTATTTTTGCTTTACTTTCACTCCTAGTTTGTTGTTACTAAAGTTACGCCACTTGTTTAAAATATAAGCAAATTAAACAAAAAAGGGTAAAAAAAAAGTATAAATGTAGACAAAGGTACTTAAACATGAGTACCTGAACATACTCGTTTTTCTTTCAGTACAATTGCATCGTAAATTAGCGATGCAGTACTGAAATCTAAGTACCGCACTTTCTGAAAACTGAGCAGTATGGTGATGAAGGGAGATGTATCTCCTGAAACATGGCTCGATCTTATGTATTTTTGTTTGTATTTTTAACGTTGTATTTGTATTTTAATATTCTTAATGCAATGTTCTAGACGAGTTTTTATCTTATGATTTAATATTGCTACTCACGGCTTCTGTTCAAGCCATCTTAACAAACTGACCTGGCAAACTTAAAATAGCTGTTCAGAAGATGGTTTTACACATTATTTTATGCCGATAGCTTAAATGGAAACTGAGTTATTGCAATTCAATTATTTTAATTCCCATTCTTTTGGCACACCCTTTTAACATTTCTTCTGTTTATAACTCCTTCCCGTCGCTCTGGTAGTTAACGGATAAGGCTCTGAATAGCGGTTTATGAGGATTTGGGTTCGATTCACGGTAAGTCTTGGTTGTAATTGTCGATATTTATCGTAAGTAGTTTTTAAAGGCAGCTAATTGGGCAAGAATTTGCTGTTTTTATTCATTTTTAGTTATTGTACTTATTTTTGAGTACATGCCTTTTTCGCAACTGAAACTTATGTATTCGGAGCCATCGAATGTACCTATTTTGAACAGTGAAAATAATATAAATATCATGTTTCTCAAGTGCAAAAAGTAAATTATATTCCAATAAAAAAATTACACAATTTATGGAGTTTCAGAATAAGTAACATAAATAATCAATAAATTCCAAGTAAAACAATTGGAATACTAAAGCGTTCAATATAAAAAAGTCTCTCTTTAAAGTTTTGCAAAACCCGAGGGTGAAATTTGAACAAAAGAATAATTTCCTACAACTTGTGACACTCGCAGTTTGACTTACGAGGATAAAAAACTTCGTACGAAGCAAGTGCTTGTAAAGTGAGAAGTTTTCATCCCAAATTTATAGCATAGTGAAATATGCAATTTCCGCAACGCAACCTGGAATTGGAGAGTGTATAGCACAATACAAAATGCGCCAGTTTCCGAAACAAGCTGTATATAAATCTTGTCTCTTAAAATGAAAGTGTGCCAACGCTATAAATCCAAGAAGGTAGTTTTCTGTTTTTATAAGGAATAATTAAAATATTTTTTAGATAAACGTAAGTTGAATAGTTTGATTGGTTGGTTTGGTTGGTTTGTTGATCAACGTCGCACTAGAGCTGCACAGTGGGCTATTGGCGACGGTTCGGGGTTAATCTCGAAGGAAAGACCCGGGAACACATACACATTCACACACACATTCATACATGCACCTCGTTATTTTAGAACCATGGTCAGATGACGAGGAAACACCTGAACTGGCACCCAACGCCTTCAATAGACGTCGGGACTTTGGACCCCGATCAGATTTATCATGCACCAGTCCCGTATACACGCCAGTATAATTTGTTGGATATTCTGGACGACTTTCTAGTATTTTTGTAGAGAAGCTGGCAACCCTCCGATCGCAAGATCACAACTTTTTTACTTTTATATGTCAAGTCCATTGCACGGATTGAACCACCAATCCTCTGATTAGTAGCTGAACGCCTTACCAACTGATCAACTAGGGCTCTGAATAGTTTGAAAACAAAATACAGTAAAATCCTTTTTTAACGATGACGGGTATAACGATACTCCGGATATAACAATGTAAAATGCAAAGTTTGGATTTCTATAGTAATTCACGTTAATGTAACGACTCCGGATATAACGATTTCCGGATATAACGATCAAATTATGACGGTACCTTGAACATCGCTATAAACGGTTTTTACTGTATATGTATCATGTAAATATTTAGTTGATAAATTTATTTCCTAAATACGATATTGCAGTTTATACTGTTTACATCATTCATTCAAATGTAATTATGCGTTTACATTTATAATTTATTTATGTACTAAGATGTCTATTATTATTTAACCATCAATAATACAACATTTTCCTTAAAATAAATACTCACTTTACCTGTTGAAACTCTTAATTTTATGGATATACCAATAAATGTGATTACAAAATGCATATTGCAGTTTAATTTTTTTTAATTAAATAAATAGCTCTGTGGGTAAATGAAATAACTTTAATTTAACAGTACTTAAAATATGCGGATATAATTTCTGTCCATTAAAAAATTAGACGCAATTTCAGTTTAACAATAAGATGTCAATGGATGTGATATCACGTTCAGGGATCAGAGTCTTTCTAAGAAAGCAACCAACTTTTAAATTCACAAAAATATTCCGTTTTAAAATATTTTTTGAATTTTAAGGTTTGAGGTACAACTTAAAAGCTACCTCTTTACAATGAATTAAAACATATTAATATGAAGTATCATGCAGAAGAAAAAATATTTTAATTTCCAGACAGCTAAAAGAACTTTACAATTGCAAATGTGAACATCAGAAGGTTCAAGCACAACTTCCAATATTAATATAAAATTTTATTGTATATAAATTAATAGTTTATTTACAACTATACAGAGCTTCAATAATTTTGATAAGAATTTTGTGAGGGAAATTAATATATGATTTATAAAAATTAATTACAAATCCCGAAGTTTGACTGCTTTCATTTAAACGAACATACATAAGATTTAATTTAGCAAAGTTTTAACTTGATTAATAACTAACACATAAACAGTTGCACATATTATCGGATAACAATTATCTTTAAAAATATTCTGCTTTATAAAAACAAAATGGATTAAACGTTGTAGAATATTTTCCATACATTTTCCCTCGCATTGCCTAAACATTTAAACCGGCAATCTAAATACTATTAAATAATAAACATCAAGTCTTGAGAAATGCACTTTGCAAGCCTAAAAGTTGAGGATTATTCTGGAATTAACTACGTGAATGCAATTTAAATATTAGAAAAATGACAAAGGCATTTACTTCAATCCGTTATGAAATGTCGCTTTCATGGAATAGCATTAAAGGATTTAAAAGCAAGTGCGGGGCCTAAACGCAACTTAATTTAAAATAACGATGCATTTGGACCTATTTATTTTAATGTTGTTATAAGGTTATACAGTACATAACACGGCAAACTGCCTTTATTTCAAACTAAAGCCAATAGATTATGCTTTTGTTTTGCTTCTTAAATGCGATTATATTCACTGCGGATAAGCACTTTAATATGTATAGTTTAGCATAAGTATTAAGAAATGTGGTCCATTTAAGTGAATTTTAATAAATGATTGGTTGACAATTGCGATATTCTTGTGTTTATACTACCCGTTTTTAAAATAATAGGACTTTAAATCTATATCTAAACAAAAGTATTTCATTTTAAGTTAACAATGAAGATATGAAAATGAAAAATACGCATTTTAGAATAATATTTTTTAAACCAAAAACTTTTTTATTTGGAAATTTATTATATACTTTCGGAAATTCTTGGCATTGCATTTTTTATTTTAAGAAGACATTAATTTTTGATTTTGTGATCAAACTTTGAATTGTTTCTCAAATATTTAAGTTGCCACTTAATATTTATGCATACAGGATTACACATATATTAAATTTAATCACTGAAACAATACTTTTCTGTTGTAGTTGTTTTTTATTTATGCAAATTTTAAATGTATATTAGGTTTGAATTTAACTTTAAGCAAAATTTGTTGGATTTAATAGATATATAAATCACTGCCTTATTATATTTTATAGAGTATTTAACAGTAATAATTTATTTAATGAATAACAAGGGTAATGCATAATAATATGTTTCAACATCTAAACATGTAAATATATGAAATGTATCAGAATTGAACAAAACTTTTATATTAAGGGTTTTGTTTTAACGATAAGGTTTTATTTATATTGCAATTAAACAAAATCGTCATTGAAAAAAATCCCATGTAAATTTATTTTATTTAAGTTTATTAAATGGTCACATTTGTGTATTAAATTTAGTTATTATTCAATCTGTACCTCAAAGCCAGGGGAGCATAAGTCACATTTATGTAATTTTACAAGAGAGTAAAAAACTGAATCCTACTCTCATTTCAAAGCATTATACTTTTGGTTTGTTTCATAGCTAAGTGCTTGAAAAATGTTTTTTAGCAAATTTTGATGGTGTGGTGCGATAGAAAACGAACTTTTAAAACATAATCTGTGAAAAAAAAACGACAAATATGGACTCGTCTGGCTTTGAGGTACAAAAAAAATTATACTGCACATTTTAAGGTAGAAAGACAATTCTATATATTAAAAACCTTATGATAAATAATAACAACGACATTAAAAAATAAACCAAATAATGAAAGTTTTAAACTATAATAACTTAAAATTTATTATGGTCGTTGCAATCATCAAAATGACATCATAAATAATATTCAAGGTTTCTAATGACTTTTTCCCTTCACCATTAAGGAAAACTTTTAGTGTGTTTTTTCTTAATAGTTTTATAAGCATATTTTTCATAATTCAATAATTTTTGGGGAAACATCAAAATACTAAAAAGGTTTTAAATAGCATCAATTTTCGAACGAATAAATTAACAATACGTTCAACAAGTTTTATCGGTTTTTCAAATAATCAACTTAAGCCTGATAAATAAATTACCTTTAGAGTTCATAATTCAATTCTAACATAGATGCATACTTTATTACTTCTGGTACTTATTATATTTATTCTTACCGCTGTCGAAGAGTTTTAATTAGTTTTTTTTAATAAAAATGGTAATTTTAAGCAAAAGTTTTGAAAAATTTAATATTTTTTTTTTTTTTAAGTTGAAATTAAAACTTTTTTTTTATTTTGGGCATTTTGAATCGAAGTTTTTATGAATATTATTTTAATTAACATAATTGAACAATATATCTCACAAATATATTCATTATCGTTTGCACTTTTTCCCAAAGTTTGAACTTTTTCAATATTTCGAGTTTTTTCTCTAAAGTTTTTTTTTTAAATATTTTTTCATTACATTTTTTTCTCTGATAATATATAATACATAAAAATTGACATTAAAAATTTGTGTGCTGCATGTATTTGATGTTTATATAAATAGTTATTCATAATAACTCAACACTTTTTTAAGACTAAAATATAATTTATAAAAAAAAAAAATTAGTTTTAAAAGTTAGTTTTTTTATAAAAATAACAATCAATTCGCCTACTAATTGACTAAGTGACAGCGATTTCTCTGTTTTAACTCGACCTTTCGGCACATGTTTGTTAAAAAGTTACGACCACATGCGCTGTTCGATTTCCTTCAAATTTTAAATGAATGTTCTTTGAAGTAGCGAAAATCGACATATATGTTTTTTTCTTTAGTTGTAATGTCTACTGTTCTCAGAATTAATAATTTATAATATAAACATATTTTACAATATGCTTTAAAAATTATACATTTCTGCGTTAATAATAGAAAAAAGCATAACTTTTTCGAAAATCTTAATATCAAAGAAAAACAAACACTAAGAAAAAACTATTTAAATTTTTCGTTCCTTGAAAAACACAACACAACATCCAGTATAAAAGCTGAAATAACTCATTTTAAAACATACAGTTCTAGAATTTTGTAAGCATATTTAAAAAATTATAACCTAAAATTTTTCAAATAAAAGAATCGAATACTTCGGTACTGTACCCCCTTAAAGAAAATGCAATGAATGTGTAATATTTGTTTAATATTAGTATTGCATTAAATTTATAACAAAATGATTAAATAAATCTTAAGAGTTTTTTCAGTGTTTTCCTAATTTAAAAATATTATTTATAAAAGATTAATTTTTATTTTCATGTTTTTAAAATAATGCAAGGTTCGACGGTGGATTTTCGTAATTATATTAATGTACCCATTTATATAAAATTTTGACGAACAAATATATAAAACAATTCAAGTGACATTTTATAAATTAATAAAAAAATATTGTATATATAATATATTAAGAGTGTGTTGCATCGATAATTGGTACTTATTGTTCTAAAAGTAAGAAAATTATTTTGTATCTTTTTGTACTTGAATGAGAATATATTTATAATTTGAGTATAAAATGATTTCAGTTTACACCAAACATAACGGTTTTAAACTTATAAAACATGAAAATTTACACAGTTTTATATAAAAATAATACAATAACATGTCTAAATTCTAAATAATATTATTGAGTGTATATTGTTTTTAATTTATAACAAAATGATTAAATAAATCTCAAGAGCTTTTTCAGTATTTTCCTAATTTACAAATATAATTTATAAAAGAATAATTTTTAATTTCCTGTTTTAAAATATTGCAAGGTTAGACGATGATTTTCCTAATTATTTTAATGTACCCATGTATATAAAAGTTTAAAGAACAAATTAAAAAAAAACATTTCATGTGACATTTTTGGAATTAATAAAAAAAATATTATATATATAATATTTAAGAGTTTGTTACATCTATAACTGGTTCTTATTGTTCTAAAAATAAGAAAATTATTATATATTTTTTTGTACTTGAATGAGAATATATTCGTAATTTGAGTATAAACTGATTTCAGCTTACACCAAACATAAAGGTTTTAAACTTATAAAACATGAATATTTACACAGTTTTATATAAAAATAATAAAATAACATGTCTTAATTCTAAATAATATTATTGAGTGTATATTGTTTTTAATTTATAACAAAATGATTAAATAAATCTTAAGAGCCATTTCAGTGTTTTCCTAATTTACAAATATTATTTATAAAAGATTAATTTTTAATTTTATGCTCTAAAATAATACAAGATTAGACGGTGATTTTCGTAATTATTTTAATGTGCCCATTTATATAAAATTTTAAAGAACAAATTAAAAAAAACAGTTCAAGTGACATTTTTGAAATTAATAAAAAAAATATTATATATATAATATTTAAGAGTTTGTTACATCTATAATTGGTTCTTATTGTTCTAAAAATAAGAAAATTATTTTATATTTTTTTGTACTTGAATGAGAATATATTCGTAATTTGAGTATAAACTGATTTCAGCTTACATCAAGCATAACGGTTTTAAACTTATAAAACATGAATATTTACACAGTTTTATATATAATACAATAACATGTCTAAATTCTAAATAAAATTATTAAGTGTATATTGTTTTTAATTTATAACAAAATGATTAAATAAATCTTAAGAGCTTTTTCAGTATTTTCCTAATTTTCAAACATTATTTATAAATGATTAATTTTTAATTTCCTGTTTTAAAATAATACAAGATTAGACGATGATTTTGTAATTATTTTAATGTACCCATTTATATAAAATTTTAAAGAACAAATTAAAAAAAACATTTCAAGTGACATTTTTGGAATTAATAAAAAAAATATTATATATATTATATTTAAGAGTTTGTTACATCTATAACTGGTTCTTATTGTTCTAAAAATAAGAAAATTATTATATATTTTTTTGTACTTGAATGAGAATATATTCGTAATTTGAGTATAAACTGATTTCAGCTTACACCAAACATAACGGTTTTAAACTTATAAAACATGAATATTTACACAGTTTTATATAAAAATAATACAATAACATGTCTTAATTCTAAATAATATTATTGAGTGTATATTGTTTTTAATTTATAACAAAATGATTAAATAAATCTTAAAAGCCATTTCAGTGTTTTCCCAATTTACAAATATTATTTATAAAAGATTAATTTTTAATTTTGTGTTTTACAATCATGAAAGGTTAAACGATGATTTTCGTAATTGCTTTAATGTACCCATTTATATAAAATTTTAAAGAACAAATTAAAAAAAAACATTTCAAGTGACATTTTTGAAATTAATAAAAAAAATATTATATATATAATATTTAAGAGTTTGTTACATCTATAATTGGTTCTTATTGTTCTAAAAATAAGAAGATTATTTTATATTTTTTTGTACTTGAATGAGAATGTATTCATAATTTGAGTATAAACTGATTTCAGCTAACACCAAACATAACATTTTTTAACTTATCATATATGACAATTTACACAGTTTTATATAAAAATACAATAACATGTCTAAATAATATTATTGAGTGTATATTCCTATCAAACTCATACACCTTCATTTCCCAAGTAAAGCAGATTTGGGAAAAATAAGCTGCTGTCACTATTCACCTTCCTAAGTTCCTGTGGAGCTTAGTAGAGTTTTGAAAGCACATTAGTCATTTCTTCCCACTAAGCCTTTTCACCTATATTCGCACCTAGGATTAAGGGATCAACTGCTTTTAAACGGTAAAAATTTCACGCTAAGTACCCATTAAATATTTCGCAATCTTTTATTTCTTGCTTTGCGTATAATATTGGTAAAGGGATTGGTTACTGAAAATTGCTTTTATCCATTCTTTTAAAAAAATCTTTCTAAAATGGATTTTTATGCGAGATTTATATTATTTGTTGAACACTTTATCGTTTTATTTTTTATAAAGAACAAATATACAAATAGTGTTTGGATGTTTATATTTGTTCTTGTATACTTTTATATATTTATATAAAATTTATTATATTGACACGTGTATATTTATGTTTGTACATATATAGTTGTACTTAGTAGTTGTATTTGTATGCTAATATGTGTATTTTTATGCTGGTAGATTTGTATTTCTCTTTGTATGTAAACTTTTATGTTTTTGTTTCCATTTTTTAATTCTTGTATATTGTGTGTGCTAATTTACTTAATTTTTACTTCGACGCATTTTAAATAAACACGTGAACAGAATTGAAGTTGAATTAATTACATATTTTTTATTTCTATAAATTAAGAAAATTTAGTTCGAAACAAAATTGAAATGTATGTCTATATAAAAATGATTTGCAGATATTTTATATAACAACTTCTATTATGTTAGATAAAAACTCATCTTATAGAACATTACGTTAAATATATTACAAAATACAATTGCAACGTTAAAACTGCGCAATCAAAATACATAAAATCTAGACATGTTTAAGGAGATACAGCATCTCCCTTCATCAGCTGTGAAGGGAAATTTATCTACCGAAACATGTATATATTTTATGTATTTTATTGCGTTGTTTAACGTCGCATTTTTTATTTAAATATTCTAACATGTTATTGATGACCAAAATATAAACAGCTTGTAATAGTTTATCTAATTTAATTTTTATTTTAGCATAAATTTATTTTAATGAAACTTTACAAATTTTATAATTTTAAATTCAAAAGCATTTGCATATACATAAAATAATCAACTTTTTCAAGGCAATATTTAATAGCCCAAATGCGACGTTTCCTATTTCAACAGAAAACATGTACATAACACTTTTTAAAGTTGTGAATGAACTAATTTCTCGCAGTTTTAATAACTTTTATATATATATATATATATATATATATATATATATATATATATATATATATATATATATATATATATATATATATATATATATATATATATATATATATATATATATATATATATATATATATATATATATATATATATATATATATATATATATATATATATATATATATATATATATATATATATATATATATATATATATATATATATATATATTTATTTAATTTATCAAATTAAATTTTTTTTCAAATATTTTTTTATCAATATATTTAATTTATCAAATTATATTTTTTTATCAAATATTTTTTTTATCAATATATTTAATTTATCAAAATATATTTTTATATATATATATATATATATATATATATTTAATTTATCAAATTATATTTTTTTATCAAATATTTTTTTTAAAAATATATTTAATTTATCAAATTATATTTTTATATATATATTTATATATATATATATATATATATATATATATATATATATATATACTTAGAATTAAGGCAGCAGATATCGCCAAGTTTCTAATATCGTTTTCCGTTGTTTTTGGAATGAATCAAAGAATATACCTTGAAATTGTATTTTAAAGAATATTCTTTAATTCAATCCAAGTGTCGCGCTCAATGTTTTTTTTTACTCATGTTTGGACACCAGCCCCGGGTATATTTGGGCACTACCATTGCAGTTACTATCGAATATATTCATTACGTATGTATTTATAAGCTTACAAAAGTACGTACAGTTTAATATGAAACGTTTCTGTTAACTGTGTTATACTATAATTTTTGTAAACCAAAAGAATAGGAAGTAATATGATTGAGTTGTAATAACTCAATTTCCATTTAAGAAATCGACATCAAATAATGTGGAAAACAATTTTCTGAACAACTATTTTAAGTGTGTCATGTGGCATTGTTAAGGTGGCTTGAACAGAAGCTGAGATCAGCAATATTAAATCACATTGATAATTTTTGAGATATTATAATTACTTATATTTGAGTACATCTTCGCTCATTTACAATGCAATTGTACTAAAAAACAAGTATGTGAAGGTACTCATTTTTAAATACTTTTTTACACGTTTTACATAGTAAAAAACACGAAATAAAAACGTTTTAGTTGTCTTATATCATTTTATGATATAAAGTATTTTTTAAACTGTAACCACAATGATATTTAATTACTTAACGTATGTTACTTACGTATGGTATGATATTTAATTACTTAACGTATGTTACTTACGTATGGTATGATATTTAATTACTTTACGTATGTTACTTAAGTGAAGTGTTATTTAAATTCATAAATTGTTTTTCTATATAAGAATTTTAATTACTTATCTTATATTGTACGTTCTAAAAACATAAAATAATTTGCGTTATAAACTCATTATCTATTACGAAGCTTCCTCTTTTCTTCTCTGATCATAAAGATAATTATATAAGACAGGAATATTCCAAAACACTTAATGCATTTTATTTAATTAAAAGACAATTTATTCCATTAAGATCAAATGACACTTCTCACAAGTATAAATACTGTTTATTATAAAACAGAAGCATTATTAATGGGCAATTACCATTCTCTTGCATTATAAACAATCTCAATGAATATATGTAGTGGCAGTAAATTTAATTAACCGTCAAAATACATAAATTCACGATAATTCATTGCCAAATACAAAGAATAATCCATAAACAAGAACATATTGTCGTTATTATCAAGTAATTGATTAAATTAATCAGGTATTTGTATATTTCCTACACGTAAAGCCTTTAACGAATCTATTCACAAAAGAAACGACACAAATGCATATGGCGTTGCCAACGAACGAAATGAAATTACGTTCTCGCCGCGTCAGAAAACCATGCCTGGGAGATTTCCAGAAAGAACAAACTCGTTCTGAGAGATAGAAATCTGTGGAACGAATCTTGGATGGAACACAATCACACTACCCAAAGAGTGTTCTCTTTTATTAGGACTAGAACGTTTTCTGGGTATAAATCTAATTGAATTTGCGCTTCACCTTCTTGGCTGCATAATTGTTTGTAGCCTCTTGTTCTTATTAGAAAGAGGAAATGTTTTACGTCATTTGGAATAAGGGGTTTTTGTCGATAGTTGGAAATGATGTTAAGAAAAACTGAATAATTGATGGGTTGGTTAATCAACGTCGCACCAGAGTTGCGAAGTGGGTTATTAGCGACTGTTCGGGGTCTATGTCGAAAGAAAGACCCGGGAACACTGTTTCGTTTTTTTTTAAAACCATGGTCAGATGACGAGAACAACATGTAAGCTAGCACCCGTTGCAACCTCAGTAGGTGTCGGGACATTTAACAGCAAGCTAAGGAAATTTGGGATAATTTCAGACAAATTTTGTAATTTAGTAATGAAATTGGCAACACTCTAATCACGAGATCGCTACATGCTAAATTTTGTCAAGTCTTCATGCAGATTCGAACACGCAACCCTCTGATTACTAACGAATGCTGTACCTCGCGGCCACCGAGCCGACGAATAATTGATGGTTAATTCGTGTATTGAATATATCAGCGATGTAATCTGAATTATTATTCTGGTACTTTTAATTTTAATGTTTTAAGAGATCAAATAAATGGCAAAGTCATGAAGTTATTTAAAATTATACAATTGTTTAATTGAAAAAAATATCCTAATTGTAAATACATATTTACAATGACGATTTTTTAGATTTGATCTGCAATTTCATGTATAGCTTATAAGTACCAAGAAGACTAAGCTCAGCTAGTTCGCACATTTTATTCCTTAGTAATATTTTTAATGACTCGAATTAAATACAAATGCTTTGAAATGTTTACATCAACGGTTAGTCGTTTCCTGATATATTTTATCGTCTAATAAGGTATTCATTACCGAAATAAGTTAAGTTCTTTTAAATGCTCGTGTGATTGGGTGAGACGTGTCAAGATGCAAAAGAAACCGCATCAATTCCGCAAAAGTAACTTAAATTAATATTTTTAACGATCTCGAGTGTCAAATGCAACCATTCGCCCAATTGTAGCACAATAGTTTCATTTACATGTTAAACTCTGACAATACTCTTGTAGTTTATTATTTCAGTAACAATTTGCAGTGAGTTTTGCATCTGTCTAACCCTGGAGTAACTGAATGGACTTTTAAATGCTATGCAAAGTAGCCTTTGTCATTAAGAATATTATGACAATGAAGATCAAATTATTTTTTTGTTATTGCAATAAATATTATTTTAACTATCTTTTATCTTCAATCTGCATATACAAAAAATAAGGATCGAACAATATTCGAGCAATTAACGAATTATATTCCTTATCAAAAATTTAATCAATATTAATAAAAATCCTATAATAAATCCTGGAACAAAATCCTTATAAAAATCCTGGTAATTACTTAAAAGGTTAAATTTATTTGACTATGACATTGGTATTTTTGTTTGGTATATGTGTTTGGTTGTTCAAGAACTTAAAAACTAAGGCATATATAGTGTTTTTTTATCGTAAATAAATATACTGGTTAAAGTTTTAATATATAAATAAACTAGATAGTTTACACATTATATAAGTGTGTTTTTAAATATTTAAATTTGTCTAACTTTTTTTGTCATTTTCATTAATTTAGGGAGAAGTTTCGCACTTTTACTAGTTTTTTTTTTCACAAAAAAAATTTAGTGTTCTTGGATAACAAAATACAATTTTTTTAGAGTTACAAAGAAAACAAGAAAACGGAAAAAAACCGTTTTTTTTTTTGAAAATTTATTCTGAAATACAAGGAATAAATAAACAGGCCACTTATTTTGTCACATAAACTGCCACATCTACATCGGATTTTATTATACAATTAGTTACATAGTAGTTTAAAATCCAAATTAATTTCCAATAACTATTAACAAGATATATTTTATTTTACATTTCAGTGATTAAATTCGAGATAATTTTAATATTAAGAATAATTAAAGTGTATTCTTTAAGTTGTTAAATGTCATCAAATTTAAATGATTAAATTTAAATGCGAAAACAGATACAAATCAATTCAAGTTTAGTAAATTAAGAGAAACTGGAAACTCATTTTGGTGGCAGTGATTAGGTACCAAAAGATGATTAAGATTTTTTTTATTTCTAAACAGTTGATTAACAAAGGAATTGGGGAGGATTTAAATTGTACATATTCTTCTAAATGTTTCTACGCGTGTAAGGGACACCTATATCTTTATTTTGTATGTGTATTTATTCTTATATACAGACAACTCTCGTTATCTCGAACTGGAAGGAAAGTGTATAAAAATTCGAGATATCGAAAATTCGAGTTATCGAAAATCCTATAAAAAAGCTGTTTTGGTAAAAATAAATACTAGTATACTTACACGACTTTATTTAACATATCTATTCAAAATAGTTTGGTAAGTATTTCTAGTTTTTTCGAAATCAATTATATTTTCCAAATGCACGATTGCTTGAATGTCTCTGATGTTTTCATTTCCGGCCTCGATTCAATGAATGCACGCATAGTTTTTATAGAAGCAGAGCATCTTACAAAGTTATCTTTGGAGGAGGAGGTTAGCATTCTTCATTATCATTCTTCTTCTGAGAGCGATCTCTCTCAAATGCTGCTATAGAGAGTGCATTGCCTAAACAAAAATGAGGAGGGGTCGAGTGTCGTCTTAATATTTTAAGTGAGTTGCTTTCTGGATGGTCGGTAAAGTTCCAAGAAAGTGACTCGCACTTTAGAGAAAACGCCAGCTGGCTTGAGGAACGATAAATCATTAATCTTCTTTGTTGGACTGACTCTGTGTTAAAGAGGAGGGGATACAGCTCAGGGAATCCAGTTAGGCGACATTCAAACAAAAGGGTGATGCACAGGTAGGAATCCATTGTACGTATACCCTTTCAATAACGCACAATAAGAAAGAGAACTGATAAAGAAGAACGTGGCAATTACATATATGCTAAAGGTTCTTCAAAATCCGCAGTTTTGAGAGGAAAACAAAATTTTGCGTTGTGAGAAAACTTCGAGTTATCGAAAATAACGACGAAAAACTTCGAATTAAAGAGATAAAATTACATTGAATAAGTAATGAAGGTGCAGGGAAATAGATTTTTTTCGAGATATCGAAAAATTCGAGTTATTGAAGTTTGAGTTATCGAGAGTTTACTGTACAAAGTTTTGCATAAACATGTTTTATACTTATAATAAATTTCCAATCTATAAAAAAATATAAGCAAAAATAATACGAACGCCGAATATTTTTGATATAACGAGTAAGTAATTTTTGATTTTAAAGATAAAATTGAATTGACTCGATTTTTAACCGACTGAACAGCGCGCCAACCAAAACTCCAAAATAAAACCGCCAGAAACTTTAAATTAAAACTGCCAACGCACGCCATGTCGAGAGGTTGTCAATTCGATCGTTATGTATTTTTTTTATGTATGATCGCGCGGAATTTCGGTTCTACTTCAGATATTTGCACAATTTTTTTTATTGGATAGGGAATGTTTCACTCGGGCACAAAAAGGGAAAAATAAAATAATCTTTCTAGAAATAAAATAATCTTTCTAGAAAAAAGAAAAACGACTTTAAGGGGAGATAGTAGTTTTCAAAGGCGAAATTGGCTGGTATTTGACAATTATTTCGAACTTGAATAAAATAATAGGTTTTGCATATTTATAAATAAAATTTTTGGAACTTAAACTATTGAATGTTGGCTTTATTAAAATATTATTATAAATTAAATCTATTGCTTGGTTGTTTTTTAAAAAAATATTTTAAAATACAATAATTCCTAAAAAATTTTAAAATAGAGTTCACCGTCCGCAAGATTACTTATTAATTAAACACACTAGAAACAAATTTATTTTTAAAAAGTGAAACTATATAATGCTTCTATACTCCAAACCAAAAAAAAAATTTAATATTTAATGAAAAGTATTTAAAAAAAAAAATTAAAATTATAGTTTTTGAAAATTTGTTTTTTAATGATATAAAAATATTTTTTATTGAAAAATATTGTGTTAAAAAACCTCTTTTTAGGTTTAGTGCATGCATATTTGATAGTTGAACATGTATAATAAATTTAAAGTGAATTTAAAGAAAACTTTTTTTGTAATCATGCGGATCGACAAAAAAATGTGAAACTGAGAAAAAGAGGTTTAAAGATAGAATTGTATATATTTCTTTACAAATGTAACTAATGTGTTTTCATCGCTGTGTGTTTAATTTTTGTCCAATTTTAATGCGGTTTGGCTTAAATAAATAATAATAAATCATATTATTTTTTAAAAATAATTTTAAAAAATCGGTTTTTTGAAAGTTCAAAACTACTATCTCCCCTTAAGGAAAATGCACTTAAAAGTAAAAAATAATTTTTAATTTTACAAATGAGTTAAAAAAATTGAATGATTGAGTATCAATTTTCTACTTAGTACAACTCTTTGAAGTTGGTGCCAATTTACAAAAATCATATCTAAATTTTGGCGCCGATTTCAAAAAGTTGTAATAAGTATAAAAATGATATTCAGTAATTAATTTTTTTCAAATCATTCGTAAAATTAAAAAAATATTTTTTACTTTTTAGCGCATTTTCCTTAAAGTCGGTTTTCCTTTTTTCTAGAAAGATTATTTTATTAACGTTAAATCCTTATAGCTTCTAATGGACTAAAATCAGACTCAGGTTTTGTGTTAAAAAAGTAAATTAGGTAAAGTCTACTCATTGGGTTTAATCAACGGAATGAATAAGAAGATAAGAATAAGAAGATAAAAATAAGAAAATAACGAAATTGTGGGGGATTGAGCGTAGAGTAGTAACACATGAGAAGTCTAACATTCAACATTTTGCGAAAGTTCTTTGAAACATTCCATTCTTTAGATGTTCTTTCTAAATTCGACATTGAGGTTTTTATTTTTACTTCTTCATCTGACATTTTTCGTTAATGCTAGTTTATCTAATGCGGGAATGTCGGTTTTGAAGAAAAAACAACATTAAATATTTCCTATGGTTAGCAAACTTGTTTTATTTATCCTTGAAGAGCTAAAACTTAATAAGTATGTATAATTGAGAATTAAAATATTTTTTATCTATGAAAACAATTAATTTGTGCTATTTTCGAATTGTAATGAGGAAAAAAGCAATAAGTAATGTAAAATAGAAGACTCAATTTATTCTGAGAACTGTAATTGAAATTACTTAAAAGAAAAATACTCTGTACTTTAAGACACCATCATACTTAATTAAAGTTTTAATAAAATAAAGTAGACATTGAAATTTGGCGAAAAGCTATTTTTTTCATTGTAGTTAAACCAATCTCCTGGGCTTATCTACAATTATACAGTAAACACAGGTGCACATATTATGTTTTTTTAAATCCTAAATTAGGTTTAACAGCCTCTTTGGCCCCACATTGATGA
Source organism: Troglohyphantes excavatus (assembly GCA_963932185.1). Lineage (NCBI taxonomy): Eukaryota > Metazoa > Arthropoda > Arachnida > Araneae > Linyphiidae > Troglohyphantes > Troglohyphantes excavatus. The sequence continues at coordinate 28,241,221 of OZ010674.1, forward strand.
GGATATATATATATATATATATATATATATATATATATATATATATATATATATATATATATATATATATATATATATATATATATATATATATACATATATATACATATATATACATATATATACATATATATACATATATATACATATAAATACATATATATACATATATATATACATACATAATATATATATATATACATATATATATATATACACATATATATATACATATACATATACATATACATATCTATCTATATCTATATCTATATGTATATGTATCTATCTATCTATCTATCTATATATATATATATATATATATATTAAAAATAATTTGAGTGGCCGCCGTTAGGACTCTAACAAACGACTTATTATTCCATAGTCCAGCAAGCTACCGACTATGCTACAAAGGTACGTTCTTGCTCTTGGAAATATTTTTTAAGTTGTTTATTTATGCATTACTTTTTAAACGCATTGTTTAAACAAGCTTTTGATATTTATGATATAAAAGTACGATTCGCCAGTGATTCGGGAAAATCTTCTTCTCTTGATACCCCACTTTTTGAAATTCGTTACGTATAAAAGGATTCTAATACTATAGAACTATACGATTGACATAATTTTTTTCTTCAAAATCATACCTTAATAAACATTTGTTTTATGCAAATGAATACATGTTAGAAATACTCTACAACAAATAAATAAAAGTGTATAAATGTGATTTAAAGCCGTTGCTTTATACCTAAATTCATCATAATAAGTTTAGGTGGTTTCGTTAACTTTAAGCATGCATTTCGTTCAGTGTGAAATTGAGTTAAACAAAATTGGTTCTGTTGAGTGGTGATTAATTCAATGATTATCATACATTTAATCACAATTTTACTTAAATTTAAATTTTATAAATATATACTTTTCATATTTTGTAATTTTTTTTTAATGTTTTAATATGTAAATTAAAAGCAAAGTAAAATATATTTTATATGGACAGAGAAACACAATGCCAAAAATTATAAAATAATTAAATTCTCCGATAGTAAATAATACTAAATTAAAAAATTATTTTGTTTGAGTTACGTAGATTATACTTAGAATGCAAATTATACTTAGTCGCTACTATGCAGGAGCAATGTTCTCAATCTTCAAATTTATTACACATTTAAGATAATTTTAATACTATTAATTTTCATAACTTTATATTAACATTTAGACGTTTTGTGTTGATATCGCTATTTTCAATAAGTATAAATATAATATGTGTAAAAGTAGTATAATTTATGAAACCTTCATTTAATTCAACTAACCAATTTTATTATTGCACTTTCACATTTGAGGAAAGAGAAGATGAAATAATTGTATAAAATCCAATTTTGTTGTATACGAAGGACTATATTAAATACTGTTAGGGGAAACATGATATCAACAGTACTTCATATATATTAAAATAGTAAACATAGAGCGCTTAGTAGTCTATATTTCACATATGAAACCTTTTCATGTGGGCTAAGTTAAAGAAAATTTGCCCTACCTGTGGGCTAATTACGCTAGTCGCTTTGGGACACAGGACAAAGAGTTTTTAAAGCATTGTGGAAATAAGACTTGCTTTACAATAACAGGCGTGTAACTGTCTGACGGATGGATCATTAACAATTCTTCCTCAAAGCAGGTAGATTCGCATATGGGGATAGGGTTACTTAAGGGGTTGAAATACTGAAAAGACAAGCTGAATACGATCTATTTTAATCAATCGTCACATGTCCGAAACCATGTAATTACCTGTTCTGCAGCCAACTGCATAACTTCAGACCTAAAATACATTAAAAATTCTCCCCATCCCATTTCTTCCCAAAGTTGTCCCAAAGCCATCGCTAAATCTGTCAAATCTAAGAGACAGATGATATCCCAGCCCACTCATAAAGATTAAAATTGCCCTGAATAAAATAGATTTTTTTAAATTGATTTTTTATGATTTATTTAATTTCTTCAAAAAAAATGAAATATATCTCGACCTTTCCTTTACAAATACCAGAAAGGCAGCTATAAATCAAATCCTGACACTCTGAGTGGCTTTCTCTAGCTGTGAAATGAACAATGTTTAGCCTAAGTACTATGCGCCTTACACCGGCTTCTTGTGAGAAGCTTTTATGTAGCATGCATCAAGACATGCATTAGATTACGAACTCCCAAACAGAACGTATAAAACCGCCCTTTTGCATTGTTTCTTGCCAAAGGAAGAATCTGGGACGGAAAAGACAGGAATTGATTTTTATTCATGCAGAAAAGCGAGATGCTTTGTCGCCGTCGCAGCTGATGATAAGAATTGTGGATTTATTCATCTTTGGTGACAGCTGTATTATTTTTGGTAGAAGCATTTTGGCGGGATAAGTGCTGAGAATTGTGGAGAGTGGCTGTTTGAGGATGTGTTGAATTTGAGACGGGTGTTTCAAATAAATGCAAGACAAAATCGTGTGAAAGCGGAATTGAAATATTCGTAGATATTTTTTTATTATTTCATTTCACAAAATTTGAATCATATTCCCATTCAAAATAAAACAAATATAATTTTTTTTTAAATCTCAGAGTCAACTAAAAGAGAACTTTGTGAATGTTATTTTTTTCATAGTCTGAATTATTCGCCACTGTTTGTAATAGAAATAAAATATTAAAAAAAAAGTTTTTTTCTGTCATAAGGATCATTAACCAAAAGCTTTTATAGTAATTATATTTATTGTGTTAACATTAAAAATAGGGGATAATTTTACCCAAATTTCAAAGTGGATAGTGTCATTCAAAATTATAAAAATATATAAATGTAGTAAGACACGATAACTTAAAAGTTTAAGACATATACCGCTAAGTTACAAATATTCTATTAACAACCCTGTCTTCGAAAATATGAATATTTCTTGCTTATAAAGAATATTCTGTAGCAAAACAAATATTGTAATGTTTTAATATGTAAATTTAAAGTAAAGTAAAATATATTTTTATATGGAAAAGGAAACACATACAGTGCCAAAAATTATGAAATAATTATATTCTCAGATAGTAAAAAAATACTAAATTAAAAAATTGTCTCGTTTGAGTTACATTGGGTTAAGTAGTTTATATTTAGAATGTTGATAATACTTAGTTGCTGCTATGAAAGAACAACGTTCTCAATCTTCAATTTTTTTGCACATTTAAGATAATTTTAATCTTCATAATTTTAATTAAAATTTAGACGTTTTGTGTTGATATCGTTATTTTCAATAAATATAATAAAAGTACAATTAAAATGTGTAAAAAGTATAATTATAATGGTAATTAAAATGTCCGAAAAAACACCTTTGAGACACATACTTTTCGAAAATTAAATAAAAACGAAAAAAGTGTAACATCAAATATTTTGTGTGTGTGCAAAAGAAAATGGGTTTATTGTAAACATATGACATGATGATTTTTAACATCAAGTCATATGTTCATTTATGTTTCCAGTCAGTCTTTCATTATGTCGATTTTTTCTTTTTCTCAACCAAGATAAGTAGAACTTTTTTTTGTTAAATTTTAATTATTATTTTAATTTGTTGTGTACTTTCTTATATTTCAATAATGTTTTGTACTACACTTTCGCCATTCGCCTTTTCCTCGAAAACTATGGGTTTCAGAGGTGTGGTTATTTGGTCCATTTTCATCTATTCCGAGAAAGGATTTTTTATCTGCAGAGATTATGTAATCTTCACGCAACAATCTATTTCAAAACTAAAATTATTAAACTACATTAAAATAAAACTGATGCATATAAAATTATTTCGGTAAATTGTATTAAATATTTTACCTAAAGTTTTCGATTATAAATTAAATTTTTACCCTTTAATAAAACTACACTGTTCTCTGTTTCATTAGATCGTATTTTATTATTCAAAATTATATATCTTCAAATTTCTAAATTATAAAATTGTAATGGTGTAGTAATATTTAATATCTAAATTGTAACATTGCAATGATATAGTAACCATTTATATTACCTAAATTGTAACATTGAAATGATGTAGTGTATTAACATGTATTATTTAAATTAAAACATTAAAATTATGTAGTAACATTTATTACCAAAATTGTAACATTGCAATTATGTAACATTTATTTCTTAAAAATTTGCATTGCAATTATGTAACATTTATTTCTTAAAAATTTACATTGCAATTATGTAACATTTATTTCTTAAAAATGTGCATTGCAATTATGTAACATTTATTTCTTAAAAAATTGCATTGCAATTATGTAGTAACACGTATTACCTAAATTGTAACATTGAAATGATGTAGTAACATGTATTACCTAAATTGTAACATTGAAATGATGTAGTAACATTTTTAACATTAACTGTAAGATTGAACTGATATAGTAACATTTATTACTTAAAAATAAATTAACAATATAATGATGTAGTAAAATGCATTACCTAAATTGTAACATTGAAAAAAAAAACGTTTCTGGGAATTGATAGCTGTCCAGTGAAACTTCCATTCATTTAGTCAATCCAAACCCAAGGGTCTAGTCTAAATCTCTTCCTATAAATAATACCACTAACATCAATCTACTTAATCTTATTTATATATTTTTTTTAGCTTTAATCTTGACTGGTTCTTCTTTCTTTTGGATCTTTCTTCCGATTGCCATTGCTATTGTCTCTTTCATCTGACATTTTTTTATTCATTTGTCCATCTGCGTTCCTCAGATCGTAAAGTTTTTGTTGTACTGTTCCCCGATGAAAATGGGATATTCTGATGGAACTTCACAACTTGAGTTCGAAGTTATATTTGAGTGGTTCATTTAATTGGTGTATCAACCATATAACAGACTTAGAGCAAAAAATATATTTAAAAAATGTAGCCTAGATAGTTTCTAATTGCGAAAGATGAAAAACAGCAATGTTATTTGTTAAGACAGTAACCTCAAACGATTGTTGTTTTTATTCCTTTTTTTATACCTTGCCCTACGATTTAATTTCCGATGGCCCGTACCATAATCAACGGCAAATTCGTCGAGTCATTTCACAGATCGTTTAATCGTTTATCGACCTATCTACAAACCACGAGTCTCACTCGTAGCCCTATCAATAAACTATGAGTCTAACTCGTTATTATAGGCAAAGTGAGTTAATAACACTACAAACTTTCAAATGGCTGAAAAATGAGTGAGTTGTCATTTTTCACATCTGCATGAGATCTTAGAACATGAGGCACATGAGACCTTAAAATTTGCATTTTGCGGATGCACATTAAATTGTACGAAGTAATTAAATTGGACTAGTGGTTACCGTTTCGAATCTAATTTGAAGGAAAGGCATAAACACTGCGTCTCATATATTTTAACCATGGTCATATGACGAGGAAAATATCTGATCTGGCACCCCAATCTCCAATCTTTTAAACCACGACCGATATGGAGAGATTTGCACCAATTCTACCCTTCATCCCCCTCTACATATAGATTGACGTTCGGATGTTTGGCAAGGATCAAACTCGCAACGTTCTGATTTCGAGTTTGCTGCCCTTCTAACTATTTAACGTGAATCTATTTTCGAGTTTCAGATTTATGTGTTATCGTAAACACATATAATTTATATATGACTAATCCCTAAAACGATTAAGGTAATATGTTTCGAAATACTCTATAGAAAATTTGGAGCAATTTCTTCAAATAGATCTAAACCTACATCAATTTAAACATTATCAAACATGAAAAAAGACATTACTGAAAAAATTAGTTTAAAGTTGCTTATTCAGGCAATTTTGTATCAAAGTTTAATATCGATTCAAAAGAAATATTTAGTTGTACTTATTCAGGCAATTTTGTATCAAAGTTTAATATTGATTCAAAAGAAATATTTAGTTGTACTTATTCAGGCAATTTTGTATCAAAGTTTAATATTGATTCAAAAGAAATATTTAGTTGTACTATAATTTTGATGTCGTTCGATTAAAAATAAAATGAGCTATTTTTTAAAGCGATAAAATATTTTTTCGATAATTTTTATGGTAATGTGTCCCATACCCTTTAATCCTATTAATTCTAAATATTGTCATCTGCAATATATTACAAATGTGTTTCAAAATTTTAAGTAATTTTGTTTTACAATTTAAACTACGAATTCTTAAATACATAGATTTGGTGATAACTATTAAGGAACTGAGATAAAAATTCGTATTATAGAACATTGCGTTAAGAATATTAAAATACAAATACAACGTTAAAATACGCAATAAAAATCATCAATCACATTGAAACAAAAACCTTTAATTTTATAGATCTTCAAAACAACTGCAGTTTACCTGCATAAAACCTTTAATTTCAAAATTTTGATGAAGGTTTTATGCTGACTTTTTTTGCTGGGATATACTTCAAAGCATTTTTACAAATATTCCTCCAGAAACTATTTGTGAAGGGTTGTTTTTTCTCTTATTTCGTTTTTGAAAGGATAGGAATATTTACTTTCCTTAACATGAATATTTAAAAAACCTTTTGGCTCAGACTTAAAACATGTCTAAACAATTTTGGATGTTCATAGTTTTAAAGGAATTTATTACTAAACTAAAATACTAAAAGTTATAAAAATGTATTCAACTTTTTGGAATGCACACTTTACGTATATTAATTTACATAAACCGAATTGGTACTATAGAAACTTTATGGGTTTTTTATATGTAAAACTTATAAATAGTAAAAAATATGTAGTATGTATTAAAGTGTTATAGTGTCAATAATGCTTAAAGATTAGAAATACATTCACTAATTTTGTCGTTAAGAATATTAAAATACAAATACATCGTTAAAATACGCAATAAAAATCCGTATAATCCGGACATGTTTCGGGAGATACATCACCCTTCATCAGCAGAAAATGAAAAAGTCTATGTGTGCAATAAAATAGAAATAAACACAGAGTTGAAAGTGTTGCCAAATAACAAAAACAATAAATTATCTCAATCGGTTGGAGTTAACTATTGTGTGCCAATAAGCGGGAAATACTAGGACCGCAAATAATTCATTGACAATCGAATCAATATTGCTAAATATAAGAAACGCCTCCAGGAAGTCAAGTTCAACTGGAGATTTGGGTTTGCAAATTAAATGTGGATTAAATATATGACCCTGTTCCCAAGAGTGCTTGGCAATGGAGGACTTCTTTATTTCTTGTTTGACAGTATGTGCTTGGTGCTCCTAATACGAAATCTCAATGCTCTCTTTGTTTGACCAATATATGACATGCCACATTGACTGACATTTTAGACTTTTTCATTTTCTGCTGATGATGGGAGATGTATCTCCCGAAACATGTCCAGATCTCTTGGATTTTTATTGCGTATTTTAACGTTGTATTTGTATTTTAATTTTTAAGGAACTGTTTTCTTGTAAGCTAACAGACTCAAGTGAACTTAATTTTCTTAAAGATATATTATTATAAAACTTTAAAGCCTATTAACTATCATTTAGAATGTTTACAGTAGGAAATAGAACGTAATGTTACAGATTTTAAAAATCCAAGCACACCATTATAAAGCTCGCTTAAAATTTTTAAGATACTTGTAAAGTGCGAAGCAATTCATTGACTGTTTAATTAACTTTAGCGGAAAAGATATTTTCTAAGCTTCGGAAAGTTGGGAACCTAACATAATATTTATTATTCAGATATTTTAAGTGCAGCATTAACATGAAGCAATTTCTAGTACTAATCCATCGATGTGCGTTCCCTAATTTTGTTTAATTGGAGTATATTATCTTTATAAAATATTCATTTTTAAACGGAACATTCATACGATTAATTTCATATATTCCTTTTGCAGGTTGAGATGTAGAAATGGAGTAAGGAAGATGTCTTACTTGAGTTTGAACTGAGATATTCTGGTGGAAGTTAACAATTGTTTTGGATTGAGTGTGAACATGTGTACGCTACTAGTATTCACTTATGCTTTAGTAAGTAATTTAACAATATTTTTAAAAATTTAATTTATTTAACTGTAATTATGAAGTTTACAATGCTGAATTTTTGCTCTTTTCCACTAAATTCTAAGATAATAAACTATTTTTGACAAACTCAGAACTCGTAGTCGGTGGGTTACAAGTCCGATTCTCGTCACTCGCCAAATATTCGCGTGTGTGGAGAAATTATCTTTAAACAAACGATTTATTCGGTAACCCAGCAAAAAAAGTCAGCATGGAATCTTCATCAAAATTGTCAAATTGAAGGTTTTTTGAAGGTTTTATAAAGGATATTGAAACAAAAAACTGCAGTTTTTTTGAAGTTTTTAATTTTCATGCATAAAACCTTTAACATATCTGCATTTTCCCTTCATGATTAAAAATTGAAGGTTTTTTGCAGGTTTTATGAAGGTTTTTTGCAGTTTTTATGAAGGACATTGAAACAAAAAATTTTAATTTTATAGATCTTCAAAACAACTGCAGTTTTCCTGCATTTCAAAATTTTGATGAAGGTTTTATGCTGACTTTTTTTGCTGGGATATACTTCAAAGCATTTTTAGAAATATTCCTCCATAAACTATTTGTGAAGGGTAGTTTTTTCTCTTATTTCGTTTCTGAAAGGATAGGAATATTTACTTTCCTTCACATGAATATTTAAAAAACCTTTTGGCTCAGACTTAAAACATGTCTAAACAATTTTGGATGTTCATAGTTTTAAAGGAATTTATTACTAAACTAAAATACTAAAAGTTATAAAAATGTATTCAACTTATTGGAATGCACACTTTACGTATATTAATTTACATAAACCGAATTGGTACTATAGAAACTTTATGGTTTTTATATGTAAAACTTATAAATATTAAAAAATATGCCTGTATTAAAGTGTTATAGTGGTAATAATGCTTAAAGATTAGAAATACATTCACTAATTTTGTCGTACAAATTTTCAATTTGAGACACTTACAAGAAGCAAACTGATGGAATGATAATTTTTTTAAAAATTACCTGTTGGAATATCGAAGGCCACGTGATCGCAATTCTTAATTTGCTAATAGAAACTCTGTGACCCAAACTATAATAAATGTAATTAATCTACAATTATGTAACTAGCCATTTGGCCTTGTAAATCTGCTGAGGAAAATTATTGAGTTGCCCTTGTAGGGACTTGAACCCATGGCATATTTCTCCGTAGTCCTGCGAGGTACCGACTACACTGCAAAGGCATGTTCCGCCTAGATCGTGTGGATATATTTTTTAAAGATGTTCCTTTATGTAATAATACAGATTTTTTAACAAACCTTTAATATTTATGACATGAAAGTTCGATTCTTCAGTGCATGGGAAATTATCTTTTCTTTGATACCTCATTTGTTAATATTCATTTCGTGTAAAAATCCAAAATCCGTGTAAACAGGATCTGTAAAGCTTTGGTTTGTATTTCATTATATTGAGTGCAATTGCATGGGATTGCCTACAAACACTATTCCTAAAGACAGACGTTCACTATATTATTGGACAATCATACATTACTAAGACAACTTAATAACTTTCAAATAATAGAGAAAATTATGAGATTAAATACCCAAAATTCATGCCGGCATCTCGGCACTTCTCCCTCGCACGGCGACTTCAACCGCTTTTCTCCAAACGCAGGATGTGAAGAGACATTGTCGAATACTTTAACACTACTGCGTCTAAATTTTAGAAATATATATGATTTTTTTGTATATAAAAATAAAACAATAAGTAAAATACTAAATGTGTAACTAAATATTAAACTTGTTTCATTAATTGTGCTGATGTAACTATGCCTTTTCTAAACTTATATTCTCACTAGCATTCCCGTGCGATAATTATCGCATGAACAACACCCCCCCCCCCCCACCCCATCCCTGAAACGTATATATTAGCAAATTTTTGATAGCCAAAATATAAAAAAAAATTAACGGTTAAAGTCTACTAATAGATGGCAGCACTAAAACTGCTTAGAAACTAATTATTTTTAAACGCATTTGAAAAAACACCTCAAATGTTAAGATCCGCTGTGTGTGAAACCCGCAAAAGGGATCTTTATTAATGAAATAATATATATTATAGTTATATTGCAGTTTATACTTATTCCTAAAGAATAAAGCCTTAAAGTGCGTCATAACATTTTGGGTAACTTTGAAACTACTGTTTTAACGTGAAAGGCGTTTCCTAGCTTTATCAAGTTATGTGCTTGTAATTTTCGTAAGCCGTCATTCATTCGATTTCATTAACGTACCTAATTTTACCTAATCCACCACAAATTTAATATAGTTGAGTCTTTAATTAGACAGCTGATGCGTTTAGTACACGAACTGTTAACTGAGACGTGAAGCTAATATAATTAAATAGTAAACTCATTATCTGATTTATTAATGCAAATAGTAAATAATACTTGATGAAGCTTAAGTGGTGGTGCGAGGTAAATTGATTAAATACATTGACATTTTATAAAACCCCTAAATTGAATCCGAATCAAAGTATTGGTAGGTATAGCTCGTAAAATTAGTAAAAAGGGCAAATAAACTGTAAGATTTGTGAAATAACTCAGATTGTTCAACTCAACCACAAGATGTTCAATTTAATTAAAAAAATAATTTATAGAATGATATGAAATCATAAGTAATTCCTTTTTTTATTAACTTCAACAAAAGCCCATGAACCATGAAGCGGTTTGGATCATAAATTCTCGCGCTAACGCTGTAGCTCTTCCTTTTATTTGAAAGTTTTAAGACATTCTGATATAAATTCTTTTATGGATTTTTAAAAAAAGTATTGTATTATAAATACGAACAGAAATAGCTTTATATATAAAATATTATTTCTTTTCCTTTTTTGAATTTCTAAGATAGTCTTTGCATCGATTTCAACTTTAGCTATAATTGCACATGCCTCTGATCAGATACTAAGTTTGTTTATCATAGCTCATTTCATTTTATACTAGCTGTTGGGATGCGCATTGCTGGGCAACCTTTTAAGACATATACATTAAAAAAAAATTAAATGGAAACCGACACCTATTGTTCCGAAATCTAACGCGCTACCAACTAAACAACAAGAGATGCATTCTAGATATTGGAAATATTATTAGATATTTCTTAATGCAATATTTATAAAATTATTAAGCTATTCCGAGGTATAGGTACTAATCATTCCTTATGTGCATGATTGATAACGAATGGGCACCCCTGGTAAAACATATCAATTATATTGGTCATATCTAGTTAATATTTTTAACAGAAAACTAAGCAATTCATAGCACTACAATACGCTGCAGCCAATTTTATATATCCCTTTTATTTTTAAAAACTCCCTAATATATCAATAGTAATCTAATTTTCCATAAACAATACGGAACCTATTCCCAGGTATCGGTACTAGTACTCCATCCCATATGTGCTTGACAGAAAACGAATGGACATTCCTACTAAAATATATCAATTATACCTGTCATATCTTGTTTATATATTTAACAGAAAACCCAATATACGCTACAACCAATTTTATATATCCCCTTTATTTTTCAGAACTCCCTAAAATACCAATAATAATCTAATTTTTTATAAGCAATATAGAACCTATTCCCAGGTATGGGTACTAATACTCCATATGTGCGTGATAGAGAACGAATGGGCACCCCTGCTAAAATATATCAATTATATCCGTCATGTCTTGTTTACATTTTTAACAGAAAACTAACAATACGCTACAGCCAATTTTATATATCCCCTTTATTTTTCGGAACTTCTTAGAATATCAACAATAATCTAATTTTTCATAAGCAATATGGAACCTATTCCCAGGTATAGGTACCAATACTCCATATGTGCGTGATAGAGAACGAATGCTATTTTATGGCAGGATTACGCTCCGAGTGACATTAATGACCTCCTTTTAATGGAAGAGTGCTTTTAAAAGCATCGCAATTTATTACCGAGGGTTTATTTGCGCGTAAATATCCCTGCGAGTTTCCGTCAATGTCAGATAAATTATTTAGAATATAATTTTCCATTACTATCTGTTGCTGGTATCTGCAAGTGTTGTATATCATGGGGATGGTAAATGGGTGAATGTCCTAAATACCCATTACGGTTTATGTTTGCCAAATATGTGAAGAATATAATGGTTTGAAGGAGGCATCTGTGGTAGATGCTACCAATCAGAAAATAATGCGATTTGAAATCGATTTCATTCTTGCTGAACCATAATCCTCTGTCAAAATAGTCGGAAATTTAGCAATATTAGATATGGGTTTCATGTTCAAATTTCATATATCATATCTTAACATTTTGCTTTAAAAAATAAGTAGGTTCTTGTTTTTAATTTTATCTGGATTACTTGTGCTTCTCAAGTTTTTGCTCTCAAGTACTCCTAGTTAAAAACTTTTCTTATTCAATCATGAGTAACCCCCTTCTCTTATAACCAGAGCCGTCATACGGAGATGTGGTACACTGTGCAAAGGAAACCACGGGGCCCATTGAACCAGATGTTAAGGTTTTTTTTATGGCTAGACCAGTTTTGCACCATTCTTTCATGAAAATTGCGTATAGTATAAATAATATGTAGCAATGGAAAAGCTTTTTTTCTTTTAAATTTATTTTTTAATTAGTATTTAAAATATTTTTTAATTCAAAATATGTAGCCAAAGTGGTCTAATTTAAATAAAATTAAATTATGCATGCAAAAAATGATGCGGGGGGGGGGGGGGGGGTGAGGTCATAATTCATTTTGGACGAAATTTTAAGATTATATTAATGGGGATTTATCGCCAACAGAAGTAAGATAAACGTTTATTTTGACGCCACAGTTCCCATGCCACACCCCATCTGTGCGATGTTTTATATAATTTTCTAAATATGGATGCCTGAGTTCCTATTGATCGAAGCCAAATCTATGTCAATTGTACTATTTGTCACGGAGTTATGTCGGAATATAGACCAAATCTGTTATTAATAAATTAAAAAAAATTCGCGTACCCTCAACCGGACCACCATGTACACCCAAGATTACGTGTACCACATGTTGAAAACTTCTGATTTATACAATATTTATACAATCAAAGGTCTGATAAGATTTGATTATCCTAAAATAGTTAAGATAGATTTTTTCCCTGTATATATTTTATACACTGTAACGAAACAAAATCGATTCCTTTATGAACAATGACATATAACTTTTTTAGTTCTATGAATTTATATACCAGTGGATATCATTTAAAATGTTAAAACGTTATAAGGCAAAACTAACTGCAAGTAAAGGAAATATGCAAGATTAAAAACTGCACCTAATCAATAATTATTACAAATAATTATACTTATTTAAAAACAAGTTTTTATCTTTATTTTTATATGTGTTAGTTTCAAAATCCTTAAGAAAAACACTGAGCGATATATACTTCTTCAATGCATCTTGCGGTCTTTAGGGATATTTGATATCCCAAACCCACTTTACAACTTAAAATAAATCAAGGATGTTTTTACCAGTGACGCCATTCATCATACTTTTCTGTGAAATATCGACAAAAAATTACCCAAAGTAGGTAATTTAACACAACAGAGAAAGTTCGACATAAAATTTCGCTCTCTATTCGGACAACACAGTCAGGACATGTTATTAACCCACTGACGCTTACACGATTTTTGCAATTGTAAATTTGTGTTCACTGTTTGGATATTAAATAATATTTCCGATGCATGCAATTTTATGTTATTAATTTTTTTTTAATTAATTGTAAAGATAACTTGTTTATTTGTACCTCAAACCTACGAATTCCTATTTGGCTAAGAAAAAACAAATGACAACAATTATCAAAAATTTCAAAAATAAATATTCCGGAATGATTGGATATTACTTAGTCGAACTTTTAATATAATTTATTCTAAATATGACAGCAAAATGCTATTAAAAATTAAAACAAAAATGTCAATATAATAGAGTTTTAAATGTAAATATTCACTTTTGGCAATAAGTTGATGGCTAAAGTCAGTAAAAAAATTAAAAATTATTATTAAAGACAAAGAATAATAGAAGATGATTTGTAAACTTTGGCAAAAGTAAAAATAATATTTGGAATTTGGTCCTTTTTTGGACTTGGACCGAACATAACCGGCACTACGAAATTCTTATTTGGAAGGGACATACAATGTTTGTGCAAGAGAAAAGAGAACTGGACTCCACATTTACAACAATACCAATATATCATTTTGTTCCAAAAATGGACATAAAGGATTATACTTTTAACTATCTTAACTATCGATATAGACAAAAAAAATAATCGTTATATATATGTTAATACTCTCATTTTTGAGTACCCTGTGGTCGTCAAGACTACTTTCGTCATATTTGACAATCGTTTCTTCATTTCATCACGTGCTTTTGAGGAAACAAGTCTTCAAATTTCGAATAAAAGCAATTAACCTAGATTCCTTTTTTGGCCCTTTCCGGGGACATCAGCTCATGTTTGGTTCTTATACTTATATCGTCAGGATTCAAACGAACCTTAATGTCCCCGAGAGAATAGAACATTGGACTCTGAACCGAGAGATCTGCGGTTCGATATTTCTTCGAAATCGTCCTCATTTTTGACGAAATGAATTTCGATAAAAATGAATTTCCTCATTTTAACGAAATATTTCATCAAAGCCCATGGCGTCTGTTTCGTCAAATATAGTCATGCATTTTTAACATTGAATTACCTAAAACATTAAAATAAATATAATACTTAATTATTCTGAAAAAGTCAAATCTAAATTACTAAACTAAGAAGTATTCAGTGTTGTAATCCCACTTAAGACCCCACCAAGCCGTTTATGTAGAAAAGCAATTAAAGTATCTTCCCCAAATACAAACGGAGAATTTGTAATTAATATAATAAGAGCGCACTGAAATTTTAATCAGAATAAAATTATATAGATACGCGTTTAACTAGAAATAAAAATATAATTAAATTATATTCAAAAGTATTTTGTAATTCAAAACTGGTAGATTTTTTTCGGTGCTCAATTGCATTTTTAGCTAGATTGAAATTCAAAAATTTGAAAGTTTACTATAAACTTAAATTCTCATTAGATTAATGACTGGGATGAAACATTCGTTTGAAGGAAATTTTCAATTTAAAATTGCAGACATAATAATAAATATACATTTAATACCAAAAACTAATTGGAATTCATCTTTCCGGTCTTTATTAAATTTTAATGGAAATGTTGAAATTGAATACGGTTGAGTTTAATTTGAAATATTCTTTTTTATGAGGCCATGGATAAAAAAATAACCACATTTGCAAAGATCTCAGTAAATTAACTTTATGAAAATAAGAATATATCAATGTATCTTACTCATTTGACTCAAATTACTGGAAAATATGATATTTGTACTGCTAATGAAATGACGCGTATGCCTGTAATACGTGTGTTTGAGCCACTGATATCTGAATGTAACTTCTAGATAAGATATTTTGTAGACTTGGAGCCAATTGAATGAGTAACAATTGTATCCCACTTTCATTGCTACCACAATATTTAGTATGTTTTTATGTTAAAATAATCCAACATGTATTGCTTTTGGCTGAGTTTTTTTTCTATTTTCTTTTGAAACCCATTTTAAACGCAATCTGACATTAAAATAGAAAGTCATTTGCAAACCAAAGTCGAAGTGGTTAAAAATTAAAAGCAAAAACTATTTGTTTGGCAATATAAAAATTAATTCTATCAGAAGAAAATATAATATTTATATACATTTAATATTTTTACAATGCTGTGGTATTAAAAAGCACCACTAATCACTTAAAAAAATGTAGAGATACAGTATGGCTGCTTTAATATTGGCTCTTCGAGCATGGATCCCTCATAGTAGAGAAATCATTAGGTTATAATCTCGCAAACATCAAAGTGAGGCCAACATGTATGGCCTCAGACACGTGGTTTACTACGCTATCCATTCATAAATATTTTCTAGTTAAATTAAAAAATATCCTGTACTTTATGAAGCAACACATTTACTATTATTTCCAAATCAAAGTCAATCGCGAACGTGTTTTCATTCATAAATTTTGAAAGAAAGTCACGTGTCTGGTGCCATCAGGTCTGATATGTTTGCATCTCGATTAAGAAGTCATATTCGCTCTACTACAGTCCATTCATTCTGGAAGCATTGGCTTCAATCCTCCCATTAAGGAGGCAAGTTTTGAGTCATCCGGAAGTTACAGTTAGAGTTCAGTGGTTTCAGATAGTAAAAGTAAAAATTTTCCTTTATTGCATTTATAATATTTGTTTTATCAATATTCAATAGTTGTTTCGCTTAGTTTTTTTTAGAGGAAGGGAATATTATTTTGTAGTATGCAGTATTTTATGACGGCAGTCTAAATATATTAATATAATTATGGTAAAATGAAGAAATCGTGAAAGGAAAGTTATTTATTTAATTTTATAGCAAATAAATGCAATTTAGCAATAAATTTGTAAAAATTAAAAAAAATTCTGATATTAACTTTCATTTGATAGATGGGAAGCAATATTTCTTGTACATTTTGTCAGAGAAATTGAAGTTTATATTGGTATATTAATATTTTAATTTATTTCAACAGTTTATATATTTGAATTTAGCGTGTTCAAATTTTTTCGCAAAAACGCTGTTTTTGCACTTTAAGACTTAAATTTTTTTTGTAGTGAATCAAAAGTTAATCTAAAATAAAAATAATAAAAAATTAGATTTTTGTTACGTGGTAAAATTTTTCGAAACTAGTTGATAAGTATACGTAAGAATATTCTACAGAATAGATAAAATGTAATGCGTATCGTCTAGATTGGTTTGTTTTTCAAATAACGGCAAAAAAAGAATCCTGAATTATACTTTCGGATCTGAAACACAAAAAAAAATTTGTAAAATTTTCTATACAATACGTAATGTATTATTTCCAAACTTCAATGAGAACTAACTTCTGAAGAAAGTCATCAATCAAAGAAACTTTATTTCTGTTCCCTTTCCGGAAGAAAAAAGTATAAGAAAATGTAAACAAAAGAAGTAAAAAGTTATAAGAAAGCAAAACCAATCGCAAAAGTGCGTGTTAGTTGTGATTCTGTACCCTTAAACTATATAACTTTGTTTTCCCTTATATTAGAAATATTTATTTTTTATACTAATAGATTGCGTTATCAAAAACAAAATTAGCTCTAAACTCTAATAATAAAAGTATAATTAGGAGGATTACAGAGAGGTTTGGTTTGGTTTGGTTTTGTTAATAAACGTCACACTAGAGCTGCACAGTGGGCTATTGGTGAGATTACAGAGTGAGAAAAAGAGTTTACACAAAAACTCCTTTCAATTCTCCTATTAATTTATTTCAATGTATATAATTAGTAAATTTAATTGTATAGTAGTAATTAGGCGGCATGATACAAGTCCAAAAACAGAGGAGCCTCCAATTGCCTAGTGCATAAAGGCGTTCAGCTGGTAATCATAGGACTGCTAGTTCGAGCCCGTGCGGTGGACTTGACAAAGAAAAGTAAAAAAAGTAGTAATCTTGCAATTGGAGGATTACCAGCTTCGCTATTCAAATACTAGAAAGTGGTCCAGAACATCCAACAAATTAAACTGGAGTGTATACGGGACTGTGCACGATACATCTGATCGGAGTCCAAAGTCCAGACGCCTTTTGAGTTTGCATCGGGTGCCGGATCAAGTGTTGTCCTCGTCATATGGCCATGGTTCAAAAATACGAGGCATCATTCCCGAGTCTTTCCTTCGAGATAGGCACCGAACCGTCGCCAATAGCCCAATGTGCAGCTCTAGTGCGATGTTAATTTATCAAACCAACGAAAAACATGGTATCTCAATAAAGGGCATTAAACGTTTGCAACTCGTCTTGGTTACAATTTTAAGTTGTTTGTCTTAAAAAACATTTGCCAAAAATCTATCTGTTTTGTAATGGAAAATGGTGCTTTTAATTTTCGGATTTTTGGTTTGGTTTGGTTAAATAACGTCGCACTAGAGCTGCACAGTGGGCTATTGGCGACGGTTCGGGGTCTATCTCGAAGAAAAGACCCGGGAACAAATAGACATTCACACAAATATTCATACACGCAGCTCGTTATTTTAGAACCATGGTCAGATGACGAGGAAACACTTGAACTGGCACCCAACGTCTTCAATAGGTATCCGGACATTGGACTCCGATCAGATTTATCGTGCACCAGTCCCGTATACACGCCGTTAATTTTTTATGGATGCTCTAGACGACTTTTCTAGTAACTTATGTATTAGGATAAATTATTTTAAATTTCCTACATTGTATCCATGCAGGTCCTGTGCTCGTTGTGTTCTGCCAACTTCACCATGGACATCGAGACCCTGAGCCTTGTCGGAGGTGGATGCAGGACGGAGTTACGCATGCATCTGCCAGTGGATCAGTTCAGGGCCGATACTTGCGCCAGGTGCTACAGATACATGCCGGAGTTCGCATTCAGGATGAAACTACAGTAAGTTCAAACATTTAGCCTAGCAGTAACAGAAGCATTTTTATAGCAGATATAATAATTTTAATAAAAAAACGCGAGTACGCGTGTTCTATTTTAATAGTAAATTGTTTATTGTGTGCAGTTAAACCGTCAAACGATGACCATCACCCAATAATTTGTATTTACCTTCGAGCATGGATCCCTCATAATAGAGAAATCATAAGGTTATAATCTCGCTAACATTAAAGTGAAGCAAACATGTATGGCCTCAGTCACATGGTTTACTACGTCATCCATTCATAATTTTTTTCTAGTTAATTCATAAAAATATCCTGTACTTCATGAAGTCACACATTTACTATTATTTCCAAATCACAAGTCAATTGCGAATGTTTTTTCATTCATAAATTTTGAAAGGAAGTCACGTATCTGGTGCCATCAGGTCTGAGATCACGATGATGACGTCATAATCGCTCTACTACAGACCATTCATGATCGAAGGCATTTACCATTTCATTTCAAAATATTTAAAAACATTCACTTATATAATATAAAATATTATGATGCACATTTATTAAATTAATAATTGTACCTATAATAAAGTTTAAAAAAATGCAATTTATTAGATATGCTAAAATTGTCTTTTGCAGTCAGTCTATTGAGTGCTAATGCATCCCTACACAACCGACATATTTTAATGCGACTGCGACTTTGTGAATTTATTTATTTTTTTCAAGTGTATTACAACTAATAAAAATGATTGTGGCTTTAAATTACTTTAAATTTTCATTTGTAACTTTGATATTAAACTTTTCGGACAAACTCGCCTTATAAAACACTGCTTTAAGAATAATAAAATACAAATACAATGTTAAAACTCCGCTATAAAAATAGATAAAATGTTACACATACATTTCATTTGTCATAGCGCATACCGACTTTTTATTTCTGCTGATGAAGGGAGATGGAATTCCCGAAACATGTCCAGATTTTATCTATTTTTATTAATGCTGTATTTGTATTTTAATAAATAAACTTTTAACAAGTTTGTTCACTCACTGATATGTTGACTGCCTAAAAAAATCCTTTTGGTGGCCACACCATAATCATTCCATTTATGCTACTTTATTGTTAATATGACAAGTGCATTTTGTCCAATACTTAAATAGAAATTTTTTGCACATTTATGTTGCATTCTATTTAGAACTTTTTCTCATATATGTCGGATGCTTTCATTATCCATTGATTTTGGATATCAGCGTGACATAAAAGTGTACTAAATATATTTTTCTGCTATCAATATATATATTGGAAAAAGACTAACAATAAAATGTGAGTTCAGCAAATATCTGTCAAATTTTCTTTTTATACATAAAATAAATCTTTATTCATTTTATACGGTCACGTTAACTTCATTAATAGAAATGGGAAAGTTGAATTTAATTCAAATACATAAAATGATCTGACATCCATTTTCGTTTTCTAATAATCAGCCATTTTATCCTAGTTTAGTGAAACTGTCCCAGTCATTCTTAAGTACCTAGTTCGTGTTCAAGTGGGCATAAGCGTTGTTTGAATAGTTTTCGAGGGGGTTGAATATGGACATCTCGGCGGGATTATACAGACGACTCCACAAAGGCCTGAACGGATTTTATTTTTGCCATCGATAAAAGTTTTCTAAGGACAAAAACAAACATTTTTAACTATTTGTCTTCCCGATGGGATCTACTGATTGAGTGCACATAGTTAACATATTTTTTAATTTATGCTGTATATGTTATATTACGTCATTTTGCAATCCCACAGTGTTTAAAATTGGTACACAAAAATAAGTAAAATGTACTCATTTTTGATTACATTCGATGCTTATCATATCTCCGAATACATGAGTTTCATTTTTGATAAAAACATTTACTCAAAAATGAGTACAATGAGTAAAAATAAATTTTTAAAAAATAGCAGTTGCTTGCATACATAAGCTACCTTCATAAATCAGTAGATATCACCGGGAAGACAAATAGTTAAAAATGTTTGTTTTTGTCCTTAGAAAACTTTTATCGATGGTAAAAATAAAATCTGTTCAGGCCTTTGTGGAGGCGTCTGTATAACCCCACCGAGATGTCCATATTCAACCCCCTAGAAAGCTATTCAAACAACGCTTATGCCCACTTGAACACGAACTAGGTACTTGAGAATGACTGAGACAGTTTCACTGAACTAGGATAAAATGGCTGATTCCATAAATATCGAAAATTATAACCCAGACTTACCGGAAATCGAACCCATTTCCTCAGGCACCGTAGTCCATGGCTTTATCAGTTGTACAACCACAGTCACGTAAAGAAGTTATAAACAGAAGAAATGTTAAAAACGTTTGTCAAAAGAATGGGAAGTAAGATAATTGAGTTGTAATAACTAAATTTCCATTTATTCTATCGACTTCAAATAGTGTGGAAAACTGTCTTCTGAGCAACCATTTTAAGTTTGTCAGATCGCTTTGTTAAGATGGCTTGTACAGAAACTGAGATGAGCAATATTAAATCATACTGCTTATTCTTGGGAAAGCACGATTACTTAAATTTGAGTACTTCATCGCTCACTTACGATGCAATTGTACTGGGTTCGATTCACGGTAAGTCTGGTTGTAATTGTCGATATTTATTGAAAGTGATTTATGAAAGCAGCCTATGTCGGCCAGCATATGCTCTTTTTAATCATTTTTATTCATTGTACTCATTTTTAAATACATGTCTTTTTCAAAATTGCAACTTACGTATTCAAAGCCATGATAAGCATCAAATGTATTAAAAAATGAGTACATTTTACTTATATTTGAATATCTATTTTTAACAGTGAATAGTTTATTGTGTGTAGTTTAACAATCAAACGTTCACCATCGTCCACAAATTTGTATTCACCATTTAATTTCAAAATATTTAAAAACTACCATTTATATAATGTTAAATATTATGATGTACATTTATTAAATTAATAATTGTAGCTATAATAAAGTTTAAAAAAAATTAATTTATTAGATATGCTAAAAGTGTCTTTTGCAGTCGGGCTATTGAGTGCCAATGTATGCTTACTTAACCGACGAATTGTTGTGCGACTTTGAAAATTTATTTAACTTTTTTAAGTTTATTATAACTTAGAAAAAGGTTTTAAAATATTCTATAATTTTTTGTTCTTTAATAAGGTGAAAAAAAAACCATTTGGTACTCTTGTGTTTACTTATGTAAACAAGACTACTTCTGCTTCTACTCTGTACTTTAAAGATCAATGTTATACTTTCGTTCTACACTGCGTTCCCGTGAACACACTATGTGCAATAAAATAATTAGCTTGAAATTGCTTTTTCTTAAATAAAAGGCTATAGTAAAACATCTAGGTGACGGAAATTGATTTTTTTTATACAGGGTACTTCTAATTAAACTGACATTTTCAGATACATCTGAAGCTTGATCTAACAGCAAAATATTACCGAACTTGGTAGGGGAACTAATAACAACATTGAATTTTTGATTTCCCGAAAAGAAAAATGAAGTTCGTAAATCACCGACAGGAGGATATATGGCGTTGTTTCACGAAAACAATGTCTCGAAAATCAGACAGATGAATAGAAAAGTCGAAACTGCA